>CM061750.1:409621291-410221291 GCA_030979885.1 Lolium multiflorum
TGAGATGATTCTTTTGAACCTACTCAACATACCAAATTAATTGTGCTTGAAGTGCATGTTAATGAAATGAAAAATCTGTCAGGCATAAGGGTTTGAGTTTACATTTGCTATCTGGAAGAGAGGGGTTCCACCGAAGAATAGCTTTGCTTGAAGTTTTTGCCATTTGCAGCTGAGATTCATCATGCACAGAAGAAGCTGAATTGGCTGGAAATGAAGACATCCTCTTCGACGAGTCATCATGCAAGGAGAATCTCTGGTCACCAATGTAAAGATAAATGGATGTCACAATTGGGCAGGAGACAAACAGAATGCACTCTATAAATTTTTTTCTTAAGGAATCTACCTTCTGTAACTAGTAATGACAACAACGAGGGATGTATACGATACCTGATCGCGCGTGGGAGGCCTGGGAGATCTGCGACTGCGAATGCAAGAGCGACAAGCTGCCACCGCCCTGGGAGAACGCCGCGCCTCGGCCACCACCGCCCTGAGAGAACGTTGCGTCTGCGCCTCCACCTCCCTGAGAGAACGCCGCACCTCCGCCAGCTCCGCCTTGAGAGAAGGTCGCACCACCGCCCTGAGAGAACGAGCCGCCTCCGCCACCACCTCCCTGAGAGAACGCCTCCGCCCCCACCGACCTGAGAGAGCGCCGCTCCTCCGCCGCCGCTACCTTGCTAGCTCTGCCCGCCATTTTATATACAACTTATTTCAGAATTTTCATACTGTAAATGTTCAAACATGTAATGAAGACCAACAAAACACTCCAATTTTAAAACTGCCCATGTACGAAACGCATCATAGAACGGATACCTTTTCATTTTTGCTAGATGGCTGTCCTAAATTACCATACAGTTCGGTGACATTTGTAGATGAACCAAACAATTCAAACATTAACCAGTGGGTGTAAACAAGATGCAAACTACAAAATACATGTATTTAAAAATGTTTTTACCTTGAGATTTACTAATGTTCCTCTTCTTTCACTTCACATCTCTAGGGTCTTTTCCCACAGCTCCTTTTCCACATTTCTCACATTTCTCCATTTATGTTGTCCAATTCTGGTTCTGTAAGCTGCAAGTCAATAACTGCAGGACACCAATAAAGACAGCCTTATTTAGTACAAACGAAAACAATGATAAATCAAGAATACATATGAAGAATATGTGTTGTGTATTATTTTTCAAAGAGCAAAAACTACTTACGTCGATCCCTTAAAAACAGAAATATTGCATATTTGTCCGTAAAGTTGAAGTGCAGTTTCCTTTTAGTGGCCAAATCAACTCTTAAAAGTCAAACACTTCTACATCAAACTGAAACATGATTAGACATTGCGTTTGCCCGATATGCTAGTGATTCTAAAATATCTCATTTCAGCATGTTCCAAATTCGAATATATGCAACCTCGGCAACTGGGACCCTAATTAATTCAATAATATGCTGCCAGGGTCATGAGATGCACTACCAATTTATTCATGTTTATCTTACACTTTGATACAAGTCAGAAACATGCACTGTACTATATATCTAGTTGTGCCTAACAATACAGATAAGAGTCCTACGTGAGGAGCCAGGGATGAATAGAGTTCATAAACCAATCCAATCGTTCATTGTCATATCAATAAACGGATAATAAATTCCCCATATATGTATGGACTTACTTGACCGTAAGCAATATAGCACTAAGTAGAAAAATACTAACAAATCTCTGTGTCTAAGATTATTCTTTCATATTAAGATAATAGTGTACCTATAGGATGGTATACACATGACAGATACTTAACAAAAATAAATGGTGAATCTCTACTTCATCAACAAGCCCGTACTAACTCACTCTGCGCATCTTTACACAGTTTGGAATTCGTACAAGTGACAGTAGGCATCTGGAATGAAACATTCCTACTTAACAAGTTCAGCTTTGATTTGACGAACACATATTGACTCAACTTCAATTCTAGAAGAAACGTGCAAGAGGGCTACAATGGAAAATATGAAGTCACTCACCCGGAATGGGCAAACAGACGCTATAGATTTCTTCCAAACATCAATGTCAGGAAAGGTAATGCTAACGGAGACAGGCTTCCGCTCAAAAGGAACCTCACTTCGTGCTCCTAGATTTGCCTCGAGTTGTTTCAGGGCCCTGCCGATCATGAACCACAAAATCACGAGTGATCAGTAATAACAGCTGATAAATTTTAGGCTACGAGGATTAACTAAACCCTAGAATACCAAAAATAAGATGATCCAACAGCCAAGGGACATACGTGAACAATGTCTCATAACGCCTCGCGGCGGCCGGAGGTGGGGAACAGGAAGAAGAGTGCGCAGCCGAGCAGCGCGGCCGCGAGCTCCTGGCCGAAGAGCATGAAGCACGCATCCCGCGCCCCATGAGGCGGAGCCCGAGCGCGGCGGTGCGCGGTGGCGTAGTGGTCCTCGAGCTGCGCATGGAGGTGGTGGAGGAGGCGGTGGAGCACGTGGTCCTCCAGCAACCGCTCGAACATCGGTCGGCCGCGAAGGTCGCCTTCTCCCTCTACCTGCCGCCGCCGCCCCGCTCGGGGAGAAGCTAGGGTTCGGCGAAGAGGGCGCGGCCGCCGCGGCGTGTCCATCGCGAGGCCGTGGTCAGGGAAGTGGTCATGGCGTGCTCCGTCCCCGCGTGGCTTGCTCATTGCGTGGCGGTTGCGGCCAGTATTGGCCGGCACGGCGACGGCAGGCGCGCAGCGGCGGCGGCGGCATCGCAGGCGCAAGAGGAGAAGGAAACGGGGGTCGCGTGCGTGAAGGGCAGGAGAGAGAAATAAAAGAAAGAGAAAGAGGTTGGGTTGACCAGCTGGGCCTATTGGGCCTGCTCGGTTGGACCAAATACCTGACCGTACGAAGATGAGTAATTGAACCTCTAAACAAATACAGTACACCGCAATTGAGAATTTTTTTGTTAAAATTTGTGCACCTAGTTATAGCTAGTTTACAAAAACTTTGACTATGTTTGACGTGCGATAAGTACTGTTAACCAAAACTTAAGTCTCTGGGGTTTTATTTTTAGGGCAACAATTGAAAATAGCAAAAACTAGTAAAAAACAAAACGAGTTACTTGTAGAAATTGAATCGAACTTGTCAATAAAACAGCAACAAAAAAATCGAACTTGTCAACTTTTCCTGCGAGCAAGAAACATCGATTGCGAAAAAACATATATATTTATTATAAAATCAATTATACTTCGTATTATATATATCTATTAAAGTATATGATATAACATTTCGTGTCTTTTTTTTTAAAAATAGCTTTAGCCTTAGTTAAATATGATGGGAAATTTATCGCAGCAAAGCTGATCACCCATACATTCATGGATAGTGGGAAAAATCTCTAGCCCTTCACGGCGATTTCGTAGCCACATGATTGCCAAGATACGGAAGGCAATGAGTAAAGAGTGTGAAAGAAAAATAGTTTGGCCCTCCCTGTCGTTTCCCATGGGCAGGCAACGCGAACCCTAGCGCAGCCGCCACCATCCCCCTTCCCTCCCCGGCTGCCACCGGGTTAAGTCCGCGCGGTGCCTTGGGCCATATGGGCTTTGGGCTCGGCGGGACCTGGTGGGCCTGATGTGCTCCTACCGCTACGTTCGGATAGTTACCGCTGATGGTGATGGTGTTAGTTCTCTCCCGCGCGGTCCCCTCACTAATTTTTCTAACATTGGTATCAAAGCCAAAGGTTTGTCGTCATCGACCGCCGGCCATGGTCCATCGTCGAAGGAGATATCTTGCGCCTTGTCACCTTGTCATGTTTACTGCGAAAGTCTACTTCACACATATGTTCGATCGTCTTGCATGCCCCATCAGATCGCATCGTCTTCGACGAAATCAACATTTGCTCCGTACTTTTGTCTTCGATGTCCAAATCTGTATGGACTATTAAGTGTACTAAACTCTAATGTCACTATGGACTATTAAATAATTCTAAATATGGACTTTAATGTGAGGTCAATATGGATTGCTAAATATTAAGTGCAATGTCGGTATGGACTATTAAGTAATGCTAGTATGCAATGTGGGTAGGTATGTATGAACTGCAATGTTAGTACGGAATGTTGTGTTTATTCGTGTTTATAATTACATGTTGTATATAATTGTCAAGTGAGTAATGATAAATTTTCGAACTTAAAAGTGCCCCAAAAGGTATATATCTATTGGGGCACTTCAAAAAATGCCCTAGTAGGTATACACATATTGGGGCATTTAAGAAGTGCCCCAATAGGTATACAATTAGGGGCACTTTGGAAAGGTGCCACTAATTGGCTACTATTAGGGGCACTTTGACAAGTGCCACTAGGACAAGTGCCCCTATATCTATACCGTGGTGTAGTGAACCATCCGACGAGACGTACGAATCAGAGCTACGGAGGTGTGCCATGGCGGTGCTGATGCGTTTCTTCCCTGAGGCAGCGGCGCTTAGCCCGCTAGAGCTGGAGGCGGCGATCCACAGGATCATCACGGAGTCCAACCCCGAGACCGCTTCCGAGGCGGCCCCAGGCATGCTCAGGTTCTCCGATCGAGACATCCGCATATGGTTGCACACGGTGGAGACTCCCACCGTGGATGACCTGCTCGGTGCCCACGCCGGCGGGGTGTTCCCGCCAGGGTGGATCGAGGCGAGGAGGCGGGAGATGGAAGAGGAGTGCCGGCCGGAGAAGAAGACGCCGGGGCACAGACTCGCGCTGGTGGACAAGATCAGGGTGGATCTCATCACCAAGGGCTACGCCGAGATCATGAAGGAGTATGTGGATCCTGATTGACAAAAGTTTTATTTATAGGTTTGTACTTCTTTAGTTTATAATCTTTTCTTTCTTCTGATCTCACTGTATTGGTGGGCATAGAAATGACTAAAATAAAATAGATTTTTAGATATTTTATTTATGTTTAACAGATTTTCAATCATCGTTGTCTCAAAGTGACCGATTCTGGACACCCATCACTATTAATAAGTTCCTACGCTGACCGATTCTGGACACTGGTTTATGAAGTTTTCAATTGCATAGTAGAAAACAACACGTATTATACAACTTCACACATAAAGTATTGAAAATATTCACACAAAAAAAAGTACTCAGGGGATGAACTAGGCTATGGCCCAGCCCAGATTTGTGCAAAAAATACCTATAGTTAAGTATCCCTAGCCCAATCCACATTCGCACTAGCAGAGCAAGACCGATCAACCATACCGGCAGCCTCTGAACGAGCACGAGAGTTCGTGGGCAGCGAGGAGAAAATGCATAATAATATCGCAAAAGGCAACACGCCGCTTTAGCTGCTCGTTGGTTTTCTCAAAATACGGAGTAGAAAGTTTGTTGTGGGTAGCTAGGTAACTAACTTTATTTGTCAGTTTAAAAGATCATTTACCATTGCTAGCATGCATAATTTGTTTCTCGAATTTTTTAGCTAGCTAGTACTTCCTCCATTCTAAAATAAGTGTAGTAAATTTTCTCTAGATATGAGTGTATCTATCAAAGCCCGTGCCACTTATATTGGAATGGAGTTTGTATCTATGTTCCAAAATACAACAACTTTTGGTAGGCTATCGTAGCCGATGGAAATATTTTATATGTAGGAACGGAGGTAGTATTTGTTAGCGTGGTTGATATTTTCACTCTATTTTCTCCCAAAATTCTTAGCTAGTTAATAAAAAAATCTCTCCTTTAATTGGCCCGTCTAGTTATTTCCTTGTAGCTCCGGCACTGTAAAAAATACTAGCAAGCTGCAGGACATATTTGTGATTATAATAATGCTCATTGATATTTATCTTTTGGTTCAAGTTCTCTTGAGATGATGCTAATCAGCTTGTGAACCGTGTGCTCCTGCTGGGCTTCAATGAAGCAGATATGACAGTGTGCTCCTGCTGGGCTTCAATGGACTTAGACCAAAGCAAGCCTTCAGAGCGGCCCGTGTACACATCAGACATGCATCCATGTTGTGCCGAACACAGCCCACCACGAGGTACACCATTCCGGGTGTCGTAATCAGCCGGCCTCTTGCTAGCACATGCCGTGCGACCGCGACCAGACTGGCTGAAGTATGTACTGACGCGCCAGATTTGAAAGAGAAAGGATACGGGGACCAGATTAGAGTGGCACTGGTGGATAGAAGATCCATTATCTTCTCACTGAACCTGCGATCCAATTCATGTAGTTGGCAATCAATAGTTGCACGGAAGATCTCCACTCGAAAATATTGCTCCTTACTGAAATGATCAGGCTGATGTCGTGCTCGACCACCACACATGATATAAGTTTCCTCCGTGTTTGGAATTGCAGTGCCATGCTCTACACAAAATTCAACAACTCTGAAAAAGAATTGTTCCTAACCATCATCCGATCTCAACTGCCGAAGACACTCTTTTGTAGCAAATACTAGACGAACATCATTTACAATGTCTTGTGATCTCAGTTGTAAAGCCTGGACAAATCCTTCTGTTATCTCTAGTATCTCCTTCATCATACACAAGACAAAGACAAACTCGAAAGAGGAGAAATAGCTAAAAGAAGTGTCAGCATCATAGCATCAACACGTGTTATTCCAGGAATTGATCCATCAGCAGCCATATCTTGTATCACAACATTCACTGCATTAAATAACTTCATAAGGTTGAGAACAGAACCAAAGTGAGAACCCGACCTAGTGTCCCCAGTCCGTTTAAGTGATTTTATTTGATTTTCCCCTTGACCGGTTTGAATTCTTCCACTTTCTATCAAACGCGATAGTTCTACTAGCTGGGCAACATGGAGTTCATCATGGCGCTTTGAGGATGAATCGGCGGTGTTAATTATAAAGATTAGTTGCTGAAAAAACTGGGCAACAGGAACCACCTCGTTGGATGCATCTACTAGTGCAAGTTGCAATCTATGAGCATAACAATGAACATAGTATGCATATGGACAAACCGTAAGAAAGAGTGATTGCAATCCGTTCAGCTCTCCTCTCATGTTGCTAGCCCCGTTGTATCCTTGTCCTCTAAGGTTCTGAAGATCAAAACCATAGTTGGATAATACAGAGCACAATTCATCTTTCAATGTCACATCCTTAGTATTAGCAACATGTATTAAATCAAAGAAGCGCTCTTGCGAACAACCCGCTTTATCAACAAATCTGAAAACCAAAGCCATTTGTTCTCTTTTTGCAACATCACATGTCTCATCCACAAGAATAGTGAATTTAGAGTCCCCAATTTCTTCACGGATATGTCCTAACTTTAGATGCATATATGCCCAAGATTTCCATTTGAATTTCCGGAGATGTGTACTTACAGTTGTATGGAGAATTCTCCAGAATGACTTTGGCAAAATCATAATTGAACTCGAAGCTCCAACAATTCAAGAAAGTTTCCTTTATTTTTTGAGTTGGCTTTCTCATCATGTCCTCTAAATGCACATGACTGAAAGGTGAGCCACCGGATAGCTGCAACAGAAGCTTTAAGCCTTAGACGATTTCTTTCAACTTTTTCCTTGTCCTTTGCTGCTACAACATTTTATATATGGCATGGTTGATGCGTAAGTGCTCGACATTCTGTGACTGCATTGTTATGCGGGGAGCAAGGTCTAGAACCCACATGGCCTAAGAATGCACAAGATTTTCCATCATTCACCTTCTTCCAATTCGCAAATCCGTGAACAGAGAATACATCAGAACCACCTTTTGCTAAGATATTTCTGCTCGAAACAAAATAGAATAGACAATACACACGATGACTGTCTTACGAGTACTCTAACCACAGGGCCGGCCCTGGGGAGGGTCTGGCGGGGCGGCCGCCCCGGGCCCAGAAAAATTAGGGGCCCAAATTTTTTATATAACCTTACTATACATTGCACGAATTTTTTTAAACCTTTTTAGATGGCCTTGGATCTATACTTTAGGCCTTTCCTTTTCCTTTTAGTTTCCGATCCGGCCGGCCAGGAATTCCACTCAGCGCATGTACGAGTATGAGTAACACGATGATACCATAGGCCGCCTCAATAGTTGGTTCCATATGGAACAGAAACGTTGCGTCTATCGCCTTGCCCAAGCGGTTTCCTGCTCTCCCGATCGTGACTGCTGACCGCCGACCGCGCGCGACGAACGATCTGCTGCTCTGCCTGCTGGTCCGCCGGCCGCCGCAATTCCAGTCCGGCAGTCCATTGTCCCTAATCAGGCAATCACCGAATCCGCATAGAAGATTAAGATAAAAGGTAAGAACGTCCACCGCCATTCTCTTGAAATTATACTATCTGCTGTAATTCACGTTCTAAATTTTTATTAGTAGTTGTTGTTCTTATTTGTAGGAGCTAGGTTAACTGATTATGGCGCCTAAATCCGGTGCTAAGAAAAGATGAAGGAAACAACAAGAACACAAATTAATTGAATCATAGAGAGGGTCTATGTTTAGATTTTTGAAGAGCAACGCGAGCACTTTAGGCAATCCAGATGAGTTGGCGCTAGTTGTTGTGGGGGAACATAATAATGTTGATGTAGAAGATGATGTCGGTACAGAGGACGACATTCAGGTTAACGCGGATAGTGACAATGTTAGTGATCATCATGATAAATCTGCTAGTGTTGAGATTATTGAAGAACTATTTGAGATCTATAATGTCTCATGAGAGGTTAAATGGTTTGGCAACTCTACGCGTTGAGAAGAAGTTATTGGACGAGATTGATATTGATTCCATCGTCACCGACTTTGCTTCTAGGAATGGGTGGAGAAAATTTTAAGGTATCATGTAAAAATTGTTATTTTTATATGAATATTGCAACTGGGTATACTTAAAATATTTATTTTTCATCATCTTATACATGTGGGAAAAAAATTATAGTAAAAGGGGCCCAAAATTTTAGTTCTGCCCCGGGCCTTGAAATCTCAGGACCGGCCCTGTCTAACCATGATGGGAAAAGACTGAACCAATTGTGTCAAAAGCGATGTTGATGGCCTATTTTACCAGAACCTTCATAAAAATTCAGACAAGGTTGCATAGGACCAAGCATCAAATAATTAAGCTCTTCGCACACAATCTCTTTGATCAGGTGGATATCCCCAAATTTGTGGATGCAATGCCGGGTCTCGCTCCAAGAATTCAATACCTCGAAATACAATTGGACCGGAAGATGCTTCATTTGCTTCAGGGTGTTCATCCTGATCTTGTCGTTGTTCCAATTCAAGAAGCAGAGGAGGTACATGCTGTTCTGGTGGCGGTGGAGAGTCTTCCTCAACTACATATGTTCTTTGTCTTTTGAAGTATGACCCAATATTACCCTTTTTACCCATTTTCAGTCTAATTTCCAATGTTTAGCACTGCTGATCTCTCTTATTCCCAATTCAATCCACTATTCAACAGTCTAATTGGAAAGATCTGCAGTTCAAACAACAACAAAATCCTAATTTAGGAATTTGACAATTGAGAATAAGGATGTGCAATAGCAATACGGGAAAAGAGAAATCCCAATTAGATTACCACTTCAGCAAGGCCGGTGGAGCAACAGCGCTGCTGAGCTCGCGCTCGAGCTCCAGCCTCCAGGTCGGGGGCGGCGGGGCTAGGTCGACGCCGGCGAGGCGGGTTGGGTCGCCGCTCGCGCTCGGGCCGCCTAACGGGTCGCTGCGCGCTGCTGGCTGCTCCACCGCTCCCGGGAAATAGCTAAAAGAAGTGTCAGCATCATAGCATCAACACGTGTTATTCCAGGAATTGATCCATCAGCAGCCATATCTTGTATCACAACATTCACTGCATTAAATAACTTCATAAGGCTGAGAACAGAACCAAAGTGAGAACCCGACCTAGAGTCCCCAGGCCGTTTAAGTGATTTTATTTGATTTTCCCCTTGACCGGTTTGAATTCTTCCACTTTCTATCAATTGCGATAGTTCTACTAGCTGGGCAACATGGAGTTCATCATGGCGCTTTGAGGATGAATCGGCGGTGTTAATTATAAAGATTAGTTGCTGAAAAAACTGGGCAACAGGAACCACCTCGTTGGATGCATCTACTAGTGCAAGTTGCAATCTATGAGCATAACAATGAACATAGTATGCATATGGACAAACCGTAAGAAAGAGTGATTGCAATCCGTTCAGCTCTCCTCTCATGTTGCTAGCCCCGTTGTATCCTTGTCCTCTAAGGTTCTGAAGATCAAAACCATAGTTGGATAATACAGAGCACAATTCATCTTTCAATGTCACATCCTTAGTATTAGCAACATGTATTAAATCAAAGAAGCGCTCTTGCGAACAACCCGCTTTATCAACAAATCTGAAAACCAAAGCCATTTGTTCTCTTTTTGCAACATCACATGTCTCATCCACAAGAATAGTGAATTTAGAGTCCCCAATTTCTTCACGGATATGTCCTAACTTTAGATGCATATATGCCCAAGATTTCCATTTGAATTTCCGGAGATGTGTACTTACAGTTGTATGGAGAATTCTCCAGAATGACTTTGGCAAAATCATAATTGAACTCGAAGCTCCAACAATTCAAGAAAGTTTCCTTTATTTTTTGAGTTGGCTTTCTCATCATGTCCTCTAAATGCACATGACTGAAAGGTGAGCCACCGGATAGCTGCAACAGAAGCTTTAAGCCTTAGACGATTTCTTTCAACTTTTTCCTTGTCCTTTGCTGCTACAACATTTTATATATGGCATGGTTGATGCGTAAGTGCTCGACATTCTGTGACTGCATTGTTATGCGGGGAGCAAGGTCTAGAACCCACATGGCCTAAGAATGCACAAGATTTTCCATCATTCACCTTCTTCCAATTCGCAAATCCGTGAACAGAGAATACATCAGAACCACCTTTTGCTAAGATATTTCTGCTCGAAACAAAATAGAATAGACAATACACACGATGACTGTCTTACGAGTACTCTAACCACTAACCATGATGGGAAAAGACTGAACCAATTGTGTCAAAAACGATGTTGATGGCCTATTTTACCAGAACCTTCATAAAAATTCAGACAAGGTTGCATAGGACCAAGCATCAAATAATTAAGCTCTTCGCACACAATCTCTTTGATCAGGTGGATATCCCCAAATTTGTGGATGCAATGCCGGGTCTCGCTCCAAGAATTCAATACCTCGAAATACAATTGGACCGGAAGATGCTTCATTTGCTTCAGGGTGTTCATCCTGATCTTGTCGTTGTTCCAATTCAAGAAGCAGAGGAGGTACATGCTGTTCTGGTGGCGGTGGAGAGTCTTCCTCAACTACATATGTTCTTTGTCTTTTGAAGTATGACCCAATATTACCCTTTTTACCCATTTTCAGTCTAATTTCCAATGTTTAGCACTGCTGATCTCTCTTATTCCCAATTCAATCCACTATTCAACAGTCTAATTGGAAAGATCTGCAGTTCAAACAACAACAAAATCCTAATTTAGGAATTTGACAATTGAGAATAAGGATGTGCAATAGCAATACAGGAAAAGAGAAATCCCAATTAGATTACCACTTCAGCAAGGCCGGTGGAGCAACAGCGCTGCTGAGCTCGCGCTCGAGCTCCAGCCTCCAGGTCGGGGGCGGCGGGGCTAGGTCGACGCCGGCGAGGCGGGTTGGGTCGCCGCTCGCGCTCGGGCCGCCTAACGGGTCGCTGCGCGCTGCTGGCTGCTCCACCGCTCCCGGGAACGACGGGAAGGCCGGATGGTTGGCAGGGCTGGCGGGCGACTTCGATGGCGATGGCCGATGGGGCGGCCGGGCGGGCGATATCAAGTTCAACTTATCATCCTGACAGAGAATGCGAAGACTAATGTCTTCGACACGTACATGAGAACGCCAGCCATGATCATGGATCGTGCCTTCGCGCGATGCTTCTCCGCCAATAGTATGCAGTGATGAACGCGGGACTGGAGGTGGTCGAGAACCACCACCTCAACGGTGTCGTCTAGTCCCACCATTTGCCATTATCTGGGGGGGGGGCAGCGGCCCCCCTGACCTCAACATAGCTCCGCCATTGGCACCATGTCCGGGCTAGCTTGTCAGTTGTCACATGATCCGTGAGCTCTTGGTTGTACATAACGACATGCGAGTGGTCTGTTAGCATGAGTATATGGGACGAGCGGTACGCTAATACTAGCTAGATCTTTCCATCGCATCCACATGACGCCGTCTTCAAAAAGATTATTTCCTCTCTCTGGAGATGCGGCACCTGATATAGGCGATCTAAATTTTTGTCCATCTGCATAATAGATCACATAGATCATGGCGCTCTAGCTTCTCCCCACTTGATCAAACCTAGCCGACACTTGTATGCGTAACAAGAACGGCCACCTAACTGGGTGATACTAGTGATTTAGCTTCTCTACTTGGGTTGGAATTGTTTTCCACTCTAAAAGTACAATGCCTCTTTTAGAAGAACTTGAGCATTCCATCGAAATACAATCCATTCTCCTCATCCTCGGTCCATTTGAGCTCATTTTTTCTGCATTTCTTCACAGGACTACGAATTTCAAATGAAATTATGTAAACACACAAGCATATCTTTACCTACTAATAAAGGACGTAAGGTTTCTCCCCTTTTTTTTCGTCCGTTTTTAAATTTCCTATATTTATCAAACAAAATTACTGTGGTTGCCACCGCTTATGGTTCGCTCCTACCGATCATACCCGATCGCTCGCGGTGTGGGTTCTTTGTCCGTCGTGCTATCTCTAATCATTCTTGGGCCCATCTCAAAAAATATCTCGCCAGGGCCACCGTAGTGTCCACGTTGCTGTGTTTTTTTTGGCCTGATATGCATTCATGGGCCGCAAGCTCCTCACGAAGTGCGTCCGGTCCAAAACTACCATAGCCACGGGATTACCTCAATAGTCCCACCACGGGACCACAAGCCGCAGTCCGTCCCGTCCAAAGGCAGCCAGGACTGGATGTTTTGTTTCTAATAGTCCCACATCGCTTGGTTAGATCGAGTTTCACCGCTTTATGTATGCTAATAACTACTTACTATACTATTTGGGAACAAACATCTTTTTTGTAAGAATTTTGAGCTCCATTTCTGAGTTACTGCTGTGCTGACACGTATACTCTTTTGTGTGTAATTTCCACAGTAGTTCTCAGTGTGCAGTTTGGGTGCTATCTTGCAATTTATGTATGGTTGATTCCCGCTGTGTTACTCTCGCGGTGGTTGTTTTCTGTATGGATGTAGCATTTTCATTTCTCTAGAACGTGCTACCTATTGCCATGTGCGGTTGGTCAAAGCGGTGACAGAAACCCATGATTTAAGCGGTCGTTTTGTCCCCACACAGTGTTCTCTCTCCCAACATCTGCTCTATTCCTTTCCATTGTCGCCGTCCGGCCGCCCGGCCGCCGGCGTCTTCCTATCCCTCTCTGGCCGACGACGCCTCTCTCTTCCTCTCTGGCCGGTGCGCCGACGACCTCCATCGGCGGCTCCTCCTAGGCATAGGTGGACGTGCCGCCCAGGTCTCGCTGCAACACCACGCACAGATCGGGTTCAACTTTCTGATGGAGGACCACGCAGAGGAAGGCATCTGCTCCAACTGCAGCCGCATCGGGCTCATGGTCGAGATCGACCCCGACTGCTTCACAGAGTAATACCAGGCCCCAATCGACGGGGGGCTCTGGGATGTAGCCGTGGTGCCCGGAGTGGGTGACGAAGGACAATGTCTACCGCTGATCCTCTTGTGCTGCATGGAGGAGCTGGGGATCTCCACCGGTGTGCTGACTGCAGTGGACCGGTGCGGAGGATCTCTAGGTCTCCGTCAGTGCCATGTAGGGGAACGAGGGCGGAGCAGATTCTGGTCGATGCCCGACGGCCGGAGCACGCGTCACGGAGCAGGCCTCGCCGCACCGCGGTTCGTGGCTGCCGGCAACCATCACGTCCCCTTCTGATTCGCCCCACGCTGGGACGGCTCGGTGTCGGGTCGATCGATCTGGCAGGGAAGAGTCCAGCGGCCGGCGCGTTCCACTGCCCTCTGCTCTTCTTCGTTCGTTGGGACCATGGTGCAGCTGGGTGTCGGGGCGTTCGACCTGGCCAGGGGACGGGCCAGCGCCAGAGTGGCCGCCGGCGGCCACCGCATCCTCCTCTCCTTTTTCCCGCGCTGGGGCGGCTTGGCGTCGGAGTGATCGACCTTGCTGTTTGCCGCCGCCCTCCCCTTTTTTCGTCCAGAGTTGTTCTGCTTTGCATTTTGCTCCCGATCTCTGCGGCTCTCTATGTTGCATCACACATCTGAGCTGCTCCGTGGATTGCATTAGGTACTTTTCTTCTTCAGATTTTTCTTTAAGCTCACTGCTCCTATTTTGAGTTTAACTATTTCTAAGTTCTTTGTGTTAGGCTATAATTATGTTTCCCTGGAAGAGTGAGGCTCTTGGTGATCTCAGCAGCCTAAGCGACATGAAAATGTTGTGGAGCTTCGATTCATCGGGAAAATATGGAACTTTCTCTGCATTAGAAATTTTGGTTTTCTTGGAACTTTTCTTGCTTATTGGCCCACACTTGCTCATCGAAACAATCAGAAGACAAAAGAAAATGATATATCAGTTTTATTTTCCAGGTTTGTCTACTTTTGAACTGTTCAGCCGTTGGTATTTCCCATGTTATTGGTTATAGTTCTGCAGTACAATCTGCTGCTGCTAACTTTTGTTAGGTTAGATTTTTTGTTGTTTTTCTTTCACACTTTAGTTTCCACGTAGATTTGGTAAATCCAAGTCATCAAATATATTTCTCTACAGAAAATATTATTTGTGAAAGCTATGGCACGGCATGGCTGAGAATTACTATAGAAGATACATTAGACATTGGAGAGAAATTTTACGGTCTCTTCCGAAGGATAAAATCCATAGATGATTCAAACTGAGTTGTACATTTTCATGTAAGTGGGCTATAATGTCCTTGCACTATTAGTTGGCAAAAACACGTAATAATGTTTTAAAAAACGGAGATACAATGTTAATTATCTATATGGTGAAGATAAGAAAAATGAAGCCGTATGTGAGTGTTGTAAGCAATAGTGCTAACATGGTAGAGGTTCTGGATTGTTAGTAATATATAGGAAAATTATGCCTAAATGTCACTTTAGGTAACATAAAAGCGTGGAATTATTTGGTTGGTAGAAGGACAGTTCAGGATTTCTTGTGCTCCCGTCCTTTTCTCCTACAAGCTTCATAGTTATGAATCTTAGGATGCACTGCTATTAGCGAGACACCTCAAGCTACAGTTATCAGTTCAGTACATATTATGGAGGGCCAAAATTTGTGTCAATCGGATAGCATTTTAGTAACCACAAATTTAAGGGTCGTGGAGCTCTCATGGTGAGGAAAGAACAAATATGGAAGGTTTGATAAGCTGTCCTGAACCAGAGTTGGCTTCAAAGCATCTCTGTGAAATTTGGATCCTCATTATTTGAAAAAATAATCCCTGGAGTTATGTTATTGCTTTACTGAATTTCTTAAACCTATTGAGATTGAAGATGACATTTAGAAAGATGATCCAAGTATAGTGCAACTAGGCAGATCTTTTGAGGATAAGGACCCACAGTCCCTCATAAACAATATCCAGGTTTGTTCCATATATAGGACTTATTTTGGATTCAATGTTATTGTGACTGATTTACAGAAGGCAATTGTGGCTGCTACACAGGGCAGCTATATTATTCTCTAGGCTTAGATAGTAATGATACATGCCCAATTTTATTATAGTTTGCCTGATTCTTGCAGGTTGTTTGCTCAGTTACATCTCACCTACATGAGGGCAAGTAATCATCTGTTTGGTTACCATCAAACCATCTTAATTTCAACTTCTTTTGCAGAAAGGTAAATATAGCTATATTTGTGAACTCATCACTTATAAGAATGTGACACTTTCCTCTTGACTATTTTGTCGCAACAGGGAGCCAATAGAGCAGATGTTCGTAGAGAGAACACATCTTCAAGGATATATGGTATCATGAATGTTTATGGTGATTGTGTAATTCGTGATCTGTTAGAAATAGACGTTTCAGATGATGATACTCTAGATGAAAAATGTTCAGGATGGATGGTTCCATCTCAAATGCTAGCTATGTGGCAAAGAAGACGGACATGATTCTTTTCTTCTTGATGAATGGCTATATTCTTTCTTATTTTTATGAATAGATTGATTGTTTTCTAATTGTTGTTGGGAGTAATATAAAGAACCTTTCTTCCCTTAATTTTTCCAGACTACAGGTTGATAACTTTGTGTACGTGGGAAAACTGTCAAGTTCCTAACATTTTGTCAAGGTGGTTTTTCTCGGCCAAATCAGGGCATTAATGTGGGCGACCTTCAGTATATCCACTCCGATCCTAGGTATACCGCCACGCTGCCACTTGCTCTGAACTGCATATATCCTGAGTTTCATACCACCACTCTACCGACAACCCTGATCTTCCTATCTTCTTCCTATCTTCCGTGCATCACTTTCATATCTTGATGTATGATTTTTTCTGTTTTTGTTGTCAAAATTGGTAATTATGTAGATTTTGGAGCAATAATGAAAATGATACTTTTCATGTCCATTCTAGCTAGAATGAGTTATGTTTGTTATTCTATCTCATCTCCACTTCATGTTTTTTGAATTATGTCGTTTCACAATATACACCATCAGATTTATTTTAGCATGTTAGAATCTCAGTATTACAAATGACTAACCAACTTTTTTTCTGAATCGGTGAATTTATTTCCTATTGGACATAGATGTTAGGCTGAGGCATCAACCACAGTCGTTTGTTTGGCTCATTAGCGAAGTAGTGTAACTGAAAAGTTGACCACCTTTGTTTGTCAACCAATATACTTTCCTGTTAGATATAGACCGTCAGGCTGAGGTGTCAGGCCACAATCGTTTATTTGGCTCGGTAGCTCAATATTGTAACTGAAATTGTGACCGGCTTTCTTTGTAAAACTGTATATTCTCATGTTGGACATAGACTTTCAAGCTAAGGCGTTAGGGTACAGTCACTTATTGGTTTGGTGTGTGTCTTTATGGTCTTTACGTTTTTCCTATCATTTAGATAGTAGGGTTCAGATAATGATGATTGATAAAAGTATAATGAACTTCTTAATCTGTTAATCTGTATGGTCGTTCCACTATGCCAAGTACTACAACTGACATCTAGAAAAAGGTAGTCCAAGGTAATATGTTATCAGAATTTTTTTTCACTTGAAATTATATAAACATCAAGGACAATGGATAAACCTTCTTGCAATTTTGAGTTCTGATGGTATAGCTTATTGCCAAATTTACTCAATATACGCTTGTGTTCAGTATAAATCATGCAACCCTCTAGCTCCATATTCATTTCACAATATGTTTTCCTGAAGCTTTTGTTGGTCTTCTATGTGTCACTACGAGTAGGAAGATTTTTATGAAAAAAAGAGTAAGATTCCAAAGAAGCCTACATTATTTAGTGAGCAGTGTTTCTTACTTTATAGGGTCATATGATGGTCTCTCAAACTTCTGCCAAACCATAGGGTCTTATGATGGTCTCTCAAACTTCTGCCAAACCGTTTTAACGAGTGTTTTTTCCCATTAGTCATCTCAAATTCTATGCTCATGTTAAGATATTTCTAACATTTACTATACAGACTTGAAACAGTGCTTTTCCTATTGTTTGCGACCATGTGAGGAGGAACTAGAGGAGGCAACCCATGTGCTCGAGGAGGACATGGACTCTGGGGCAGGAACCGGCGAGAGGGCATGGTGTGGCACAATATGAGCTAGGCGAGCTGAGGCAAAAGACGGAGGAAGAAGAAGAAGCACATGTCAGACGCGCCACCAAGGTGTCGGTCCAATCGGAGCTAGGCATCGAATCCGCATGGGCAATCTACACTGCATGTCTGAAGGAAGGGGAGCGGTTCCTCGATTGCATAGATGCCAGCTGGCCAGATGATGACGAAGCCGAACCTTCCATGAGGAGTGCACCGGTTGCAGCAATTCCTAGCTCAAGGACGATGAGGACGACTGGAAAGTACTGATGGGTTGATTATTGTGCAACTAGAAAAGAATCACGGTGGTTGCCCTTGATGCTTCAGTTCCCAAACCTGTTCAAGCAAAGCCGGCGGAAAAAGGCCACGATCTCTGAAGCCATAACTGACAACCTTTGGATCAGTTCAGTATTACCCAACCACTCGGCTGTTGCTCTCTGAATTGACCTCTCTATGGACACAGCTTTAACAGTTCTCGCTCACGCCAAATCAGCATGATTCAATCGAGTGGAAGTTCAGCTCTAATGGGATCTACTCTCCAAGTTCTGCCTATAGGACCCAATTTGAGGGACGTTTTATCAACGAGACCGCTTCATCTGCTTGGGAAATTAAGACCCCTCCGAAGTTTCTTTCCTTCACCTGGCTGGTAAAACACAACCTATGTCTGACGGAAGATAGTTTAGCAAAGAAAGGGTTGGCCTCATAATCCTATCTGCCCTCTAAGTCACATTCACTCAACCCACTTGCTGGTCCAATGCTCTTTCTCACCCGAAGTTTGGAGGCGTCTCCTGCCCAGGATTGGCTATTTGGCTTCCATCCTCATATGGTGCTGCATCCCAAATTCTTGATTTCGTTGACTGGTGGAACTCTTCTGCTGCTCTTGTGACCTCAAGGCGCAAGGATTGGCGCACAATTCAAATTTTGGCTTCATAGATGATTTGAAAAGAAAGAAACTCTCGCATCTTTCATAACAAGGCATATTCACCCACAGAGGTTTGTGATAAAATCAGCGATAAACTGAATGTATGGTGTGGTGTTGGGATCCCTGGAGTTCAATGGTTTAAACCACACTGAACTGCGTCTACATTAGCTCATGATATAAATTTTTTCCCTACCCATTCTGTAATTTCTCTCTTAATATAATTGAAAGAGCACTGCTGCATCTTGTTAAATAAAAATCTCATCAACGTATGGTGTTTTTACTCACTACGCCGGTACGCCCTGGTTACCAAGTGTGCATCATGATCTGGATTCAACGAAATCCAATGAATGCTCTATTTTCTTATGTAAAATGGCGTAATGATATGTACAACAAAATCTGAACCTAAACATGTCAATATGTACACACATAGATGAACCAAGTGCATGTGAGTTCCCTATGCGAGAAATACTGAAAGGAAGAACATTGAGAAAATACTAGGCATACCACACCCTAAAGAAAGGTATGTTTTTGTTCTTCACCTCATGGCCACAACAAGGGAAACCACACCCTAAAGAAAGGTATGGTTTTGTTCTTCACCTCACGGCCACAACAAGGGTGCGGCGTGCCGCCGCACTAGGGATTGCTAGTTATTGTAGGAATTAACAAGCCGCCTTGGAAAAGAACAACCAACAGCAGATCGGATGTGGATGGAATCGGTGGGCTGCGCGAGGCAGAGATGGAATTTCAGAGAAGGAAAGAAGCTCACACATGGTGTCGGAATCAGTCGGCGCCGGTCGAAGTCGGAGCACGGAAGATGCGTCCGCTGCCTGGGCGCGCCTCTCGTGGAGAAGCCAGAGGGATTTTGCGATGAGGCCCAGCAAGAAGAGCCCGCCTTCTTGTTCTTCCCATGCGCCGTCGCCGGAGCTGCTGGCCAGAACGTGGGATATCTATATCTATACCTAATAATAAAGGGAGGATTGTTTCCTTGGTCCGACATTTTCTTTAGACCAATTTACCTTCCCACCGTTTCCGTCGTTTGGTCCGTTAAAATTGCGCTTTTGTCCATCGCTGTAGGCGCCTTCCTACGTCTGCGCTGTATGCTCGTGATATTGTAATCCGATCGGTTCAATGTGTCCCCATCGATTTCTCCCTTCGACGGAAACGACTCGACATCCGGTTCCTTTATATAGCTACCACGATCTCAGATCAGACCGAGGATATCAGAACTCCGATGGCGCGATGTCATCGGCGTCGCTCAGACGAGCTCTTGCAAGACCACGCCGCCGCCGATCACCAACGAGGCGGATGCAGCTGCAGGTCCACACGTCCGTCCGCAAGTTCGTTTGCAGATGATCCGTCCGCGCAAGTTTTTTTTTAGATAAAAGGCACTCAAGTGCCCAACTTTGAATTAACAAAGCCACCAACGGCGAGAACGATACAAAGTGCTGAACCCAGCTTACAGAACGACACCACACACCCACACGAACTACCGAAGAAGCTACAACCGGAAGCACGACCAAAAGGCTCAGCCAAAGCACCTACGAGGACTCGGAGGAGAACAGGAGTCTACAGTGTCGGGCCGGAGCTCACTCGAGAGCGAGCCATTTTCACGCGCGCCTCAACAAAACTCCTCCGTCGCAGAGATGCCACCGGAAGCCGACCACCACCGGGGACCGACCCACGTTGCTCGCAAACCGAAGAGCAGCGCCAAGGAAGCTCCACAAGGGAAGGGCACGGAGCAAGCCTTGCCGAAGATCGCCGAAGAATCACCTCCGTCACAACCTTCGGTGAGCCTCGCGCTGTGGGCTCCAAGACGGTGTCTTCAAGAAGAGCACGACACCGGAGTGCCGCCACCGCCCGATCCGAGGATCTTGGGTTTTCACCCGGATGAAGTAGAGGGACGGAGGTTGGCCTCACGGCGCCTTCAACAAGGGAACGCCGTCCGCGGACGCCGCCGCCGTGGCCCGAGGGGCAAAGGTTTCCCCTTGGCAACCTCTCCACCATCTACACCCCACACCACTCGACTCGCCGAGTACCACGTCGCCCCCACGACCATGGTACCGACCAGCACCAGAGCTACTGGCTCGCCCGCCAACCAAATAGCTCCCCCTTCCAGGGCCGCCGCCCCGGCATCCCAACCCTGCCCGCTGCAGCACCGAGGGAAGCAAGAAACACCGCCGCGAGGTTCGACCAAGAAACCCCAAAGAAGGCCAGAGAGGCAGCCGCCGGGTACCAGATCTGGGGGCGAACTGGGCCTGGCAGGGCTCGGGGCCCCTGCCCCAACCCGCACGCAGGGCGGCCAGGGAGGCCACCCAGCCCACACCTCGCCCTGCTCCATCCCTGAGGGCCTCGCCACCGCCGGCCCGCCCGGCCATGGCCGCCGAAGATCGCGCCGCCGCGCTCGCCGCCCAGATCCCACCGCCTCCGCTGGAGCCGCCGCCGCCCTGAGTGCGCCCAGCACACAGAGCCACCACACCGCCGCCGGAGCAGCCGCGCCGCCACGCCCCCTGCCAGCGTCGTACCCCTTCGCGACGAGACCGCCCGCGCCGGCGACATCGCGAGGAGGAGAGAGGTGCCCCGCCGCCGCCGGCGCCCCCGAGCTTCGCCCGGCGGCGCCCTCCTGGCGGCGGCGAAGCGGGGGAAGGGGAGGAGAGCTCGGCGGCCGCGGCGATTTAGGGTTTCGCCCTGGGCCTCGCGGGAGCCCAGGGACGAAACGGTTTTCGTCCGCGCAAGTCCTGTGGTTGATGAGATACGTTTGGTGTCTGGGATGCAAAAGTGCAGATCGCGGCGGCGGCCGTTCCAGTTTCTTCCGTTTGGTGCTCGGTGCTCTAATGTTCGATGATTTAGCTCCATCACCTCCCGTCCTAAATAGATTGATTCGTGGTGCCGATCTAAGCTGGCCACTCTTTCTGTGCTCATCCCGCGGCAGCGGCCAATTTTTTTGCAAGGAAAATCTCATGGAGAGTTGGACTGCGGCTCATCTTGGCATGAACTCTGATCGATCCCAGTTTTATGCAAGGTCAAATCTTATCGGGAGATGAACTGCAGCAGGCTGACCTCAATTCTATTAGTAGATATAAATATTAAGCAACCGATGGGCAATTTTTTTTTGGTGATTTATGTGGTGACAATGGTTGAGGCTTGCTCGGTCTTGATCGAGAGCAATTCACAAGGTACGCAGCACACGTCGGGAGCAATGCATGCTACAAACGAAATATGCACGAGAGTTACATTGATCTTGGTGTATCTGCACGGATTTAATAAAGCCTAAAGCAACGCCAGAAGATCAACTTCGCTGCGTCCGGCTACCTCAGCTGTTGAGCGGCACAACGAGAAACATGCCTTCAGTGCGTGGCCACAAGCTCCGACCAGCTGCGGCAACGAACGCCTATGCTACCACCGCGGGTGGAGAGAACACAGGGAGGCTTCAGAGCCGGAGCAGAGAACGGGGTAGTAGAGGCGACGCCTGCACTCTGAGAAAGCGACATACAAGGTTCATATGTCCTCTTTAGTTATTCTTTTGTGTATGACACATGTCCTCTTCAGTAGTTCAGTTCGTTTGAAGCTCACCTATCTGCTATTTGCTACTATACTAGATACTATGAAGTAATATTATTTAGTAATTCATTGGTTTCATGTGTTTTTGGTTCACATGTATCTAGGTATATTTGCAAGTAAATATTGTACAAAGTTGGTGCCTAAGCCTAACTACATGACGGGCGACTGTGCTTGGAGGCCGAGGCAGGGGATTATACACAAATCATTTTTCTCTCCAATGAAAAAAGAAAGGCATCGACTAGGGTTCCATCTTAGCCGTCGCTGCCACCAACACCGTCTTAGTCATCTCTGACCATGAGTCGACGGGTCCCTGCCTCCTCTGCTTGCCGCTCTGGAGAATGGAGGGAGTGGGGACCTCGGACTTGCGTTCGGTGCTGCAGTAAGGTTCATAAATTTAGAGATTGGTCAACTGACAGTGACGTTTTGGTGGCTATACCCACCTCCTCGTCCACCTCGTCGGCGGCGATCTTGCCGGTGACGTGAGGATGGTGGGTATTCGTCTGGTCGGTACTTCCATGGGATGGTTAATCTCGTTCGTTCTATGTGTGTTTACATGTTTGGTGCAAAATATTGGATCAGTGGAAGAGCTGAATGGCGATGAATTCTGCTCTGGGACACTGGTCCTTAGGGGCACGTGCATGAAGATTTCCCGGCTGTCATCAACAATGTCAGGTCGGTTCTGATAAGGGAGCGGCATGTCGACGGATCGTTCTGGCGGAGTGGTCGTTAGTCGGTTTAAGAATCTCGATTTAATTTTTATTATGTTTGGGGTGATTTGTACTTCTTCTGAACTTCTATAATAGATTTAGACTTTTCTCGCACGAAAAAACATGGAGGGCCGAGGCGACCGACATGTCTTATTAAGAGGGAGACATGTTGGCGTGAGCGAGGGAAATTGAGAAGAGAGAGAAAGATAGTAGGGGCGCAAGCAGATGAGGTAGGAGTGCGTGCTAGCGAGAGGGAGGTGTCACTAGGACTGGAGGAGATCAAGGAAACGAGAGACGGGGTCGCTAGCGACCGGCGAAGGGTTGTGTAGGGATCCTACGATGCTGGGTTATATAGGGTTATGGCCGGGGTAAATCCTATCTTAGAGTCGGCCTAAATTAGGCTGGATGTTTCTCTCCCGTTGCAACGCACGGGCATTTTTCCTAGTATTATATAATTCCGCAAGCAACGATTGCCTTTTTTCCTTGATGAATAGCTTCTCTGCTTGTGCACATGCACATCCAAATTCTGCATCTCAGGTGTTTTCACTTCTGCGTGCACACGCGCCAACGAGTATTGTAGGCGGCATGTGATGTCATACCCATTTCTTGCGGGTGATGTATACGAAGCATTGAAGCCTAAAAATATCAACAAAATTAACCCTTTGGCGTTTTAGAAGGCAGACAACACTTTTAATAAAATCAAGAGTGATATTTCAATGTTTTAAAAATATACAATATTATGTGAGTGGATACAAAATGATATGACAAGTTCCGCAGAAATAAGATATATTTTTCGGCGGCTCCAACACATGCTCCCGCACACCTCGCACATCTAATCTGAAAAGAATCAGACCAACCATGTAGTAAAGTGAATCCACTATTTTCTCATTCAATTTCTTCTCTATCAATAAAAATGCCGAATTTTCCCCTGTTTTTTTTAAAATCTTATCATACTTGCATTTTTACAAGTGATCCCCTATCTCTTTAAACCTGTTATTACAGATGAAACATAATTAATTTTCCCGGTGCAACGCACGGACAATTCTACTAGTAAACCTCATTCACGTTAAGAAAAATGGCAAACAATACCTTGTAGGTATTAACGCCACTGGTGCGTCTTTGGGATGGTAAGGGAACGACACCGCCAGTTCTGATGTTCCTACAATGGAAAGAGCTTTCGCGGGGACCGGGTCGGCCTATTCCATCTCCATGGACACGCCAGACTTGGCGACGACGGATTTGCCAGGAGCGGCGGCAACCATAGGCTGCACGACATCAGCAATGGATTGGCCAAGGGCAGCGGGGTTAGACTTAGAGCATCTCCAACAGTCACGCGAAATCGCGCGCTATCGCGTTTTAACCGAAATTTAGCGCGTGCGAATGCTCCCGCGCTCCTCCAGCGGAGGCGCCAAACCGGCGGGGGGGGGAGTAATCTTTTCCCACGCGTGCGCTATCGCGCTATCCTACGAGCAAACTTGCCGCGCCGCTTCCAGCTCGCGCTATAAAACGCGGCGCACGCAACAAACTGTCATGAACATTCAGCCGCGCGTCGCTTCGCTCTCCACCTCTCTCCGCGTGTCACTCCCGCTGCGCTCCACCTCGCTCGTGCGCTGCTCCGCCTCCACGCCGCCGGTGATGCCTCCCTGCCGCCGCTCGAGCTCTGGCTACCACGGCGTACGCGCGCGTCCGAACAAGACGTTCTACGCCAAGATCCGGAGCGGCGATGAGCGCATCGGGCTTGGGACGTTCGAGACCGCGCATGAGGCGGCGCGAGCGTACGACGCGGTCTCCTGGCGCATCAGCCGCGCCCGCCGCTCGATGAACTTCGAAGACGTGTGGACGCGGCAGCAGGCGGAAGCCCTCGCGCCGCCGCCGGCCGTCACGCGCGAGGCGAGGCAGCGCCAGCGCGAGCTCAAGCAGCGTCTTGTTATCGCCGAGCGGGGCGTGCGCATGCGCCTCGAGTGGGTGCGGCGCTTTCTAGAGGACGTGGCCGCGGAGGAAACCTTCTACGCCGACAAGGAAAAGGCAAAGGCAGCGCAGAAGGCGAAGAAGGCGGACCAGGAGGCTAGGAGGGCGAATCAGGCATCGAGGAAGAAGGAGAAGTAGAATGGCGTTGGCCCGTCGACAATCACCGTCGACTCTTCCTCCTCCTCCTTCGACTTGACGTCAACTCTGGTGTCGTCGACAACACCGAGCTCCTCCGACTTCGTGTGAGATTCTGAATAGTGTAGCCTAGTTTTTAAATAAATTTGATTGTACCAAATGTGGATTGAACTTTGCAATATATTTATATTTCCAGTTTATTTTTCTATTGTGTTCGATCTATTAAGTATGCAATTCTGTAAAAATGTTGTTTTTTGCGCGGCATTTTAACGCATCTGCAAAAGGATAACTTCAGCGCTGCATATTGGCGCCGGCGGTTTACAGCACCCGGTGAAGCTAGTTTTGACAAATTGGAAAACAGGTGAGTGCCTGCTAGATTCTCCATATATTTTGTTATAATGTCACAAGACGGTAAAAGATATACAGACCTTGTCCTTTTTTCATACTTTTCCGAAATTCCACAAGACTTGCCCAATAAAAAGTTGGTTTCGCAAGCAAATAATTTAAGTTCGTACAACGGGGCAACAAGCTTTGACATGAGAAACACGAGAACCATTATCATCGGGATGATACAATATATCAAAGTTGCTCCAGCGCACACCTCTGTCCTTACTCAACGAATATTCTCGTCTCCTCTGCATCTGAGCGTAAGAGTGTAAGTGTAAGGCAGTAAGAGAAAAAAGATGGTCATTGTCAACATGACAAGGAAATCACCATCAACACGGCCAATTAAGATAATGGTGTTCAGTAGTAGTTGATTCCCTTTTAATAAGACCTATGGGCTATTGTCGATCATGTTCACAAGCGGAAATCAACGGCTTAATGATGATCTAAGTGAGTGAGTGTGCGTACAGCTACAGATTGCCAGCTTCTTGATTCAAGAGGGGAACAAGTATCACTTCATGATCAGAAGAGTTCAAAAGAAATAATTTCCTTGCACATAACATATTTACAATATACACATATGAGTTCCAGATTACAAATTTGGAACCAATTTACACATGTATAAGTTCGTCTAGAAGTTCCAAATTATCGAAAACAGAAGAAAAGGAAGGGTAAAGAACAATTTGGCGTCACTAATACTGACCTCGTTCGTTCTAAAAAGAAAGGTTTACAAAGGTATTTTAAACGCACTTCTTGCTTATTTCTGCAAAGTTGGCGCCCATATGCATGGTGCCAAATTCCTACTTTTTGCCAACGCGTGGACCATTTGATTACCTGATCACGAGCCCTATAGCCTTGACATGGCCATGACATGCGCTACCGGCTGCTCGCCCCGGCGGCCACCGCTGACCGCTGTCTTCGTGGCCTTGGTGGCCTTCGTCTTCTGCGCCGGCGGCGCCAGCTTCCGTGCCTCGTCCCGCAGCTTGACCTTCTCGACCTTGCCGAGCGCGTTCCTCGGGAGCACGTCGTAGACCACCACCTTCTTGGGCACCATGAAGTGCGCCATGTGTTTGCGGCAGAAGGCCATGACGTCGTCCTCGCAGACCCCGGCCGCCTTGTTCCTGGCGACGACGAAGGCGCAGGGCGTCTCGCCCCAATGCGGGTGAGGCATGGCGACGACGGCGGCGTCGGCGACGTCAGGGTGGCGGAAGAGGACCTCCTCCACCTCCTTGCTGCAGATGTTCTCGCCGCCGGAGATGATGACGTCCTTGGACCGGTCCTTGATCTCGATGTAGCCGTCCGGGTGCACCACGCCCACGTCGCCCGTCATGAACCAGCCGCCCCGGAACGCCGCCTCGTTGGCCTCCGGGTTGTTGAGGTACCCCTTCATGACGCTGCTGCCGCGGAGCACGATCTCGCCGAGGGACTTCCCGTCGTGCGGCACCCTGGCCATCTTGGCGTCGTCGGTGACGACGTCGGCGTCGGCGAGGGAGAGCACGCTGACGCCCTGGCGAGCCTTGAGGCGCGCGCGGTCCGAGACCGGGAGCTTGTCCCACTGCGCGCGCCACTCGCAGGCGAGCGCGGGCCCGGTGGCCTCCGTGAGGCCGTAGGCGTGGGTGATGTGGAACCCGATCCTCTCGACGCGCTCCAGCAGCGCGGCCGGCGGCGGGGCGCCGCCAGTGAGGACGTGCACCGGCGCACCGAGCCGCGCGGTGTCGCCGCCGCCCTCTAGCAGGATGTTGAAGACGACGGGCGCGCAGCACATGTGGGTGACGTTGTGGTGGGCGATGGCGCGGTAGACCTCGGCGGGGCGGTTCTCGCGGATGCAGACGTTGACGCCGCCTCGCGCGGCGACGCCCCAGGTGAATGTCCAGCCGTTGCAGTGGAACATGGGGAGCGTCCAGAGGTAGACGGGCTCGGCGCCCATCTCCCAGGCCATGAGCAGGCTGGTGGTGCTGAGGTAGGCGCCGCGGTGGCTGTAGACGACGCCCTTGGGGGCCGACGTGGTGCCGGAGGTGTAGTTCAGGGTTACCGCGTCCCACTCATCCTCGAGCTGCGGTAGCTCCACGTTGGGGTCGCCGTGAGCGACGAGCGCCTCGTACTCGAGCTCGCCGAGCCGGACCCCCGTGGGGCGGTCGAGGTCGTCGATGACGGCGACGAGCGGGACGGGCGCGCCGGAGTCAGCGATGAGCTGGAGCGCATCGCTGGCGAGGCGCAAGTACTCCCAGTCGACGAAGAAGAGCTTGGCCTCGGCGTGGCGGAGGATGGCGGCGACGGCCTTGGCGTCGAGGCGGGTGTTGACGGTGTTGAGGACGGCGCCGGCCATGGGGACGGCGAAGTGCATCTCGTACATGGCGGGGACGTTGGGGGCGAGGACGGAGACGACGTCGTTCCTGCGGAGGCCGAGGGTGCGGACGAGGGAGGAGGCGAGGCGGCGGCAGCGTTCGTGTGTCTGGCGCCAGGTGAAGCGCACGCGGCTGTAGACGACGGAGGTGCGGTCGCCGTAGACGGCATTGGCGCGCGGCAGGAAGGTGACCGGGCTCAGGGGCACGTAGTTGGCCGGGCGCTTCTGGAGCTGGTCCATGTCTTGAGAAGCCGGATCGGGATGATGGTGGTGCGACGAAGCGATCGAGTTAGCTGATCTGCCTATGCGTGCTAGTAGGAGTAGAGGAGACTGTGGCTGGATTGATGATTCCGAGAGTAGAGTCTAGTTGGGTTTATATAGCTGTGGGAGCGAAGAGGAAAATGCAGAAAAGAAATGAGTCTAGTAGTTGGGAGAGAGGTTGCAGGGAAAATTAAGTGAAAACACGGTGTCTTGACCTTAAACTTTGACAAACCTGTACACGGAGTATTTCTTTTTCTCAGCAAGAAGGAAGTGCAACTTTCTGAGATATATGAATCTTTTTTAGACTTGAATTGCTCATATGTCACCACGACAGCAGAGCAATTATTCACCTCACCAAAAACCTTAGGGAAATTTCACCATAATTCATATCACCAATATTCAACTCACCATCCATTATTTTCTGAACTTTAAGCCAATGTTTTCAATGTTTCTACCTGCAATAGGAATATATATACCTAGGGAACTCCATAATTTAACATGTTGCAATTCGATCATAAGGAGCAACAATTTAAAACCAGTTACCACGCCATTTTCATCCTCCACCTGAGGCGATTGCCGGCGCCAGTCTACGGCCGCATGATCGTTCTGGGAGGCTTTTGCTCAGCCTCGACGACCTGTGGGCATTCTTCACCGGTGTGGGCATATGAATGACGAAGAGCTCGCGCAGGATTTCTGGACAGATATCGGGTTCCCAACTCCGGCGTCACGTTTTTGGGAGGCTCGGTCGCCGTACACCACATGTACGCGTTCTAACGGTTTTGCTGGTTACAGGTCGGAGCGGGCTGGGTCAGATCATCCTCCTCTGCGTTCAAGCATGCTGTGGTGGACATGGCAGGTGCGGCAATGCTCACTGCTGGAAGGGGGTTCTGGTTGCACGTCGGCCTCGGGCTGGATCGTGGCGCGGCCTCCCCCGAGGTTGTGTACGCCACCGCCTTTCTCGAGCAATTCATCGCACGGACTATGCCGATCACTATGAGTGAGCTTCTTATTCGACATATCTTCATGTACCCATGATCATCATATGGATTACGAGTTTGAAACTCATGATCTTCCGAGATGGATCATCTTAAACTTGACACCATTTCTTCCTTTCTTTGTTATGTTGATTGCTTGAAGATGCACATGGTATCTCACCCCATCTTCTTCTTCTTAAAGACATAGTTGTCACTTAATCTTTTTCATTTGCTTCTTATTGCAACCTTGAAGCAAGCATATGGTTTAACCATTGCCCATGGAGAAATCATACTAACATAATTCAAAGCAAACATTAGTCCATAGGGATTATCAATAATTACCAAAATTACACATGGGGGCTCCATGCTGTTTCACTAGCTCCTTCTGAAAATAGTCCAAACGATTCAAGCTCCTTAGGTAATAGAAGAATAATATCATATACAGTATCATATTTGTTAGTACTAAATTAATTAGGACCAATCTCTCTCCCCCCTCCCGAGATATTAATTTTGCTCAACCGCTTTTGAAGTCTCTCCTCAACTGCTTCCATTAAGCATTTGTAAGCCTTCGATAATGAATCAAGATGCCTAAGGAGCTAATTGGAAACTAGGATAGCCCACAACCAAAGAGCTCGGCATATAGGTTGGCATCGTCCTGAGCCTCACCGAAATAGAACAATTCAGTTTATGGAAATTAATCTTGAGCCCTGATAATTGCTCGAAGGCTGATAAAATTTGTTTGAGGTTTCCATCTTTCTCAAGGCTAGGTTCCATAAATAGGATCTTATCATCGGCGTACTGAAGGATAGATAGTTAACCATCGACAAGGTGAGGAACCACTGACGTGGGGGTACCATGGCAATGCCCATGGGTTATGGACTTGGGTTTTAGGAAAAAAAAGGTGTACTGATTGTTATATCGACGTACAAACAACACAAGGGGCACGATTTACCTAGCTTCAGGCACCCGGAGGAAAAACCCTACACATGCCGCTTGTCTGTTCTTGATTGATGAGGATTTGGGTTACAATGTCTCCGTGATGGCTATGATGCACTCTGGATTGTGTATCTCCCACCCGATCGATTTCTTCTGGTCCTTATATAGGATGCCAGGTATCAGGACTCCGGGTTAGTTACATGGTAGAGTCCCCTTGTATGAGCTAGTTCTTGTATCACACGCCAAGTTCCCAGGCTTCGACTGCCAATGCTTCTTGGGCTTCATTGGCCTCTAGTTTGACTATACCAGGTATGTCAACGGTGGGTACCTAGTAAGATATGGCCACGTCAAACATCTTGTACTGAACCTGTGATTTGTTTCCTGATGAGGACATCCCATCTATTGATACAACCGTTGTACCTACAGCCACACAAATACAAGGACCAATCACTCGAGCTCGTGCCAAACAACTTAACTATCAGGTACTTTCGTTTCTTGGAACTATTCCTCATATACATGAGAATATGATGCTGCCTAAATCAGATGTGTTTGTTACTCTTAGGAATGATGGACCTAGCATGGATGAGAGGGACAAGCATTGGAGCATGATCACACATGAAGGAGATGGCAGCAAACATGTGAGGATTGAAGAGGACGCTGCGAGTGGAGATTTCAGAACTTTGAAGCCACCATAATTGGAGATGAAGACATGGACGAAATATAGAGTTCCCCATTTCATAATTTTGTCCATACGAGTCCATGGTGCCGCGACACCATTAGTTTTGGGCCAGGTCCATGTAATTTTCGCAGGATTTAAGTCGGCCACTTTTTAGAGTCCGTATTGAAGGGGGAAAGGCCTTCTAGGGTTTGGTTCGGCCACCATATGAATGGCTGGCCGAAACCCCACATTTTCCTCCTTTAAATACCCCCATAGCCGTCACGTTTAGACTCGGATTTTGATTAGACTAAAAGTTAGCCATTGCTGCAACTCTTGTGTACTTCTTTTGAGGCCAACGCCCAGAACAAGACCAACTATTCGGAATCCCACCTTTTCAATAAATCTTTCATCTATATCCGCAATAATTCTGATTGCATTATTAGTTCTTACTTGTTCTCGATTTCGTAGGAATTAAGACCCTCGCTGTCAGGCTGATCGTGCATCCACAAGATCAGTAACTCGGAGATTGTCCTAGCGATTGCATTGACGCACGAGCTTTGCACGTGTAGTCGGATCGTCAAGCACGAACTCCACCAACAAATCGAATTATCCACGTCTCTTCGAAAGATCGGCCTCCTTTTCCCTATCATTTTCTAAGAGTTGAAGAACGAGATGTCATAAGCTTTTTTTTTACATGCATAAGCTTCTTTTCGGAGGCCAAATATCACAAACTCCTAACGTATTTTTTTTTAATCTGCCAAAATCCTTTGTCCAACTTGTAAGTGGTATCCATTTAATAATGGCAAGCGAAATGAATTCTAATGTGTTACTTTGATTTGTAGAATCTTAATACAAAATTATGTACAAGATTTTTTTGAAATTAAATTTTATAATTCTACGTCTCATGATATGGTATCTACTAGTACCTACGATATCACTATCATCTATCTCATCATTAATTGCACTAGTACCAGTGTAAAATGTGGGTGACATCAGAGGAAGGCTTTCTTTTTGCTGGTGCTCGCAAGTACCGAGGCTTGAGTTTCAAGGTGAAAACCCTAGGTACGTGACAATGGCGTCCTTCTGGCCGTTACCTTGTTGAAGACATTGTTTAGTAGCTCGGTATTTCTCGAGAGTGAAAACCCAAAATCTAACTTTATGGTTGGATCGTAGGACGACATTATTTGTTCTCTTTTTTTTGAGGTGTCGTTGCTGGAGAACCACTTGTACAGTTCAGGTGTTGTTATTGGTGGTTGCCGGTACGGTCTAAATTTTATATTAAAAGGAACAAGTTATAAGCTGTACAAACCGGCCTTTAAACCGTCGGATCATGCTGCGACATTTGATCACCTTCATAGTTTTATTTTCCTTATTTGGGTTCTATGCATTCTTGATGTCTTGACCAGTTCCTGACACCACGTTATTGCAGTGGCGGGTGTAGTTGATACCTTCTTTTTTTGACAGGTCACCGGGGGGAGCAGAAACGCTCCTGCCTGAATATATTTTTCCATTAATCAACAAAGATAGGGCGGAAAGACCCAATTTTTTTAGACTTTACATCACAGGGTAGGGGAGACAGATCCAACGCATGGGGACAAGCTCAAACCATGTAGAAAAGGAAAGAAGGGAAGCTAGGGTCGTTCGGGCACCAGGTAGGTAAGCCAGAGATCGACGTCTCCGCGATGATCAGTAGGGAGGCGGGCGCGCCACAGAGAGGCGTCATCCCTGCAGCACTTGAGCAGGAGGGGTAGGGAGGGCGTGAGCCCGTTGAAAACCACCCCGTTGCGGTGTTTCCAAAGGTGCCAGAAGCAAAGCAGGCGGAGAGTGGAGGCAGTCACGGGCGGCGCCGAGGGAGGCAAGGGACAACGCGAGAAATCCGACGGAGCAAGCTCCGGGGAGCCAACGGCCCCAATAGCAGCCCAGAAGCTGCGAGCGAAGGGGCACCCAAACATGATGTGCCCAGTCGTTTCGGAAGGGGCGGCGCAGATGGGGCAGACGCTAGCAGCCTCGTCCAGGATCCCTTTACGGTGAAGGTTGTCGCGGCATTGGATGCGGCCTTTGACCAAGAGCCAACCGAAGAACTTGACGCGGGAGGGAGCCTTGCACTTCCAGACGAAGTCGGCGTGGGCATCGTCGACTCCTCCGACGGTGCAGAGCTTGTACAGGGCGGAGGTGCGCAGCGCGCCGCCCTTCCCAGAGCAGAGAGGGAGGGAGCGCTGGTCGGGGGAGCCTGAGAGCGCAGTCTCAGCCACAATCCGCACCAGAACGTCCCTCTGTCTAGTGGCAGTGGTGGAGAGGCGAGGCACCAGGAGGAAATCGATGCCACAGGTGACGACCTGACGGACAGTGGCCTCCTGGAGCGTGCAATGGGAGAGGAGCTCCGGCATTGCCACACTGAGCACGCCGAGGGAGTGCCAGCAGTCGAACCAGAACGAGGTGCGGGAGCCATCGCCAATGCTGACGCACGAGATGGACCGGTAGAGCGGCAGGAGGCGACGCAGCGAGTTCCAGTGCGTTCCAGCCAAGGGGGAGGCGGGACCGCCCGTGTCGAGCGGCAGGCCAGCCAGACTCCCCCAGACCCACCGGGGCCAGGATTCAGAGGGAGAAGCGTGGAGGCGATGTAGAAGCTTGACGAGGAGGCACGAGTTGGCATCCTTGAGGGAGCGCACGCCGAGCCCTCCCTCGCTCTTGGCGCGGCAGACAATGTCCCAGGACACCAGGCACTGGGCGCCGGAGACGCGGTCCGTGGCCGCCCAGAGAAAGGCGCGACGGAGCCTGTCGAGAGCAGTCAGGACCCCAGGAGGGAGTTCCAGCGCACCCATGGCGAAAGCGGGGAGCGCGTCGAGGACGGCGTTGATGAGGACGAGCCGCCCGCCCGGGGACAGCAGCAGCGCGCGCCACCCAGACAGGTACCGATCGACTTTGGCGATAAGGGGTGAGAAAGCCGAGAGGCGCAGCTTCTCCACCGAGAGAGGAAGGCCCAGGTATGTCTGGGGGAACCCCTCCACCTTGCAGCCCAAAGTTTGCTGGATGACGTCAAGGGTGGCGGCGTCGACGTGCATGGGAACAATGGTGCTCTTCCCGAAATTGATGCAGAGCCCCGTCGCCCGCTCGAATTGGTGGAGAAGGAGCTTGAGCCTTGATGGCGTGTAACTCACACGTTCGTTGGGAACCCCAAGAGGAAGGTATGATGCGCACAGTAGCAAGTTTTCCCTCAGAAAGAAACCAAGGTTTAATCGAACCAGTAGGAGCCAAGAAGCACGTTGAAGGTTGATGGTCGCGAAATGTGATGCGGCGCAACACCAGGGATTCCGCCAACGTGGAATCTGCACAACAAAACCAAAGTACTTTGCCCCAACGAAACAGTGAGGTTGTCAATCTCACCGGCTTCTGTAACAAAGGATTAAACGTATCGAGTGGAAGATGTTTGCAAAGAAAACAGTAAAACAAAATTAGATTGTATGCTATGTAAAGAATAGGACCGGGTCCACAGTTCACTAGAGGTGTCTCTCCCATAAGATAAAGCATGTTGGGTGAACAAATTACAGTCGGGCAATTGACAAATAGAGAAAGGCATAACAATGCATATACATGATATGATAAATATAGTGAGATTTAATTGGGCATTACGACAAAGTACATAGACCGCCATCCAACTGCATCTATGCCTAAAAAGTCCACCTTCAGGTTATCATCCGAACCCCATTCAGTATTAAGTTGCTAAGCAACAGACAATTGCATTAAGTATGGTGCGTAATGTAATCGACAACTACATCCTTAGACATAGAATCAATGTTTTATCCCTAATGGCAACAGCACATCCACAACCTTAGAACTTTCTGTCACTGTCCCATTTAATGGAGGCATGAACCCACTATCGAGCATAAATACTCCTCTTGGAGTTAAGAGTACAAACTTGGCCAGAGCCTCTACTAATAACGGAGAGCATGCAAGATCATAAACAACACATAAACAATAGATTGATAATCACCATAATCATAGTACTCTCTATCCATCGGATCCCGACAAACACAACATATAGTATTACAGATAGATGATCTTGATCATGTTAGGCAGCTCACAAGATCCAACAATGAAGCACAACAAGGAGAAGACGACCATCTAGCTACTGGACCCATGGTCCAGGGTGAACTACTCACTCATCACTCCGGAGGCGACCATGGCGGTGTAGAGTCCTCCGGAGATGAATCCCCTCTCGGCAGGGTGCCGGAGGCGATCTCTGAATCCCCCGAGATGGGATTCGGCGGCGGCGTCTCGGAAGGTTTCCGTATCGTGGCTCTCGGTGCTGGGGTTTCGCGACGGAGACTTTAAGTAGGCGGAAGGTCAACGCGGGGGCCACACGAGGGGCCCGGGGGCAGGCCGGCGCGGCCGGGGCCTGGGCCGCGCCGCCTAGCCTCTGGCTGCCTCGTGGCCCCACTTCGTTATCTCTTCGGTCTTGGAAGCTTCGTGCAAAAATAGGACCCTGGGCGAAAGTTTCGTCCAATTCCGAGAATATTTCCTTACTAGGATTTCGAAACCAAAAACAGCAACAGCAACTGGCTCTTCGGCATCTTGTTAATAGGTTAGTTCAGGAAAATGCATAAATATGACATATAATGTGCATAAAACATGTAGGTATCATCAATAAAGTAGCATGGAACATAAGAAATTATCGATACGTTGGAGACGTATCAGCATCCCCAAGCTTAGTTCTGCTCGTCCCGAGCAGGTAAAACGATAACAAAGATAATTTCTGAAGTGACATGCCATCATAATCTTGATCATACTATTTGTAAACATATGTAATGAATGCAGCGATCAAAACAATGGTAATGACATGAGTAAACAAATGAATCATATAGCAAAGACTTTTCATGAATAGTACTTCAAGACAAGCATCAATAAGTCTTGCATAAGAGTTAACTCATAAAGCAATAAATCAAAGTAAAGGTGTTGAAGCAACACATAGGAAGATTAAGTTTCAGCGGTTGCTTTCAACTTATAACATGTATATCTCATGGATATTGTCAACATAAAGTAATATAACAAGTGCAATATGCAAGTATGTAGGAATCAATGCACAGTTCACACAAGTGTTTGCTTCTTAAGGTGGAAGGAGATAGGTAGTGACTCAACAATAAAAGTAAAAGAATGGTCCTTCAAAGAGGAAAGCATCGATTGCTGTATTTGTGCTAGAGCTTTTATTTTGAAAACATGAAACAATTTTGTCAACGGTAGTAATAAAGCATATGAGTTATGTAAATTATATCTTACAAGTTGCAAGCCTCATGCATAGTGTACTAATAGTGTCCGCACCTCGTCCTACTTAGCTTGGACTACCGGATCTTTGCATGCCATGTTTCAACCAAGTGTCACAAAGGGGTACCTCCATGCCGCCTGTACAAAGGTCTAAGGAGAATGCTCGCATTTTGGATTTCTCGCTTTTTGATTATTCTCAACTTAGACATCCATACCGGGACAACATGGACAACAGATAATGGACTCCTCTTAAATGCATAAGCATGTAGCAATGATTATTATTCTCATATGAGATTGAGGATATATGTCCAAAACTGAAACTTCCACCATGATTCATGGCTTTAGTTAGCGGCCCAATGTTCTTCTCTAACAATTTTGCATGCTCCAACCACTAAAATGATAGATCCTTCAGACAAGACGGACATGCATAGCAACTCACATGATATTCAACAATAGTTGATGGCGTTCCCCGAAGCATGGTTATCGCACAACAAGCACAAAGATAAAGTGCATAAGTACATATTCAATACTACGATAGTTTTTAAGGCTATTTTGTCCCATGAGCTATATATTGCAAAGGTGAATGATGGAATTTTAAAGGTAGCACTCAAGCAATTTACTTTGGAATGGCGGAGAAATACCATGTAGTAGGTAGGTATGGTGGACACAAATGGCATAGTAGTTGGCTCAAGGATTTTGGATGCATGAGAAGTATTCCCTCTCGATACAAGGTTTAGGCTAGCAAGGTTATTTGAAGCAAACTCAAGGATGAACAGGTGCAGCAAAACTCACATAAAAGACATATTGTAAACATTATAAGACTCTACACCGTCTTCCTTGTTGTTCAAAACTCAATACTAGATATTATCTAGACCTTAGAGAAACCAAATATGCAAATCAAATTTTAGCAAGCTCTATGTATTTCTTCATTAATGGGTGCAAAGCATATGATGCAAGAGCTTAAACATGAGCACAACAATTGCCAAGTATCACATTATCCAAGACATTTTAGAATTACTACATGTAGCATTTTCCAATTCCAACCATATAACAATTTAACGAAGAAGAAACTTCGCCATGAACATTATGAGTAAAGCCTAAATACACATGTGTCCATATGCAACAGCGGAGCGTGTCTCTCTCCCACAAAGTGAATGCTAGGATCCATCTTATTCAAACAAAAACAAAACAAAAACAAACCGACGCTCCAAGTAAAGAAAACAAGATGTGATTGAATAAAAATATAGTTTCAGGGAGGAACCTGATGATGTTGTCGATGAAGAAGGGGATGCCTTGGGCATCCCCAAGCTTAGACGCTTGAGTCTTCTTAAAATATGCAGGAGTGAACCACGGGGGCATCCCCAAGCTTAGAGCTTTCACTCCTCTTGATCATAGTATATCATTCTCCTCTCTTGACCCTTGAAAACTTCCTTCACACCAAACTTCAAGCAAACTCATTAGAGGGTTAGTGCACAATTAATAATTCACACATTCAGAGGTGACACAAACATTCTTTACACTTCTGGACATTGCATAAAGCTACTGGACATTAATGGATCAAAGAAATAAATCCAACATAGCAAAAGAGGCAATGCGAAATAAAAGGCAGAATCTGTCAAAAACAGAACAGTCCGTAAAGACGAATTTAAAGCTGGCACCAGACTTGCTCAAATGGAAAAACTCAAAACTAATGAAAGTTGCGTACATATCTGAGGATCACGCTCGTAAATTGGCAGATGTTTTCGAATTTTCTACAGAGAACTGTGCCCAGATTCGTGACGACAGCAATGCTGTTTCTGCGCAGCGATCCCAAATATAACATCAACTTTGACATAGAAACTTTACTTGGCACAAAAACATGATAAGGAGAGGTTGCTACAGTAGTAAACAACTGTTGGAGATATGCCCAAGAGGCAATAATAAAAGTGGTTATTATATATCTTTATGTTTATGATAAATGTTTATATACCATGCTATAATTGTATTAACTGAAACATTGATACATGTGTGATATGTAAACAAACAAAGAGTCCCTAGTAAGCCTCTTAACTAGCTTGTTGATTAATAGATGATTAGTTTCATAATCATGAACATTGGATGTTATTAATAACAAGGTTATATCATTATATGAATGATGTAATGGACACACCCAATTAAGCGTAGCATTAGATCACGTCATTAAGTTATTTGCTATAAGCTTTTATTACATAGTTACCTAGTCCTTATGACCATGAGATCATGTAAATCACTTATACCGGAAAGGTACTTTGATTACATCAAACGCCACTGCGTAAATGGGTGGTTATAAAGGTGGGATTAAGTATCCGGAAAGTATGAGTTGAGGCATATGGATCAATAGTGGGATTTGTCCATCCCGATGACGGATAGATATACTCTGGGCCCTCTCGGTGGAATGTCGTCTAATGTCTTGCAAGCATATGAATAAGTTCATAAGAGACCACATACCACGGTACGAGTAAAGAGTACTTGTCAAGAGACGAGGTTGAACAAGGTATAGTGTGATACCGATGATCAAACCTCGGACAAGTAAAATATCGCGTGACAAAGGGAATTGGTATCGTATGTGAATGGTTCATTCGATCACTAAAGTCATCGTTGAATATGTGGGAGCCATTATGGATCTCCAGATCCCGCTATTGGTTATTGGTCGGAGTGAGTACTCAACCATGTCCGCATAGTTCACGAACCGTAGGGTGACACACTTAAAGTTGGATGTTGAAATGGTAGAACTTGAATATGGAATGGAGTTCGAATATTTGTTCGAAGTCCCGGATGAGATCCCGGACATCACGAGGAGTTCCGGAATGGTCCGGAGAATAAGATTCATATATAGGAAGTCATATTCCAAGTTTGGAAATGATCCGGTGCATTTATGGCAGGTTCTAGAAGGTTCTAGAAAAGTCCGGAAGAATGGCACTTTGGAAAGTGGAGTCCCGAAGAGACTCCACTTGCATGACCAGCCAACCCTAAAGGGGAGGAGTCCAAGGTGGACTCCCCTAGGGTGGCCGGCCAACCCACCTCAAGGAAAGGTGGGAGTCCCACCTTGAGTGGGACTCCCTCCTTGAGTAGGTTTCCCACATATGGGAGGTTTTAGTGTTGGGGTCTTATTCGAAGACTTGGACTAGAACTCTTGGGGCTTCCACCTATATAATGAGGGGCATAGAGAGGGGGCTGGCCACTTCAAGCCTCAGCCTTGGCCGCACCCCTTAGAGGGCCGGCGCCCAACCCCCTCTCTCCCCAAACCCTAGCGGTCTCTCTCCTCCACCACATCCCGCACGCTTAGCGAAGCTCCGCCGGATTTCTCCACCACCACCGACACCACGCCGTCGTGCTGTCGGATTCAAGAGGAGCTACTACTTCCGCTGCCCGCTGGAACGGGGAGGTGGACGTCGTCTTCATCAACAACCGAACGTGTGACCGAGTACGGAGGTGCTGCCCGTTCGTGGCGCCGGAACCGATCGTGATCAAGATCTTCTACGCGCTTTTGCAAGCGGCAAGTGATCGTCTACCGCAGCAATAAGAGCCTACTCTTATAGGCTTTGGAATCTCTTCAAGGGTTAGTCTTGATCATCCCCTCGTTGCTACCGTCTTCTAGATTGCATCTTGGCTTGGATTGCGTGTTCGCGATAGGAAAATTTTTGTTTTCTATGCAACGTTATCCTACAGTGGTATCAGAGCCGTGTCTATGCATAGATGGTTGCACGAGTAGAACACAATGGTTTTGTGGGCGTTGATGCTTATGTTATCTTTAGCTTGAGTACTTTGCATCTTTGTGGCATAGTGGGATGAAGCGGCTCGGGCTAACTTTACATGACCGCGTTCATGAGATTTGCTCCACGCTTGACATGCAACTTGTATTGCATAAGTGGCTTTGCGGGTGTCTGTCTCTCCTACTATAGTGAAGATTCAATTTACTCTTCTATTGACAACACTAGTATCACCGTTGTGGTTCATGTTCGTAGGTAGATTAGATCTCACTCGAAAACCCTAAACCACGTAAAATATGCAAACCAAATTAGAGACGTCTAACTTGTTTTTGCAGGGTTTGGTGATGTGATATGGCCATAATGTGATGATGACTATGTATGAGATGATCATTATTGTATTGTGGCAACCGGCAGGAGCCTTATGGTTGTCTTTATATTTCATGTTGAGTAGTATTTCAAAGTAGTTGTAATAGTTGCTACATGAGGTGAACAACCATGAAGACGGCGCCATGGACCTTGACGCTACGCCGATGATGATGGAGATCATGCCCGTTGATGATGGAGATCATGTCCGTGCTTTGGAGATGAAGATCGAAGGCGCAAAGACAAAAGGGCCATATCATATCACATATGAACTGCATGTGATGTTAATCCTTTATGCATCTTATTTTGCTTAGATCGCGACGGTAGCATTATAAGATGATCCCTCACATTAATATCAAGATAATAAAGTGTTCTCCCCTCGTATGCACCGTTGTACAGTTCGTCGTTTCGAAGCATCTCGTGATGATCGGATGTGATAGATTCAACGTTCACATACAACGGGTGTAAGCCATGTTGCACACGCGGAATACTTGGGTTTGCTTGACGAGCCTAGCATGTACAGACATGGCCTCGGGACAACGGAAACCGAAAGGTTGAACACGAGTCATATGGATGATATGATCAACATGTTGATGTTCACCATTGAAGCTACATCATCTCACGTGATGATCGGTTTTGGTGTAGTGGATCTGGATCGTGTACCACTTAACAACTATGAGGGATGTTGTATTAAGTGGGAGTTCATTAGTAATTAGATTAAAACATGAACTAATTATCATAAACATAGTCTGAGTAGTATTTTGAATTAATTTGTAGTATTGGCATCCGTTTTTCTACCAAGCGCTAGTCTTGTTATTGAGATAGAAATACTGTTAAAATCTGAAAATAAACTTTACGGACTGGTACCGTATTGTTAAAGAATCAAGAAATGATTAAGTCCTATTGCAAACTTTTAGTAAACCTCACATTGTTGATTCAAAGAACTATGGTTTCAATTAGTACCTAAAGTTATCTTGTCTCCGTCAAACTTGAAGTTCAAATTTGTTTGAAAAGTAAGGAGCTGAAAATTTAGTTTTCAGAAATAATCAAGGTATGAGATATATGTGATATCTAAGACCTTATTGCAAGATGATAGAATATAATTTGGTGAGACTACATAAACTCATAAGTTTTATGGGAATGTATGAAGGTTGAAGACGCCAGGCGTCACAATCCTCCAACTATTGGGGCACTAATAATATTCGCATCCATGAAGTTATCATCCTTAGTATGCACCGTTGCTAAGACTCGTCGTTTCGAAGCATCTCGTGATGATCGGGTGTCATAGATTCCACGAGTGCATACAACGGGTGCAAGCCAGATTTGCACATGCGAATACTGAGGTTAAACTTTACAAGCCTAGCATGTACAGACATGGTCTCGAAAAGTCATCACGAATTGATGGATAAAATTATGAGTGAAATTGTTCATCATATTAAAAGGTTACTAATAGTGAAATCCGGAACACTTGTCATATGATGATCAACTTCAAAGAACCTCAAGGTTATTGGTATTTGATCAACAAACCTAGAAGTTATTGATGTTGAAGTGTTTTTCTGAATAATGAGGAAAGCTAAAAGAGAAACTACAAAAGATTATTGGCAGAAAGAAAGAAAGAAAAGACTAGAAAGTCTAGCTCAGGTGTATATAAATGATATACATGTTATGGATGTATTCCTCGTTTGGTCACACAATAAAATTCTTGGGTATTTGTACCACATTGGTTGGTATGAAGTGTCATACAAAACAACGCAATACAAGAATACAATGGCCTAAGTGACTGACAAGGAATATGATAGGTATGCACGTCTGGAACAAAAATAAAGTGTTATTATGTTCATCGTTGGCATTCTATCTAGCCCTTAGAATTTATAATAAAGAACTTAATAATTGTTATTTTGCTCTGGTCAAATAAAAACAATGAGTTGTTCAAATTATGACATTACTCCATGTATGATGGATAAGTTATTATAAATCTTAATGGTGAAACACACATACATAACACTGACGCTAAAATGCCATAAGGCAAATGATTTGAATTCCACTTATTTGTGGAACCGCCATTTAGGTCATGTTAGAAAGGAACGCATGAAGGAACTCCATGCAAATGGATTTTTGGAGTCATTTGATTTTTGAATCGTTTGGCGTTTGCAAATCTTTTCTAAAGAGAATGACTAAAATACCGTTCATAGGCCAAGAGTTGAAACGGGCAACTAACTTAGTGGAAATATACATGATGATGTATGTAGTTCACTGGGCATAGTTGTGTGCGGGAGATTCTTCTACTTCATGAAAACTTCCAACAATGAATTGAGTATATATGTGGATATATTCAATAAGGAAGAAGTTTGAAACATTTGAATAGATTCAAATAAATTTCAGCATGAAGTGGAAATCATCGTAATAGAAAAGTCAAATATCTATGATTGGATCATAGTGGAAATATTTGAATTACGAGTTTTAGCAAACATCTAAGAGAGTTATGAAGTTGTTCTACAACTCACGTTTCTTGGAGTATCATAGTGATGATGGAGTATCCGAGAGATGTATCCAAACCTTGTTGGATCAATGATGAGATAAAATATTGATGCCATTATATTTTTGTGGATTATGCTTTAGAGACTACCGCTTTTACACTGAATAGAGCATCATCATGATCCGTTGAAATGACACCATACGAGTTATGGCATGGGTATGAACCCTAATAGTCTTTCTTTAAATTTTGGTCTAAGAGTTTACAACCAAAATCGGATGAATGTCTTTGTTGGTTATCCCAGAGATTTAATTGGGAATTCTTCCCACGAGACAAAGACAAAAGTGTTTGTCAATGTTTCTTATTTCCGAGAAATTGTTTCTAGTGAAGTATTTGAGTGGGAGGACAATATAATTTGATAAGGTTTATGAACCTGAGCATAATGATCAGAGTAGCGCAGCATCGGAATTTGTTTCGGAAGCGGCCACGACGATCATGGCTCCCATGTCTACAAAATGTTATAGTCATGGAGATCAAAGTACTTATTGAACCTTGTAGGTATGATTTACTTTGTGATCAAATAAATGATTTGTGAACAAAGGATTGTTTTTGAACAATGATAAACCAACTACAAACAAAGAAGTTATGATGGGCCCTGACTCCGTTAAAATGGCTATGCGCCATGAAATCCAAGATAGGTGAATACTTTTTGAAAGTAAATGAATCTATGAAATTGATGGACTTGGATGAAATATCCTTAAAATAAGCTCGACTTGTCGAAAAATTGTTTACGACAAAGTTCAAAGAGTTGACTACGATAAGATTAGATCTTCCGTAGCAATGCTTATAGTCTATGTGGATTATTCTAGTAATCGCTACATATTTCTTTACGAGATATGCTAGTAGGATGGTGATACGCGTAGATGCACACGTCCGTTGGGAACCCCAAGTGGAAGGTATGATGCGTATAGAAGCAAGTTTCCCTCAGTATGAAACCAAGGTTTAATCGAACCAGTAGGAGCCAAGAAGCACGTTGAAGGTTGATGGTCGCGAAATGTGATGCGGGGATTCCGGCGCCAACTAGAACCTGCACAACACAACCAAAGTACTTTGCCCCAACGAAACAGTGAGGTTGTCAATCTCACCGGCTTGCTGTAACAAAGGATTAAACGTATCGAGTGGAAGATGTTTGCAAAGAAAATAAAACAAGTAGATTGTATGCTATGGAAAGAATAGGACCGGGGTCCACAGTTCACTAGAGGTGTCTCTCCCATAAGATAAAAGCATGTTGGGTGAACAAATTACAGTCGGGCAATTGACAAATAGAGAAAGGCATAATAATGCATATACATGACATGGTAAATATAGTGAGATTTAATTGGGCATTACGACAAAGTACATAGACCGCCATCCAACTGCATCTATGCCTAAAAAGTCCACCTTCAGGTTATCGTCCGAACCCCCTCCAGTATTAAGTTGCAAAGCAACAGACAATTGCATTAAGTATTGTGCGTAATGTAATCAATAACTACATCCTTAGACATAGCATCAATGTTTTATCCCTAGTGGCAACTGTAGGATAACGTAGCATAGAAAACAAAAATTTTCCTACGGCGAACACGCAATCCAAGCCAAGATGCAATCTAGAAGACGGTAGCAACGAGGGGATTGTCGAGACTCACCCTTGAAGAGATTCCAAAGCCTACAAGAGGAGGCTCTTGTTGCTGCGGTAGACGTTCACTTGCCGCTTGCAAAAGCGCGTAGAAGATCTTGATCACGATCGGTTCCGGCGCCACGAACGGGCAGCACCTCCGTACTCGGTCACACGTTCGGTTGTTGATGAAGACGACGTCCACCTCCCCGTTCCAGCGGGCAGCGGAAGTAGTAGCTCCTCTTGAATCCGACAGCACGACGGCGTGGTGTCGGTGGCGGTGTAGAAGTCCGGCGGAGCTTCGCTAAGCTATGCGGGCAATATGAAGTGGAGGAGCAAAGCTAGGGTTTGGGAGAGGGGGTGGCCGGCCACTATGGGGGGCGGCCAAGCTTGAGGCTTTTGGTGTGGCCGGCCCCCTCCCCTTGGCCCTCTATATATAGGTGGAAGCCCCAAGTGTTGGACTACAAGTCTTCGAATAAGACCCGAACCCAAAACCTTCCATATGGTGGGAAACCTTCCCTCCCACTAGAGGTGGGATTTCCACCTTCCATAGGGGGGGTGGCCGGCCCCCTAAGGGGGAGTCCACTTGGGACTCCTCCCCCACTAGGGTTGGCCGGCCATGGAGGTGGAGTCCCATGTGGACTCCACCTTCCTTGGTGGTTTCTTCCGGACTTTTCTAGAACCTTCTAGAACCTTCCATAGAACCTTCCGCATCATTTTATTCACATAAAATGACATCCTATATATGAATCTTATTCTCCGGACCATTCCGGAACTCCTCGTGATGTCCGGGATCCCATCCGGGACTCCGAACAAATATTCCAACTTCATTCCATATTCAAGTACTACCATTTCAACATCCAACTTTAAGTGTGTCACCCTACGGTTCGTGAACTATGTGGACATGGTTGAGTACTCACTCCGACCAATAACCAATAGCGGGATCTGGAGATCCATAATGGCTCCCACATATTCAACGATGACTTTAGTGATCGAATGAACCATACACATACGATACCAATTCCCTTTGTCACGCGATATTTTACTTGTCCGAGGTTCGATCATCGGTATCACACTATACCTTGTTCAACCTCGTCTCCTGACAAGTACTCTTTACTCGTACCGTGGTATGTGGTCTCTTATGAACTTATTCATATGCTTGCAAGACATTAGACGACATTCCACCGAGAGGGCCCAGAGTATATCTATCCGTCATCGGGATGGACAAATCCCACTGTTGATCCATATGCCTCAACTCATACTTTCCGGATACTTAATCCCACCTTTATAACCACCCATTTACGCAGTGGCGTTTGATGTAATCAAAGTACCTTTCCGGTATAAGTGATTTACATGATCTCATGGTCATAAGGACTAGGTAACTATGTATTGAAAGCTTATAGCAAATAACTTAATGACGTGATCTTATGCTACGCTTAATTGGGTGTGTCCATTACATCATTCATACAATGATATAACCTTGTTATTAATAACATCCAATGTTCATGATTATGAAACTAATCATCTATTAATCAACAAGCTAGTTAAGAGGCTTACTAGGGACTCTTTGTTGTTTACATATCACACATGTATCAATGTTTCAGTTAATACAATTATAGCATGGTATATAAACATTTATCATAAACATAAAGATATATAATAACCACTTTTATTATTGCCTCTTGGGCATATCTCCAACAGTCTCCCACTTGCACTAGAGTCAATAATCTAGATTACATTGTAATATACCTAACACCCATGGCATTCTGGTGTTGGTCATGCTTTGCCCTAGGGAGAGCTTTAGTCAACGGATCTGCTACATTCAGATCAGTGTGTACTTTGCAAATCTTTACTTCTCCATCTTCGATGTACTCGCGAATCGAGTGGTAACGCAGCTTGATATGCTTCAGCCTCTTGTGTGACCTTGGCTCTTGTGCATTGGCGATGGCACCCATGTTATCACAGTAGATGACAAATGGGTCCAATGCACTAGGAACCACACCGAGCTCTACAATGAACCTCTTCATCCATACCGCTTCTGATGAAGCCTCTGAAGCCGCTATGTACTCCGATTCTGTTGAGGATTTCGCCACCGTGCACTGCTTCGAGCTTGCCCAGCTTACTGCAGCACCATTCAATATAAACACGTACCCAGATTGTGACTTAGAGTCATCAGGATCAGTGTTCCAACTTGCATCGGTGTAACTTGTTACAACGAGCTCTTGGTCACCTCCATAACAAAGAAACATATCCTTAGTTCTTTTCAAGTACTTCAGGATATTCTTGACCGCTGTCCAGTGTTCCATTCCTGGATCACTTTGATATCTGCTAGTTAAACTAACAGCATGTGCTATATCCGGTCTTGTACATAGCATGGCATACATGATAGAGCCTACTGCCGAGGCATAGGGGATCTGACTCATCCTTTCTCTTTCTTCTGCCGTAGCCGGTCCTTGAGTCTTACTCAAGACCTTGCCTGGTAACATAGGTAAGAATCCTTTCTTACTTTCGTCCATTCTAAACTTCTTTAGAATCTTGTCCAGGTATGTACTCTGTGATAGCCCTATTAGACGTCTTGATCTATCTCTATAAATCTTGATGCCTAATATGTATGATGCTTCACCAAGGTCTTTCATTGAAAAACTATTATTCAAATAACCCTTTACACTGCTTAATAGTTCTATATCATTCCCAATCAATAATATGTCATCTACATATAATATCAGGAATGCTACAGAGCTCCCACTCACTTTCTTGTAAATACAGGCCTCTCCATGACACTGTATAAACCCGAAGTCTTTGATCACCTTATCAAAACGTCGGTTCCAACTTCTCGATGCTTGCTTCAGTCCATAGATTGAACGCTGAAGTTTGCATACTTTGTCAGCATTTTTAGGATCGACAAAACCTTTGGGTTGTACCATATACAACTCTTCCTCAATGTCACCATTAAGGAACGCCGTTTTGACATCCATCTGCCAAATCTCATAATCGAAAAATGCAGCTATTGCTAACAAAATCCTCACAGATTTTAGCTTCGCTACAGGTGAGAAAGTCTCATCGTAGTCAACACCTTGAATTTGTCGGAAACCCTTTGCGACAAGTCGAGCTTTATAGACAGTAATATTACCATCAGCATCTGTTTTCTTTTGAAGATCCATTTATTCTCGACAGCCTTGCGGCTATCAGGTAAGTCTACCAAAGTCCATACTTTGTTATCATACATGGATCCCATTTCGGATTTCATGGCTTCTTGCCATTTGTTGGAATCTGGGCTCATCATCGCTTCTTCATACGTCGCAGGGTCCTCATCATTGTTATCCACAATCATGACATTTAGACAAGGATCATACCAATCTGGAGTGGCACGATCCCTTGTCGATCTGCGAGGTTCAGTAGCTGTCTCATTTGAAGTTTCATGATCATTATCATTAGCTTCCTCTGTTGCCGGTGTAGGTGGTACAGGAACATTTTCCGGTACTGCGCTACTCTGATCAACGAGTAGAGATTCTTCAATCTCATCGAGTTCTACTTTTCTTCCAGTCACTTCTTTAGTGAGAAATTCTTTCTCAAGAAAGGTTCCGTTCTTAGCAACAAAGATCTTGCCTTCGGATCTGTGATAGAAAGTGTACCCTATAGTTTCCTTAGGGTATCCTATGAAGACGCATTTCTCCGCTTTGGGTTCTAGCTTGTCCGGTTGTAACTTTTTTACATAGGCTTCGCAACCCCAAACTTTTAGGAACGACAGCTTAGGTTTCTTATTAAACCATAATTCATACGGCGTCGTTTCAACGGATTTTGATGGTGCTCTATTTAAAGTGAATGCGGCTGTCTCTAATGCATAACTCCAAAATGATAACGGCAAATCAGTAAGAGACATCATAGAACGAACCATATCTAAGAGAGTTCGATTACGACGTTCGGACACACCGTTTCGTTGTGGTGTTCCCGGCGGTGTCAATTGTGAAAGTATTCCGCATTTCTTTAAATGCATGCTAAACTCATAACTCAGATATTCACCTCCGCGATCAGATCGTAGAAATTTAATCTTCTTGTTACGTTGATTTTCTACTTCACTTTGGAATTCCTTAAACTTCTCGAAAGTTTCGGATTTATGTTTCATTAAATAGATATACCCATATCTACTCAAATCATCTGTGAAGGTTAGAACATAACGATAACCACCGCGCGATGCTACACTCATTGGTCCACATACATCTGTGTGTATGATTTCCAATAAGTCAGTAGCTCGCTCCATCATACCCGAGAATGGAGTCTTAGTCATTTTTCCCATCAGACATGCTTCGCATCTATCAAGTGACTCAAAGTCAAGTGATTCAAGTAATCCATCGGTATGGAGTTTCTTCATGCGTTTCACTCCAATATGACCAAGACGACAGTGCCACATATAAGTAGAATTATCATTTTATTTCGCTTAGCATCAATGTTATGTATATGCGTATTACTACTATCGAGATCTAACAGAAATAAGCCATTCTTTTGTGGTGCTCGACCATAAAAGATATTATTCATAAAAATAGAACAACCATTATTCTCAGACTTGAATGAATAACCGTCTTGCATTAAACAAGATCCAGATATAATGTTCATGCTCAACGCGGGTACATAATAACAATTATTTAGGCTTAAAACTAATCCCGAAGGTAGATGTAGAGGAAGTGTCCCGACTGCGATCACATTGACCTTGATCCGTTTCCAACGCGCATCGTCACTTCATCTTTCAGCAGTTGTCGTTTATTCTTTAGTTCCTGTTTCGAGTTACAAATATGAGCAACCGAACCAGTATCAAATACCCAGGTACTAGAACGAGAACTAGTGAGATAAACATCTATAACATGTATATCAGATATACCTTCTTTCTTCTTCTTGACAAGGCCGCTCTTCAGATCGCCAAATACTTGGAGCAATTACGCTTCCAGTGTCCCTTCTCCTTGCAGTAATAGCACTCAGCATCAGCTTAGGGCCACTTAGGTTTCACAGGAGGCGTGGCAGCTTTCTTGCCACTCTTCTTGTTCTTGCCTTTAGACTTGCCCTGTTTCTTGAAGCTGGTGGTCTTGTTGACCATCAACACTTGGTGCTCTTTCTTGATCTCAATCTCAGCAGCTTTTAGCATGCCAAAAAGTTCAGGAAACTCCTTGTTCATGTTCTGCATATTGTAGTTCATCACAAAGTTCTTGTAACTTGGTGGCGGTGATTGAAGGACACGATTAATCCCCAGTCTGTTAGGAATCACTATTCCCAAGTCACTGAGTTTCTTCGCATGCCCGGTCATAACGAGCATGTGCTCACTGATGGAGCTGCCTTCTTCCATCATACAGCTGAAAAAGTGTTTCGATGCTTCATAGCATTCCACGGCCGCATGAGTCTCAAAAATAGTCTTCAACTCTTTTATCAACTCATGAGGATCGTGGTGCTCAAAACGTTTTTGAAGATCGGATTCCAGACTGCATAAGATGGCACACTGAACTTGAGAGTACCGAGTTTTCCGAGTCATGTAAACATTCTTTACTTCATCGGTTTCAGTTTCTGCAGGAGGGTCACCTAGCGGTGCATCAAGCACATATTGCAGATTTCCGCCATTGAGGAAGATCCTCACATGACGGAACCAGTCGGTGAAGTTGCTACCGTTGCTCTTAAGCTTTTCTTTCTCTAGGAACTGGTTAAAATTGATTGAGGACGCCATATCTACAACATATTTGCAATAGTTTAGACTAAGTTTATGACAAATTGAGTTCAAATTTTAATTCTACATAATTAAAAATCTAGGTGAACTCCCACTCAAAACAATATCCCTCGCATTGTCTTAGTGATCACATGAACCAAATCCATCACACCTATGCCCGATCATCACGAGACAAGATGTAATTTCAATGGCGAACACTCAAAATGTTCATCATATCAATCATATGATTCATGCTCTACCTTTCGGTATCACGTGTTCCGAGACCATGTCTTTACATGCTAGGCTCGTCAAGGCCACCTTAGTATCCGCATGTGCAAACTGTCTTGCACCCGTCATATGTACTTATCGAATCTATCACACCCGATCATCACGAGATGCTTCGAAACGATAAGACTTGATAACGGTGCTACTAAGGATGAACACTTTATTATCTTGAGATTTTAGTGAGAGGGATCATCTTATAATGCTACCGTCGCGATCTAAGCAAAATAAGATGCATAAAAGGATTAACATCACATGCAGTTCATATGTGATATGATATGGCCCTTTTGTCTTTGCGCCTTTGATCTTCATCTCCAAAGCACGGACATGATCTCCATCATCAACGGGCATGATCTCCATCATCGTCGGCGAAGCACCAAGGTCAATGGCGCCGTCTTCATGATCGTCCTCCATGTAGCAACTATTACAACTACTTTGAAATACTACTCAACATGAAATTTAAAGACAACCATAAGGCTCCTGCCGGTTGCCACAATACAATAATGATCATCTCATACATATTCATCATCACATTATGGCCATATCACATCACCAAACCCTGCAAAAACAAGTTAGACGTTCTCTAATTTGGTTTGCATATTTTACGTGGTTTAGGGTTTTCGAGCAAGATCCAATCTACCTACGAACATGAACCACAACGGTGATACTAGTGTTGTCAATAGAAGAGTAAATTGAATCTTCACTATAGTAGGAGAGACAGACACCCGCAAAGCCACTTATGCAATACAAGTTGCATGTCAAGCGTGGAGCAAATCTCATGAACGCGGTCATGTAAAGTTAGCCCGAGCCGCTTCATCCCACTATGCCACAAAGATGCAAAGTACTCAACTAAAGATAACAAGAGCATCAACGCCCACAAACCATTGTGTTCTACTCGTGCAACCATCTATGCATAGACACGGCTCTGATACCACTGTAGGATAACGTAGCATAGAAAACAAAAATTTTCCTACGGCGAACACGCAATCCAAGCCAAGATGCAATCTAGAAGACGGTAGCAACGAGGGGATTGTCGAGACTCACCCTTGAAGAGATTCCAAAGCCTACAAGAGGAGGCTCTTGTTGCTGCGGTAGACGTTCACTTGCCGCTTGCAAAAGCGCGTAGAAGATCTTGATCACGATCGGTTCCGGCGCCACGAACGGGCAGCACCTCCGTACTCGGTCACACGTTCGGTTGTTGATGAAGACGACGTCCACCTCCCCGTTCCAGCGGGCAGCGGAAGTAGTAGCTCCTCTTGAATCCGACAGCACGACGGCGTGGTGTCGGTGGCGGTGTAGAAGTCCGGCGGAGCTTCGCTAAGCTATGCGGGCAATATGAAGTGGAGGAGCAAAGCTAGGGTTTGGGGAGAGGGGGTGGCCGGCCACTATGGGGGGCGGCCAAGCTTGAGGCTTTGGTGTGGCCGGCCCCCTCCCCTTGGCCCTCTATATATAGGTGGAAGCCCCAAGTGTTGGACTACAAGTCTTCGAATAAGACCCGAACCCAAAACCTTCCATATGGTGGGAAACCTTCCCTCCCACTAGAGGTGGGATTTCCACCTTCCATAGGGGGGGTGGCCGGCCCCCTAAGGGGGAGTCCACTTGGGACTCCTCCCCCACTAGGGTTGGCCGGCCATGGAGGTGGAGTCCCATGTGGACTCCACCTTCCTTGGTGGTTTCTTCCGGACTTTTCTAGAACCTTCTAGAACCTTCCATAGAACCTTCCGCATCATTTTATTCACATAAAATGACATCCTATATATGAATCTTATTCTCCGGACCATTCCGGAACTCCTCGTGATGTCCGGGATCCCATCCGGGACTCCGAACAAATATTCCAACTTCATTCCATATTCAAGTACTACCATTTCAACATCCAACTTTAAGTGTGTCACCCTACGGTTCGTGAACTATGTGGACATGGTTGAGTACTCACTCCGACCAATAACCAATAGCGGGATCTGGAGATCCATAATGGCTCCCACATATTCAACGATGACTTTAGTGATCGAATGAACCATACACATACGATACCAATTCCCTTTGTCACGCGATATTTTACTTGTCCGAGGTTCGATCATCGGTATCACTATACCTTGTTCAACCTCGTCTCTGACAAGTACTCTTTACTCGTACCGTGGTATGTGGTCTCTTATGAACTTATTCATATGCTTGCAAGACATTAGACGACATTCCACCGAGAGGGCCCAGAGTATATCTATCCGTCATCGGGATGGACAAATCCCACTGTTGATCCATATGCCTCAACTCATACTTTCCGGATACTTAATCCCACCTTTATAACCACCCATTTACGCAGTGGCGTTTGATGTAATCAAAGTACCTTTCCGGTATAAGTGATTTACATGATCTCATGGTCATAAGGACTAGGTAACTATGTATTGAAAGCTTATAGCAAATAACTTAATGACGTGATCTTATGCTACGCTTAATTGGGTGTGTCCATTACATCATTCATACAATGATATAACCTTGTTATTAATAACATCCAATGTTCATGATTATGAAACTAATCATCTATTAATCAACAAGCTAGTTAAGAGGCTTACTAGGGACTCTTTGTTGTTTACATATCACACATGTATCAATGTTTCGGTTAATACAATTATAGCATGGTATATAAACATTTATCATAAACATAAAGATATATAATAACCACTTTTATTATTGCCTCTTGGGCATATCTCCAACACAACACCTCACAACCTTAGAACTTTGTCACTGTCCCAGGTATCAATGAAGGCATGAACCCACTATCGAGCATAATTACTCCCTCTTGGAGTTAAGAGTAAAAACTTGGCCAGAGCCTCTACTAATAACGGAGAGCATGCAAGATCATAAACAACACATGAACAATAGATTGATAATCACCATAATCATAGTACTCTCTATCCATCGGATCCCGACAAACACAACATATAGAATTACATATAGATGATCTTGATCATGTTAGGCAGCTCACAAGATCCAACAATGAAGCACAACAAGGAGAAGACGACCATCTAGCTACTGCTATGGACCCATGGTCCGGGGTGAACTACTCACTCATCACTCCGGAGGCGATCATGGCGATGAAGAGTCCTCCGGGAGATGAATCCCCTCTCCGGCAGGGTGCCGGAGGCGATCTCCGAATCCCCCGAGATGGGATTCGCGGCGGCGGCGTCTCCGTAAGGTTTTCCGTATCGTGGCTCTCGATCTGGGGGTTTCGCGACGGGAGCTTTAAGTAGGCGGAAGGTCAACGCGAGGGGCCACACGAGGGGCCCAGGGGGCAGGTCGGCGCGGCCGGGCCGGGCCGCGCCGGCCACCCTGGCTGCCTCGTGGCCCCACTTCGTTAGGTCTTCGGTCTTCTGGAAGCTTTGCAAAAATAGGACCCTGGGCGAAAGTTTCGTCCAATTCCGAGAATATTTCTTTACTAGGATTTCTGAAACCAAAAACAGCAGAAAACAGGAACTGGCTCTTCGGCATCTTGTTAATAGGTTAGTTCAGAAAATGCATAAATATGACATATAATGTGCATAAAACATGTAGGTATCATCAATAAAGTAGCATGGAACATAAGAAATTATCGATACGTTGGAGACGTATCAGCATCCCCAAGCTTAGTTCTGCTCGTGAGCAGGATAACAAAGATAATTTCGAAGTGACATGCCATCATAATCTTGATCATACTATTTGTAAACATATGTAATGAATGCAGCGATCAAAGCAATGGTAATGACATGAGTAAACAACTGAATCATATAGCAAAGACTTTTCATGAATAGTACTTCAAGACAAGCATCAATAAGTCTTGCATAAGAGTTAACTCGTAAAGCAATAAATCAAAGTAAAGGTGTTGAAGCAACACATAAGAAGATTAAGTTTCAGCGGTTGCTTTCAACTTGTAACATGTATATCTCATGGATATTGTCAACATAAAGTAATATAACAAGTGCAATATGCAAGTATGTAGGAATCAATGCACAGTTCACACAAGTGTTTGCTTCTTAAGGTGGAAGGAGATAGGTAAACTGACTCAACAATAAAAGTAAAAGAAAGGTCCTTCAAAGAGGAAAGCATCGATTGCTGTATTTGTGCTAGAGCTTTTATTTTGAAAACATGAAACAATTTTCTCAACGGTAGTAATAAAGCATATGAGTTATGAAAATTATATCTTACAAGTTGCAAGCCTCACGCATAGTATACTAATAGTGCCCGCACCTCGTCCTACTTAACTTGGACTACCGGATCTTTGCATGCCATGTTTCAACCAAGTGTCACAAAGGGGTACCTCCATGCCGCCTGTACAAAGGTCCAAGGAGAATGCTCGCATTTCGGATTTCTCGCTTTTGATTATTCTCAACTTAGACATCCATACCGGGACAACATGGACAACAGATAATGGACTCCTCTTTAATGCATAAGCATGTAGCAAAGTTATTATTCTCATATGAGGTTGAGGATATATGTCCAAAACTGAAACTTCCACCATGATTCATGGCTTTAGTTAGCGGCCCAATGTTCTTCTCTAACAATTTTGCATGCTCCAACCACTAAAATGATAGACCTTCAGACAAGACGGACATGCATAGCAACTCACATGATATTCAACAATAGTTGATGGCGTTCCCCAGAAACATGGTTATCGCACAACAAGCAACTTAATAAAATATAAAGTGCATAAGTACATATTCAATACTACGATAGTTTTTAAGGCTATTTTGTCCCATGAGCTATATATTGCAAAGGTGAATGATGGAATTTTAAAGGTAGCACTCAAGCAATTTACTTTGGAATGGCGGGTAAATACCATGTAGTAGGTAGGTATGGTGGACACAAATGGCATAGTGGTTGGCTCAAGGATTTTGGATGCATGAGAAGTATTCCCTCTCGATACAAGGTTTAGGCTAGCAAGGTTATTTGAAGCAAACTCAAGGATGAACAAGTGCAGCAAGACTCACATAAAAGACATATTGTAAACATTATAAGACTCTACACTGTCTTCCTTGTTGTTCAAAACTCAATACTAGATATTATCTAGACCTTAGAGAAACCAAATATGCAAATCAAATTTTAGCAAGCTCTATGTATTTCTTCATTAATGGGTGCAAAGCATATGATGCAAGAGCTTAAACATGAGCACAACAATTGCCAAGTATCACATTATCCAAGACATTTTTAGAATTACTACATGTAGCATTTTCCAATTCCAACCATATAACAATTTAACGAAGAAGAAACTTCGCCTTGAACATTATGAGTAAAGCCTAAGGACACATGTGTCCATATGCAACAGCGGAGCGTGTCTCTCTCCCACAAAGTGAATGCTAGGATCCATCTTATTCAAACAAAAACAAAAACGAAAACAAACCGACGCTCCAAGTAAAGAACACCAGATGTGACTGAATAAAAATATAGTTTCAGGGGAGGAACCTGATGATGTTGTCGATGAAGAAGGGGATGCCTTGGGCATCCCCAAGCTTAGACGCTTGAGTCTTCTTAAAATATGCAGGGATGAACCACGGGGGCATCCCCAAGCTTAGAGCTTTCACTCCTCTTGATCTTAGTATATCATTCTCCTCTCTTGACCCTTGAAAACTTCCTTCACACCAAACTTCAAGCAAACTCATTAGAGGGTTAGTGCATCATTAATAATTCACACATTCAGAGGTGACACAATCATTCTTTTCACTTCTGGACATTGCATAATGCTACTGGACATTAATGGATCAAAGAAATAAATCCAACATAGCAAAAGAGGCAATGCGAAATAAAAGGCAGAATCTGTCAAAAACAGAACAGTCCGTAAAGACGAATTTATAAATGGCACCAGACTTGCTCAAATGGAAAAACTCAAAACTAATGAAAGTTGCGTACATATCTGAGGATCACGCTCGTAAATTGGCAGATTTTTCGAATTTTCTACAGAGAATTATGCCCAGATTCGTGACAGACAGCAATGCTGTTTCTGTGCAGCGATCCCAAATATAACATCAACTTTGACATAGAAACTTTACTTGGCACAAAAACATGATAAGGAGAGGTTGCTACAGTAGTAAACAACTTCCAAGACTCAATAAAACAAAAAATTGCTGTAGGTAAAAACATGGGTTGTCTCCCATAAGCGCTTTTCTTTAACGCCTTTCAGCTAGGCGCAGAAAGTGCAAATCAAGTAACATCGAGAGTAGAAGCATCAATATCATTACCAGGGGTGTTGGGAGTTTTCTCAACCAAGCATAGTATATTTGATATATAAGTTTTAGCGTCTCCCTTTTCATTAGTCTTAGGCTTGCTACTCTCATCGAACAAATTTTCAGGAACAAGCCAAGCATAGTTATTTTCTAGTGCATCATTCATAGCTAGGAGTTTACATGGTATTGGTGCTTTGATTTCCCCTCCATCATTAATGTTATTAGTGTACATTATTCTATCCATGTCCATTTTTTCAAGGAGACCAATAAAATTGGTATGAGAACCTAGCATATTAAATTTAGCAAAAACCTTTCTAGCCTCTCTTGCTAGACCACCAAATTCTCTAAGAAGGGTTTCTAAAACAAAATCTTTCTTTTCCCCTTCTTCCATATCACCAAGTGTAAAAAACATGTGTTGGATTATAGGATTGAGATTAACAAATTTAGTTTCCAACATGCGAACTAAAGCAGCAGCAATTTCATAGGTAGGTGCAAGTTCTACCAAGTGTCTATCTTCAAAATCTTCAGTGATACTAACATGATTGAAAAATTCTTCTATATTATTTCTCCCAACTATGGACCCACGTCCTACCGGTATGTCTTTTGTGGTAAAATTAAAAGGAAACATGATGCAATAAGCAAAAAGTAAACTAGGCAAACAAAGTAAAGACAAGTAACTAATTTTTTTGTTTTTGATATAGCAAACAAGATAGCAAATAAAGTAAAACTAGCAACTAATTTTTTTGTATTTTGATTTAGTGCAGCAAACAAAGTAGTAAATAAAATAAAGCAAGACAAAAACAAAGTAAAGAGATTGGGAAGTGGAGACTCCCCTTGCAGCGTGTCTTGATCTCCCCGGCAACGGCGCCAGAAATTTAGCTTGATACGCGTAGATGCACACGTCCGTTGGGAACCCCAAGTGGAAGGTATGATGCGTATAGAAGCAAGTTTCCCTCAGTATGAAACCAAGGTTTAATCGAACCAGTAGGAGCCAAGAAGCACGTTGAAGGTTGATGGTCGCGAAATGTGATGCGGCGCAACACCAGGGATTCCGGCGCCAACTAGGAACCTGCACAACACAACCAAAGTACTTTGCCCCAACGAAATGAGGTTGTCAATCTCACCGGCTTGCTGTAACAAAGGATTAAACGTATCGAGTGGAAGATGTTTGCAAAGAAAACAGTAAAACAAGTAGATTGTATGCTATGGAAAGAATAGGACCGGGGTCCACAGTTCACTAGAGGTGTCTCTCCCATAAGATAAAAGCATGTTGGGTGAACAAATTACAGTCGGGCAATTGACAAATAGAGAAAGGCATAATAATGCATATACATGACATGGTAAATATAGTGAGATTTAATTGGGCATTACGACAAAGTACATAGACCGCCATCCAACTGCATCTATGCCTAAAAAGTCCACCTTCAGGTTATCGTCCGAACCCCCTCCAGTATTAAGTTGCAAAGCAACAGACAATTGCATTAAGTATTGTGCGTAATGTAATCAATAACTACATCCTCAGACATAGCATCAATGTTTTATCCCTAGTGGCAACAGCACATCACAACCTTAGAACTTTCTGTCACTGTCCCAGGTATCAATGAAGGCATGAACCCACTATCGAGCATAATTACTCCCTCTTGGAGTTAAGAGTAAAAACTTGGCCAGAGCCTCTACTAATAACGGAGAGCATGCAAGATCATAAACAACACATGAACAATAGATTGATAATCACCATAATCATAGTACTCTCTATCCATCGGATCCCGACAAACACAACATATAGAATTACATATAGATGATCTTGATCATGTTAGGCAGCTCACAAGATCCAACAATGAAGCACAACAAGGAGAAGACGACCATCTAGCTACTGCTATGGACCCATGGTCCAGGGGTGAACTACTCACTCATCACTCCGGAGGCGATCATGGCGATGAAGAGTCCTCCGGGAGATGAATCCCCTCTCCGGCAGGTGCCGGAGATCCCGAAATCCCCGAGATGGGATTCGCGGCGGCGCGTCTCGTAAGGTTTTCCGTATCGTGGCTCTCGGCTGGGGTTTCGCGACGGGAGCTTTAAGTAGGCGGAAGGTCAACGCGGGGGGCACGAGGGCCCGGGGGCAGGTCGGCGCGGCCAGGCCGGGCCCGCGCCGCCCACCCCTGGCTGCTCGTGGCCCCACTTCGTTAGGTCTTCGGTCTTCTGGAAGCTTCGTGCAAAAATAGGACCCGGGCGAAAGTTTCATCCAATTCCGAGAATATTTCTTTACTAGGATTTCTGAAACCAAAAACAGCAGAAAACAGCAACTGGCTCTTCGGCATCTTGTTAATAGGTTAGTTCCAGAAAATGCATAAATATGACATATAATGTGCATAAAACATGTAGGTATCATCAATAAAGTAGCATGGAACATAAGAAATTATCGATACGTTGGAGACGTATCAGATGGCAAAATATATTACTTAACAGAAGTGTGTATTAAAGGTGTATACAAGATACAACCAAGAGTTTTGCTAGTCCGTAGAGTACTAGATAGGAATACGAACTTCAATTGGATGAAGTGAGTATTGGAGTTGGAATCTTCACCGGATGAAATAGTCAAAGAGTTTTGATTTCATCGAAACGATGAAGATGCTTGCATTTGCAAGAAATTAAGTGGGAGCGCTGAGACATATTTGTAATACTTTATGTAGCTGACATATCGTTTATTATAAATAGTGTAATTATATAATTGATTAAAAAGGTTTCATTGAGAATTAAATTCAATGAAAGGATATGGACTGAAACATATTTAGTGTCAAGATCTATGAAGATAGATTAAAACACATAATAAAGTTTAAGTCAAAGTACATAGAATGGATATTGAAGTAGTTCAATATATAAATATTAAGAAGGTGTTCTTTGCATACAAAGGTTTAACAAGATTTGAGTGTATTTGACACTCAATGAGTAAAAACACATGAGTGATTATAGATCACGAATAACATGTACACAATCAGATATCATGTGCTATAAAGTGTTATGAGCATATACCAGAATGATTCATATGATGATCATTGAACGACAGTAAGAATATCCTTGAGTACTTTAGAAGAACTAAGGATATATATATATATATATATATATATTTTTGTATGAAGAAATGACAAACAAATCGCTGTAAGGTGTTACACCGATATTGGTTTTGTCACATATAAAATATAATTTCAAATCTCAAATTAGACTAAGTGTTGTTTAAAAGGTAGCACAATGAGCTAGAAGTTGTCTATGCTAGATTTAGAAGAGTTCTAAATATTGTGATGGATTCTACAAAAGAAGGCAGAATATGTCATTGTTTTGACAATGACAAAGGATGTTAAGTCAGGAGGTTCTTTGAGAACTTGGTGTAGTTCCGACAAAGTCAGAACTTTGAAGCTATATTGTGTGTGACAATATTAGTGACATATTTCAGACCGTGGAATTAAGGTTCCACCAAAGGACTAAGCATATATGCCGACTCATTTGGAAAATGAGTGATGCGCTGAGACGCATATGAATTGCAAAATACATACGTTTCTGAGCATGTCAGAACCGTTGATTAAAACCTCTCCCGTGAGCAAAACATGATAAAACACCAGAAGGCCAAGGTGTTATATCTTTACATATGTAAACTAGATTATTGACTCTAGTGCAAGTGGGAGACTGTTGGAGATATGCCCAAGAGGCAATAATAAAAGTGGTTATTATATATCTTTATGTTTATGATAAATGTTTATATACCATGCTATAATTGTATTAATGAAACATTGATACATGTGTGATATGTAAACAAACAAAGAGTCCCTAGTAAGCCTCTTAACTAGCTTGTTGATTAATAGATGATTAGTTTCATAATCATGAACATTGGATGTTATTAATAACAAGGTTATATCATTATATGAATGATGTAATGGACACACCCAATTAAGCGTAGCATTAGATCACGTCATTAAGTTATTTGCTATAAGCTTTTATTACATAGTTACCTAGTCCTTATGACCATGAGATCATGTAAATCACTTATACCGGAAAGGTACTTTGATTACATCAAACGCCACTGCGTAAATGGGTGGTTATAAAGGTGGGATTAAGTATCCGGAAAGTATGAGTTGAGGCATATGGATCAATAGTGGGATTTGTCCATCCCGATGACGGATAGATATACTCTGGGCCCTCTCGGTGGAATGTCGTCTAATGTCTTGCAAGCATATGAATAAGTTCATAAGAGACCACATACCACGGTACGAGTAAAGAGTACTTGTCAAGAGACGAGGTTGAACAAGGTATAGTGTGATACCGATGATCAAACCTCGGACAAGTAAAATATCGCGTGACAAAGGGAATTGGTATCGTATGTGAATGGTTCATTCGATCACTAAAGTCATCGTTGAATATGTGGGAGCCATTATGGATCTCCAGATCCCGCTATTGGTTATTGGTCGGAGTGAGTACTCAACCATGTCCGCATAGTTCACGAACCGAAGGTGACACACTTAAAGTTGGATGTTGAAATGGTAGAACTTGAATATGGAATGGAGTTCGAATATTTGTTCGAAGTCCCGGATGAGATCCCGGACATCACGAGGAGTTCCGGAATGGTCCGGAGAATAAGATTCATATATAGGAAGTCATATTCCAAGTTTGGAAATGATCCGGTGCATTTATGGCAGGTTCTAGAAGGTTCTAGAAAAGTCCGGAAGAATGGCACTTTGGAAAGTGGAGTCCCGAAGAGACTCCACTTGCATGACCAGCCAACCCTAAAGGGGAGGAGTCCAAGGTGGACTCCCCTAGGGTGGCCGGCCAACCCACCTCAAGGAAAGGTGGGAGTCCCACCTTGAGTGGGACTCCTCCTTGAGTAGGTTTCCCACATATGGGAGGTTTTAGTGTTGGGGTCTTATTCGAAGACTTGGACTAGAACTCTTGGGGCTTCCACCTATATAATGAGGGGCATAGAGAGGGGGCTGGCCACTTCAAGCCTCAGCCTTGGCCGCACCCCTTAGAGGGCCGGCGCCCAACCCCCCTCTCTCCCCAAACCCTAGCGGTCTCTCTCCTCCACCACATCCCCGCTTAGCGAAGCTCCGCCGGATTTCTCCACCACCACCGACGCCGTCGTGCTGCCGGATTCAAGAGGAGCTACTACTTCCGCTGCCCGCTGGAACGGGAGGTGGACGTCGTCTTCATCAACAACCGAATGTGTGACCGAGTACGGAGGTGCTACCCGTTCGTGGCGCCGGAACCGATCGTGATCAAGATCTTCTACGCTTTTGCAAGCGGCAAGTGATCGTCTACCGCAGCAATAAGAGCCTACTCTTATAGGCTTTGGAATCTCTTCAAGGGTTAGTCTTGATCATCCCCTCGTTGCTACCGTCTTCTAGATTGCATCTTGGCTTGGATTGCGTGTTCGCGATAGGAAAATTTTTCTATGCAACGTATCCTACAACTTCCAAGACTCAACAAAAAAAAAATTGCTGTAGGTAAAAACATGGGTTGTCTCCCATAAGCGCTTTTCTTTAACGCCTTTCAGCTAGGCGCAGTGCAAATCAAGTAACATCGAGAGATGAAGCATCAACATCATAACTTGTTCTAATAATAGAATCAAAAGGCAACTTCATTCTTTTTCTAGGGAAGTGTTCCATACCTTTCTTGAGAGGAAATTGGTATTTAATATTACCTTCCCTCATATCAATAACAGCACCAACAGTTCGAAGGTCTTCCCAACACAATAGGACAAGATGCATTGCATTCGATATCCAAGACAACAAAATCAACGGGGACAAGGTTATTGTTAACCGTAATATGCACATTATCAATCCTCCCCAAAGGTTTGTTTTTAACATTATCGGAAAGATTAACATCCAAATAACAATTCTTCAATGGTGGCAAGTCAAGCATATCATAAATCTTTTTAGGCATAACAGAAATACTTGCACCAAGATCACATAAAGCATTACATTCAAAGTCATTTAATTTCATTTTAATGATGGGCTCCCAACCATCTTCTAACTTTCTAGGAATAGAAGTTTCAAGTTTTAGTTTCTCTTCTCTAGCTTTTATGAGAGCATTTGTAATATGTTTTGTAAAGGCTAAATTTATAGCACTAGCATTAGGACTTTTAGCAAGTTTTTGTAAGAACTTTATAACTTCAGAGATGTGACAATCATCAAAATCTAAATCATTATGAGCTACAGCAATGGGATCATTGTTCCCAAGGTTGGAAAAAATTTCAGCAGTTTTATCAAAAGCAGTTTCAGCAGTTTTAGCAGTTTTAGCAGTTTCAGGCAGTTTTGTACGCTTTGCACTAGAAGTAGAAACATTACCAACACCAATTATTTTACCATTGATAGTAGGAGGTGCAGCAACATGACTAGTGGTGGTAATAGTCCAAACTTTAGCTACATTATTCTCTTTAGCTAGTTTTTCATTTTCTTCTCTATCCCACCTAGCACGCAATTCAGCCATTAATCTTATATTCTCATTAATTCTAACTTGGATGGCATTTGCTGTAGTAGTAATCTTATTATAAATATCATTATTAGGCATAACTTTCAATTTTAGAAGGTTAACATCAGAGGCAAGTCTATCAACTCTAGAAGCAATAGTATCAATTTTATCAAGCTTTTCCTCAAGATTTGTTAAAAGCAGTTTGTGTACTAATAAATTCTTTAAGCATAGCTTCAAGACCAGGGGTACATTCCTATTATTGTTGTAAGAATTCCCATAAGAATTACCATAACCATTACCATTAGCAGAAGGATATGGCCTATAGTTATTACCAGAGTTGTTCCTATAAGCATTGTTGTTGAAATTATTGTTTTTAATGAAATTCACATCAACATTTTCTTCTTGAGCAACCAATGAAGCTAAAGGAACATTATTTGGATCTACATTTGATCTACCATTCACAAGCATAGACACAATCACATCAATCTTATCACTCAAGGAAGAGGTTTCTTCAACAGAATTTACCTTCTTACCTTGTGGAGCTCTTTCCGTGTGCCACTCAGAGTAATTTATCATCATATCATCAAGAAGTTTTGTAGCCGCCCCCAATGTGATGGACATAAACCTCCAGCAGCTGAAGCCAATAAATTCCGCGAAGAAAAATTTAGTCCTGCATAGAAGGTTTGGATGATCATCCAAGTAGTCAGTCCATGGGTTGGGCAATTCTTTACCAAAGTTTTCATTCTCTCCCATGCTTGAGCAACATGTTCAGTATCTAATTGTTTAAAATTCATTATGCTACTTCTCAAAGATATAATTTTAGCGGGAGGATAATATCTACCAATAAAAGCATCCTTGCATTTAGTCCATGAATCAATACTATTCTTAGGCAAAGATAGCAACCAATCTTTAGCTCTTCCTCTTAATGAGAAAGGAAACACTTTCAATTTAATAATATCACCATCTACATACTTATACTTTTGCATTTCACAAAGTTCAACAAAATTATTGAGATGGGCAGCAGCATCATCAGAACTAACACCAGAAAATTGATCTCTCATAACCAAGTTCAGTAAAGCATGTTTAATTTCAAAGAATTCTGCTGTAGTAGCAGGTGGAGCAATAGGTGTGCATAGGAAATCATTATTATTTACATTTGTGAAGTCACACAACTTAGTATTTTCAGGGGTATTCATTTTAGCAACGGTAAATAAAACAAACTAGATAAAGTAAATGCAAGTAACTAATTTTTTTGTTTTTTGATATAGAGAGCAAGACAGTAAATAAAGTAAAACTAGCAACTAATTTTTTTATATTTTGATTTAGTGCAGCAAACAAAGTAGTAAATAAAATAAAGCAAGACAAAAACAAAGTAAAGAGATTGAGAAGTGGAGACTCCCCTTGCAGCGTGTCTTGATCTCCCCAGCAACGCCGAGAAAAAGAGCTTGATGGCGTGTAACTCACACGTTCGTTGGGAACCCCAAGAGGAAGGTATGATGCGCACGTAGCAAGTTTTCCCTCAGAAAGAAACCAAGGTTTAATCGAACCAGTAGGAGCCAAGAAGCACGTTGAAGGTTGATGGTCGTGAAATGTGATGCGGCGCAACACCAGGGATTCCCGCCAACGTGGAATCTGCACAACAAAACAAAGTACTTTGCCCCAACGAAACAGTGAGGTTGTCAATCTCACCGGCTTGCTGTAACAAAGGATTAAACGTATCGAGTGGAAGATGTTTGCAAAGAAAACAGTAAAACAAGTATTGCAGTAGATTGTATGCTATGTAAAGAATAGGACCGGGGTCCACAGTTCACTAGAGGTGTCTCTCCCATAAGATAAAGCATGTTGGGTGAACAAATTACAGTCGGGCAATTGACAAATAGAGAAAGGCATAACAATGCATATACATGATATGATAAATATAGTGAGATTTAATTGGGCATTACGACAAAGTACATAGACCGCCATCCAACTGCATCTATGCCTAAAAAGTCCACCTTCAGGTTATCATCCGAACTCCATTCAGTATTAAGTTGCTAAGCAACAGACAATTGCATTAAGTATGGTGCGTAATGTAATCGACAACTACATCCTTAGACATAGAATCAATGTTTTATCCCTAATGGCAACAGCACATCCACAACCTTAGAACTTTCTGTCACTGTCCCAGATTTAATGGAGGCATGAACCCACTATCGAGCATAAATACTCCCTCTTGGAGTTAAGAGTACAAACTTGGCCAGAGCCTCTACTAATAACGGAGAGCATGCAAGATCATAAACAACACATAAACAATAGATTGATAATCACCATAATCATAGTACTCTCTATCCATCGGATCCCGACAAACACAACATATAGTATTACGAGATAGATGATCTTGATCATGTTAGGCAGCTCACAAGATCCAACAATGAAGCACAACAAGGAGAAGACGACCATCTAGCTACTGCTATGGACCCATGGTCCAGGGGTGAACTACTCACTCATCACTCCGGAGGCGACGATGGCGGTGTAGAGTCCTCCGGGAGATGAATCCCCTCTCCGGCGGGGCCGGCGATCTCCTGAATCCCCCGAGATGGGATTCGCGGCGGCGGCGTCTCTGGAAGGTTTTCCGTATCGTGGCTCTCGGTCCTGGGGGTTTCGCGACGGAGACTTTAAGTAGGCGGAAGGTCAACGCGGGGGCCACAGGGGGGGGCGGGCGCGCGGCCGGGCCAGGCCGCGCCGCCTAGCCTCTGGCTGCCTCGTGGCCCCACTTCGTTATCTCTTCGGTCTTGGAAGCTTCGTGCAAAAATAGGACCCTGGGCGAAAGTTTCGTCCAATTCCGAGAATATTTCCTTACTAGGATTTCTGAAACCAAAAACAGCAGAAAACAGCAACTGGCTCTTCGGCATCTTGTTAATAGGTTAGTTCCAGAAAATGCATAAATATGACATATAATGTGCATAAAACATGTAGGTATCATCAATAAAGTAGCATGGAACATAAGAAATTATCGATACGTTGGAGACGTATCAAGCCTCGCCGCCGCCCCAGCGTCGGCCCGCTGGATAATCAGCGTGTCGTCTGCATATTGGAGCACCGGGCAGGGGACGCCGTCGACGAGAGGATGAAGGAGCACGTCGTCTCGCCGGACAAGGCGTTGGAGCACATCCGCAGTGAGGAGGAACAGATAAGGCGAAAGGGGGTCCCCCTGGCGTAGCCCACGCATGCACCGAATCCACTTCCCAGGAACGCCGTTGAGGAGGATGGCGGAGCGCGAGGAGGTTAAGAGATCGTCCATCCAGTCACACCAGAGCTTCGGGAAACCGCGCGCAAGCATGATCTTCCGCAGGCTGCTCCAGCTGACGGAGTCAAAAGCCTTCGCGAAGTCGAGCTTGAGCACCACGCATGGAGCGCGGCGGCGAAAGCAGGTTTGGACCAGCTCCGTGGCGTAGACGAAGCTCTCTGAGATGCTCCTCCCAGAGAGGAAGCCGGTCTGGTCCGCATCGATGAGGACGGCGATCTGCTGCTGGAGGCGCGTCGTGAGGGCCTTGCAGATGGTCTTGACGGAGCAATTTTGGAGGGAGACGGGGCGAAAAGATCCCGGCGCGAGGGCTCCAGCGGTCTTGGGCAACAGGACGACGTGGGCGCGGTTCAGGCGATGCAGATCGGCTGAGCGGGAAGCAAAAGCTTCAAACAGCCTCTCCAGGCCGGGGCGGATGGTGTCCCAGGCGGCCCGATAGAAACCAGGCCCAAGGCCGTCCGGGCCGGGGGCGCTGGACTTATCCATCGAGCGCACAGCGCTGCAGATTTCCTGGGCCGAGAACGGCCCAACGAGAGCGGCACCGTTGACAGGAGGGCAGCCGGAGTAGAGGGCGTCGATGTCGAAATTCCAGGCCTCGTCGGAGCTGCGCCCAAGGAGGTCGTTGTAGAAGGAGAAAAGCGCAGCGGCTTTGGCGTCATGCGAGGCCACTGTCACGCCATGGACATCGAGCGTGCGGATGGAGTTGCGGCGGAGACGCTGCGAGGCGCGCGCGTGGAAGAAGCGCGTGTTTTCATCTCCCTCCACGACGACACGGAACTTCCCCCGCTGTTTCCAGCGGGCAGCACGCATCTGCACCAGCTTCTCGAGGGTGGACCTACACAGGGAACGGAGGGAGAATTCATCCGCGGAAAGCGGGCGACTTTCCTCGTAGAGATCAAGCACATCAATCATGAACGAGCAGTTATTTTCAAATTTTGGGTTAAATTTGTGGCAGCGTTTCCAAACCTTAGCAGCATTGCGGAAGGCTTTCAGACGAGCTGCAAAGTCTCCAGCAGCGTCAGCAACAGAGCGGGGTTTGGCCCAGGCGGGAAGAGTGGAGGGGAGGAAGAGGGGATCGGCGAGCCAAGCGTTTTCAAAACGAAAACACTGGGAACGAGGGATAGTGGTGGACGCAGTAACGAGGAGGGGGACGTGATCGGATGTGGGGCGGGGGAGGGATCCGAGGGAGGAATTTGGGAGGGCAAGGTTCCAAGCCTGGTTAAAAAACGCCCGATCGAGACGAGCGAGGATGGGAGAGGCGCGTTTATTGGTCCAGGTGAAGAGACGATCGAGCAGAGGGAGCTCAAAGAGGGTGAGATTCCTGATTGAGTCGTTGAACGAGTCCGCAAGCATGGGGTTAAACGCACCCGAGTTTTTATCGCTGGGATCACGAATGAGGTTAAAATCCCCAACCACTAGCCAGGGAAGCGGGAAAAGAGGCCCAAGGCTCTCAAATTCCGCTAGGAAGGCAGGAGTAAGGGAGTGATCTGAGGGAGTGTAAACATTCGTGATCGCAAGAACCATGTCAGAGTGGGAGGATTGGAGGGTGGTGGTCAGGCAGAATCTGTCCCGACGGACGGCAATCGAGCTAAAAAGGGAAGGATCCCACGCAGTTAGAATCCCACCCGAACTGCCGACAGCATCAACAGTAGAGAAATCGGCGAGGTTGGAGGGGAGGAAGGAGGCGGCAGTGTTCCGGTCGATCGAGCTCAGCTTGGTTTCCTGGATACACACAATAGAGGGGGAGGCGGAGGAGATCGCGTCACGCACAAGGGGGCGTTTTTTCAGACAGCCCAGACCCTGGGTATTCCACGATTCAATTTTAAACTCACGACAACCACTAATCATCGAATGATCTAACACCACGGAGGGGACAGGGAGAAAGGGGAGAGAAACACAAACGCACACACAAACGGAGGGAGGGAGGGAAAGCGCCGACGCAGCGGCGACACACACACAGGAGGTAGGTTGTCTACACATCGGAACCGGTGGTCACCGGGTCCGAGGCGTAGAGCGAAGCAGTGATCGCCTTCACCGTGCGTTTACCCAGGGGTTTTGCGCGGCGGTCGAGCACTCCGTGTTTCTTGACTTGGCGCTGGAGAGTGGAGGTGCAGCCGCCGAGAGCGTCTTTCAGTCCACGCAGCTTGATCGCGCGGGCCTCAACGGGCTCATACAGCTGCGACTCCTTGGAGGCGAGACGGGAACTGCGTTTTGGCTCGCCCGCATCAGCGGCGGCAGTGGGCAGGACCTCATCAGGGATGGCAGGAGGGACGACATCATCCTCAAGCTCAGTAAGCACCACACCACGACGACAAGTGAGCGCGAGCGGTGGGCCAGAGCCGAGGGAGCCGGGCCCCGCCTCGGAGCCCACCTGGGAGCACCAGGAGATGGTGAGCACCGAGGAGGGAGCGGAAGAGCGCGAGGAGGGGCTGCGAGGCGCAGAGCTGGCCACGTTGTCCAGAAGCGCCAGGAGGGCCGCGTGGTCCAGCATCGCGTCGCCACGGCCTCCAAAGCCACCGTCACCGAGCGAGGCATTGTCCATGGGAGGGGCGGGCGGCATGGGCGCCGGAGCCAGAGGCAGGCGACCAGGGCGCCGAACGGAGCGCGGCGGCGGAGGAGGGGCGAAAAAGGGCACGTACTCGCCATCCCCGTCGAAGGAGTCGCGTGCGGGCCACACACGAACCCTGCGTAGGGTGACGAGCCGCGAGCCCTAGGGCATGCGCGTCAGAAGGATCTCAGAAGGGACGAACTGGTCGTGCTTGAGACGAACGACCGCACGCACGATGGCGTAGTCCGTGCTGGAGAGACAAGCCGCGTCAACCTCAAGAGTTTCGCCAAACTGGCTGAAAGCAGCGGCCACGTTCCGGTGACTCAGGTGCTCGACAGGGACGCGGCATGCAAGGACAAGGGCGACCCAGTCCATAGCACACGGGACGCGGTCGGCTTCTTCCTCACGCACGAGCCGGATTGAGGCGCCATGGAGGTGAAAGGGCTGGTGGTTGATGGCCAGCTCGCGGTCCTCCACCGAAAGAAACTTGGCGTACATGTCGCCGATGGACGAGGGCACAAGGGTGACGTAGAGGCCCGGCAGCTCGGAGTAGATGGCCTCAGCAATGGCTCCCGCCGGCGACGCGAAGGGAGCAAGGGAGTCGATGTAGACCATGGCCATGCGGCGGGCGGCGTCCATGTCACCAGCGGGCATAAACACCTCCATCAGAGGAGCGTCCGAACCCTCATCAGACTCGACCTCCTCCTCGTCCGAGGCGAGCGGCCCCGGAGAAACAGCAGGGACGCGGCGCGGAGGCTCGAGCATGGGCACCACACGCTCGACGGCAGGAAGCGGCACTTGCACGGGCGCCGAGCTGGAGGATTCACCAACTTCGAAGAGGGAGCCCATGCTACGAGGAGGCGAAGACGATCTAGCGCGGCGCGGCGCAGGCGGGGCCAGGGCGGAAGGGTAGGGCGTGGGAGGACGGCGGCGAGCGGCAGGAGCCACACGTGGGGAGGTGGCGGTGGGGACAAACGTGGGCTGGGGAAAAGGCATGGTGCACTCACGACGGCGATGGCCCGAGCGGCCGCACCCACGGCAGCGGATCGGATCGCGGCAGGAACGGATTTGGTGAAGGGTGGAGAGGCAGCGAAAACAGCCGTCAAGGCTGAGGGTTTTGAAGGGAGGAGGGGGAGTTTTGGGCGAGGCAGCAGGAGCGCAGCTAGCAACGTCCAAGTAGGAGCGTGGGGGCGGCGACGCGGGAGCATTGATCTCGCCCAGCTGGTTGGCAGCCGGAGAAACGGGAGCGATGCGGACAGCGGCGTTGGGCTCGAGGTTGGAGAGGGCATGGGCATGGCGCGGAGAGCCGGAGTAGGGTGGTAGGGAGGCAGGCGCAGACGCGGCTTCCTTAAACGGGGACGGGACGGGCGGGGTTACGTCGATCAAGGCAGGTGGAGGCTGCCCATCTGGGACGCGAGGAAGCGGAATTAAACCCGGCCCACCAAACCCTACCGACGACGCAGGAGAACGCGACCAGGCTGGCTTGCGACGCCTACGTTTGGAACGGGAGAGGCTGACAGGTGGGGCACGGTCGGACAGGTCAGCAGCGACGGCGCACGCGCCGGCGAGCGAGCTATGGAAAGCGAGAGGGACGCGCGCGCAGTGGACAGAACCTGCCCGAAGAAGGAAGGCCGCGACTGCGGGAGAAGCTACGACGACATGGAAAACCCCAGAGCAAACGCACCGCGCTTGGAGGTGGTCGCCATCGCCGCAAAAGAAGAAGGACAGGATGCTCCCAAGGGAACGTTCATCGAAGCAGGGAGAGGAGAAAGGTGGCGTGACCCAGAGCTCGCCGGAGATCCAGGGGGTCGAGGGGGAAAAAGACAGGAAGGAGGAGAACTTCGCCGCGACGTAGTCCTGAAAGGTTTTACCTGGGCCAAACCGAGCAGGCGCCCTGACGCAGCGAGAAACCGCAGCGCCGCCGCCTCGGGAGAGGGAGCCTTCCGAGGTAGCGCTGCCACAGGCAGGAGCAGCCGGAGGGGGAGGGTGGACGCGCCCGGCCGGAGCGGCGCACCACGCGGTTGGGTTGTGGATCGGGCGCCCCGCGAGCGCCGGTATGGTGGAGCCACCACCCGCAGCGGGGGGCGACTGAGGCTGTTGGACGAGGGGCTGGAGGTGGTTGACGGGGGGCGGGGGTGGGGGCTGTTGGATGGGCTCGCCGCCGCGCGTGGGCTCCGGCGGAGCAGGGTCTCCCTCGCCGCCTATTGCGTCGCGAGAGCGCTCCATCAGGAACACTAGTTGATACCTTCTTAATATTAATATATTTCCTTTGTAATATTTTTTAAATTTTTTTGCATGCATGAATATACCTGTGATGCCCTTCATATGGCGAGTGTAAATTAACTGAGTTGTATCACACTCAAGAAAGAAAAAGTATGCCTACCAACTTGCTGCAGCTTAATACTTGGGCCAAAATCAAGGATTCCTCACTCCTTGAAGCAGTATCTCCTCCCCACATCGCAACAAAATCATCTAAGCTCGAACCTTGTCCACTGTACCAATTAATACAAATACTAGAGTACAATACGACTGCACACAAACTCCACATGGATTTGACGAGTCCATTCGTGCATGTGCGCCTGCATACCTGCCACTATCGCAATCAGGTGTTCATGAGCGGTTTCCCCTAACCGTTGTAAACTGTGCATAGCTTCGTGCCCTAGCAACCTGTCAAGTCAATCAACAGCCCTAATCGCAATCACGGCCGGGCTCGTAGCTAGATTCGTACCGACGTACGCACGTACGCGTACGGGGACGCTTTCGTCTACCTTACTGCATAGTTTAAGGACTCAGTTTCTTGCTGTCTACTCAGTCTTGTACTCGACTGAACTAGCTAGCGAGTCATATATGAAAGGTCCACACGACCATCCAACTAGGCTAACTAACTACTACGTGCGCGTACGACGTCTATCTACGCGTATGAAAGGTCGCGTCACGACCCAGGTTTTCCGAGAAATTGTTTTGGGTTATGAAATTTTATGGAACCAGCTGCATTTGACCTCGGACGGGAGTTTTACGATAATGCTACACCTACGGAGGTTTACGGAATAGCTACGCGCTGACGCGGACGGAATCAGACGTGGCTGCTGAATGACAGAAAAAAAAAGGCCGCGCGCTAATTGTGCAACCAAAAAGGTGTCCCGCTAATTTTGCATCCAACGCCTGAAGCTGCCCCGTACGGTTGCCCTTGTTCAGATCGATCACGCCGAGCTTCCTCCACCGCGCCGTGGTGAACCGCCGGGCAGCACGCAGGTACTCACCATGTTCCTCAACCAGTAATCAGACCTCGCCGTCGTGCCATCGGTGGCCGGCAGACATTCTGCTAATTATGCAATGAACCAATAGCTAGCTGAAGCCGTACGTTTTCCCTTTGTTCAGATCGATCACGTCGAGCTTGCTCCATTGAGCCGTCGTGAACGGCCAAACCGCACACAGGTGTACCTCACCATATTCCTTAACCCAAAGATAGACCTTGCCATTTGCCATCGGCGGCCGCCGGACGTTCGGCTAATTATGCAACTGACGACACTGTAGGTTCAGATTGAAAACGCCAAGGTACTGAAGATCATTCTAGGGAAGAGAAACAGGTTCAAGTCGATTGATCAAACCCAGCTTGGCTTTCCTGATACTTATCCATCTGCATTTGCAGGTAATTAATCTTAATACTACATGGATTATTGTGTAGCTTAGTTTAGTAGCTACTTATACCTGTTTTAGTGGAAAATATTGGTCGCAGTGAACATTACCTCGAGCTGCAGTAGCATGACTGTTCAGTTGGGTTGACTAATATATTCTTTGTATACTAACTTCATACATACATTTATGTTTATAATATATCCAGCTGAGCTGCTCGTCGTCCACGGATGCCCGGCCAAGTACCCAGCTGAGCTGCTCGAGTTGATCAAGAAGGGTTGCCATCGTCCAGATCGACCCAATCACCCAAATTGAAATTTAGAAGGTGTGATATCCATATAAATACGTGTTGCTTATTCCTATCTAGCATAGGGTAGTCTATCAATCATATGATAAATGTTACAGGCTTCATGTAAAATCCTTCATGTTATCATGCTTCTATGTGATCTCATTAAATACTAATAGGGAAGAAATTTACTTTTTGATTTGTAGGAATGGATGATCAAACACGTAGTGTTCAAGAATCGAGTGACATGTCTATTTCAAGTGACGACGATGGCATTGAGCAACATAAGAAAAGCAGTGTGGAACTTGAAGAGGACCAGAGTGCAACTCAAGCAGATGTGTTACTTGAAGATCCTGAATTAGGGATGACATTTGATACCGAGGATGATGTGCGAGAGTACTATAAGAATTACGCTAAAGCAAAGGGGTTTGGTATCACGAGAAGAAGCTCAAACAGAGGCGATAATGGAGAACTGAAGTACCTCACACTTTGTTGCTCTCGTCACGGTAAGACTGAGTCCAACTCAAGAAATATATTAAAGCCAAATCCAACAGCTGGGTTAGGATGTAAAGCTAAAGTTAATATTGTTCGTGGTTCGGAAGGAAAGTTTCATCTTTCGACGGTCATTGTGGATCATAATCATACACTAAGTCCACATAAATCTCGGTTATTTAGATGCAACAAAAGGTTGGACTACAATGTTAAGCGGAGGCTTGAGTTGAATGACCAGGCTGGAATACGAGTAAACAAGAATTTCAATTCTTTTGTTGTGGCAGCGGATGGTCATGAGAATCTGACCTTTGGTGAGAAAGAATGTCGCAATTATCTAGAGAAAACTAGAAGATTGAAACTTGGAAGTGGTGATGCCGAGGCTGTTCGTGACTATTTTATGAAAATGCAATCAGACAATCCAAACTTTTTTAGTGTCATGGATGTTGATGATGAATCCCGACTTAGGAATGTCTTTTGGGCTGATGCAAGAAGTAGAGCAGTATATGATTCCTTTGACGACGTCATAACTTTTGACACCACATACTTGGTGAACAAATATGATATGCCTTTTGCTACTTTTGTTGGAGTGAATCATCATGGACAATCTGTGTTGCTAGGATGTGCTTTATTATCAAATGAAGATACTCCAACATTTGTTTGGTTATTTCAAGCATGGCTGACATGTATGTCAAACCGTCAACCAAGAGCTATTGTGACCGATCAAGCAAAAGCAATTCAGAATGCCGTAGAAATAGTTTTTCCAAATGCTCGATACAGGTGGTGCTTGTGGCATATAATGAAGAAGCTACCTGAGAAGTTAGGTGGATATGATGAATATGAGTATATCAAGACTGCAATTGGCAAAGCAGTTTATGATTCGTTAACAGTTGCAGATTTTGAAGATTCTTGGATGCGTATGCTTGAGAGGTATAATATTGCTGATAATGAATGGCTTAAAGGACTCTATGACAATCGGCACCGCTGGGTTCCAGCATTTGTGAAAGATGCTTTTTGGGCGGGTATGTCCACTACACAACGTAGTGAGAGTATGCATGCATTCTTTGATGGGTATGTTAATGCCAAGACAACATTGAAGCATTTTACTAGCCAATATGAGAATGCTCTTCGTGATAAAGTTGAGAAGGAGATACTTGCTGATTTTAATTCTTTCCATTCAACCATACCTTGTATCACGCACTTTGACATCGAGAAGCAGTTTCAATCAGTCTATACAAATTCGAAGTTCGAAGAGTTTCAAGAGGAGCTAACAAACATAATGTACTGTGACCGTCACTTCATACAAAAAGAAGGGGCAATAGAGACGTACAAAATAATCGAGGATGTGCTAATTGACAAAGAAGAAGGATGGAGAAAAGATTATGTGTATCATGTATATTTCAATGCGGAAGAGTTTGAAGTTAAGTGCTCATGTCGCCATTTTGAGTTCAGAGGTATTATTTGTACTCATGTGTTATGTGTGTTGACTCACAAGAAAATCAAGGAGGTTCCTTCACAGTACATCCTTGATCGGTGGAGAAAAAATGTAAAAAGAAAACACAATTTTGTCCGGTGCACATATGGAGGCATGGAAGACACTCCTGTTGCAAAACGTTTTGATAAGTTGTGCAATGTTTTCTTTCCGGTTGCAGAGATTGGCGCCATGTCAGACGAGTCATGCAATGATCTGATTGAACAGCTTCGCACTCTGAAAATTCAACCACCTTGTAACTCAAGTTCTGAAAACAACAATGGAAATCTTGCTACAGAGGAAGGTGGTGCACCATCTATTGGGGAAGCAAGTAAAACTATACTGAGTCCAATAGCTGTTAGATGTGCTGGACGTCCTCCTTCATTGAGAAAAGAATCTAAGGTTGATAAGCTTATTCGCGAAGCAAGAGAAAAGAAGAAAAAGGCCGAACAAAGGGAGAAAAAGAAAGCTGCACAAAGGGAGAAGAAGAAAGCTGGACAAGAAGTATTTCTGCCAATATCTTGTTTCATTGAAAAGCTCTACATATTTTAAGTTTACTAAATTAATTTTTATTTCAGACCCGCTCCATGAAACTGAAAAATAAAAGATCCAACGCAAAAGGAAAAGCTTCGGAGATCCAAGTATGTTTCTTTCTCATATCTTTCATTTCGGTACATACTTGAGCATCCATCTCATTTTATGGCTTTATTTGGAGCAGGAATCTCTTGAATTTGGCAGTCCGAGCATCACAACTCCACTACCATATGGAACATTTGAGGTACGTTTCTCATCTCTCTGTTTTTTATAAATACTTTGAGATCCAAGTCATGTTATCTCTTTTTAGTCGCAGGGATTATTTAGCTTGGGCACTAGTAGTGACCACATAAATCCAATTATCACAGCTACTGTCCCATATGGATCAGTTCAGGTATCATTATTTCCATCTCTTTATTTCTAGTAAGTACTACAACCGGTTCACCATATGAATTTGCTTGGTGCAGGAATCGCTTGACAATGGCGTTAACAACAACAATCCAACCATGTCCTCTACATTGCCATTTGGAGGTTCATCGACTATTGCTACGCCTCCGATTCTTGGGAAGTATACGAGCATGTTGTTTCATGTTCAGCAAAGCTCCGCTGCTCTATCCAGATCCCCACACTTACATTTTGATGAAACTGGAGGGCCCAGCGATAGGATGGATCAGAGTTAGAAACGATTTTTGTTATAGATGTTGGGCATAGTCATTTTTATTCAGTTGACAACTTAATGTAATAGCTATGAGTGTCCACTTGAATATTCCACTTTGTGAGAAATGGTATGCTACCGCGAATATTTGGGTTTTTGCATTGTCAAACATCGGCAATATCTCCCACGAGAGTTTATCTCCTTTACCAATTTATTCTAATGGTTCTTGTTCAGCCAGAAATGTAATATGGTTTGCTTTAATTTAACAGTGGGGAGTTTGGATTCAACTAGAAAGTTGAATGTTGCATTTATATGCTCTTCTTGTCTCAAGCATCAGCAGCAAACTCTTAGCATCTTTGTTGACAGAACAACAATACTGGGATAGTATCCAAACAAACACCATACTCCAGAATTTCCAGAGTATAAGTTTCCAGCGAACATATTTCTTATTCATTATTCCACAATACAAGTTGTTAGGGCAAGGTTTACAATCCTTTAAAATTTCAAGAACTTAACAACCTTGTATATTTTACAATACCAGAGCTTACAACATGCCTCTTACAACAGTTTGGTAAGTTCCTGGGATACTGTCCAAACAAAACATCATTATTCCTAGTTCAAGAACTGCTAATCTATGGACTACTGTTATGTCTTCAAATTTTTTATGTTTTTTCTAGATCCCAAGTTCTTCTGTAGTTCTACAACTGCAGTGACAGTTGTGGTATCCAACTCCAGAACTGTAGGCTTGATTTTGGTACTTGACAGCAACATTCAGGTCTCAAAGACAACTCTGCAATTTGGCTTCTTCCATATACCTGCAAGTCCTGCAAATCCAATGTAAATTCATCTTTGTCAAAAGCCTTGTAGCAATAGCCGAAGATTGCAAAAGAGCAATTTTGCTCTTCGTAACCCCATTCACTGATTCACCACGGCATACTGCTCATACTGCACATTTACATACGAGATGCAGCACCAAGACTACTATTGGGCCTCGCCTGACTTGTCGCCGATGAGGGAACCATGCCCTGCCTGGTGCCACCTGGACCAAGAGCTCGCCGAGGCTGCCGCCTGTAGTCCAACAGCTCGCGCGCCGCCGGCTTCCGTCTAGCAGCTCGCCGCGGAGACGCCACTTGCTGTCCAGCCGCTTGCCGTCCAGCAGCTTGTCGCGGAGACGCCTCTTGCCATCCAGGAGCTTGCCAGGAAGACTTCGCCCGCCAAGGAGAAGCGCTTGCCGTCCAGCAGCTGCGATCAACAGCGGCCGGGCCGACGCAAGATTTCGGCGCTCCGCCGCCAGGAGATGGGACTAGCCGACTAGGGATTTACCTTGTGTGACTTTTTTTTTTCTTTTCATTTTTTCTGTCTCACCGTGCGGTTGCTATTCCACGCTGGCGACACGTCCGGAGACCCGTCAGCGCGTAGCGTTTCCGTAAGCTTTCGCGTCCGTAGGTGTAGCATTACTAGGAGTTTTAACATATATATGCATTGACATTGGCGAAAAAAGACAATACGTAGCCGCTGGCCGGTACGGCGGTACCGCAACGAAATATCAGTAGAATATACAATGAGTTTGGCTTGAAAAAACAGGTAATAGTACTAGCGGCTCCCTCCGTTCTATACATCTTATTGTTGTGGTTTTAGTCTAAATTTAAACTAAAACCACAACAAAATAGATGGAATGGAGGGAGTAATAGCTAGTAAAGCTGTATGACATGGTGTGTATTCAATCCAAACTCGTAGATCATGGTTATTTCATCCACAAAAGAGTGTAATTCTAAAGTTCTAATTAGTTAAAAAAAATAAGTTTGGTCGTGTTTATATACTAAAAAAGGTCAAGATATATGCGGTTATGCCACCAGATTAGTATTGTTGGATTCATTCTGAACTACATTTGTCATCATGTTGCTATTTGCATGCTTAAATATTGTTATAGTTTTATGTTCATTCGATCAAATTTTAAAATAGTTTTTTTTTTATCTGGAATACATTCATTCCAGTAAACCTGAACGGCAATGTCACCGTCCAAAGCCATGTTTACATCAGCAGGACCTGATCTACCCACAGTTGGTGACCATTTGCAACTCCAGCCAGGCCCAAATCAGCAGGGGCATGGGCTGGTTTATTACACGCACACGGTAATAAGCAACATGGAAGTCTATGCATTCAGTACCTGGAACTTTGCCTCGCCGAACAGCGCGCCAAGCTTGTCATAATCTGGTGACGTTAGGGCCTTATGTTAACATAGTTACTCTCAAAGAAATTTGAAAATACACTCACGTAGATGGAGGAAACAATCTCTAGTCAGCGATGCTGAAATGCACAAGCACCTGCCGGCATATTACGGGCGGAATAGCCGTGTAATTACGGGCTTAATTCGTCCAGCGCTGCGCTTCAGGGCACCGTTCATGCGCGGATGAATCAGTGTCCGCTCGCATGACCCAACTTATTTTTTTACCTTATACTTTTTTGACAACAATTTTTCTTGACATTTTTTCCAGCGAGTTTATTGCCAATTTCAAACATCAAATTGTCAGTTTTGCAAATTTTTCGACAGTAAATTATCACTAAAAACTTCAACATTTGCATTAATTTGATCCTAGTTTTACGAGGGTGGTTAAGTATCTATTTTTTACGGAAGTAATTTATCTATATAATAACTTCAGCTTTAATAGTAGTTTACCAACATAAGCTATCTAATAATAATTTTCCAAGGGCCGCTACTTATCTAATAGCAATTACTTGAGCATAAGTAATTCTTGAACGGTAATTTCGCAGCTGTAATTTCTGACCGGTAACTAATGGCGCATGCGTGCAACCTCTTTTACACAACCCTTCAATCTCAACCGTAGTTCCCGACTTGAATTTGTCAGCGGTGCATAATTTCTTTGTCGGTAATTCCACAATGGTATTTCTCCAACAGCGCATGAAAGGTAAGCATCTAACAATACTTCTTTCGTGTCTTTACTTTAAAAATAACCATTTTATCGTACGATTGATTCTTTTCTCCAAAAAAATACCTATGCATGCTTTTCAAAAAGTACTTATTTTTCCGAGAACACATACTACTCATTGCTTCTATGTTGATTTACAAAAATAGGTACTCCAATATTCGCCGCCTCTTTTATCACTTCAACCTCAACAGTACTAACTATTTATTTCCATCGCGCTACAATCATGCGGTAATTTTTATCCTTACTACTCTCCATTTTCATTACTTCACGATGACCTATGGGTGCTGGAAAAAAAATTCTAAATCGTGTGGCTACAGTAGCACGTTTATGTTACTTGAACGGTGATTCCACACCATCACTTATACAATACTTCAGCAATGCATATATTATACTATTTTATTATATCTTAACCAACAATTTGCATACCAAAGGCGCGGCGTGTCGCCGTGGTAACCTTCCACGCTGAATCAAAAGGAGCTTAAAGCGGCAGCGCAGCTGCAAACCAATTTGGAAGAGACCATTTTCAAGTCACCATGATTTGTTGAATCAGCTGGCCGATGGACCCCCATTTTTTGAACACGACCGGAACAGATCAAAACTTGGAAGTTGGAACCGAGTCTGCCACTGGTCTCCATCGGGCAGCGCCGCTCCTCGATCGGTCTAGTGTACGTACTGTGCAACTGCTGAATTGACTTGGGGAACAATCGTGTAGTTCATCAGGTCTTGTTTAGTTGGAGGACGAAAGACCTTACGAAAGGAAAGGACGCATACAAAACTGGGCCACTTGTCAACTTGCCTAGTCAAACGGGGCAAAGTCAAATTTAATTTGAAGCGCACATGCATGTACACTTGGGACCGACACCCGCAGTTTGGTAGCAACAAACAAATGGTTCTCCGTTTAAATGTGCACACCATACTGGAGTGCATTTTGTTAGGCCTAATGCTTCATGACTAACACAAGATCGTGAACAATAGCCACTAGAACACCTAATGATCAAGATTAGAGAGGTTCAGATGTGCATTACGGGGCATTGAAGATCCCATCGTCGCCTGCTCGTTGCAGGCGTGAAGCAGAGAGGCTGTGGGCGAGGTAGATGATCTGGAGATCCTCCTGATCCCCTCCGGTCTCCAGCGGCACTGCCCTGGCACCGCCGGGGTGTAGGCTGGTCTTCCCGTCGTTCTGCGCTTCCCTAGATCGGTAGGGCTTATGGGGTTGTGGGGAGAGCAGAGAGCTGATCGTGAACTTCGTTAATCAGATCGCAGCCAGGCTCCCCCCTTTTATATGGCGCAGGCGACAGGGGACCAAACCATCGAGTTGGTTTTGGTGCCCCCGATCAGGGCGCATGAGATCCGTACGAGGTGGCCACGAACGTTGGTTCGTGGGCCTCCTCCTTAACGTTATTTTGACTGAAACGTTTTTTTGTTTCTGTTCCTTTAAACCTGACAGGTCAACCAACATTCTCCCCCTTGATCGTTAGGTTTAACATCATTTGCCCATTCTCCATAGGAATAATAAACCAAAGTGAGGTGTTACAACAACCAATGAAATGCTATTGAACCTCAACACTTATGGCATACCAGCCTATCTTGAAATGGATAACTTAATACTTATTGGGAGTGGTTCTTATTATGGTCCCTTTATTCCAGAATCATAAGGCTTCCAGTAATCCCATGCCGGCAACATGCTCACGAAAGATTCTGGGTGGTAAGCCTTTCGTTAGCGGATCCGCAAGCATACGAGTCGTACTTATATGCTTAACATTAGTTGTTTGATCCTGGATCCTATGCATCACAACATGATACTTAATGTCAATGTGTTTGGCAGCATCACTTGACTTGTTGTTATTCGCATAGAAAACTGCGGGTTCATTATCGCAGTACAATAGAAGTGGTTTTGAAATGCTGTCGACCACTTTAAGTCCGGGAATGAAATTCTTTAGCCATACAGCCTGCCCAGTGGCCTCATAACATGCTATAAACTCTGCTTGCATCGTAGATGAAGCAACTATAGTTTGTTTGGAGCTTTTCCACGATATAGCTCCTCCGGCAAGTGTGAATACATAACCTGACGTGGATTTCTTACTATCCACACAACCGGCATGATCAGAATCTGAATAACCAACAACTTGTAGGTTATCAGACCTTCTGTACGTAAGCATGTATCCTTTTGTCGCTTGCATATAACGCAAGACTTTCTTTGCGGCCTTCCAGTGGTCTAGTCCTGGATTTGATTGGAATCTGCCAAGCATCCCGGTTATAAAAGCCAAGTCAGGGCGTGTACAAACTTGTGCATACATGATGCTTCCGACAACTGAAGCATAAGGAACCGACTTCATCTGATCAGTTTCAATTTGGTTCCTCGGACATTGAAATGTCCCAAACTTATCGCCCTTGACTACTGGGGCAGGTGAGCCAGAGCACTTATGCATATTGAATTTCTTTAGTACTCGCTCAAAGTATGCCTTTTGTGATAGTCCCAACACACCTTTAGACCTATCTCGATGAATCTCAATGCCGAGGACATATGAAGCTTCACCGAGATCTTTCATATCAAAATTGGAAGACAGAAAATTCTTGGTCTCGTGCAGCATATCCTTATCACTGCAGGCCAATAATATGTCATCCACATACAGGACTAATATTGTGAACCTACTGCCCTTAAACTTAACATAAATGCAGTTGTCCTTAACATTTTCAGTAAAACCAAAAGTTCTAATAATCTTATCGAACTTGAGGTACCACTGTCTTGAAGCTTGCTTCAAGCCATAGATGGATTTCTTCAGACGACATGCTAAATGTTCCTTTCCTTCCACAACAAAACCTTCCGGCTGAGTCATGTATACGTCTTCATCAAGGTCACCATTTAGAAATGCCGTCTTAACGTCCATTTGATGCAATTCTAGGTCGAAATGAGCTACCAGAGCCATGACGATCCTAAAAGAATCTTTAGATGACACAGGAGAGAAAGTCTCATTATAATCGATTCCTTCTCTCTGTGTGAAACCTTTTGCCACAAGTCTAGCTTTGAACCTTTCGATGTTCCCTTTGGGGTCGTACTTAGTTTTGTAGATCCATTTGCAACCTACTCTTTTGGCACCATCGGGAACTTCTACTAAGTCCCAAACATCATTTGAGCCCATAGATTTCAACTCGTCTTCCATGGCGATTTGCCACTTGGACGAATTCAAACTCTTAATGGCCTCCTTGTATGAGGTTGGATCCTCCACCTTTCCTATATCGTCTACATCCTCACTCATGTAGGTGATATAATCATCTGAGATGGCTTTTCTTCTTTCTCGATGTGATCTTCTCACAGGCGATGGTGGTGGAGGGGCATCATTATTATGAGGATCTTCTTCATTATCCGACTGGTGATTTTCTTCACCTTCTGGATTTCCGTTATTATTAGGTTCAGGATCACCATCAGTTGAGGACCAGAACTGTGAGGTTCAGTCTCAACATTAGAAGTGATTCTCCTCTGCATTGGTAGAACGACCTTTTGGATAATCGGGGATGGAGCACACACCCGCTTTTCCTCAAGATCGATCTTCCTTATTTCATTAACTTCATTATCCTCAAAAAATACCGCTTGCCGGGTCTCCACGTACTTAGTGGTATGACCTGGGCAATAGAAACGATATCCCTTTCCCCTGTGCGGGTATCCGACGAAGAAACAACTAACCGTTTTTGGGTCTAACTTCTTAAGTTGTGGATTGAAAATTCTAGCTTCAGCAGGACAGCCCCACACACGTAAATAGTTCAAGCTCGGTTTCTTTCCCGTCCACATCTCGTGAGGTGTGTTCGGTGCTGACTTAGTGGGAGCAAGATTTAAAATATGTGCAGCCGTCTTCAATGCCTCCATCCATAGGCTTACCGGCAAACTTGCATGACTGAGCATGCTACGCACCATATCCAAAAGCGTGCGATTGCGGCGCTCAGCCACACCATTTTGTTGAGGTTCACCAGGCATTGAATAATGGGCAACAATTCCATTCTCAGCTAGGAACTTAGCAAAAGGTCCTGGAATTTGCCCATAAGGAGCGTGCCTACCGTAATACTCTCCCCCGCGATCAGATCGTACAACTTTAATTTTTGCATTCAGTTGGTTCTCAACTTCGGCTTTGAACACTTTGAATTTGTCCAAAGCTTCCGATCGATCACGTATAGGGTAAATGTACCCATAACGGGAAAAGTCGTCTGTGAAGGTGATGAATGAATCAAAACCATCTATAGACTTAACATTAAGAGGTCCGCATATGTCAGTATGTATGAGTTCGAGGACACTCGTGGCTCTTACCGCTCCTTTCTTAATTGTTTTTGCATATTTACCTTTGATGCAATCAACACATTTGTCCGCATCGGAGAAGTCTAATGGGAGGAGTACATCATTTTTAATAAGTCTTTCCATTCTCCCCCTCGAAATGTGGCCCAAACGACAGTGCCACAATTTCGAAGAAGTGCTAGTACCCTTCCATTTCTTCTCAACATTTGAAACATTACTCACATGCAAAACATAATCATTCATAGATAACATATATAGTTTGCCTCGTCTGACACCGAGACCAACATCCTTATTACAATAGTTTAAAACAAATTGTTTGTTACCAAACTTGCACTCATACATGTTATCATCGAGACAAGAGACTGAAATCAAATTCCTACTTAAAGTAGGTACATAAAGAACATTATTTAAATGAAGGTGAAAGCCGGTGTGGAGCTCCAAGGTGAGTGACCCAACAGCTTCAACATCAACTTCAACTCCATTTGCAACTCTAAGTCGTCTTGCCCCGCTTGTTATGGTTTGGATCAAATTTAATCCCTGCATAGAATTAGCAACGTGAGCAGTTGCACCTGAATCAATCCACCATGATGTACAAGAGAAATCAGTATATAACATTTCATCAACAAAAGTGATTTCATCTGTACCTTTCTTCATCATCCACTTGAGGTATTCAGCACAGTCCTTCCTGTAATGGCCTTCCTTCTTACAGTGGAAGCACACATTATCAGTAGGTGCTGAAGACTGCCCATTATCCTTTTCCTTTGCTTTGAACTTTGGCATTTCCTTCTTGAAGGTTTTCTTTGGCGACTTTGAAGGGCCTGACCCGTCATGCTTTCTCTTTGAGGAGCCAACATGAAAAGCCTGATCCTTGTTCTGCCTTATCATTCGTTCTTCTTCCTGGACAATCCGAGGGGATATCTCAGCAAGTGTCCACTTCTCCTTCATGGAATTGTAGTTGATCTTGAACTGATCGAACTCTTCAGGGAGGGACTCCAAGATCATGATGATAAGGAGGTTGTCACTGAGCTCACACTTTAGGTGCTTCAGTTTATTTGAAGCATTTATCATTCTCAGTATGTGTCCCCTAACATCACCATCATTTTTATACTTGCCAAGTAGCTTGTGAAAAAGCTCATGAGCATAAACCTTTTCAGAGCCTTTGAATTGCTCCTCCAAGGCTTCCATAAATTCCTTAGCAGTATCTTTCTTGGGGAGAGCCCCAATAATCTCAGGTGAAATGGAAGAATTCATCACGAGCATTGCAACGTGATTGGATTTGTCCCACTTCTCCATCTTGGAGTCATAAGTTTTCTTTAGTTCATCATACCCCGTAGCACCAGCAACTGGCGCCACGGGCTTATCCTCCCTTAAGGCATAATCAAACTCGTTGAAAGCCAAACATAGCTCAATGGAGTTCTTCCAACGAGGAAAGTTGCTGCCGGTCAACTGCTCGACAGCATCATAACGCATCGCAGCGGAAGCTGAAATTTGACATGGACATTCATTAGTAAAATTGCATGCATATAGAATAAACATGCCATAAAATTCTTATTCTATGTCAAACACCGTTGGGCAGAAATGACATGAATTAGAACAACATTAGGGGTTTGACTTGCAGAAATAACACAACGTTGGTCAGAATTATTTTTGCAGTCATGACATTCTCAAAATTAAACATCAACATTAAGCATTTAAGGAACAACATATTTAATGTTTAATTTGATTATTCAACATTAAAACATACTAAATACTCTAAACAAAAAATCTCGTTGGTTCATTTCTGTCCAGAATAAGTAGCATGTTTTCTGATCATATTTTAGGCAATTTTTTTTTCAATACAATGCAAAAACATAAAATATAACATCAATTATGCACTGAAATATACTGAAACGAAGAAAATTCGAGCAGCCCAAAAAGATCGGCTGACGAAACCTGGGCCGCAGCCCATCCTCGATTGGAAAAACCCCCCCGGCTGCGCTCCGGATCTGGACCGTCCGGGGATCGGACGGCCGAGATCATCCAGGGCCGGAACATATACGCCGCCGGAGCCAAACCCTAACCCTAAACCGTTTTCGTCCTCCCCCGATTTTTCCGCGACAGAGACAGAGGGCCGACGCCGGCGGCGGCGCCCTCCTCCCCTTGCTCCATGCCGGCGCGGTGGCGGTGCTCGCCGGAGAAGCGTGCGCTGGACCAAGTCCCGCGCGCTCCTCCGTCGAGCATGGCTGCCGGCGCCGTTTTCCGTGCGGGGCGTGGAGGAAAACCTCCCGGCAAGGCCAGTGGCCACGAGCCGACGACGGCGACGGCTGGCACGGCGGCCAGCGCGCGCGTCCGTTCCTCGTCCATCCGCGCGGTAGGCGGCGGGGTGGAGGGATCCCGTCGGCGAGCCGGCGGGCGTTCGAAGGTGCGACCAGCAGCATCCGTTCGGTGACGGCGGCGTCGGGTGGCACGACGGCCAGCGACGCAGGCGACCATTCCGCGCCTTACGGCGCGTCCATCCGCGCGCTGCTCCGTCGGGAGGCAACGGCGGCGCGGGATCACTGCCCTCGCCGGAGCAGAGGCTGCTCCGACGGCCCCCGGAGGGATAGGCAGCGACCCGGCGGCTTCACGGTGAGTCCCCAAAACTCATGATCTGGTATTGATAATGCAGAAACATATTTGGGGATTTCGGCTAGGATTTCGGTTCATAATTTTGGCATCTAATTGCTTGCAGATGACTTACTTTCGACCAAAAAGTAACTAACCAATAAATTGTTAATCAAATTTGATCTCAAACATTAAGAGTGCATCTGCCAGAGAGCAATAAAATGTCTAATCATACAAAACGGTGGCTAATCCGAGGCTAAGACATGATCTCAACATAAACAGCCTAAAAAAAATAGGATCTTCATACAGAATCGTGATCTCAGATCACTACTAGGGTTCTAGTGCTAGCAGTACTAGGCATCTGATACCATTGTTAGGCCTAATGCTTCATGACTAACACAAGATCGTGAACAATAGCCACTAGAACACCTAATGATCAAGATTAGAGAGGTTCAGATGTGCATTACGGGGCATTGAAGATCCCATCGTCGCCTGCTCGTTGCAGGCGTGAAGCAGAGAGGCTGTGGGCGAGGTAGATGATCTGGAGATCCTCCTGATCCCCTCCGGTCTCCAGCGGCACTACCCTGGCACCGCCGGGGTGTAGGCTGGTCTTCCCGTCGTTCTGCGCTTCCCTAGATCGGTAGGGCTTATGGGGTTGTGGGGAGAGCAGAGATCTGATCGTTAATCAGATCGCAGCCAGGCTCCCCCCTTTTATATGGCGCAGGCGACAGGGGACCAAACCATCGAGTTGGTTTTGGTGCCCCCGATCAGGGCGCATGAGATCCGTACGAGGTGGCCACGAACGTTGGTTCGTGGGCCTCCTCCTTAACGTTATTTTGACTGAAACGTTTTTTTGTTTCTGTTCCTTTAAACCTGACAGTCAACCAACACATTTTTGTTTTGTACCTGCTCTAAACTTCGGATCAAGCTACATTGGCACATGACAGTACTGCAGAGCCCGTGCAGCAAAATAAAACGGTCAAATAGAAGGAACTCCTATCACATCACATTGGGCGCGTTTGGTAAGTTGGGTGGGCCTTTTTGCATGGATGGAGACACAAAACGGTCTGTTTGGTTGCTTGGGCGCGCTCGCGTTTTTTGCATCGCACGATTCTTAAAGCATTGTTTTGCCTGCATCCGGAGGAACGTCTGAATCGGCAGTTTCTTCAGGCCAGGCCCGTTCTCGCGCCATTTGGCTTCACTGATGCAACGGTTGCACCAGCGGTTGCTTATGCTCACTCCTCTACGCTACTCCACACACCCTCTCCTTAAATTAACACAAACATATTTCGAATCAAAATAAGGTGTACACGAAAAAGATGTGTGTCGATGAGACGAATAGATTCCCACAATCGGTTTCGAGTTTCGTCGGTCCTAAATCATCAATTTCGTGTATGGAGTTTTAAGCGAATTTTGCCAAATTCGTCGCACACATTCAACCGTTTGAAATTTTCTTTGAGGAGTAGGTTCACCTCACCATTCCGCATGATTTTCATGTTAACAGTTTTTTGTTTCGGTGTACATACACGGTTAGATAAATGACTCGCAAGTATACTGTATGTGTACGTATGTGTGAGTATAGTTTGGAATACTTTTGCTCAACTTCTCGCTCGCCATCTTCATGGAAGGCGACGTGGTGATGATGTGTGTGAAGTGAAAGGTAATAATCCATGGTGGTGGAGGCTTGGTGGTGTTCGTCTTCGTGGTCGGCGACGTGATGATGCTTGTGACCAACATGACCGATGGTGTCATGGTGGTGTTCGTCTTCGTGGTCGGCGACGTGCCCATGCTTGTGACCGGCGTGAACGACGGTGTCATGGTGGTGTCGTCTTCGTGGTCGGCGATGTGCTGATGCTTGTGAACGACTTGACTGACGGTGTCATGGTGGTGTTCGTCTTTGTGGTGGGCGACATGGTGATGCTTGTGACCGGCGTGACCGGCGGTGTCGTGGTGGTCTTCATCTTCGTGGTCGGCTACATGGTGATGCTTGTGACCGGCGTGACCGACGGTGTCATGGTGGTGTTCGTATTCGTGGTCGGCGACGTGTCCATGCTTGTGACCGGCGTGACCGACGGTGCCATGGTGGTCTTCATCTTCGTGGTCGGTGATGTGCCCATGGTTGTGACCGGCGTGACCGATGGTGTCATGGTGGTCTTCGTCTTCTTGGTCGGCGACGTGGTGATGCTTTTGACCGGCGTGACCAGCGGTGCCATCGCCGACGTGCCGAAACTTGTGAACGGCGGTGCCATGGTGGTCTTGTGATAGGTGAGGTAAGGTCACCATGTTTCCATATAGGTGAGGCTAGGAAAACCATGCGACCAACCAATCAAAGTGTCACTTGGGTGCCACCCGATGCAATCCAGAGAATCAAACGAAGTGCGATTTATGTACCGGAGCTCGTCCGGAACGAGATGGGAGTCCCATCTCGCTGGCGTAGTGAGCCACGAATCTCATGCATCCTACCAAACGTGCCCATTATATATGGAGCTTGTAAGGGCATCTCCAGAGGTCCGGCCTATTTAAGACACCAAAGGGCCCCTCCCCGACCTAGCCGTCGCCCCTCCACCCTCCCAGCCCCGCCGCCCCTCCCTCCACCACCGCCCTCCCATCCCCTCTCCTCCCTTCCAGCCTTCGCTTCGGGTCCTCCCGCGCGAGGCGGCTCCGGGCGACGACCCGAACCCAAGAAGAGGAGGCCCATATTCCTCCTCCTAGATGCTACCGCCGTCGGGGTCGGCGGTGGCGGCCACGTCCGGCTGCTAAAGGCAGGGCGCGGTGCTGGCGTGTCCATGGACACCCCTTTGCATGGAGGCGGGGTCTTCCAGGGGCGGTGATGTCTACGCACGCTTCTATTCCTGTAGACAGTGTTGGGCCTCCAAGAGCAGAGGTTTGTAGAATAGCAGCAAGTTTCCCTTAAGTGAATCACCTGAGGTTTATCGAACTCAGAGAGGTAGAGGTCAAAGATATCCCTCTCAAGCAACCCCCAATTAAGATACAAGAAGTCTCTTGTGTCCCCAACACACCTAATACACTTGTCAGATGTATAGGTGCACTAGTTCGGTGAAGAGATAGTGAAATACAAGTAATATGGATGATTATAAGTAGTAGTTGCAATCTGAAATAAAAATGGCAGCAAGCGAACATGTAGTAGAACTTGTTGGAAACGGTGTTTCAATGCTTAGAAACAAGGCCTAGGGATCATACTTTCACTAGTGGACACTCTCAATAATGATCACATGATTGAATAAATAAATGCCACTCTCAAACACTCTCTTGTTGGATAACAAACAACATTCATTGTGTAGGGCTACAAGAGCACCCTCAAGCCGGAGTAAACAAGCTCCACAACTTCATAAAGGAATCACACACGATGCGCACACTGTCACCATCACACCGTGGAGAGTTGATACGTCTCAAACGTATCTATAATTTCTTATGTTCCATGCTACTTTTATGACAATAATCACATGTTTTATACATACTTTACATCATTATTATGCATTTTCCGGAACTAACCTATTAACAAGATGCCACGGCCTGTTTTCTGTTGTTTTTGGTTCTAAAGGCTGTTCGGCAATATTCTCGAATTCGACGAAACAAAGACCAAACATCTTATTTCATCGGGAAGGTTCCGAAGTCCGAAGGGGAGACGAAGATGGGCCAGGGGCCCACACCACACCCGGGCGCGGCCCGGCTGGCCGCTCCACCAGGTGGGGAGGCGCCCTGGTGCCCTCTTGCGCCGCCTCTTCGCCTATAAGACCCCTCGCGACCTAAAACTCGACACCGATTGACGAAACTCCAGAAAGACTCCAGGACGCTGCCGCCATCGCGAAACTCCAATTCGGGACAAGTCTCTGTTCCGCACTCGCCGGACGGGGAATTGCCCCCGAGCCATCTCCATCGACACCACCGCCATCTTCATCGCCGTTGCTGTCTCCCATGATGAGGAGGAGTAGTTCTCCTCGAGGCTAAGGGCTCTACCGGTAGCTATGTGGTTAATCTCTCTCTCATGTACCTCAATACAATGATCTCATGAATTGCCTTGCATGATTGAGATCCATATGATGAGCTTTGTATCGCTATTAATCTATGTGCTACTCTAGTGATGTTATTAAAGTAGTCTATTCCTCTTTCATGATGTAATGGTGACAGTGTGTGCATCATGTAGTACTTGGCGTAGGTTATGATTGTAATCTCTTGTAGATTATGGAGTTGACTATTACTACGATAGTATTGATGTGATCTATTCCCCCTTTCATAGTGTAATGGTGACGGTGTATGCTATGTTAGTACTCGATCTAAATTGCAAAGATCTATTATGCTTTAAAGGTTACTTAAATATGAATGCCGAATGTTGTGGAGCTTGTTAACTCTGGCTTGAGGGAGCTCTTTGATGTCTACGGGTGCTTCTATTCTTGTAGACAGTGTTGGGCCTCCAAGAGCAGAGGTTTGTAGAACAGCAAGAAGTTTTCCCTTAAGTGGATCACCCAAGGTTTATTGAACTCAGGGAGGAAGAGGTCAAAGATATCCCTCTCAAGCAACCCCGCAATCACGATACAAGAAGTCTCTTGTGTCCCCAACACACCTAATACACTTGTCGATGTATAGGTGCACTAGTTCGCGAAGAGATAGTAAAACACAGTGGTATAGATGGTGGTAATATTGCAGAAAGTAAAGATGCAGAAAAACAAGCGGCGCAGAAAATAGCTTTGCGTGGGAAGCAATTCTTTGTGGTGGAAACAAGGCCTAGGGATCATACTTTCACTAGTGGACACTCTCAACATTGATCACATAATAAATAAGTTCTCTTCCTTTGTGCTACATATACTCTTGTTGGATGATGAACACCACTAATTGTGTAGGGCTACAAGAGCTCCCTCAAGCCGGAGTTAACAAGCGCCACAACATTCGATATTCATATTTAAGTAACCTTAGAGCATAATAGATCTTTGCAAAATAAACCAAGTACTAACATAGCATGCACACTCACCACCATCACACTATGAAGGAGGCATAAATCACATCAATACTATCATAGCGATAATCAACTCCATAACCTACAAGAGATTATGATCATAATCTACGACAAGAACCACACGATGCACACACTGTCACCATTACACCATGCAGGAGGAATAGACTACTTTAATAACATCACATGAGTAGCACATAGATAAATAGTGATACAAAACACATTGCAATCATAAAGGGATATAAATAAGCACTTCACTATGCCATTCATAACAGTGAATAAGTATTCTGTGAAATATAGCCTAAGAGACCCACACGGTGCACACTGTCACCTTTACACACGTGGGACAAGGAGTCTCCGGAGATCACATAAGTAAAACCCACTTGACTAGCATAATGACATCTAGATTACAAGCATCATCATATGAATCTCAATCATGTAAGGCAGCTCATGAGATTATTGTATTGAAGTACATAGGAGAGAGATGAACCACATAGCTACCGGTACAGCCCCGTGCCTCGATGGAGAACTACTCCCTCCTCATGGGAGACAGCAGCGGTGATGAAGATGGCGGTGGTGTCGATGGAGGAGCCTTCGGGGGGCACTTCCCATCCGGCGCGTGCCGGAACAGACTTCTGTCCCCGATCTTGGCTTCGCGATGGCGGCGGCTCTGGAACTTTTCGTACCGTGGCTTATTCGTATCGGGGTTTTAGGTCGGGGGCTTCTTATAGGCGAAAGGGGCCTCGGAGGGGCTGGGGCCGCGAGACAACGGGGCGCCCGCCCCGGGCGCGCCGCCACCTTGTGTGGAGCCCCGGGCCTCCCCTCCGGTGCCTCTCGAGTGTTGGAAGCTCCCGGTGAAAATAGGGTACTGGGCGTTGATTTCGTCCGATTCAGAATATTTCCTTACTAGGATTTCTGAAACCAAAACAGCAGAAAGCGGCACTTCGCCATCTCGTCAATAGGTTAGTTCCGGAAAACGCATCAAAACGATATAAAGTGTGAACAAAACATGTAGGTATTGTCATAAAACAAGCATGAAACATCAGAAATTATAGATACGTTTGAGACGTATCACTCTTGTAGCCCTACACAATGAATGGTGTTTGTCATCCAACAAGAGAGTGTATGTAGCACAAGTGAGGAGAAGTTATTTATTTATTATGTGATCAATGTTGAGAGTGTCCACTAGTGAAAGTATGATCCCTAGGCCTTGTTTCCAAATACTGCAAACATCGCTTGTTTACTGTTTTACTGCATCTTTACTTCCTGCAATATTACCACCATCTATACCACCTGTTTTTTCTATCTCTTCGCCGAACTAGTGCACCTATACATCACAATGTATTAGGTGTGTTGGGGACACAAGAGACTTCTTGTATCTTAATTGCAGGGTTGCTAGAGGACTATCTTTGACCTCTACCTCCCTGAGTTCGATAAACCTTGGGTGATTCACTTAAGGGAAACTTGCTGCTGTTCTACAAACCTCTGCTCTCGGAGGCCCAACACTTTCTACAAGAATAGAAGCACACGTAGACATCAAGAGTGACTCCGGAGTTCATATTAAAGTAACCTCTAGAGTGCATAATAGACAAGAGTAACATCTACATATTCAACTAGATTACAAAGCTCATGATCACATAAAGATCACACCATGGGAGAGAGATGAACCACATAGCTACCGGTATAGCCCTCACGGGAGAACTACTCCCTCCTCATCATGGGAGTCGCGGCGGCGATGAAGATGGCGGTGGTGTCGATGGAGATGACTCCGGGGCAATTCCTCCGGCGCGTGCGAACAGAGACTTGCCCCCGAACTTTCGCGATGACGGCGGCTACGTAACTTTTCGTGGAGGAAGACCGATTGATTTAGGGTTTTCGCATCTGGAGGATTATATAGGCAAAAGGGCGGCATCGGAGGAGTCCCGAGGGGCCCACCCCATATCTGGCGCGGCAGGGCTACCCGCGCCCCCTATGGTGTGGAGGCCCCTTGGCCCCCTCTGGCCCTTCTCTGCTCTCTGGGTCCGCCTCGGCAAAATATTCTGTCTTGGTGGGGTCCAAATCCGAGAATATCCTCGTAGAATTTAAAACCAAAAACAGCAACAGAACGCGGCATCTTGTTAATAGGTTAGTCCCGGAAAATGCATAAAAATGATATAAAGTGTGAGCAAAACATGTAGGTATTGTCATAAAACTAGCATGTAACATAAGAAATTATAGATACATTGGAGACGTATCAGGCGGCGACGGTGGATGGCGGGTCTTGTGGCGGTGGCCTTCGGCTATTTCACCTAGATCATGGCGGGTGACGCAGTGGTGTGGCGAAACTTGGCGGGGAAAGGGCGGCAGCGGGGTCGCTGCTGACCTCCACCGGTCGGGTTGGAGGAGGAAGATGAACCTTGGTTCCAAGCCATGGCGGCGGCGTGGGGGCCGGTCGTTCCGGCTTTCATGGTGGTGGTCCTAGGGTTCTTCTTTCGCGAAGATGAAGACGTTCCGAATGCCGATCTATCTTCATCTAGCAGGAGTGATGAGTTTCAGAAGGCTCTGACAGCGAATGGAACAATGCATCTTTTGTCTGGAGTTCACAAGATCGGGTGGTATTCGGTCGCGCGCACCCATGCTTTTATTCCGACCGTTTGGTCCGGAGGGGTGCGAAGCTCTGTTCTGTGTTGACATCAAGTGAATTTTGGTCCATGGTGAAGTCAGAAGCACATAATTTCATGAAGGCGGGATTGGGGGATTAGCTAAAGAAGGTTCAAGTCTCCGCGATGTTGATGAACTTGCTTGGTGTTCCAGGATTCACAGCAGTGGTATGCAAGTGGGGGCTGTAGCACATGTGAAGTTCAGAGTCCTACCTTTCAGGGTGAAAACCAAAGGTCGGGCCTTGACTGGTTGTGCAGCAATGACCTTGTTGGAGGCATTGTTTTGAGAGCGGGGACTATCTTTAGGGTGAAAACCTAAGATCTTTGATCGGGCGACGACGGTGCTGATGCACTGTTCCCTTCTTGGAGGCGTCGCTTTTGGAGTGTCTGTATTTCAGGTGTTATCTAGGGGGTGGATGTATTATTGTTGCTTGGCCTGGGATACTATAGCGGGATTTTTCTTTCTTAGTTTTATTTTATCTTTGTTTGGCTGTGTGCATCTGTACTTCCATTAGGGTGTTGCGTTTTTGTAGAGGCTATATGAAATTGGTATCTTTTGATATTAGTATATTCCCTTTATCGAAAAAAAAATTAAGACACTGATGGGCGTAGACTGTATACGCTTAGGTTGAGCTCCAAGTGCAGAGTTTGTAGATGTGGAAGACATGTTTTCCCCATGAGGGTGACTCGAGGGTAATATCGAACTCTTGGGGAACTGTGTTTTAAGGGTTTATCTTCTTATCCTTACCTTATGAGACTTGCAAAACAAAGCAAAATGTTTTGTGCCCTCAACCTCACCAAGTGGTTGTCAAGCACAAGGTGTGAGCAAAGATATGAAAAGATAATAAATGCAAACAAAAAATAAATATACAATGATATGGATGGTAATACAACGGTGCTAAAAAACAGTGTAGTATGTGGAACTAGTTGGATAGATGTCTCTACTTGCACAACTCCAGAAAAAAAACTTGATATGCAAATGATGGTTAATAAATATGCAAGGATGGTGGAAACAATAATGGATGATATTTTTGTGTTTTATGTTGTGAATACAAGAAATAAAAGTGTTTTTGTATTTTCGGATTTTAAATTGCTGAAAATAAAAAGTGTAAATAAAGTGTTGGAAAGGCGTTTCTTATGATTAAAAATGGACTGGAGTTCATAGTTTCACAAATGCAATCTCTCTTTTATAAAGTGGTAGACAATGGAACACTAGAATTAATATATATGATTGCAACATAAAGGTTTCATGACAAGTTACTAGTTATATGGGCATCACGTCTTAACATAGAGATCTTTTGTGTATTAATCTCTCTTATACTCCACCAAGATGCGAACTAAATTATAACACCCTAGTAATTAAGATAAATCAGAGTATATCATTAAGTTCTATGACATGAAGTTAAAATAAGAACATTCTAGATCTAGTCATGGAGAAGTGGCAAGGTCACCCCACATCCCCGGTAGCATGGTATTCTCTTTATCCCTAGTGAGGTAACAAAGTAAGGTAAACACCCGAGTGGATCGCGGAATTTCTGTCACTTTCACCGCACTAGCCACCCCCCCGTTACTCCATCTAATGCATACGTTTCCCCTCACACGCCCTCATACAGAAGTTTGATCAGAACAAGTAAACAGGAACGGGGTACATAATATGCATCTACTTTCATAACTGAAACAAAACTATTGCAATCTCAAACATATATTAACCATAAAAAGATCCACCACAAAAGGTATTACATAAATGACTGTAATCATGTTCAGCAGCTCATATGGTGCTAATTAGTGAAGCTCAAAGAGAGGAGAGATACATAAGTTACTTCGACAAGCCCATAGTCCAGGGTGACTACTCCCTCTTCATCATGGTGACGATGGTGGAGTCGTTGGAGGAGGTGGAGACCACGCCGGCAGCGCCCCGCCGGAGTTTTCCCCCTCCGATCTGCAGCTCCAAGTCTCTGTTTTCGTGTTTCTCTGTTTCGGCGGCGCTCTCCTCCGAAAGGCACCGGGGGAGTATTTTTGTAAACGTCTTCAGGTCAAGGCGGAGGCACGAATATGAAAACGGACGACATTGGAGGCTCGAGGGCCAGGATGGGGCACCCCACGCAGCTAAGGAATCTAGCCGCGTGGGCCTACCCCTTTTGGTCCTCAGACTTCCTTTTTTGCGCTTCTTTGGCTCGTACTCCTTCTTCCTTCCAAAAACTGGTACTCGTAAAATCTCAGGTGATTTGGACGTCATTTGAGTCCCTAAAACATCAAAATATAGAAAAATGGGTTTTCTGACAATGCAGGGTTAATTCCAGAAAAAATAGGGAAACTGTGAAATATCCCCAAAATTAATATAAAACAATGATATAACCCTTATATGATGCAAAGATGATTGAAATATAAGTAATACAATGCAAAGTTCATGTATGCATTTTACATGCATCAACATCCCCAAGCTTAACCTATACTCGTCCTCGAGTATGAAGGTGATAAAACTAACGTGGACTTTGCATTTTAATACAATAAATGGATATCAAAGATGATTACTATTGCTACATAAAGTCAATTGATTAAATCTTAAAGGAGTAGCAATATACAAGATAGTTTATGAAGTGATATCAAATATTCAATGTAAGGATGTTCAATGATAATTCACAAAGTGTGACATAGAAGAAAGTAATATGGACCAAATGAATACATAATGAAAAATTAAAAGACATCTTATAATGGTCACAGAGTATTCTTATAGAAATCTGAATATAAAAGGTGGACACTTCGGAATGATAGATAAATAAGTAGAGGTAAAACATGAATAACTCCCATTTAGCTTCCAAATGCTTCAACTTAATTTTATGTTTGCAATGTGGTATTCATTGATGTGGAGCTCTCATTACCCCTATCATAGCATCTTGAATGGTTAAGTTGAAAGTGAAAGCAAATATGAGTAATGTGCTTGACAAAAAGTACAGGTTGAATGCATCATGCCCGTGAAAACAAATACCTGTCCAACTGGCTACTCAACTCGGGCCACAAAGCAAGTTCAAGTTAAAGTCATTGCAAGTAATAATAGCGTACCAAGAGCGTCAACTGGGTTACCTCTTGTCCCAAAACATGGAACAAGCCCATGTCAAAATGACAAGACAAACAAACAGAATGAACAATCTCAACACTCTTTTTATTTACCAAGGGTATAACTTTTTATTGTAAAGTGCATTAGTGAGGGTCCACTATTGCGTGTAAGTAAATTTTTACCATGCATCTCGCCTGGCTTGGGTTAGCCGCCCAGGCGTCTCTCTAGCCATTTATACTCACTCCTCAAACTTACCAAGTTTCCACAATTATTTCACTGAATGTTAGACATCCATAGACAAAAGTACATGATATCAACTAAATATAATTAAGAGCAATGTTGAAAGTATGTGACAACACATATGAGCTAACACCCAACCAACATTCTTGTTAGGCACACAACTTCATAATCTTAATCACAATGGTTCAAGTTTATTAAGTGCAAATATAAGTAAAGTGTGCATCAAGTTCGTGAGAGCTTTTTAACCAACTATTCCCATAACAAGCAATAACATAAGAATTTTAATTCGGAAGCATAGATAATACAATATAACATGATAAACATACTTGGAATAGCATAAAGCTAATAGGTAGATATGGTGGATTCATTGGAAAAAAAACTTTGGTTGAAGGTGTTGGAAAACAAGTTTTTACTTGTTGGATTTTTTGGGCTAGCAAGAGGGAGAAAGTTGACCATCTAAATGCATGTATAAGTGTCCATAGAACTAATCAATACATGTTAAACAAAGTAAAATAACATTCAGCATCAAAAAATGAATAATAAATAGCTCTTGATAAGACACTTGCAAATTGATATTCATTAAAAAGCACATGAATCATGCAACTACATGTATATTTTTGAATCAACTCAAACATCCTCTTCCCAATATTTTTTTTCTAGCATTCAACTTAATTCAACACAAACTTCAGTGCTCTCCCATAACATACATAAAAAGTGGTAGTCTCAAAAAATAAAAACCAACCCAAAATAAAAAGAACAAAAAGACGCTCCAAGTTTATGTGATAAAGTGCATTGATCGAAAAACAGAAGTTAGACGCATGCAAATCGAGAGTGTGTTCGTCCAGCGAGGTTGTCTTCACATCCCCAAGCTTATGTTCCTCACCATCCTTGGATAGCTCTTGGTGCATCTCCTCTAATTCCTGTGAAAAAAACTTCAAAACACCGTTTCTCCCATTTTTTCTGTGGGGTGACATTAGTAGGCACAAAACAATTGAATTGCTTGATGTATCAAATCCTTAAACAAAAGCAAAAACATGTCCAGAAAGTGTATAATGTTGTATTTCTTCTCATAAACTCAACTGGATAAAAAAGATTCAACTTAAAAATTCAAAGAATGCATAAAACAAAATTGGATAGAATCTGTCAAAAAAATAACAGCCGCAGCAAAACGAATTTTTTTACCCCACTTATATATGTCCTAAAATCACGAAAACATTCACGCATAGAGAGGATGAAATGTTGCAACTACAATTCTAAGTTCAGCTCATTCAGAGTTACAGAATAGGAATTAAAAATCATACTGTGCACAAATTCGTGCTGGAATAAAATATCCGAATGCAAATAGTAACTTTTTCAAACCAAAACGGGTAAAACTTGGCACTTTATTAAAAATTCCAGTACTAAAACTAAAAACTAAGTATCTTGTTAAAGCAAGAGGACACAAATAAAATCAAAAATAAAAATAACCGGGTTGCCTCCCGTAAAGCGTTTTCTTTATAGCCATGTAGCTAGGCTTACTTACTTGATATTTATGATGGACGAAGCTCATGAGGGAGCTTGAACTTTGGTGTGTCCCTATTTCTTGGGAAGTGTTCCATGCATTTCTTGTGTGGAAACTAAAACTTCACATTCCCTTCTTTTGAATCAATGATAGCACCTATGGTACGAATAAAAGGTCTTCCAAGAATAATTGGACTAGAGGTTTTATTCCCCATAACCATGATTACAAAATCAACAGGTATAAAGGTTGTAATAACCCAGAACATAGGAACAACGAAGGGTAGATTTAGAAATGGGATGTGCATTTCATCGCAAAACGGGGGAAATTTTCGCGCCTTATTGCAACTAAACCTAAGAGGGATCGAGGTTCTCTCTCATTTTGCACTTAGGGTTAGGCAATGTGAGTTAGGGAAATTTCGACATGATCTCTTTTGTATCTTGTTGATTTGGGGGAATTGAGTTCATTTGACAAGTGTTAATACATTAAACAATAAGCACTACACAATATAAATATGAATTTATAATTCAAACACAAGATAATATTCAAATCATTTTGGATTTCAAAGTGAGTATCAAATACAATATTTAATCAAGAATATACACATTACATAATGCAAAATCTCATAAACAAAAACTTGAGCTTTATTGATAACACAACACAAATTACATTGTCTTTACAAAATTCTTGATACAAGAATTGAGGAATAATAAACAGAAATAAAAATAAAGATTACAATTTAGTTCCTAAACTAAAATCTAGGCTTTGTGACTTGAAGTATTTCTTCATGGCCATGTCCATCTTCAAAAACCTGCAAAATAAAACATCTACACTAGCCAGAATGTTAGTGTTAGACAAATATTCAGTTTGGACAGAACCAAGTGTCATGCACACTTGTGCTGTTCCAAAACCATGGACAGCACAAGATAAGGGCAGCAGCAGACCAAACCTGAGCACACACAGGGGCTCAAGTTTCAGCATATGAGAGCACACAGCTCAAGTGTGCTAGGCAGCAACAGCAAGGCAATGCATCAGCCTAATCACCAAGGCAAGCCAGGCTTGTGTGTCAATGCAAGGATAGAAGTAGGGTTCATATAAAAGGGGCACAAACCCTAGAAGTCATAACCAGTCGACCAGATCAAGATTCACCAGGTAAGGGTGAAGCAAGAACAAGCTCAGTTCATCCAGTTCTTGAGCAAGAACAGAACCAACCCATACAAAACCACTCAACCACCAGGAATCATGGTGACCTGAGAAGATCATCCAAGACCTGGAGGTGAAGAGCTGTGACACAAACCCAAGTCTGCATCAACCAAATATTTCTTTCTAGGAGCTGGAACAAGGTATACCTAGTTCCTGGAGAAGATCCCATGGATCTAATCCCTCATATGCATGAAATAAGCATGGGATGAGCAGATGCTCATATGGGTAGATCATCACTTGGTTTTCACCAAGGGTTACTGCCAAAAGCCACTAAAATAGAAAGCATCTAGGTACAGATCCTATGCACAAATAGCACATATGCACAGATGCACACACTAGCCAGATCTGATGCATAGATAGCACTTGTAGAAGGCAGAGATTACCACCAAGACTACACAATAAATCCTAAGCATACAACCATCAGAAACCCTAGATTTCTTCACAGGCAAGTATATTGGCATTCATAGTTTCTATGATCCCCAAATATACAAGCAAAGATGAGTAGCCCACCAGATCTAGCCAACCAGGTGAGCAACCAGTCAGTAGCAAGGCTACTGAGGTCACTTCACACTTAGCACCAATTGAGAGAAAGCCAAATACAAAGCATCACTATCCAGAAATGGATTCAGACTTTAATTGCTTGTTAAATAATCATGAACAGCAAATTCATATACAAGCAAGTCATTTAAAATCATCACTGCATAAGCAGTTCATCAAATTAATACAAGCATGAATTTATTACAGATCCATGCTAAGTACTGACAGTAGCACACTATTGAGCAACACAGTTAATTTATAGCCACAGTATTAGCCAGTAAGCCATCACTGATAATCAATTGATCAAATGGATCAATCATAGCAAGCCAAGTTACACAGAGAGGTTAGCCAGCAAGCAAAGAATGATCCAATGGATCATTGGCTTGCAGGAGTAGCACTGAAGCATATCACAGGCACCTCTGGCACACACACAAGTGTCACAGATGCAACACAAGTACACCTAGACAAGCAAGCATGATAGACCAGTGAGCATAAGCAAGTCATAACCAAGCATAGCATGGCATAGTTAGCTCTTGAGCAAGCACAGTAGAGCATGGCAAGTATAGAGCATGCTAGGAGCAGCAGAGAAGCAAGAACAACATGAACAGCATGTCGAGCAGCATGTGCCAGTACCAGTAAATGGTAATTGGACCATGATCTTGCAATCAATCCAAGCAGACGAATTGCATAGGAATAGCATGGCTCTGTGTGATCACAGGATCACCAGAGAGCAGCAGAGCTTGAGGAGGAAGAAGAACAGTATCAAGGGGAGTGATACGTCTCCAACGTATCGATAATTTCTTATGTTCCATGCTACTCTATTGATGATACCTACATGTTTTATGCACATTATATGTCATATTTATGCATTTTCTGGAACTAACCTATTAACAAGATGCCGAAGAGCCAGTTTGTTTTCTGCTGTTTTTGGTTTCAGAAATCCTAGTAAAGAAATATTCTCGGAATTGGACGAAACTTTCGCCCGGGGTCCTATTTTTGCACGAAGCTTCCGGAAGACCGAAGACCTAAGTGGGGCCACGAGGCGGCCAGAGGAGGCCGCGGCGCCGAGGCCCTGGCCGCGCCGACCTGCCCCCGGGCCCTCGTGTGGCCCCCGCGTTGACCTTCCGCCTACTTAAAGCCTCCGTCGCGAAACCCCATGCCGAGAGCCACGATACGGAAAACCTTACAGAGACGCGCCGCCGCGAATCCCATCTCGGGGATTGGAGATCGCCTCCGGCACCGGCCGAGAGGGGATTCATCTCCGGAGGACTCTTCATCGCCATGATCGCCTCCGGAGTGATGAGTGAGTAGTTCACCCCTGGACCATGGGTCCATAGCAGTAGCTAGATGGTCGTCTTCTCCTTGTTGTGCTTCATTGTTGGATCTTGTGAGCTGCCTAACATGATCAAGATCATCTATATGTAATTCTATATGTTGTGTTTGTCGGGATCCGATGGATAGAGTACTATGATTATGGTGATTATCAATCTATTGTTCATGTGTTGTTTATGATCTTGCATGCTCTCCGTTATTAGTAGAGGCTCTGGCCAAGTTTTTACTCTTAACTCCAAGAGGGAGTAATTATGCTCGATAGTGGGTTCATGCCTTCATTGATACTGGGACAGAAAGTTCTAAGGTTGTGATGTCTTGTTGCCACTAGGGATAAAACATTGATGCTATGTCTAAGGATGTAGTTATTGATTACATTACGCACAATACTTAATGCAATTGTCTGTTGCTTTGCAACTTAATACTGGAGGGGGTTCGGACGATAACCTGAAGGTGGACTTTTTAGGCATAGATGCATTGGATGGCGGTCTATGTACTTTGTCGTAATGCCCAATTAAATCTCACTATATTTACCATGTCATGTATATGCATTGTTATGCCTTTCTCTATTTGTCAATTGCCCGACTGTAATTTGTTCACCCAACATGCTTTTATCTTATGGGAGACACCTCTAGTGAACTGTGGACCCCGGTCCTATTCTTTCCATAGCATACAATCTACTTGTTTTACTGTTTTCTTTGCAAACATCTTCCACTCGATACGTTTAATCCTTTGTTACAGCAAGCCGGTGAGATTGACAACCTCACTTTCGTTGGGGCAAAGTACTTTGGTTGTGTTGTGCAGGTTCCTAGTTGGCGCCGGAATCCCTGGTGTTGCGCCGCATCACATTTCGCGACCATCAACCTTCAACGTGCTTCTTGGCTCCTACTGGTTCGATTAAACCTTGGTTTCATACTGAGGGAAAACTTGCCACTGTGCGCATCATACCTTCCTCTTGGGGTTCCCAACGGACGTGTACATCTACGCGCATCAAGCACTTTTTCTGGCGCCGTTGCCGGGAGATCAAGACACGCTGCAAGGGGAGTCTCCACTTCTCAATCTCTTTACTTTGTTTTTGTCTTGCTTTATTTTATTTACTACTTTGTTTGCTGCACTAAATCAAAACACAAAAAAATTAGTTGCTAGTTTTACTTTATTTGCTATCTTGTTTGCTATATCAAAAACACAAAAAAATTAGTTACTCGTCTTTACCTTATTTGCCTAGTTTACTTTTTGCTTATTGCATTATGTTTCCTTTTAATTTCACCACAAAGGACATACCGGTAGGACGTGGGTCCATAGTTGGGAGAAATAATATAGAAGAATTTTTCAATCATGTTAGTATTACTGAAGATTTTGAAGATAGACACTTGGTAGAACTTGCACCTACCTATGAAATTGCTGCTGCTGCTTTAGTTCGCTTGTTGGAAACTAAATTTGTTAATCTCAATCCTATAATCCAACACATGTTTCTTACACTTGGTGATATGGAAGAAGGGGAAAAGAAAGATTTTGTTTTAGAAACCCTTCTTAGAGAATTTGGTGGTCTAGCAAGAGAGGCTAGAAAGGTTTTTGCTAAATTTAATATGCTAGGTTCTCATACCAATTTTATTGGTCTCCTTGAAAAAATGGACATAGATAGAATGATGTACACTAATAACATTAATGATGGAGGGGAAATCAAAGCACCAATACCATGTAAACTTCTAGCTATGAATGACGCACTAGAAAATAACTATGCTTGGCTTGTTCCGGAAAATTTGTTCGATGAGAGTAGCAAGCCTAAGACTAATGAAAAGGGAGACGCTAAAACTTATATATCAAATATACTATGCTTGGTTGAGAAAACTCCCAACACCCCTGGTAATGATGTTGATGCTTCTACTCTCGATGTTACTTGATTTGCGCCTAGCTGAAAGGCGTTAAAGAAAAGCGCTTATGGGAGACAACCCATGTTTTTACCTACAGCAATTTTTGTTTTATTGAGTCTTGGAAGTTGTTTACTACTGTAGCAACCTCTCCTTATCATGTTTTTGTGCCAAGTAAAGTTTCTATGTCAAAGTTGATGTTATATTTGGGATCGCTGCGCAGAAACAGCATTGCTGTCTGTCACGAATCTGGGCATAATTCTCTGTAGAAAATTCGAAAAAATCTGCCAATTTACGAGCGTGATCCTCAGATATGTACGCAACTTTCATTAGTTTTGAGTTTTTCCATTTGAGCAAGTCTGGTGCCATTTATAAATTCGTCTTTACGGACTGTTCTGTTTTTGACAGATTCTGCCTTTTATTTCGCATTGCCTCTTTTGCTATGTTGGATTTATTTCTTTGATCCATTAATGTCCAGTAGCATTATGCAATGTCCAGAAGTGAAAAGAATGATTGTGTCACCTCTGAATGTGTGAATTATTAATGATGCACTAACCCTCTAATGAGTTTGCTTGAAGTTTGGTGTGAAGGAAGTTTTCAAGGGTCAAGAGAGGAGAATGATATACTAAGATCAAGAGGAGTGAAAGCTCTAAGCTTGGGGATGCCCCCGTGGTTCATCCCTGCATATTTTAAGAAGACTCAAGCGTCTAAGCTTGGGGATGCCCAAGGCATCCCCTTCTTCATCGACAACATCATCAGGTTCCTCCCCAAACTATATTTTTATTCAGTCACATCGGTGTTCTTTACTTGGAGCGTCGGTTTGTTTTCGTTTTTGTTTTTGTTTGAATAAAATGGATCCTAGCATTCACTTTGTGGGAGAGAGACACGCTCCGCTGTTGCATATGGACACATGTGTCCTTAGGCTTTACTCATAATGTTCAAGGCGAAGTTTCTTCTTCGTTAATTTGTTATATGGTTGGAATTGGAAAATGCTACATGTAGTAATTCTAAAAATGTCTTGGATAATGTGATACTTGGCAATTGTTGTGCTCATGTTTAAGCTCTTGCATCATATGCTTTGCACCCATTAATGAAGAAATACATAGAGCTTGCTAAAATTTGATTTGCATATTTGGTTTCTCTAAGGTCTAGATAATATCTAGTATTGAGTTTTGAACAACAAGGAAGACAGTGTAGAGTCTTATAATGTTTACAATATGTCTTTTATGTGAGTTTTGCTGCACTTGTTCATCCTTGAGTTTGCTTCAAATAACCTTGCTAGCCTAAACCTTGTATCGAGAGGAATACTTCTCATGCATCCAAAATCCTTGAGCCAACTACTATGCCATTTGTGTCCACCATACCTACCTACTACATGGTATTTACCCGCCATTCCAAAGTAAATTGCTTGAGTGCTACCTTTAAAATTCCATCATTCACCTTTGCAATATATAGCTCATGGGACAAAATAGCCTTAAAAACTATCGTAGTATTGAATATGTACTTATGCACTTTATATTTTATTAAGTTGCTTGTTGTGCGATAACCATGTTTCTGGGGAACGCCATCAACTATTGTTGAATATCATGTGAGTTGCTATGCATGTCCGTCTTGTCTGAAGGTCTATCATTTTAGTGGTTGGAGCATGCAAAATTGTTAGAGAAGAACATTGGGCCGCTAACTAAAGCCATGAATCATGGTGGAAGTTTCAGTTTTGGACATATATCCTCAATCTCATATGAGAATAATAACTTTGCTACATGCTTATGCATTAAAGAGGAGTCCATTATCTGTTGTCTATGTTGTCCCGTATGGATGTCTAAGTTGAGAATAATCAAAAGCGAGAAATCCGAAATGCGAGCATTCTCCTTGGACCTTTGTACAGGCGGCATGGAGGTACCCCTTTGTGACACTTGGTTGAAACATGGCATGCAAAGATCCGGTAGTCCAAGTTAAGTAGGACGAGGTGCGGGCACTATTAGTATACTATGCGTGAGGCTTGCAACTTGTAAGATATAATTTACATAACTCATATGCTTTATTACTACCGTTGACAAAATTGTTTCATGTTTTCAAAATAAAAGCTCTAGCACAAATACAACAATCGATGCTTTCCTCTGAAGGACCATTCTTTTACTTTTATTGTTGAGTCAGTTTACCTATCTCCTTCCACCTTAAGAAGCAAACACTTGTGTGAACTGTGCATTGATTCCTACATACTTGCATATTGCACTTGTTATATTACTTTATGTTGACAATATCCATGAGATATACATGTTACAAGTTGAAAGCAACCGCTGAAACTTAATCTTCCTATGTGTTGCTTCAATACCTTTACTTTGATTTATTGCTTTACGAGTTAACTCTTATGCAAGACTTATTGATGCTTGTCTTGAAGTACTATTCATGAAAAGTCTTTGCTTTATGATTCAGTTGTTTACTCATGTCATTACCTTTGCTTTGATCGCTGCATTCATTACATATGTTTACAAATAGTATGATCAAGATTATGATGGCATGTCACTTCAGAAATTATCTTTGTTATCGTTTTACCTGCTCGGGACGAGCAGAACTAAGCTTGCTGATACGTCTCCAACGTATCGATAATTTCTTATGTTCCATGCTACTCTATTGATGATACCTACATGTTTTATGCACATTATATGTCATATTTATGCATTTTCTGGAACTAACCTATTAACAAGATGCCGAAGAGCCATTGCTTTTCTGCTGTTTTTGGTTTCGAAATCCTAGTAAAGAAATATTCTCGGAACGAAACTTTCGCCCGGGGTCCTATTTTTGCACGAAGCTTCCGAAGACCGAAGACCTAACGAAGGGGCCACGAGGCGGCCGGAGGGAGGCCGGCGCGAGCCCTGGCCGCGCCGACCCTGGGCCCTCGTGTGGCCCCGCGTTGACCTCCGCCTACTTAAAGCCTCCGTCGCGAAACCCCCGACCGAGAGCCACGATACGAAAACCTTACAGAGACGCGCCGCGAATCCCATCTCGGGGATTCGGAGATCGCCTCGGCACCCTGCCGGAGAGGGGATTCATCTCCCGGAGGACTCTTCATCGCCATGATCGCCTCCGAGTGATGAGTGAGTAGTTCACCCCTGGACCATGGGTCCATAGCAGTAGCTAGATGGTCGTCTTCTCCTTGTTGTGCTTCATTGTTGGATCTTGTGAGCTGCCTAACATGATCAAGATCATCTATATGTAATTCTATATGTTGTGTTTGTCGGGATCCGATGGATAGAGAGTACTATGATTATGGTGATTATCAATCTATTGTTCATGTGTTGTTTATGATCTTGCATGCTCTCCGTTATTAGTAGAGGCTCTGGCCAAGTTTTTACTCTTAACTCCAAGAGGGAGTAATTATGCTCGATAGTGGGTTCATGCCTTCATTGATACATGGGACAGTGACAAAAGTTCTAAGGTTGTGATGTCTTGTTGCCACTAGGGATAAAACATTGATGCTATGTCTAAGGATGTAGTTATTGATTACATTACGCACAATACTTAATGCAATTGTCTGTTGCTTTGCAACTTAATACTGGAGGGGGTTCGGACGATAACCTGAAGGTGGACTTTTTAGGCATAGATGCGGTTGGATGGCGGTCTATGTACTTTGTCGTAATGCCCAATTAAATCTCACTATATTTACCATGTCATGTATATGCATTGTTATGCCTTTCTCTATTTGTCAATTGCCCGGTAATTTGTTCACCCAACATGCTTTTATCTTATGGGAGAGACACCTCTAGTGAACTGTGGACCCCGGTCCTATTCTTTCCATAGCATACAATCTACTTGTTTCCTTTGCAAACATCTTCCACTCGATACGTTTAATCCTTTGTTACAGCAAGCCGGTGAGATTGACAACCTCACTGTTTCGTTGGGGCAAAGTACTTTGGTTGTGTTGTGCAGGTTCCTAGTTGGCGCCGAATCCCGGTGTTGCGCCGCATCACATTTCGCGACCATCAACCTTCAACGTGCTTCTTGGCTCCCCTGGTTCGATTAAACCTTGGTTTCATACTGAGGGAAAACTTGCCATTGTGCGCATCATACCTTCCTCTTGGGGTTCCCAACGGACGTGTACATCTACGCGCATCAGGGAGGCGCACAGAGAAGAGGTGGATGCAACACTTACTTGCGCCTGGAAGCAGAGGCTAGGGCATGGCGAGGCAGTGCTCGCGCGGCCCTAACAGCTGCAAAGTCCAGGGTAGGCGCCGGCGTTACGCCGACGAGCACAACACCACCACGGCACGGCACGGAGGCGACGGCACAAGTACGCAAGCAGCACCTGCGCCAGGTCGGTCTCGGAGGCACACACATCGTCGGCGACGAGATCTCGCCGGAGTTCGTCGAGGCGATTCCACCCGAGATCCAGATCGGAGGCGATTCGCCAGGAGAAGAAGAGATGGAGAAAACCACGCGGACAGATCGATAGATCTGCTCGCAGCGGTTCTGGTGTGGTAGGTGGCTACGGCGGAGGAGCTCGGAGTCGGCGGAGCACGGCGGCGGCCATGGCGGCGACGCCATCGCCACGGGAGTCGCGAGAGAGAAGCTAGGGTTAGGAAAAAGTGAGAGAGGGCCGAGTGAGTGAGAGCGGTGGGCCGTTCGGCTCCACCGAGCCGCTATGGGCACGCCTTAGTGGGTTGTCCCATGGGCTTAGGTTAGTGGGCTGGGCCCAATATGGGTCCAGGGGGTATTTTAGTCTTTTCACAATTTAGAAAAAGGCCATTATTTCACCAAATTTTAATAAATAAAATACAACTCTAAAAATCCATTAAAAATTGGATTGGTGAATGAAAAATTATTCTTGATAAGAATAAAATATGAAATAAAATTTGATGAACAAATTTAGATTTGTGAATTTTATGAATTTAAAATAAACATTTGGAATTTCAAATTATATTTCCTTGTATTAATAAATCAAGGAAAAATCCCAAATAAGTTTAAATATTTATTTCCAAACATTTCAAAATGAAATTCTATTATTCCAAGTCATTTCTATTTGAAAAAGGTATTTTCCAAAGGAAGATATTCTATTCCTTTTTATTCTCAAAAATATTGAGACAACTCTATTATTTCAAATTATTTTGGAATAAATAATGAATCACCAACATAAAGTAGTTTTACTTTGAATTATGTTACCTTGTGTGAATAAAAGTGGTTTATACATTAAAACAATTGCAAATTACTGCCAAAGGCATAAATCTTAACTCAACCCTAAATTGTAATAACTCATCGGGATAAAGGGATTCAACATAAAATAATACATCCATGCATGCATCATTTGGATTTTATAACATTGTCCTTACCGGACAATGATGCTTCTTTACAGAACCCGAGGTCCAGGTTCCATCCAACGCATTGAACTGCACTATCTCGCAGTCCACAGGCAAGTTCACCCTTGCTCATGTCAAATTTGAGTATTTTCTATTAATTTAATGCAAAGCTATATGACTTATCATTCCTGCATTGAAAATGAAATGTTACTTTTCCAATTATGAATATGACTATGTGGCTGGCAATGGAACCATGGTATGTGTTGATTGGTGGAGGTTCCATTGCACGGGTACTACTCATCTAGGACTAAGTACCAATGCCGTCCAGTGATTCTAGCGCCGTACATATCGCGTTGACCATAAGATCTATAATGGCTCTGGGAAGCCAGCTGTATCTTTTCCCTCTCGCATGCCAACGGATTGGTAATAAGGGTTGCCCGGATCGGTCTATCTTTGGTAAAGGTGGGGACATGTGGTCCTGCACGGTCTACCATTAGATACAGGAGAGGGTAGACTTATTATTGGTCTATGAAGGATTGTAAGGGTTGTCCGGATCAGTCTATCTATGGTGTATAGAACAGGGCATATAAGTTGTTCGGATCAGTCTACCTTAATGGTATAGGAGAGAACAAGTGCCTGGGTAGTCTACCCATAGATATAGGAGAGGACAGACTTACAAAAGGGTGGGTCTGCGAGGTCGCGGAGAAGGCGGTGTGGGCTTGGATCTTTATACCTGGCCTCACACCAAGGAAGTGTGAACGGGGGCAAGTCCCTGCGGATGGCAAAAAGGGTGAGATCTCTTATGGGAAAAGTAACGCACCTCTGCAGAGTGTATTAAATTGTGGCTGTCACTCCTTAGGGGAACTGCGAACGCGGCAGAAAGGAACTCCGTGAAGTTCTAGTCAACCTGTGAAGACTGACGGGCATAGTTTTCAGAATAAAATAAACCTTTTGAAGAAATGATTTCGAAACATGCATTGACCTAAGATTTTCTGATCGAAGGTCGTAGCTAGTGCATCAAACACCTTTTACTCTTTTGAACTTGCTGAGTACCCCTGTACTCACTTTATTTCGACACCCTTGCTAGACTGTGATACGGAAATGGAGGCCATCACCAATGGAGCACCAGAAGGAAGCTATGAGCTGGTCTACGAGGAACCTGATCTTTCCGGAGGAGTTGAAGGAGTAGACTATGGGATAGTCTACGGACCCGATGACATGGAGGTGGAGGAGTAGTGATATACCTTAGTTATATAGAGCCGAGCAGCGTAGTGGCATACTTAAATAAGTTGCTGAGCTCTTTTCATATCTAAGTTGGTTTGTACTAAGTACCTTATGTTGTAGGGTGTTCTCATCGGACCTGTGAGAATACCAACTTGTTAAGACCATGATTGTAATATTTTATCGAGTGTTATGACCTGCAATGTTTCTGTTGTACCACTCTGAGGGATGTGATATTTGTGAAGAAGTCCCTTCATGAAGATCATATCAACGACTTGTATACTACAACATGCAGTGGTATGCTGGGTCACCGCAGCTGGTATCAGAGCAAATGTTGCGACCTTAGGTTGGAAAAACCTAGTATAGGGAAGAAACCTGTAGGAGTCGAGTTGAAATAGTAAAGGATTCTCTAAGAATATGATGTTTATTCACTTGAGAATAGAAAAATCATATATTTTAGTGCGATAATTCTTTATTATAACTATTATTATACACTATCACTACTAATTTTCTGCTTTTGTATACAGCCATAATGGCGTACACGTTTCCCAAGAGGACTTTGAGGCAGGTTGAGGGCTGGCTCGGTGATTATGAGGGACCACTTACAGATCTCCTGCGTGGGATGCTGAAGGAACTTCACTGTGAAACTCGGATACCTGTTTTCAAGTACACCTATTATGATGGAGAGATAGTAGCCAAGCACAGAGTTTCAGTTCAACTACCTATGCGACTGGAGATGAGCCGTATAATGCCATACGGAGAAGCCAAAACCTTTACCACAGCCTTTCACATGGCCATATTCAAGGCAATCCTTGAAATAAGGCAGCACAAGTCAGTAGAACTGCTATGTTCAGAGTATTCTCATATACCTCATGCCGAGGAAGATGAGGATCCCGCTCTGAATCATCTGCTGATGGCAAACAAACATCCTGAAGTGGCAGCACAGCACATGGACAGTTGTAAGTCTTTACTGACTACGATGTACCTTCTACACGTGAAGATGGTGGGTGAGATTGACCACATGCTAGCTGAGTTCACGGACCCTGATAAAGTCCAAGCTCGGATGCATGATCTGAGGGCACAACCCCAATATACAACACCCTTCTTTAGCCTAAACAACCCTGTAGATTGGAGTGGCCAGGCAACCCAGAGAGATCCACTTACACCCAACTTTGTCCCACATTATCCACATGTGTCAGCATCATATGATTCTGGATATGGGGGAGATAACTCATGGAACCTAAACTGCTCCGAGTCACCAATCGAAAACTCAACCGGTTGGCGTTTCGGGGAACCTTATGGAGATGAGGAGGAACCTATTCCATGTGACACTGGAGATGAAAGTGGTGGGGTTAACCAGTATGTTAACCGACACTACGGGAAGGAAGAGAAAGGTACTGATTCCATTTCTTTAGACTTGGAGATGGGATTCTCAAAACCATCACAGTACGAGGAAGGTGAAAGCTCCGGAGTGAAGAAGAAGAAGAAGATGAGAGGGGCAGGTGAATCGAAACCCTTCATGGATGACCAATGAAGGAGGTATGAATCCTACTGGGGATACATACGAGTCATTGTACAGTTACTTTGGCATGACCGATCTCTGTCTCGGCACTTCGTCCGATTCAGATTACATACCTACTGGAAGGACCTTTGTTCCGGACGGTGTTCGGAAGACGAGTCGCTGTACCGGATGGACCCCAGGAATGTATGCGGAGGCGAACGAAGATGATGAGGAGTAGAGCTTCAAGGAAGAATAAAGTAGTATAGGTGGTATTGTACTAGAACGTATTTTAAATTCCGTTGGCTTGGGCTTGAAGCCAAATAAGTGGTTATATAAGTACCACATGTAATATATGTGTGTAGGTTATGTAATATACGGTGTATATACATAATAAATGTTTGCTTTGGATTTGCTTCTTGATTTCATTGTGTGACTAGTTCTGGGCAATGAGTTGAGCTCAGAAAACATTGGCATGGTGTAATTATGAGTAATCGCTCTTTGTTACAGGACTAGGGGAAATGGCGTTAGTTGAAACCGAAGATGCTCGGAGAGAGCGGGAGGCGAAAGAAAAGGAGGAAGCGGATGCCGCAGCTAGAGCAGAGGATGCACCACCACCACCACACCCAATGATGCATCCAGATTTCCAACAGTACATGAGGGCAATGGAAGAAGATAGGAGGAGGTACCAGGAGAGTCAAAACAAGAACATGCAAGATTTCTTTACCCACGTCATCAATGATAGGGGTAATGAAGGCAGGGGAGTAACCTTATCAGACTTCCAGAATGCAAGACCACTACCTTTTGCATCAGCCCCAGAACCAATGGATGCAGAAGATTGGCTCATGGACACTGAAAGAAAGTTGAGGACCGTTGGATGCAATGATGAAGAAAAGATTCGGTATGCCACTTATCTGTTGTCAGGTCCAGCAGCATCATGGTGGGAGAATTTTGTGGCAGTACATCCTCCAGAAAAGGTGTTTACCTGGGAGGAATTCAAGAAGAAGTTCCGGGATGCCCATGTTCCGGAGAGCGTGGTGGAGCTGAAGAAGAGAGAGTTTGACGAGCTGCATCAGAATACTGCACCTATCATGCAGTATGTCCGAGATTTTAATAGACTGTCAAGATATGCACCGAGGAAGTGGACACTGATGAAAAAAGGAAGAAACGATTCATGAAAGGCATGAATCCATACATGAAGATGCAACTGAGGTTGGCACGGACTGCAGAATTCCAGGAACTGATTGATTCGGCAATCACTTTCGAGGATGACTACAGGCAGGTCCAGGAGGATAGGAGGAAGAAGGCTCGTATCGAGCCAAGGAAGTACCCAGTCAGTAAACCGACTCCAGATCGGAGTTTCAAACCACGATTCCGACCTACTGGTAATCAGTATAACCGGGGAGGTCAGAATCAGAACCCAAGGAATCAGATCATCTGCAACAGCTGTGGGACATATTCAAAGGGATTGTCAGAAGCCCAGGATCATATGCTATGGTTGTGGGAAAGAGGGACACATCAAGCCAGAGTGTCCAAACAAGGCGTCATGGAGTGGACAAAGCTCCGGAGGACGAGGCGGAGGTAACAACAACAACAATAACAACAACAACAACAACAACAACCGGAACTACAACAACAACAACAATAAGAGGGGAAAGCAATATGGGAAGCTGAATTGCACAACTTTGGAGCAAGCAGGAGAGTCGGATCAAGCAGTCGTAGGTACGCTCAGCATCCTTACTCATCCTGGCAAAGTATTATTTGATACTGGAGCAACTACATCATTCCTTGCACGGGAATTTGTGGAACAATTCGGGCTTAGATGTTCTAAGTTAGAAACACCTATAACTGTCTTATCTGCGGGGGGAACGATCTTAGTAACCCACGTGAAAGAAGCACAGGTCATAACCATTTGTGACTGTGTGTATTTCGCGGACCTATTCATCATCCCCATGAAGGACATATCGGTCATCCTAGGAATGGACTGGTTAACGGAGAATGGCGCAGTAATCAACTGTGGAGACAAGACAGTATCACTCCGAAACTCCATAGGAGGTCGATAGTGTTTCAAGGAGACAAGTACACTCAGTTGGAGATAGGATTGGAGCTGAATAGTCTGAAGGAGGTGAAGATTGAAGATATCCCTGTAGTGAATGAATTTCAAGATGTATTTCCCAAGGAACTACCGGGAATGCCACCCGATAGAGAGATCGAGTTTACCATAGATCTAATTCCAGGCACAGCACCAATAGCTCAACCACCATATAAGATGGGGCCAAAGGAGTTAGTGGAACTGAAGGCTCAGATAGATGAACTGGAACAGAAGGGATTTATCCAAGAAAGTGTGTCACCATGGGGTACACCAGTTATCTTTGTGGATAAAAGAGATGGAGGAAGGAGAATGTGTGGAGATTACAGGAATCTTAACAATGTAACCATCAAGAACAAGTACCCTTTACCCAGAATACAAGATCTTTTTGATCAAGTTCAAGGAGCTGGAGTCTTCTCGAAGATAGATTTAAGGTCAGGATATCACCAAATCAAGATCAAGAAGGAAGATGTGCCAAAAACAGCGTTTGTGTCAAGGTATGGACACCATGAATACTTGGTTGTACCATTTGGACTAACAAATGCACCAGCTATTTTCATGAATTTGATGAACAAGATATTCATGAAGTACTTGGACAAGTTTGTGATCGTGTTTATCGATGACATTCTGATCTATTCCAAAGATAAAGAAGAACATGCCAAGCATTTGAAGATAGTTCTGCAGATTTTAAGGGAACATCAGCTATATGCAAAGTTCAGCAAGTGCAAATTTTGGTTAGACAGTGTTGAATTTCTTGGACATGTCTTAACCAAAGAGGGAATAGCAGTGAATCCAAGCAAGGTTCAGTCAGTATTAGAATGGAAGTCACCTAAAAATGCTAAGGAGATCAGAGGATTCCTTGGTATGGCGGGCTATTATCGGAGGTTCATTGAAGGATTTTCGAAGATTGCAGGACCAATGACCAAGTTACTCAAGAAGAATACCCCATTTGTGTGGACTGATGAGTGTGAAACCAGTTTCCAAACACTCAAAGAGAAGTTAACCACGGCACCAGTGTTAGCAGTTCCGGAACCCGGAAAGGATTACACGGTGTATTGTGATGCTTCCAAGAATGGACTTGGATGTGTTCTAATGCAAGATCGTAAGGTGATAGCCTACGGATCAAGACAACTAAAGCCACATGAACATAATTACCCAGTACATGACTTAGAATTGGCGGCAGTTGTGTATGCTTTGAAGAGTTGGAGGCAATTCCTTTATGGATCCAAATGTGAGTTGTATACAGATCACAAAAGCTTGAAGTATTTCTTTACTCAGAAGGAATTAAACATGAGACAAAAGAGATGGTTAGAGTTGATTAAAGATTATGAGCTGACAATCAACTATACACCAGGCAAGGCTAATGTAGTAGCAGATGCTTTAAGCAGGAAGAGTACTGAGAATCAACCTACAGAATGGGAGATTCCGAAGGAACTTCGGAAAGAACTCGAAGAAGCTCAGATTCTGTTTATCCAAGGTGATACAGTGGGAAGCATAGCAACCATGAGGATCATGGATGAAATGTACTCAGATTTAAAATATGAAATCATTCGGAAGCAAGCAGATGATTTATTCATCCAAGAAGAAATCAAAAGGATTGGAGAAGGTAAACCGCCAGAATTCAATCTCAGAGAGTTTGGTTCTCTATACTTTCAGAAGAGGTTATGTGTACCGGATGACCCAAAAGTGAAGTCAATCATATTGAAGGAAGCACATGAAACCCCTTACTCAATACATCCGGGAAGTACTAAGATGTATATGGATTTGAAGGAAATGTTCTGGTGGAACAACATGAAAAGAGAGATAGCTCAATATGTCTCTGAATGTCATACATGTCAGCGAGTGAAAGCAGAACATCAGAGTCCTGCGGGATTACTCAAACCACTAGAGATACCAGAATGGAAATGGGATGAAATCGGAATGGATTTTGTTACTGGTTTACCAATGACCAGTAAAAAGAAGGATATGATATGGGTAATCGTGGATAGACTTACCAAGAGTGCTCATTTCATAGCCGTAAATACAAAGGACACTGCAGAAAAGCTTGTGGATATTTATGTGAAGGAGATTGTTAGCAAGCATGGAGTACCAAAGAAGATAGTCTCAGATAGAGGTTCAATTTTCACATCAGCGTTCTGGAAACAACTCCAAGAAGCTTTAGGAACCAAGTTGGATTTCAGTACAGCTTATCATCCACAAACCGGAGGACAAACCGAAAGAACCAATCAGATACTTGAAGATATGCTTAGAGCTTGTGCTCTAAACTTTGGAGGCTCATGGGAGGACCATCTACCATTGGCGGAATTCTCATATAACAATAGTTATCAGAGTAGTATCCAGATGGCACCGTACGAAGCATTGTACGGAAGAAAGTGTAGATCACCAATCTGTTGGTTTGAAACCGGAGAGAACAAGGAGTTTACACCGGATTACATCAAGGAGAGACAAGGAGTCATCGAGGTGATCCGAGATAGACTCAAAATAGCCCAAAGTCGACAGAAGAGTTATGCCGACCAGAAGAGACGAGTTTGGGAACCAAAAGTAGGAGACATGGTATATTTGAAAGTTAGCCCAATGAAAGGACTCAAAAGGTTCGGAGTAAAAGGAAAACTAAGTCCTCGATACATAGGACCATTCAAGATACTCAGTCAGAATCGAGAAACAGCTTTTGAGTTGGAACTACCGGAACAGCTCAGTCTAATTCACAATGTTTTTCATGTATCACAACTCAGAAAATGTTTGAAGGCACCTGATGATCCCATTACACATGAAGAAATAGAGCTACAATCAGACTTAACTTATGTGGAGAAGCCTGAAAAGATTTTGGAAGTACAGTGGAAGAAGTTAAGGAATAGAGCAATCAAATACTGCAAGATACAATGGCAACATCATCCTGAACGAGAAGCAACCTGGGAGACCGAAGAAGAGCTCAGGAAGTCCTACCCCGAGTTATTCAGGTACCAATCTTAACTTCGAGACGAAGTTTCTGTTAAGGGGGAGAGTGCCCAGAACATAGGAACAACGAAGGGTAGATTTAGAAATGGGATGTGCATTTCATCGCAAAACGGGGGAAATTTCGCGCCTTATTGCAACTAAACCTAAGAGGGATCGAGGTTCTCTCTCATTTTGCACTTAGGGTTAGGCAATGTGAGTTAGGGAAATTTCGACATGATCTCTTTTGTATCTTGTTGATTTGGGGGAATTGAGTTCATTTGACAAGTGTTAATACATTAAACAATAAGCACTACACAATATAAATATGAATTTATAATTCAAACACAAGATAATATTCAAATCATTTTGGATTTCAAAGTGAGTATCAAATACAATATTTAATCAAGAATATACACATTACATAATGCAAAAGCTCATAAACAAAAACTTGAGCTTTATTGATAACACAACACAAATTACATTGTCTTTACAAAATTCTTGATACAAGAATTGAGGAATAATAAACAGAAATAAAAATAAAGATTACAATTTAGTTCCTAAACTAAAATCTAGGCTTTGTGACTTGAAGTATTTCTTCATGGCCATGTCCATCTTCAAAAACCTGCAAAATAAAACATCTACACTAGCCAGAATGTTAGTGTTAGACAAATATTCAGTTTGGACAGAACCAAGTGTCATGCACACTTGTGTTGTTCCAAAACCATGGACAGCACAAGATAAGGGCAGCAGCAGACCAAACCTGAGCACACACGGGGCTCAAGTTTCAGCATATGAGAGCACACAGCTCAAGTGTGCTAGGCAGCAACAACAAGGCAATGCATCAGCCTAGTCACCAAGGCAAGCCAGGCTTGTGTGTCAATGCAAGGATAGAAGTAGGGTTCATATAAAAGGGGCACAAACCCTAGAAGTCATAACCAGTCGACCAGATCAAGATTCACCAGGTAAGGGTGAAGCAAGAACAAGCTCAGTTCATCCAGTTCTTGAGCAAGAACAGAACCAACCCATACAAAACCACTCAACCACCAGGAATCATGGTGACCTGAGAAGATCATCCAAGACCTGGAGGTGAAGAGCTGTGACACAAACCCAAGTCTGCATCAACCAAATATTTCTTTCTAGGAGCTGGAACAAGGTATACCTAGTTCCTGGAGAAGATCCCATGGATCTAATCCCTCATATGCATGAAATAAGCATGGGATGAGCAGATGCTCATATGGGTAGATCATCACTTGGTTTTCACCAAGGATTACTGCCAGTCAAAAGCCACTAAAATAGAAAGCATCTAGGTACAGATCCTATGCACAGAAACTAGCACATATGCACAGATGCACACACTAGCCAGATCTGATGCATAGATAGCACCAGTAGATGGCAGAGATTAGCAGCCAAGACTACACAATAAATCCTAAGCATACAACCATCAGAAACCCTAGATTTCTTCACAGGCAAGTATATTGGCATTCATAGTTTCTATGATCCCCAAATATACAAGCAAAGATGAGTAGCCCACCAGATCTAGCCAACCAGGTGAGCAACCAGTCAGTAGCAAGGCTACTGAGGTCACTTCACACTTAGCACCAATTGAGAGAAAGCCAAATACAAAGCATCACTATCTAGAAATGGATTCAGACTTTAATTGCTTGTTAAATAATCATGAATAGCAAATTCATATACAAGCAAGTCATTTAAAATCATCACTGCATAAGCAGTTCATCATAATCAAATTAATACAAGCATGAATTTATTACAGATCCATGCTAAGTACTGACAGTAGCACACTATTGAGCAACACAGTTAATTTATAGCCACAGTATTAGCCAGTAAGCCATCACTGATAATCAATTGATCAAATGGATCAATCATAGCAAGCCAAGTTACACAGAGAGGTTAGCCAGCAAGCAAAGAATGATCCAATGGATCATTGGCTTGCAGGAGTAGCACTGAAGCATATCACAGGCACCTCTGGCACACACACAAGTGTCACAGATGCAACACAAGTACACCTAGACAAGCAAGCATGATAGACCAGTGAGCATAAGCAAGTCATAACCAAGCATAGCATGGCATAGTTAGCTCTTGAGCAAGCACAGTAGAGCATGGCAAGTATAGAGCATGCTAGGAGCAGCAGAGAAGCAAGAACAACATGAACAGCATGTCGAGCAGCATGTGCCAGTACCAGTAAATGGTAATTGGACCATGATCTTGCAATCAATCCAAGCACAGACGAATTGCATAGGAATAGCATGGCTCTGTGTGATCACAGGATCACCAGAGAGCAGCAGAGCTTGAGGAGGAAGAAGAACAGTATCAAGGGAGGCGCACAGAGAAGAGGTGGATGAACGCAACACGAAGAAGGGACTAGGGCAGGCGTGTCTCGCCCCACTGGCCAAGTCCAGGCGAGGCGTTACGCCGACGAGCACAAACACCACCACAGCACACCGACGCGCCACGGCACAATGCGCCTGGCTCGGTCGGTCTCACACACATCGTCGGCGAGACGAGATCTCGCCGGAGTTCCCCGGGATTCGGAGAGACCAGAGGGAGAAGAAGAGAAGAAGACCAGGGAAACAATGGCAGCGGCTCGCGCGGGTGGGGGTAGGCTAGGCGGAGGAGCTCGGAGTCGGCGGCGCCATGGCGGCGACGCCATCGCCACGGGAGTCGCGAGAGAGAAGCTAGGGTTAGGAAAAAGTGAGAGAGGGCCGAGTGAGTGAGAGCGGTGGGCCGTTCGGCTCCACCGAGCCGCTATGGGCACGCCTTAGTGGGCTGTCCCATGGGCTTAGGTTAGTGGGCTGGGCCCAATATGGGTCCAGGGGGGTATTTTAGTCTTTTCACAATTTAGAAAAAGGCCATTATTTCACCAAATTTTAATAAATAAAATACAACTCTAAAAATCCATTAAAAATTGGATTGGTGAATGAAAAATTATTCTTGATAAGAATAAAATATGAAATAAAATTTAATGAACAAATTTAGATTTGTGAATTTTATGAATTTAAAATAAACATTTGGAATTTCAAATTATATTTCCTTGTATTAATAAATCAAGGAAAAATCCCAAATAAGTTTAAATATTTATTTCCAAACATTTCAAAATGAAATTCTATTATTCCAAGTCATTTCTATTGGAAAAAGGTATTTTCCAAAGGAAGATATTCTATTCCTTTTTATTCTCAAAAATATTGAGACAACTCTATTATTTCAAATTATTTTGGAATAAATAATGAATCACCAACATAAAGTAGTTTTACTTTGAATTATGTTACCTTGTGTGAATAAAAGTGGTTTATACATTAAAACAATTGCAAATTACTGCCAAAGGCATAAATCTTAACTCAACCCTAAATTGTAATAACTCATCGGGATAAAGGGATTCAACATAAAATAATACATCCATGCATGCATCATTTGGATTTTATAACATTGTCCTTACCGGACAATGATGCTTCTTTACAGAACCCGAGGTACATGTTCCATCCAACGCATTGAACTGCACTATCTCGCAGTCCACAGCAAGTTCACCCTTGCTCATGTCAAATTTGAGTATTTTCTATTAATTTAATGCAAAGCTATATGACTTATCATTCCTGCATTGAAAATGAAATGTTACTTTTCCAATTATGAATATGACTATGTGGCTGGCAATGGAACCATGGTATGTGTTGATTGGTGGAGGTTCCATTGCATGGGTACTACTCATCTAGGACTAAGTACCAATGCCGTCCAGTGATTCTAGCGCCGTACATATCGCGTTGACCATAAGATCTATAATGGCTCTGGGGAAGCCAGCTGTATCTTTTCCCTCTCGCATGCCAACGGATTGGTAATAAGGGTTGCCCGGATCAGTCTATCTTTGGTAAAGGTGGGGACATGTGGTCCTGCACGGTCTACCATTAGATACAGGAGAGGGTAGACTTATTATTGGTCTATGAAGGATTGTAAGGGTTGTCCGGATCAGTCTATCTATGGTGTATAGAACAGGGCATATAAGTTGTTCGGATCAGTCTACCTTAATGGTATAGGAGAGAACAAGTGCAGGGTTAGTCTACCCATAGATATAGGAGAGGACAGACTTACAAAAGGGTGGGTCTGCAGGTCGCGGAGAAGGCGGTGTGGGCTTGGATCTTTATACCTGGCCTCACACCAAGGAAGTGTGAACGGGGGCAAGTCCTGCGGATGGCAAAAAGGGTGAGATCTCTTATGGGAAAAGTAACGCACCTCTGCAGAGTGTATTAAATTGTGGTTGTCACTCCCTGTTCCGGAAGGGAACTGCGAACGCGGCAGGAAGGAACTCCGTGAAGTTCTAGTCAACCTGTGAAGACTGACGGGCATAGTTTTCGAATAAAATAAACCTTTTGAAGAAATGATTTGAAACATGCATTGACCTAAGATTTTCTGATCGAAGGTCGTAGCTAGTGCATCAAACACCTTTTCTTTTGAACTTGGAGTACCCCTGTACTCACTTTATTTCGACACTTGCTAGAGTGATACGGAAATGGAGGCCATCACCAATGGAGCACCAGAAGGAAGCTACGAGCTGGTCTACGAGGAACCTGATCTTTCCGGAGGAGTTGAAGGAGTAGACTATGGGATAGTCTACGGACCCGATGACATGGAGGTGGAGGAGTAGTGATATACCTTAGTTATATAGAGCCGAGCAGCGTAGTGGCATACTTAAATAAGTTGCTGAGCTCTTTTCATATCTAAGTTGGTTTGTACTAAGTACCTTATGTTGTAGGGTGTTCTCATCGGACCTGTGAGAATACCAACTTGTTAAGACCATGATTGTAATATTTTATCGAGTGTTATGACCTGCAATGTTTCTGTTGTACCACTCTGAGGGATGTGATATTTGTGAAGAAGTCCCTTCATGAAGATCATATCAACGACTTGTATACTACAACATGCAGTGGTATGCTGGGTCACCGCAAAGGTCATATGTAACTCTACCATAACATCAGTTACTTTTCCTAAAGCATGTCTAATAGAGACATCGGCAAGTGCAAGTTCAATAGAGCATTTTTCAAGATTCTTCAATTCAAGTACTTCATAACTATTAGCTTTTATCTCGGGTGTGGCAATGAGCCTAGCAATAAATTAATCATTTGGAGTGTTTGTGTAATCACACAAATTAGTTATTTCTCCCATTTTTGCATGTTTATATGTGTTTTTTAATTTTTTAATGCAAACTTAAAATAAAATGATACTAAAACAATGCAAACCGAAATAACAAATGCAACACCGGATGCAAAACTGAAAGTAAAATAACAAACCGAAATATGCAAGACAATAACAAAACAAAATAAAATGCTTTTAAGGTAAAGATGGATAATATGATGCGCACGTAGGTGCAACCTCCCAAAGCTTAGGTGTTTACACAAGTTGGTGTTGAAGTTGATTTCCTTGTGAGATAACCTTCAACTAGTTCCCCGGCAACGGTGCCGGAAAACAGTTTTGATGGGCGTAGAGTGTATACGCTTAGGTTGAGCTCCAAGTGCAGAATTTTTAGATGTGGAAGACGTGTTTTTCCAACGAGGGTGACTCGAGGGTAATATCAAACTCTCGGGAAACGGTGTGTTAAGGGTTTATCTTCTTATCCTTCTCTTATGAGACCTGCAAACCAAAGCAAAATGTTTTGTTCCCTCAACCTCACCAAGTGGTTGTCAAGCACAAGGTGTGAGAAAAGATGTGAAAAGATAATAAATGCAAACAAGAAATAAATATACAATAATATGGATGGTAATGCAACGATGCTAGACAACAGTGTGGTGTGTGAAACTAGTGGGATAGATCTCTCTACTTGCGCAGCTCCAGAAAACAACTTGATATGCAAATGATGGTAAATAAAGATGCAAAGATGGTGGAAAAAATAATGGATGATATTTTTAGGTTTTATATTGTGAATACAAGAAATAAAAGTGTTTTTGTATTTTCGGATTTTTAAATGGCTGAAAATAAAAAAAAGTGTGTATAAAGTGTTGGAAATGTGTTTCTTATTATTAAAAATCGATTGGGGTTCATAGTTTCACAAATGCACTCTCTATTTTATAAAGTGGTAGACAATGAAACACTATAATTAACATATATGATTGCAACATAAAGGTTTCATGACAAGTTACTAGTTATATGGGCATCGCGTTCTAACATAGAGATCTTTTGTGTATTAATCTCTCTTACACTCCAGCAACATGCGAACTAAATCATAACACCCTAGTAATTAAGATAAATCAGAGTTTAGCATTAAGTTCTATGACATCAAATTAAAATAAAAACATGTTAGATCTATTCATGGAGAAGTAGAAAGGTCAACCCACATCCCCGGTAGCATGGTATTCTCTTTATCCCTAGTGAGGTAACAAAGTAAGGTAAACACCCGAGTGGATCGCGGAATTTCTGTCACGTTCACCGCACTAGCCACCCCCCGTTACTCCATCTAATGCATACGTTCTCCCTCACACACCCTCATACACAAGTTTGATCAGAACAAGTAAACAAGAAAGGGGTACATAAGATGCATCTACTTTCATAACTGAAACAAAGCTATTGTAATCTAAAACATATATTAACTCATAAAAAGACCCACCAGGAAGGTATTACATAGATGACCGTAATCATGTTCAGCTAGGGGCGGAGCTACGGCCGGTGCTACCAGCGCTGTAGCACCGGTCCAGCTGACTAGTATAGCTAACGGAAATATATACTTGATTACGCTGAGATTATCAGATCTGCACCAGTACTGAATTCGCAACATTGCATTGCCCGTACCACTTCACCTAAGCTAGCACCGCTCATCCTATGGTTTTGGCTCCGCCACTGTGTTCAGCAGCTCATACTATGCTAATTAGTGAAGCTCAAAGAGAGGAGAGATACATAAGTTACTTCCACAAACCCATAGTCCAGGGGTGGACTACTCCCTCTTCATCATGGTGACGATGCTGGAGTCGTTGAAGGAGGTGGAGACCATGCCAGCAGTGCCCCGCCAGAGTTTTCCTCCTCCAATCTGCAACTACAGGCCTCTGTTTTCGTGTTTCTGTGTTTTGACGGTGCTATCCTCCAAAAGGCATCGGGGGAGTATTTTTATACACGTTTTTAGGTCAAGAAGGAGGAACGAAGATGAAAACGGGCGACATCGGAGGCTCGAGGGCCAGGATGGGGCACCCCACGTGGCCAAGGAATCTGGTCCTCATAAAATCTCAGGTGATTTGGACATCGTTTGAGTCACTCAAACATCGAAATAGAGAAAAATGGGTTTTCTGACAATGCAGGATTAATTCCAAAAAAATAAAAATAAAAACTGTGAAATATCCCCAAAATCAATATAAAATAATGATATAACCCTTATATGATGCAAATATGATTAAAATATAAGTAATACGAAGCAAAGTTCATGTATGCATTTTACATGCATCAGACACTAAATTAACCTTCTTGGCTGGAAAGTTCGTTTGGATCGGGGTAGTCTAAAGGTCCGACAGATCTTTTCTCCAACATATTCTTTAGTTTATAGTAGAACCATTTACATAGTGCCAAAAATATATTAAAAGACAATAAAATAGCCCTATCACACTTATAGTAGATGGAAGCGCCCAAGTCCACGACCAATGCTGAGAATGCTGAGGCGCCTCTGGCGCCTTAGGTGCGGGAGGAGGAGGTGTTGGTGCAGGAGGAGTCGCTAGCCTCCCTTGGGCCTGCGCGGACGCCCGCAATTGGACATCAAGGCCATCCCATTGAGCGAGCTGGTCGAGCTCTCTCTAGGAGATGATCATTTCGATGTCCTGTTCCATGAGGTCCGCTGGTTGGAGTTCCTCGCAGGATTTTCCTGAGTGCGCGAGCTCTTGCCATCCTTCCCTCGCAGGACCTCGACGCAAAATAAGGAGCGCGAGAAGAGGTTGGCTCGCCAGCTCTTTATGAAGGTGCACTGCATGGAATCATTACGCTGTGAGCAACCAAACAAACTATTTTCTTCTCCCTAGATGCGATAAACGACTCCACGAGTATCCAAAAACGTCCCAAAAGTAGCTAAAACGTTTTTTTGCTATATATATGCTCACAGTGGCCAGCCAACATTCTACTACAATGTCATTCTCGGCATGGATGACTGTTGGAGCAACCTTTTTTTGTTTAACACATATTGGAGGTGGTAGGTCTGGATGCAGGTAGACAAGCATGAACAATCATACAAAATGCCCAAACATAGCAGAAAAAGGCCGTTTTCGTCCGGCAGCCCGTTGAAAAATAGTATCACTCGTCGAAAATAGTGGAACCTCGTCAATAAAAGCATAACTCCTCCGAAGCAGCAGAATGTCCTTGGTCTAACAGTGTTGGTGATAGAATAAAAAGGAAGCGTGGACTTGAGCCTGATTAACAATTATCAAGATTTTTCGTGGCAGTTATCCGAAGAATTTCCCTAGCTAGGTACACCGTTATCTTCCTCGCGGGTCGTATCATAGCCATCAATCGATCAGAGACGATCGACATTACACGTTTCTATCTATGGGCAATGGTGGAGGCTTCAAAAGGCCGGGCGTGTCAACCGCATTGTTCACCGAACAACTATGACGACTTCAGAAGGGCGTTATCATGTCGGAGCAGTTGATGCCGAGGTCGATGTCGCAATCTCCCTGGAGGTGTTGTGCTAAGAGATCTTTCCTTCGGTCGGCGCATGAGTTGGATGCACACGCCTTAGCTCCAGTCATGGGTACCTTGGGTGAAATGGGTTGTGGATTGCAGCGGATCCTATTTTGGTATCCTGACCGCTTGAGAGCTCTCGACGAGTATTGGTTGAGGGTTGTAGACGTATGTTGCTACATGCTAGGGGTACAACAACGATTGGTGGTGCAGTGTTCAAGTCATGAGCGGTGTTGGCGGTTTCAGTGCCTCTAGTATCGATGTTTATTTTCGAAATGGGGATTAAGACCCCCGGCTTCTGCATCATGATGATGCACACGGCCTTTTATTAATAAAGTACGAGTACAGAGTTTAAAACATCTCAAGCATCGCCCAGAATTGATACAAAAATCAACCAGCGAAAGAAACAAATCAAGAAAAGACTACACATCAACGTAGCCTCCTGTTATGCCGCCAACCAGCCTGGCACAAGATATCCTAAGCGACCGTCAGGAGCCGTGTGCATCCAGTAGCCATAGCATCCCGCTGCTCCTCCGGTGATAGGAGAGCCCACAGCTGAACCCAATGTGACACCATATGGATAACTTGTAAAAAATGGAAATATTGTTTTTTGTTAAAAATAATATTGTTCCTCGCCTTTCATATAGACCAACATAAGGCAGAAAACCCAATACGGATGAAAGCCTTAGATTGTCTATCGACTCCATTTAACCAATTACCAAACATATTCGTAATATTGGTTGGAGCCGAAGATCATATGCGAAATTAACCGTGCGCCAAAGTATTTTAGCTAAAGGACAAGTTATGAAGAGGTGTTCAACAGTTTCCTGCTCTCCACAAAAAACACATTTTGTACACCCATTCAACCGACGCTTAGCTAAATTATCTTTAGTAAGAAACACCTTATTACTCAGGAACCACATAAATATTTTTTATCTTAAGAGAAATTTTAACTTTCCATAGGTATTTTCTCAAAAAAAAGGGTGTGGTCATTCATAAGATCCTCATACATAGATTTTACCGTAAAGAAGCCATTGGAAGTCAAATTCCAAACAAATCGATCATTCTCCCCATTTAGATTAATCATCATAAGTTTTTGGCATAACTGTAACCACAAAGTCCATTTATTACCCACCAACGGCCGTCGGAAACTAATATTCAGAGGTGTTTGAGCTAACACATGAGCTACTGTTACATTCTTGTGATGCACAATATTATATAAGGACGGATATTGCTGGGCTATTGACAGTAGTTTTCCTAACCAAGTATCTTCCCCAAAACGTGTAATTGCTCCATTACCAACTTTGAAAAGACCGCTACTAAGGAAATCGTCATTAACCCCCATCAATCCCTTCCAGAAAGGAGAGTCTGTAGGCTTAGCTTTCACCTCAGATAAGGTTCTTTGTCTTAGGTATTTATTATGTAACAATTCTTGCCACACCCCTTCCTCATTAAGAAGTTTATAAAGCCAATTACTCATAAACATCTGTTTTTGAGTTCGAGAACCTCAATACCTAAGCCCCCTTAATCTTTGGGTCGGCAGATAATATTCCATTTTGTAAGTCTATATTTTCTCTTATTTTCATCTGACTGCCAAAAAAATCTAGACCTATAGAAATCCAGTCTTTTCCTTATCCCAACAGGTATTTCTAGAAAGGACAACATAAACATAGGTAAGCTTGTTAAAACTGAATTGATAAGGACTAATCTATCCCCATGGGACAGTAATTTGCCTTTCCAGCATCCTAATTAGCTTTCAAACTGGGTCTCCACTTGATACCAATCAGAGTTTCTGAGTTTTCTATAATGAATAGGAATACCTAGTTACCTAAATGGTAAGGAACCAGCGTCACATCCAAAAATATGTTTATACTGATCAACCTCATCCTTCGCCTTACCGAAACAAAAAATCTCATTTTTATGGAAATTAATTTTAAGGCCTGAGAGCTCTTCAAACAGACACATAATTAACTTCATATTAACAGCTTTTAATAGGTCATGATCCAAAAAAAAAGATTGTATCATCGACATATTGTAATATAGAGATGCCATCCTCAACAAGATGAGGGATAAGCCCCCAACTTGGCCATCATTTTTTCTCGTTCAATTATGATGACCAGCATATCCACTACAATATTAAAAAGCATTGGAGACAGCGGATCTCCTTGTCTCAACCCTTTTTTTGTCTGAAAATAATGACTGATGTCATCATTTACCTTTACTCCAACACTCCCCCCTTGAACAAATTGTTGAACCATTTTGCACCATTCTGGGTCAAAACCCTCCATTCTCAAAGTCTGTTGTAAAAAAGGCCATTTCACTTTATCGTATGCCTTTTCAAAATCAATTTTGAACAAAATACCACCCATTTTCTTAGTATGTAACTCATGAATGGCTTCATGGAGAATGGCCACCCCCTCTAGGATATTCCTCCTCGGCATAAAAGCGGAATGTGTTGGTTTTATAACTCTTGGGGCAATCCCCGTTATACGATTTGTACCAGCTTTAGTAAATATTCTGAAACACACATTGAGTAGACAAATTGGTCTATATTGCTGTATGTGAACCACATCCTCTTTCTTGGGTAATAATATGATTATGCCAAAATTCAGCTTATAAAGAGGCAAATCCCCCATTACTAAATTGATGAAAAAGCACCATCAAGTCCTCTTTTATTACCACCCATTTTTTTTTTATAAAACTCAGCCGGGAAACCATCAGGCCCGGGAGCTTTATTATGCTCCATCTGTGCTATCGCCTCATAAACCTCTTCATCAGAAAAAGGACTTGTCAAAATCTCATTCTCGACATCTGATATCTGAGGAATATCCTGCACCTCCTCTTCGACTAAAGAAATATTATTTGGCGCCGGTGCCCCAAATAACTTCTTATAGAATTTAGTAATATATACCTTCAAATTATCCTCACCAACAATGGTTCTTTCTTGTTGTTCTGACTGGAAAATTTTCTTTTTTCGATGCTTCCCATTTGCAATCAAGTGAAAGTATGTTGCATTATTTCACCCTTCTTGAATATGTTTAACTTTCGCCCGTTGAGCCCACTTAGACTCCTCATCTCTTCTTAACTTATTTAGATTATCATTTGCATTTTTAAAAGTTTCTCTTTCCGACAAAGTCAACATATTTGTTTCAGCTTTGACATCTAAATGCTCAATAACACCTAGTAGTCTTTCTTTCTCTTTTTTATACTTCCCACTTTGATTTTTTGCCCAGCCTTTAAGAAATTTTCTTATGTGCCTAAGTTTATTCAACCAAACATTCATCAGATTCAAACCCACCATAACCGAATTCCATTCTTTTTAAATCATATCCCGCAGTCAGTTGATTCAAAAAAGGAATAGAGAAATTAGATCTTTCAGTCTCCAACAAGGCTACAAAGTCTAATTTATGTTCCCAAATTGTCTCTTTGACAAACAAATGCTTAGCAGTATCACCAAATGCCCCAAGATTTTAATTTATACCTTTTAGATTCTGCATTAACAAAACTACTTTTTAATTCTTCTCCTAGTGCTTTTACGAATATTATTGGTATCATATATTTTTTCCTGGTCATGGTTTTCTTTTCCTTGACTACCGGCTTTAGATGTTCCAAATGATCATCTAAATCCAGTGGGATGCCATCATCCTCAATCAAATCCTCACACAAAGTAGATACTTTTGACATCACAAGAGTCGAAGGACCTTCTTCCTTATTCACATTGTCATCCACATTATTTTGCAAAATCGTTAAAATTCGTTCCTCTTCTAACAATTTAATTCCTTTAACAGACTTTACGACCTCCCCTTTAGATTGTCCTAAAGATATACCTAAACGATCCGCCCTATGAATAATTTCTAAATCCGGGATATTAACAATAGAATACTTTGGAGGTAAAGGCTTACCTGCACTATATGAACCATCCCTCAACTGTGCATTCATCATTGCCTTTTCCATCTGGGGCATATCCACTCCTGGTTGGCATCCCAAGATATTACTAGTCCTTACTCCAAGTGAGGTCTTTGGAATACCCCAAAAGCAATAATCTCCGCCATAGTAGGCCGAGCTACTAAATTTTCAGATGAGCCTTCCATTAGAGATAGGAAAAACTAGATTTTGCAGTGTTTGGTGAGCCCCAAGAAGATATTGGAGCCTTACCGTTAGTCCTCGGAGATGACGCAATCCCCGTCGACTCCTGAAGACCTACATTCACCAGCCCCTCTCTTGTAGTCATGAACACTTCATCTGTAATACCCTCGTTGGTTTGTTCCAGTGAACTAACCACCTTAGGCTCAAAAACCGACACTGCACCATCAGAGACATCCCCATCAGGTATAAAATTGGTATTAGAATAAGATATACATAAATCAAAATTACTCACACCAGAAAAAAACAATTTTTCCTTTAGCAATATCAGACATACCATTTGTCATAGGAGCAACGTGCACAGCAGACCCCCTCAAAGCTTGTGCTGTCAGCCCTGAAGCAGCAAGTATCGATGTATGTCTTCCTTGCATTTCCGGGCTTGTTGGAGCCTTCTCTTCCCACTGGATGGTCCACACCATCTGGTTAGCTCAGTGGAGGTTAGAGGTTGACCCGACGTACGTCGAGGACATTGCTGAAGCGCGTGGCCAGTCCACAATGATGTTGGCGCATCTTAAGCTTGTAAGACTGTTTCCCCATCAATGAAACGAAATCGCAAGCTTTGTGTTTTCTCAAAAAGCATCATTCAATTATAAGCCGTTGATTGAAAAATAACTATGTCAGGTCAATCGAGTCATACTCACTCTGAAGAAAAGAAAAGGTGTAGAATACCTGCATGCAGCTCAATGCTTCCTTGGGCCAAATCAAGGATTCCTCCCCCTTGAACAGAATCTCCCGCGCATTGCAACAAAATCATCTAAGCTTGAACCTTGTGCACTGTACCAATTTATAGAATACTACACTAGAGTACAATAGAAGTGTACACAAACTCCACATGGATTGACCAGTATATTCATGCATACCTGCCACTATCGCAATCAAGGTTTCATGAATGGTTTGCCCTAAGTCCTAACAGTCGTAAACTGTGCTTAGCTTCGTATCCTAGCAACCCGTCAATCAACAGCCCTGATAGCAATCATGTCCTGGCTCGTAGATTCGTACGCGTACTTTCGTCTACCTTATTACTTGCTTAATTTAAGGACACCCGTTTCTTGCTGCCCCTCGTATGCTCAATGTGCGATGGCTAGCCGTTTCAAAAAAGAAGTGCGATGGTCATGTCGTGAATCAGCAGTAGTCATGTATGAAAGCTCCACGCGACCATCCACGTAGCTAGGGTTTTCCGAGAAATTGTTTTGGGTCATGCAATTTATTAATGAAACCTGCATTTGACCCCGGCCTGGAGTTTAACATACTCTGTATATGCATTGACATTGGCCAAAAAGGACAATACGTAGCCGCTGGTACGCGCAACGAAATATCCGTAGAATTTGTATAATGAGATTGGCTTGAAAAAAACGGGTAGTCCACTAGCTTAGATTCGTAGAGCAATATGATATGTCGCGAATTTAGTCTTAATTAACTCGTAGATGATGGTAACGAAAGTTATCTGCAGCCAGCGACGGCGAAATGCACGAGCACCTGCCGGCGAAATAGCCAGGTAATTACGGGGTTAATTCGTCTAGCAATTCCCTTTTACGAAAAAGCAGTCATCCCACGCTGAATGAAAAGGAGCTTAAAAGCGCGGCGCAACTGCAAACCAATTTGGAAGAGACCATTTTGAAGTCACCATGATATGCTAGAATTAGACCCATTTTTTGAATAGGGAAGAGAGCAAGACTTGGAAGTTGGAAGCGATCGAGTCTGCCTAGATTACACATACGAGACCAGCCGGCCGGCTCCTCGATAGATAGGTCCAGTGTACGGCAAACCCCCTGCTGAATTGACTTGGGGACTATCTAGCGTGTAGTTCGTCGGGTCTTGTTCAGTTGGAGGACGAAAGACCAATGGAACTTATAGTCTAGTACAAAACTGGGTCACTTGTCAACTTGCCTAGTCAAACGGGGCAAGTCACATTGAATTCGAAATGCACATGCGTATACACTTGGGACCGCCCCCCACAGGTCGGTACTCGGTACTAGCAACAAACAAATTAACGGTTCTGCGTTTAAATATAAAAAAGACACGCAGCAGATCAGTGAAGCATACTGGAGTGCCTTTTCTTTTCTACCTGCTCTAGACTTCGGATCAAGCTACATCAGCACATGGCAGTCAAACAAAGCGCGTGCAGCAAAATAAAACAGCGAAATAGGAGGAGGACACCTATCACAGTATCGTCCTTGTAAGTCTCCTAAAAAGCAAATCGTCATTTTAGCATATATGGGACTGATAAGTTAATGAAATTTATAGTATCATAAAAAAACAATTGAACGCGGCCTACACGTACCCCGTTTATTTTTAAATCTTCAAACAACATTTTAAACTTTCAAAAAAATTCTAGGCAAAAATTCTAGGTGTAGATACTGATGTAGTCTATAACCATACGAAATCTAGACCCTGAAATACCTTATGTTCTGGAATTAATAAAATTGAATTTTTTTGGTTGAATTAGAGGTTTGCAAGTTCGCACTATTTACTACTTTAAATTTCAGATTTTGTCTTCCTGTGCATTTGTCTCAAGAAAGGCTCAAAGATGGTGTTCGTGGAATTTATTCAAAATAAAATACGAACAAAATCAACTGTTCACGTGTTCTAAAACAATGGTATTGATTTGCGAAGACATTTGAGATTTTTTTTACACTTGAATACAAGTATTCAGTTCAAATCTCACAATCTGGTGTCATGGAATTCTGATGTCATTCCAAATATTTTGTTTGGGTGATTTAAAATCATACGTATAATTTTCGATATGATTTTCTTGAAAATTATGCTCATAGTGCTCGAGCCACACTCCTCTACATTAGAGATGCAAGTGGAACACACATAAATCCTAGTTAGAGTTTTCATTTTGTGATTGCCAGTTCAAAATTTAATCCTAAATTTTAAACTAGAAATCACAAAATAAACATTAAGTGGGACTTTGGCGATATCCATTTGACTCCTTGGTAAGTCCTTACAGTAGAGTGTCATTATCCACATGGAGGGTTGTTGGGGTTTAACACATATTGTATTGGAGCATCTTTCCGTGGTAGGTCTTGATGTAGGTAGACCGTAGACGAGCATACAAACCGCCCAAATATACCAGAGAAAGGCCGTTTCCATCTTGATGCACGATGACGTTGGTGGCCCACCGAAAAGTTAATACGACAAACAGTACCACTCATGGAAAACGGAAGAAATATCCAAAGATCTTGAATGAACTAAGTATAGTCCTAGCATCTAAGGGCTTTTCCACCGGCAGCCCTTATATTATGTCAAGGGAGTCGGCACACGTTTCCACCATACCGAAAATGTTGCCCACATCGATGTAAACTGTAAAATCTTAACCAAAAAAGCAAAACCGACAAATTTCATTAAAGATTAAGAAGTTTTAAAATTTTAGAACAATAATTGAACCTAATCTCTATTCTTTCTCGTCGGAGTTGACGATGCCGTCCTTGGTAAACAGCCGCATGAACGCTTCATGGAGGGCGGCGGCGACGAGGTACTGGACGGTGCGACCGAGCATTAACGAGAATTGCCTCCGCTGGGCGATGTTCTTCTCCAATGTGCATGCTCACCGGTGAATTGGTTTGGCTTAACCTCTTGGTCCTCGCGAAAAGTGTCGGCAAGTAGGGACATGGTGCTTTTGCTCCTGGGTGCATATGTTCCCTTTATTTAAAATACATATTAAAAATATTTAAAAAAATCAAAACAAAATGTTGCGCGTACATCTCAACGGCATACATGTTCATGAAGTCGTTTCAAGAAAAAGTGAATTTTCATGTAACTCGTGCAAAAAAGACAAAAAAATGACACTAAAATAAGACTTTTACTACCATTTGTTTGTCTTTTTTTGCACATGCCACAAAAATAATCAGTTTACTATAAAATTATAAGTGATGGCATAGAATGTGTAGATACGGGCTAAAAAAATTCTCTATAATAGAGTAGTTTAAAATTAGTTTTTTGGGTAAAGGGAACACATGCACCTGGGATCAGAAGTGCATTTCCGCGGCAAGTAATTGCTATTCTCATAGTACCGTGGGTCCGGCCATATTGCGTGCTTCTGCTTGTCGGAAGATCTCTTCACCGGCATCCTTGTCGTAATATCTAGCCTTCCCGCATTAACCCGTTCATGGAGAGTAGCTAAAAAAACTGTGCAATATACTCACACTGGCTGTGCCATTCTCGGCATGGACGACTGTTGGGGCAACTTTTTTGTTTCACACATAATATTGGAGGTGGTAGGTCTGGATGTAGCTAGACAATCATAGAAACTACCCAAACACAGCAGGAAAAAAATCCGCTTCGTTCCGTCCTGATGTTTGACGATGTCGGTAGCCCGCTGAAAGGCTGAAATTAATAATACTGTACCATTCATCGAAAACAGCAGAACCTCGTCAAAAACACAGCAGAACTTGTCGAAAACAGCAGAATGTCCTTGGTCTAGCCGTGCTGACGATAGAAGAAAAGTGAAGCGTAGAGCTGAGCCTGATCAGCAGCTATCGATCCCCCAGATTCTCAGCAGCAATCATCCGAAGAATGTCCGTCGATTCATTCTTATCTGCCTGGCGGTCCTATCGTAGCCGTCAATCGGAGACGATGGCGTAACACTATCCGTTTCCGTTTATGGGCAGGCATGGAAGTTTCAAAGGAAGGGCGTGTCAAGCGCAGATTTCAGCGTACCGCCATGACGACCTCTAAAGTTCGCCGGAAATGGGGGACAGGCCGGCGCCACGACGGTCTATCGCCAATTCGCCCGGACAAGCAATAGTTTCGGTCTTTCGACGGAAGGGAAAGGCAGGGAGGATAGAATCCGTTGGAGGATAGAACTGTGCCAGCGCCACCACTATTGGTCGGGTCAGCGCTTCAGACAGCGAGAGCAACCGTAGGAAAAAGCCGGACCGGCGCTGCGTCCTGTCTGTATGGTCATTCTCGCGCAAATCCGTGTGATCATTGGACAAACTAATTGGTCAGAAAAATATCTTGCACTATGTCTTACCTAGCTGGTTTTGTGTCTACTCTCATCGACCGCTGCCCTGTCCTACGGGGAGACGTTTTTTTAGTAAAAAGTCAATTGTGGCTAGGTGAAAAAAAAAAACCGTCACTATTCGGTTTCTAAAAATGGCCACGTTAGCGCTAACATGTAAAAAAACACTGATTTATATCCAATACTTTACACACGAAGCTAACATGTGGGCCCCTTTGTCATGATATGCAACAACAAAATGGTCAAACGAGACGTATGTTGAACAAGTTGTGATTGTGGGTGTTTTTTTTGTAAAATTTTAGGATACTCTCCTTTGTTTTGGAAAAAAAAATTAGAAAAGAAAGAAAAAAATCACACACATCTCTATTCATCGCCACCAGAAACTTCGTCATCTTCACCGCCGCCTCCCCACCTCCGGCCACGACCCCCCACGCCGCCCCCAACTTATGTCGACGCTGCTCCTAGCTCCTAGGCGCACCTCCCAGGCCTCTCCATAGACGTCGTCGAGTCCTGGAGCGAAGCCAGGGAGCCAACGTCCTTGTGGATCCCAGCACGCTTTGTTTACTTGGAGCTTTGCGCAGAACCTCATTAGCTTCGCATCCACGGTGCACATTTTGAGGCCCCTCTATTGACAACGCAGACTGCCATAGCATCTATGATGGAAGAACGATGACATCGTCCACCGCTACCTCCACAACGGGACTTGTGGTGGTTCCTTTTGTAATTTCCTCGTCCTACGGCGATCCCAAAGAGCTTTGTGATCGAATCTCTGACAGTGCCGGTTAAGAAAGGCGCTGTAGGTATGGTTTGTGCCTGCGCCTTGAAGGACGCGCGCGAGGTGGCAGGGACAGCTATCCGGACAAGGCATGTTACTAGATCCTGTCCACGTGTATCATGCATGCCTGGCCTGATTAGTCAAGTGAGTACGTCGAGTCTTGGGTCTGGACAGTGCACAACTTGACGAGCAGAGACCGGTCCCGGTCGGTCCAATTCTGAATTGCCCAAAACATTCACACCGATATTCACTCACACAAAGAAGTCCCCAAGGGGACATGGAAAAACAGTACTAGGACACGTCACAAAACCATGTACAATCTGGTTAGGCAAACATTGCTTACACGAAACAGGATTCTCGGCTAGAGATAGTGATTTTTGCACGTACTAAATCTCGTACAGTACTAGAAAGTTGGTGGATAGTTTCAACAAAAAAAAGTTGATGGACCGGAGAACAAAGCGAAAAGTAAACTTCCTCGATTTTTACCAGGTAGTGGAGGGGGTTAAACGACCGAGAAAAGGTAATGCCGGTCTGATTAGACTTGACCCTGCCGGGCTGCTCCATCTTTTTTACCACAAAGCATGATTAAGTCTCGCACGCAAAGACTAAATACTAATACAAGTCTCACAACGGGTAACACGGTGTAGGTCGACGTAAGGCATGTCTAGCCGATCCGTTAGAGGAGTAAAATTTATGCTTTATGGGCCAAATCACATCTAGCCGATCCCTTAAAATGGTTATTGGAGTAGAAATTTTTATTTATAGGGTAATCCGATCCTCAAATATACTCGGCGGAGGCTCTCCTTGAGTGATATCCCTTCCCTCCACCTCTCCACGCCTTTTGACCGTTGCACTGAGTCGGACCCTCTGCCGGGAAATCCGCGTTGCCACCATGGTCTTCTCGTTGTATGCACTCTCCGTGCTCGCCCCTAGGGCAGCCCCACCCACCTCCTCCACTCGCGGTATGCGAGCAAGCCTATGGGGTGACCATGTCGGGAGGAGAAGCAGCATTGGCGCTCTCCTCAACCCGTCCGCACATCATCATGTATCCCTTCTTCTGCGACTTCCGCGCAGGCTCTAGAGAGGATGGAGCCGCATATGCTTTCTTCTATATGTCACTTCACATGCATAGTTGGAGGGTGTTGGTTAGACTGAGGGACCGGGCGCTGCTGGACGAGGCGCTGACCGAGGTTAGGAGGCTACATGCGAGGGCTAGGGGATGATCGATGTCAGCGTTTGCTTTAGATCTTTCTGTTCGACCCGCTCCATGGCTTATGTACTCTTATGATGATATGCGCCTCTGTTGGCCTAGGTACCAACCTCGTGTGTGTTGAACTTGTGCGACTTGTTTTAGTCGTGTGGCGGTGTTGGGTGGTGTTGTTCCTATGTACTCCGTTGCTCATTGGCTATATATATAAAACTAGGTCTAGGGCCTTCCGTTTAAAAGGATGGAGGCGCATGATTTCTCGAAGCCAAGCGAATACCGAGGGAGCTGGTAGACCCTGGGAGGTGTGGGCCCAACTTGAGCGGCTGCGCAAGTTTTTGACAAGTATGTTACCTCCTCTGATTTAAAATAATTGACTCAACTTTATCTACATATGGATGTATTTAGATGTGCTTAGTAACAAAGCTGAGTAAATTAATATGCATCGGAGGGAGCACGATAGTTAAGTTTAGACGACTCGATAAAACCCCCCACATTTTCTAGGAGCAGTAAATATAGTCTTGTAAATAAAACTGAGCTTCTTACTCCACTAAATTAAATGGCTAAATATACAAGGCGTCAGGTAGTCAGCAGAGCCATAACGCAGACCAGGCCAGGTGTGCGAACCCATGGTGCCACCACCACCACAACGGCATCGACCGGACGAAACCGACCGGTCATCAAATGGACGGGCCGATGCGTGCTCACCACAGGATCAGCCGTCCACTCGCTGCCACTAGGGTCGAGTCCGGTCCTCCCAGAAAACCCAAGCAGTCCTAGTCCGGCAATACCTGCCCGGTCGAGTGGAGGTGTGAAATAATCCGCGTTCGGTTTTGTCAAAGTTTAAGGTCAAGACACCGTGTTTTCACTTCATTTTCCCTGCAACACCTCTCTCCGACCCAAATTTCTTTTCTGCATTTTCCTCTTGGCTCCCGCCACCGAATGCAAATCTCATTGCTCCCGCCACTATATAAACCCCACTAGACTCTACTGTCCGAATCACTCCCAAACTTGTCTGCTGCCACTCCTACGGCAAACGCACAGCCAGATCACCTAGCTCCACCGCTTCCTCGCACCGCCACCAGCACTCCAAGCCAATTTCTCAAGTCATGGATCAGCTCCAGAAGCGCCCGGCCAACTACGTGCCGCTCAGCCCCATCACCTTCCTGCCCCGCGCCAATGCCGTCTACGGCGACCGCACCTCCGTCGTCTACGGCCGCGTGCGCTTCACCTGGCGCCAGACGCACGAACGCTGCCGCCGCCTCGCCTCCTCCCTCGTCCGCACCCTCGGCCTCCGCCGGAACGACGTCGTCTCCGTCCTCGCCCCCAACGTGCCCGCCATGTACGAGATGCACTTCGCCGTCCCCATGGCCGGCGCCGTCCTCAACACCGTCAACACCCGCCTCGACGCCAAGGCCGTCGCCGCCATCCTCCGCCACGCCGAGGCCAAGCTCTTCTTCGTCGACTGGGAGTACGTGCGCCTCGCCAGCGACGCGCTCCAGATCATCGCGGACTCCGGCGCGCCTGTCCCGCTCGTCGCCGTCATCGACGACCTCGACCGCCCCACGGGGGTCCGGCTCGGGGAGCTCGAGTACGAGGCGCTCGTCGCGCACGGCGACCCCAACGTGGAGCTCCCGCAGCTCGAGGACGAGTGGGACGCCGTCACGCTCAACTACACCTCCGGCACCACGTCGGCCCCGAAAGGCGTCGTGTACAGCCACCGGGGCGCCTACCTCAGCACCACAAGCCTGCTCATGGCCTGGGAGATGGGCGCCGAGCCCGTCTACCTCTGGACGCTCCCCATGTTCCACTGCAACGGCTGGACCTTCACCTGGGGCGTCGCCGCCCGCGGCGGCGTCAACGTCTGCATCCGCGAGAACCGCCCCGCCGAGGTCTACCGCGCCATCGCCCGCAACAACGTCACCCACATGTGCTGCGCGCCCGTCGTCTTCAACATCCTCCTAGAGGGCGGCGGCGACACCGCGCGGCTCGGCGCGCCGGTGCACGTCCTCACCGGCGGAGCCCCGCCGCCGGCCGCGCTGCTGGAGCGCGTCGAGCGCATCGGGTTCCACATCACCCACGCCTACGGCCTCACGGAGGCCACCGGGCCCGCGCTCGCCTGCGAGTGGCGCGCGCAGTGGGACAAGCTCCCGCTCTCGGACCGCGCGCGCCTCAAGGCCCGCCAAGGCGTCAGCGTGCTCTCCCTCGCCGATGCCGACGTCGTCACCAACGACGCCAAGATGGCCAGGGTTCCCCACGACGGCAAGAGCCGCGGCGAGATCGTGCTCCGCGGCAGCAGCGTCATGAAGGGGTACCTCAACAACCCGGAGGCCAACGAGGCGGCGTTCCGGGGCGGCTGGTTCATGACCGGCGACGTGGGCGTGGTGCACCCGGACGGCTACATCGAGATCAAGGACAGGTCCAAGGACGTCATCATCTCCGGCGGCGAGAACATCTGTAGCACGGAGGTGGAGGAGGTCCTCTTCCGCCACCCCGACGTGGCCGACGCCGCCGTCGTCGCCATGCCGCACCCGCACTGGGGCGAGACGCCCTGCGCCTTCGTCGTCGCCAGGAACAAGGCGGCCGGGGTCTGCGAGGACGACGTCATGGCCTTCTGCCGCAAGCACATGGCGCACTTCATGGTGCCCAAGAAGGTGGTGGTCTATGACGTGCTCCCGAGGAACGCGCTCGGCAAGGTCGAGAAGGTCAAGCTGCGGGACGAGGCACGGAAGCTGGCGCCGCCGGCGCAGAAGGCGAAGGCGACCAAGGCCACCAAGACGACGGTCAGCGGTGGCCGATGGGGCGAGCAGCCGGTAGCGCATGTCATGGCCATGTCAAGGCTATAGGCCGGGCTCGTGATCAGGTAATCAAATGGTCCACGCGTTGGCTAAAAGTAGGAAATTGGCACCATGCATATGGGCGCCAACTTTGCAGAAATAAGCAAGAAGTGCGTGTAAAATACCTTTGAAAATCTTTCTTTTTGGAACGAACGAGGTCAGTATTAGTGGCACCAAATTGTTCTTTACCCTTCTTTCTTTTCTGTTTTCGACAAATTGAACTTCTAGGCGAACTTATACATGTGTAAATTGGTTCCAAATTTGCAATCTAGAACTTATATGTGTGTACACTGTAAATACTATTTCTGTCGAATTATTCTGATCACGAACTGATATGTGATGTTCCCCTCCTCGTGAACCAAAAAAAAATGGCAATCTGTGGCTCGGAGCACACTCACTCGCTAACCTCAGCATTAACCGGTTAAAAATATTGACATAATCGTTCATATATAGCCAATAGGTCTTGTTAGAAGAGAATCAGCTACTACTACTGAACACATTATCCTAATCATGTAGTAAAAGAAACAATATCCGGTAGCCTAATTGGCCGTATAGATGGTGATAGTGCTTCTCATGTTTAAAAGATAAATATACATTTTCTTTTACTATCTTGCTAAGATGCAAAGCAAACGAGAATATTCGTTGAGTGAGAACTGAGGTGCATCATGGCACCACTCTGATATTGTACCATCGGGATGATACTAACTTCGTTGGTATGCAGGGCCGGTGACATTGAGTAGGCCCAAGTTCTATTCATCTTCGGCTACCTTGCCCCTCTCAACTTTGCTTCACTTCTCCCAGTTTACCTCTCACACTTGCAGCTTCAGGTGTATCATTCACTGTGCACCATCACCGACAAGTTTGCTGCGGCTGCACCCGTTCTTAAATTTTGCTTCCTGTTAAGTGTGTTTGCTCTGTCCTGTTCTACTCCATGTTATGTATCCTACTACCTGAGTAGTACAATTCACGTTGATCAATCTTTGTTATGAAATGACAACTAGATATACTAGGTGCTCATTTTCTTCTACATTAACTTGTCTAGTCTTTAAGAGGTTGGAGGCTTGACAACAAGTATACGTAGGTACAATTTTTTATTTGTTCCCCTGCTAGATCCTGTACACACGGCTTCAAATGAATTGATCCGTGTCGACTGATTTGCGTGCAAAGGTAGAATGGAACATGCCGAGTTATGATACATATTTATACTAAGCTTTTATATTTAAAAATAAAAATATCATACAATGGTGCTAATGGTTATATATGTTTTTTTCTAGTTAGCATGGTTAACCTCACAACAATGTTGCTAACTGTTATCTATTGCGTTGTTCGGTATATAGTTGCAATTCATATCATTTGAATATATATGTATGTTTTTTTAGTTTAAATTTTATTACTTAATAGAAATTACATTAGATATTTGACACCTTGTTGAATTATATATTGTATATATATGTATATTTCTATGTTCGTGTGTTCTTCCCTATCTTATATACCTAAATTTTTCAGTAGAGATTCCAAAGCATGTATCCAAAATAGTATCTTAATGTGGAATTGAGGTGTACGAGTATGACTAGGTCGGGAAATTTGTAGAATCTTCTCGACTTTCAATGGAAAGTTGGAATCAAGTTACATAAAAATAAATGCATGTCAAACTTTTTTATAGCAAAAAATTGAGATAGTGTGGTCTCATATGAAAAAAGAAAAACTAACGCATCAAACATATGCGACCAAAGAACCAAAGTAGACAACATAACAAAAATTCCTTTGTAACATGAGAGGACTCTCTTTGAAGCATCCCAAAATACATTGTAGCATGTTGCTCGTGAGGACACAACGAAAAGATACACGAGATTGCGGTAAAATTGTAACATTGTTCGCAACATTAAAAAAATTCTAATACCTTACCTCCAATATTACAATGGAGGCACCATCATCATGGGCTTGCTGACAAATCCGTGCCATCGGGGCTAGATGGGGGCATCCTTGGAAAATTCCCAATTGTCCCAACGCCTACCAGATCTCGTCTGCATGGACTTGAGCACCACTGTGAGGTATCCTTAGAGCGCCTACTCTCCCACTAACCGTATCCATGGATGTGATGGCATGAACCCATCGGCACCATCTGCATGGGAGAAGCCCTTTCTAGAGAAGGTGCACTTGAGAGCGGACATACCTCCATGGGAGGGGGAGGTCGAGGAGGGAAGGTGTCACCATCAGAGAGAGGAGGAGGGCGTTGTGAAGGAGAGCTTGTGTGGGAGATAAGAACGAGACGGGTGCACAAGGACGTCATTGTGTTTGACCCGGCTGATGTACCAGCCTTGTAATTTAAAGCATTTTCCCTTTTTACTGGGTAAGTCACTTAGTTTCATAATGAAGATATATATGTCGGGGATAAAATAGAGACTTCAGAGTTTCCGAATAATTTCTGAAAATTATTTTCCTTGATGTTTGAGTAAACTCTTCTTTATACCCTATACTATTATATTTGTGTTGATGTTCATCTTATTTAAACTTCTTTTTTTGAAAAGAAGGATAACTCTTAGTCTCTGCATCATCGATTGAAGCATATAGCCTCTTAGGTAAACTTCTAAACATTTTACTAAAACTAAGCAAGGAGTGTGTTTAAAATACCTTCAGAAATCCTTTTTTTTAACGAACGAGGTCAGTATTTGTGGCATCCAAGACACTTAACAAGCGCCTCGGACAGCACCACTGAATAGCTAAGCTATTTTAGCTTGCTTTCAGCTTTCTGCAAGTGTTGCCCTGATCTCCAGCAGCGTGTGTTTGTGTGAACCTCTTGTTGAATTCGTAAGGGCTTTATTAATTTGAATTCAAGTAGCGATACATTTTATCTGAAAATAAGGATGTCGTCTAACGTTCAGTTGGCTGAGTATCAAACAAATTCTCACTGAGCTGACGTCAGCCGCCTGAGCGTGGTAGTTCATGATCAGAAGTAAAAAAAAATCAATTAGTACCCGCGCGACCGGCTGTCATTTAACCTGTATAGATGCACCCGCCCGGCACCTAAGCTAGCTCTCACAAGCATAGAGATAGCATGTCAAGTGGTTGGGTCAGGTGCTAATGTGTTCTGGTCTGATCGTTTTGCCCGCTGCTTTCTATTTAATATCTACGGAATCTCCTGCGTGATGTTCTTTTCTTCTTTGGAAGGGCAAAATCATCGATCCAACTTCAAAAAAAGTTATGAAATGGGTTTTTTCTAATTCTTAACTAAAACAACATAGTTTCAACTAGTGGAAAATATCAACAGAACCACCAGTTGAAACTTGAGAAAATCCAAAATCTCAGGTGCAACTCTACTTACAACCAAAAACTTCAGTTGCAACCCCATTCATAACAGAAAAATCTCAGTTATAATCTCATTTGCAAGTTCGCAACTAGAGAAATTCTCAGTTGCAACCCTATTTTTAGTTACAGAAAATCATCTCTATCATCCGAACAAAAAAAACCAAATAAATGCAACCTATACCAGCCCGTTCGGCTAGACGAGAAAAAAAAAACGCACGGACCTGAGCACAACATACCTACGGTTACGAATTTAACTGATCACTAAGCTAATTTCTAGAGAATTAGCAAAACCCAAAAAGGAAAGTATTAGGGGCACCAAAATGTCCTTTACTCTTCTTTCTCTTTTGTTTTCGAGAAATTGGAACTTCTAGGCGAACTTATACATGTGTAAATTGGTTCAAAATTTATAAGCTGGAACATATATGTATGTGCATTGTAAATATCTTGTATGCAAGGAAAATATTTCTATCGAATTCTTTTGATCGTGAACTGATATGTGTTGTTTCCCTCCTCTTGAATAAAGAAGCCGGCAATCAGAAGCACACATCATTAAGCCGTTAACTTGCAAGTGTGAACATGTGCCCGCTTTGCAGTCTTATTAAAAGGGAATCAATCAACTACTTCTACTGAACATGGTGATGCTCCTTGTCATATTGGCAATAAGTATGTCCTTTTTTCTCTTACTGGATTACACGGTTACGATGATGCAGAGGAAACGAGAATATTCTTTCACTGAGGACAGAGGTGCGCACTGGCACCACACTGATGCTAATATTGTATCCTCACCATGATGATACTTCTCGTGTTTCTCATGTCAGCGATTTTTGACGCGGTGTAATTTGTTTGCTTGCGCATCAGATTTGGATCCCGGGCTACATGGAACCCCACTTCAAATTTTCAAATAAAATTGAAACAATTCCTAAGTTTAGATCATTATGTATTTTACGAAGACAGTAAACTCACAATTTGAAATACAGTGTATTCTTGGCTACACTAAACTAACAAAATCGAACACTGAAGTAGCGAAAAGTGCAAAATTAAACCCCTAAAATCTATTAGATTTTGTTAATTTTGTTAATCCCGGTTACAACATGTAGCCCGAGATCTGAAACAAATGCTGGCTCATCCATCATTTTCTTTGCAAGTTTTTATGCTTTAAAAAAGAGTCCAACAGAGGAGGAATCACAGGACAATATTTTTCGACAAATGGTACATATTAATATCGTGAAAATACCAATTACATTCAGGCTCTGCATCAACGCATTGCCATAGCGACATTACATATGCACACACCTAAAAAAGAATGAAGAATTAAAAAGAAATCGGGTGATCCATTCCTAAACAGTAGTACTAACTTCACCAAGCCATCACCAGAAGTCCAGCTTGTCCAAGCGACGCCTCTAAGAAGAAAATAGTGCACAAGCGCCATCGTCGCCGATCATAGATCTAAGATTTTTACCCTGAAGAAAATCCTCACTCTAAAAAAATATCTTCAACAAGGACATTGTCAGGCACAACCAATTAAGGCTATAGCTTGGATTTTCACCCTAAAAAGTAAAGACTATGGACTTCTCATGTGCAGCGCCTCCACTTGCATGTCGCTACTCCAATTCACAAATCACCAAGCCAAATCCTCATCGCCACCCAGACTCGACCCACCCCTACTAGTCCTCAGATCTCAGTATCCATGACATTTTGCGCCAATATCATGGAACGAGAACGTGTTCCATGATATTAACAACTAAAAGGTCAGAGTAAAACAAGGATGCATGCGGCCGAATTCCACCCGATCCGGCGATCTTCAGGCATGTTGCCTAGTGGAGTTCACCGACGGAGCCTTTCAAAACAAGCCACTGCAACCAAATCAATGAAGAGAGTCATCATGAAGATCTTTGTCTTGACGCAAGAGAAACCCTAGGACCGCCTCCTTTATTCAATCCAAGCTGGCAACCCCTAGTCCACAAAAGCAACCCGCGAAGATCAAATCACGCAGGCGCCACGGCAGCCACATGCCTAGATCGGTTCCAGGTCTGGCCTGCTGCAGCCGCCGCCTGCCATGGCAGCAGCACGTCCGTGCCACCGAGCAGATCTTTGTCGATACGCACCTGCTCCCCCACCACGACACCTCCTCCTCCACGTGCCGCAAACCACACGCGGCCGCCGCCATGAGTCGCCGCTCTGCCTCACCGCTGTTGCATGCCTCCTTAGCCCTCTGCAGCTTTGGCAAGAAGGGCGCCGCCACCGGCGACGGCGGCGACCAGGGGCGTGAAATGATGGTGTGGCGAGTTGGGTTTCGGTGGGAGCCTCCGGTGTCGCCCAAGCAGGGGCGACATGGGAGTCGTTTCGGCCCGATCTAGAGCAACAAAACCTTAAAAATGGGGAGAATTTCACTTCCCGACCTCTGCACCAACTAGGGATGCACACAACCATTAAGCATGAGTACTAAGATTTTTAATCTTGTTAATATTAAAGCATATTCCTCAAGGTAATTAAATTGCATGATGATCCGAAACACCTTTTGAACCACTCCGAACATCCTTCGGATTCACATGGAACATTTCCGGTTCTTTCTTCTCTTTTCTCCGGTGTTTCCAATAACCAAAACCATCTCTAAGCGTCACCAGACCCTTAAGTGTGTTATCCTACGGTCTGGTAACATTACATGAATGGTCGAGACGTCTCTTCGATCAATGATCATCAGCGGGATACGGATGCCCATAATGACCCTTGTGTATTCCACGAATGTATTTGTTGTTAAACCATGAATGCTGAGTCATATTCCCTTTGTTACTTCAATACTAGTCTTGTCCGAGATATGATCATTGGTATCATTATAACTAGTTCTCTCTCTCTCGTTACCGACAATCCTATTCAACTCGCTCCGGTGATATTCCATCCTCGTGACCTAGTCATACGCTGCGTAGCTTCATGGATGTAATCTCACCGAGTGAGCCCAGAGTATCTTTCCATCAAGCGGATGACCAAATCCCGATCTTGATGCATACGCCTCAACCTATCCCTTTGGAATACCTGAGCTACGCCTTTATGATCACGCTGTTATGGTGTGATGGTTGATGCAGTCAAAATAGCCTTCGGCGATAGTGATTATATATGATCTCGGTCTAAGGAGTAGGTTACTACGCTTTTTATATTTTTATCGCAATGATGAACTTTGTAACTTGATCGTGTTACAACACTTATATTTGGTATGTCCATCATATCATTCACCTAATGATATGACCCCATTATCAATTGACATAAATGTCTATGATCGAGAAACCTCGATCATCGAATGACCAATGAGCTACTTCGCACATAGGCTCACGAGGGACTATGTTTTGTTTACATACCACACATGTACCAATGTTTCCAATTAAATAATACAGTTATAACATGGCATGAAACTTATTATGAACTATTGAGATATAATAATAAATACTCTTTATTATTTTCCTCTAGAGCTATCTCTGACACAATGTTCGAAAGGACACAATGTTCGAAAGCCCTCACGCATTTCTCAAACGCCCAAAATGCACCGCCAAATACTCGGACAGTTGCATGTTGTAAATTATTTTTTAAAGAAAAAGGCTCCACCACATGAACCATGCCTCGGTTAGTAGCGTCCATCGCTCCCAACAACCTAGGGAGTCGGTTATATGCTTCCTCCCAATCACTGTACAACATTTCAAATACGAATTGTTTGGCATTCCATTCCTTCTCGTACTTCACCTTGTAGTAAAAAAAGGCTTTCAGAAGATCCATGTCGCTCTTAATACGCATCGTTGTAAGGGACGAGATCTTGTTGGAAGCTTGTAAGCGATGAACTCGGAGGTGAGTTGTCGGTGGTCGTACTTCACATGCATGCAATCAATCTTATTGCCTCGACACATGTGAGTTTCTACACAACTAGATATGTGCCAAGCGGGCCCTCCCTTCAAAGGTCTTGCAAGCAAAATTCATGGACATCCATCCCCTTCGCATTTATCCGTGTAGCGCTTCTTGACGTCCGAGTGAACCACCGTGTACGGGCGATGATGCTTAACAGACGAGAACTCCTTCTCAATATCTTAAATTCCAACAAGGTTCCAAACTCCAACCCGAGATAAATCATATTATTCATGTGATCCATGTCCCAGTGAGAAATTGGCCAAGCTGCATGAACTTTACCCTTGCCACCGTCAACCAGGGCTTCGTTCGCGGGACTAAGATCATGGAACAATGGTATCCGACGATCCCGGCCCATTACCTTCTTGAAAATTCCATCTTCCCTAGGCGTGAACCCCTCTCCATCAACTTCTTCAATGCGACCATCTTCATCCAAGTCTGATGCATAGCATTAGGAATACATAATGGAATGGTATATGTTCTCTTGGACATAATATATCTGCAAATCACCAACATTGTTGTCATAGATATCAACTTCATTCACATCGTCCTCATACTCATCATTCTCCTTTTCCAATGCTTCATCGTTGGTTTTTCGAAATGCAGCTCAAAGTTTTCCTTCCTTCATGTTGGGTCATGGGAGGTTTGCTCATTTCTTCTTGGTTCATCGGTGGTGGACTCCTAGCATCGAACTTGGAGGCCCTCTGGTTCAAGTCAAAGTGCAAACTAGCATCAACATTTATGGTGGCAAATAACTCGAGAGCCTTGTCTAGTGATTCGGACGCCGTCTCCTTGTATGCAACCCAACGTTGCTCGGAGTTGATATACATTGTCTTATAACGAATGTGCATTTCAAATCCCACATTATACCTTCCCTCCAACTCACACCATCACTTAGGTCATTCGAATTCAAATCAATCCTCGCCTGTCCCAAAACCTCAACATAGTTAGGACTACGCTCAAACACCATGTCAAGCTCACTCGTGTCCGGCTCTATATTGCCTTTCAAAAAGGCGTCCTTGTCCACATGATGAACATGAAAAATTCTCGTCATCCCTAAAATAATTACAACAACACATAGGTAAATGAATCCAATAATTACTCATGCCAAGACTCACAGAAAATCCTAACCACATAACCAAACCCTAGGCCTAACCTACAAATCTAACAAGAACCCTAACCTAACAGGAACCCTAACCCTAACCTACAAATCTTAACATAATGATTCGTAGAAATCATAACAATTCATCATTGGCCAATGCAACAAGAATCAACAATGCATTTTGGGTTAATTTGAAATGCCAGGGTTTCCAAGATTTGCACCAAAATACAAGACTTCAATCAATTAAAATCAAGACAAAAGGGGGAGAATACCTCTAGGCACTTGGAGGGGTCAAAATCAACGTACAAAAGCTTAACATTTGGGGAATTTGGGAAAGGGGTTTGAGAGGAGGAGAGAGGGGAGCTGCCAGCCTCGACCTTGTGCTCTCTGTTCGTGGGTGGGGGTAAATGAGAGGCAGTGGGTCGGGCTAGGTCAGGCGGGCGAGGAAACCCTTACTCGAAGCATAGCGTCGTGCCTTAGGCGCTATGCTCCATAGAATAGCGCCTAGCTCAACGGTGCTACTTAACCTCGGGTGGGTTCTGGACCCGCCTCACCACGCTGGCAAGGGGTGTAGTGCCTATCAGAGGAGCGCTACAACACTAAGCATAGCGCCCGGCTGTTAGGCACTACCCAAAGGGGTTAGCCCAATGAAATAATTTCGCTCATAGTTCACTTTGTGAATTTCTTAGGTCTTCGTGTCAGTTTTGTCCATTTTGCCAATTTTTTGACATAAGAGTCACTCACACGCGGATCTGTCAGAGGGTTGGGGCCAGATGTCAGTGACTCCAGTCATGCTAACCGTGCCTGAGAGGATCTCTCCCTTAGGCCACCAAAGACCTATGACGTTCCCGCAAGTGGAACAGCGTGTGAGATAGCTGAAAATTGGGAGGAAAAGTGTCTGAAGATGACATGATTCCACGGAAAAAAAAATCTACTTGCACCTGTGGACGCGGTGAAGGTCATGAGCATATGTGGGGACGCGTGGACAATTTTAGTACTGGATCTTCAGAAGAATAGACCAGTGTTGTGAACTGTGTGGGAAAGTGGTGCAGCGCGTTCAGCACAGTGTGAGTCACGAACTGACGAACAGCAACCAGAAGATTAAAGGTGACAGCGAGGGAGGGAACGAGGACACGAGGGAGATGTTTTTGTGAAAAAAACACGAGGAAAACTTTCTGAAGAATATAACGGAAGTTGCCCCATGTATGCATCACATTACAGTGATGTCTGTTGCCCAGCGGGGACAATGACCGGTGCTTCCGCTCGATTGTTCATCGTGTGGCCAGCACTGTGCGTGAGGTTCCCCCTTCAGAAAATGAAAAATAAAAGGTGACGTTCGCCTTCACTATTTCTCAGAATTTGCCAAGTAATTACACCATAAAACGACCCTGATTTCTGGCGCTCGGCTGCTTGGTAGTTGGAATGATGATGCAGTGCCGTTCTGATTTCCTGAAGATTGCTAGGGGATTGCTGCCTTGGCTAGCTCTCAGAATCTTAGGGGAGTAGGGAAAGCTTCTGAAAAAACGGGCGGAAAACTCTCTGAAAATGACTCAACACAACTCGAACAGATCGAGCCCTGCAACCAAAAAAAAAATCTGACGGAGGTGGCCTCAGTTATGCATCGCACTAAGGAATAGGACAATGACCGGTGTTCATTGTGCGGGGATCTTTAGAAAATGGAAATAAAAGGTGAAATAGACCATATGGTTTCGGCATCACTTCTCTGAATTTTCTTGGTGATTACACCATAAAATGGCCCTGATTTTGGGAGCTTGTCTGCTTGGAAGTTGGATCGATGAAGCAATTCAGTCGTGATTTCCTGAAGATTGCCGGGGAGCCCTCGAGTCAGACAGAAACTGCTAGAGATTTTGTTGGCTGGGCCGGCTCTCACAATCTTTATGTTTCTCACGATGTTGTGACTGAAGAAGATCAGGGATATTAAGGGATGAAATATAAAGTTCAGAGTTTCCAAATGTACTATTTTTTTCCCTATGTTTGTACATGTTCCTATTCTCCTTGTGAAAATGGGATGAGAAGTTTCTGAAGATGGCACGATTTGACGAGACTGCACCCTTTGGGAACCAAAAGAAAAAGGATGAAAAGTGTCATCAATTTACGACCCGTGGATAACTATAGTGCTCGGTCGTACTCATAAGAATTATTGGACCAGTGCTGTAAACTCTGAGAAAGTGGATCAATTTGGCCATCAAATGGACAAGACGGTGTAGGCCACAACCAACAAGATGAAGGTTTAAGGTGACATGGTGGAAGGAAAACTTCTGAAAACGGGAGGAGAACTTTCTGATGAAGTGAAGATGACACACCAATACACCATACAACACGACTCAACAGACAGAGCCCTGCAACAAGAACAGCAAAAAATCTAACTTGTCACCAGTGCTTCCGCTGAAATAATCTTAATGTGGCGAGCACTGTACGCCAGGTTTCTTTGTCAAGAAAACCAAAAGCATAAAAAAATGATCTCGTACTATGCGTTATACAGTAAGGTTTCCGTGTTGTTTCTTTGAATTTGCATGGTGGCTGCACCCCAAAACGCTTTGACTGCTCGGAAGTTGGATAGATGATGCGATGCCGTTGTGATTTCCTGAAGATTACCAAGGTATCTAGACTAGGTCTCTTGTTTTGTTCGACGTCGTGGAATGAGGAATCTCAGGCAGCATGCTGACGAAGAAAATATAATCTTCAGAGTTGCCGAGTATATATTTGGCAAAATATTTATTTCGCCTTACTGGTTCTTCTTCTGACGGCCGGCCAATTATTTGTTGTGCGTCTAGCAATTTTGCAGACGAAAAAATGGAAGTTGCCATCCACAGCACATTGTCAGATCAAACGGTCCGGAGTGCATTCTCCGGTCACTAAAATCGCAATGTTCACTTAATAAAATTTTCCTTTTTTTTGACGGGATCCTTTTCTTTTATATTTAGTAGGGAGTTCACTGCGAGCACAACGAGCCAAGTGTGTCCTAATATCAATCCCTCGGCCCATCTTTGCTTCCTAGTTTACCCATGTGGCCTGGACGTCCACAGTATTGGGCTGGACGTCCTGATAGATGAATTTCGTGAAGAAGGGCACCAGGCCACCAGTCACCACCCAAAAAAGAAAAAATGGCACATCTGTTCATTTAATGTAACATGCATAGGAAGAGGAATACAGAGCCGACTGGGTTGAGTTGAGATCTGACATCGTGCTCTACTCCGACGCTTGCAGACTTAAGGATTTGAGACATTTTCCTCACGCCTGGATTGGCGCGCGTGTATCGGGGGTTGAATTCCTCTGTCCTGAAAGTTTTAGAGGAATGATTCGAGCTTAATTCCGGTGGACATAATCGAATGAACATGTGAGCTACAAGCACAAAATGACACGCAGTGGTGGAGAAGAAGAGGGAAGGGATGTAGACGAAGGCGATCTTATTTATTTAGAAAACCTGAGCTATGCGGATTGTCCGACGGACGAACTAGACTGTGCCACCATGACCAACGTGCACACAAATAGAGGAGTTGTGTCATGTTCTATTCTGACGAAAGGCGAACAAACCAGAAACTTAACTCACGGAAACAATAAAACGAATTGAATCTAATGCATTTGGATACTAAAGATCATAACAAGCCATGGGACGCTTTTGCTCTAACGATTTCTGGGAGCTTGTCTGTCGTAGCCTGGGGTTGTGGCTCAGCGATCCTGTTGTTGTGTTTGTTGAGGAAATTTGCAAGAATAGGCACGACCTCGACATTGTTAGAGCAAGACGGAGGCGGAGCCCACGCTCTCGACAAAGCCGGAGAGGACGCCGGAGCCCACAACCTCCCTAAAGCTAGGTGCATTGCGTCAACTAGAGAGTGTATCCATTTATATACTGATGTGTTTACTTCTTTAGATATATTCCCTCTATCACATGAGTCAAAACACCACTCTAATATCTTTTAGTCAATATAAACTAGATGAGGATTTTCTCTTCACTTCCAGCATACTACAGTGGTAGAAGAATTTGCGGACTATATCCATAGGTACTTATAGAATACATTACACTCGGTCTGCTAAATTAAATCATCCTAACATTCCTCATCCACTTATATATACCACTTGTAATAATCTTCATCAAATATTCTGCATTTCTCTAATTTCATAAATAAATGGAAGATTTTTTAGAACCCTTAGGCTGGTAAACGGATCATGTTCAGTTTGGGCGAGAAGTTCACGCACTCTTGGTCACCGGGATAACATCACGAACGCGGATTTCCCTCATGCAAGAAGGGGGAATTTTATTATTTGCCCCACTTTACTTGGGTACTCTACAATTTGCCCTCTTTTACTTTGATCTCACTTTTTTGCCACTCTTTACTTTGTCAATTGACTATTTGCCCTTTTTGATTATTTTCTTTTCTTTTGAGAATTAAGGAAAAAACTCCAAGACAGAATTGCCCTTGGCTGCACACCGGACTAGATTCAGGTCGGTAAACCTTTGTCTCTCCTGTTTAGAACGCACGGAAGAACCCGCTGCTTGCCATACAGCCGCCGGCGCCACCGCTGCACCTTGTCCGATCTTGCTGCCCCTGCGTAGTAGAGACACACCGCTTGCTGCTGCCATGGCGGGTGCGAGTACTAGGAAATATACTACTGCCTCCTGATGAACACTGTGAAGGCGAGCTCCCATGGCTGGAATGCGTGCGCTTCCCGGTGCCACCGACGCAGCTGGCGGTGGCTGGGGCCGGGGCCAGCTCCTCCCGGGTGCGGTTGCGCCGCACCGTGCGCCGCAGCAAGCTGAGGCCGAACGCCCGCGTGCTCCACGGACAGCGGCGGCAGCTCCTCCGCCCGCCACACGAACAACCAGAGTACCTCAAGGCTAGATTTGACGGAGGTTTCACTTGATTTATTCCGACTAACTCTAGGGAGGGAATGGGAGGAGAGAGATGGTCGAAGATTGGGGAACGAATCCTGTGCAAGCCCGACTCCATCGACCCAGCTTGAGCTCACACAGGGACAGGGACATTTTGGTCTTTAGTCATTGGCCCGACTGTTAGGGGGCAAATAATCGATTGCCAAAATAAAGAGTGGCAAAAAAGAGAGGTCGGACTAAAAGAGGGCAAATTGTAGTGTACCAAAGTAAAGTGGGGCAAATAATAAAATTCCCCTGTAAGAAGAGCCCTGGCACTATCACAGCTGTTGGTTTGTTGTAAGATCCGTGCATTAGTCAGCTGGTCAAAGCTCGGGATCCATTCCTATTCCGCTTGAATCCCCTCATTCCTCCGCCTAGCGCCGCCGCCTTCCGATCACGAGCAGCAGCAAAACACAGGAAGCGACGGGGCTTGTCCCCCATCGAGACGACAAAGCCAGCTTGCGGGGACCCCGTCGGCTACATCCCTTGCCTTCCTGCCTCGGTCGTCGCTGGCTCCGTGTGGTTCGGCGAGGCAACGCGCGTGTACGACGGAGCTCGTTCGTCTTTTATCTGTCCTCCAGTCGGCCTGAACGAAGAGCTTCACCCGAGGATCTTCTTTTCCTCGCCATCTCTCTGCACGATTAGGTCATCGGGTCCAGTCGCCTCCCCTTCATAGTGTCATCTCCCGGATGAGATTATGTCATGCCTTCTGATCACGAGAATCATGATAGCCAAGAAACAGCTCACGATAGCTCACTAAACGTGATCTGTTTGTCATCTGAAGAAGAGAACTAGTCATAGACGTTTGAAGTGTTAGTGGTGTGTTGGACCCCACCTGTAAGGAAACAAGGAGGTGTCTATTAAAAGGCATTCTCTCATGTGTAATGGCTATCGATGAAAAGAAATAGAAAATTCAGATCTCATCTCTCTGCTTCTTCTGTTTTCTCATCCCCTTTCCGTGAGTTCCTCTTCAGGGATATCACAATTTGGTATCTAGAGCTTCGTTTCGGTCCCGGCGACGCTTCGTATTCTCTCGATCGTACCGGTAACATCGACCAGTGATACGTCTCCAACGTATCTATAATTTCTTGTGTTCCATGCTAGTTTAATGACAATACCTACATGTTTTGTTCACACTTTATAATGTTTTGATGCATTTTCCGGCACTAACCTATTAACAAGATGCCGCAGTGCCAGTTCCTTTCTGCTGTTTTTGGTTTCGTAAATCCTACACAGAAATATTCTCGAATTGGACGAAACAAAAGCCCACGGTCTTATTTCCACGGAAGGTTCCAGAGCACCGAAGAGGAGACGGAGAAGGGCCACGAGGCGGCCACAACAGGGGGCGCGGCCCACCTCTGGTCGCGCCGCCCTATGGGGTGGGCCCTCTGGCGCCCCTCTTCGCCTACTTAATCCCTCCGTCGTGAAAACCCTAGTACCGAGAGCCACGATACGAGAAAAGTTCGAGACGCCGCCGCCAATCCCATCTCGGGGATTACGAGATCGTCTCCGGCACCGCCGGAGAGGGGAATCATCACCGGAGGGCTCTACATCACCATGCCCGCCTCCGATGATGCATGAGTAGTTCATCCTTGGACTATGGGTCCATAGCAGTAGCTAGATGGTTGTCTTCTCCTCTTGTGCTATCATGTTTAGATCTTGTGAGCTGCCTAACATGATCAAGATCATCTATTTGTAATGCTAAATACTATGTCAAGTTGATTATTGATCTAACATATATGTGCTATTTATGTTCTTGCATGCTCTCCGTTGCTAGTAGAGGCTCTGGCCAAGTTGATACTTGTAACTCCAAGAGGGAGTATTTATGATCGATAGTGGGTTCATGCCTCCATTGAATCGGGACAGTGACAGAAAGTTCTAAGGTTGTGGATGTGTTGCCACTAGGGATAAAACATCGATGCTTTGTCTAAGGATATTTGTGTTGATTACATTACGCACCATACTTAATGCAATTGTCTTGTTTGCAACTTAATACTGGAAGGGGTGCGGATGCTAACCTGAAGGTGGACTTTTTAGGCATAGATGCATGCTGGATGGCGGTCTATGTTCTTTGTCGTAATGCCCTGATTAAATCTCATAGTAGTCATCATGATATGTGTATGAATCGTTATTTTTCAATTGCCCACCTGTAATTTATTCACCCAACATGCTATTTATCTTATTGGAGAGACACCACTAGTGAACTGTGGACCCCGGTCCTTTCTTTTACATCTGAAATACAATCTACTGCAATCTGTTCTCTGTTGTTCTTCGCAAACAAACATCATTTTCCACACCATACGTTTAATCCTTTGTTTTCAGCAAGCCGGTGAGATTGACAACTTCACTGTTAAGTTGGGGCAAAGTACTTTGATTGTGTTGTGCAGGTTCCACGTTGGCGCCGGAATCACTGGTGTTGCGCCGCACTACACTCCTCCACCAACAACCTTCACGTGGCCTTCATCTCCTACTGGTTCGATAAACCTTGGTTTCTTACTGAGGGAAAACTTGCTGCTGTGCTCTTCATACCTTCCTCTTGGGGTTCCCAACGGACGTGTGCTTTACCGTCACAAGGAAGTTGTTGCCTACACGCACAGCAACCAGCTGGTTGGGGGTCGCCTCAGGCTTGATTCCCTGTAAATCCGAAGTTGGCGTTCGGTTGATTTGGAGGGAGCAGCGATGGGGTCCGGCAAGCAGTCAAAGCCATCAGCGCAGACTTGTTTTGTGCTGGAGAAGATGGAGGAATTGCAGAAATCGCTGGCGGAAGTGATGTCCACTCTCAAGGGGTTCGGCGAGCAGTTGGGGTCCGTGGAGGCCTCCGTCAAGACGAACAACGACGACGTCACCCGCCTCACGAAGCAGATCGATGACTTCGGAGCCAATGTCGAGTGATGAGGACATCCCTACCTCACTACTACCTTCGTCATTACCAACTGAAGATGAACCTGCTGTGAAGCTCAAGTCCAATGAAGTCAGGATTGGACCAATGACACGAGCTCGTGCAAAGCTACTTAAACAACAGGTGAACTTGTTCTTAAACGATACCTTGATTGATGAGAACTTTATACTACCTAAGTCCTATTATTTATGTCAGGTATGAAGAGGAGACAAGCATCGCACGAGGAGAGGAGCAGCTGGACGTGGAGATGGACGTGAAGCTGGACATGGAGCTGGACATGAAGATATCTCATGGACGCGCGAGGAGGAGCGGGAGGCATGCGCGAGAGGAGAAGAAGAAGTCCAGGCCGGTCCGAACCCGGTCGACCGCCCCCACCGCCAGCCCGGTCTCTGCCCGGTCGACCGGCCGCAACCGGACGACAACCGGAGGAAGCCCTCGTACCGGACGGAAACCGAACTTCCCGGTCCACAACCCGTTGACCGGACCACTGACCGAACAGCCCGGTCCACAGCCCGGTTGACCGGACCAGAACCGGACCGGCCGGTCCACAGCCCGATCGACCGGACTCCAGACCGGACATGTCGTCTGTCTCGACCAGATCTATTCTGGTCGGTGTTACTTGTATTTTTCGACCAGAACTCGTCCCGGACGCCTATAAAGTGCCTTGGACGACCCCTAGCTGCTTTAGACCACGTTTAAGATAAACCCTAGTTCTTAGTTGTTTGCTCTGCAAAACTATTGAATTCCCTACACCATATTGCTTGGATATTGTGTAGATCCTGTTTAAGTCTTGTGTGATCTGCTGTTCCATTGGGAATTAGGCGGTTGCAACTTACCGCTTTGTGGTCGGCGGCTACGTGCGCAAGTGTGTGGAGTTGCGAATATCTTGCAGGGTTGAGAGCTGTTGCATTGGCGACAGGGACCAATCGAGAGATCTCGTTGCGTCATACAAGTTATCATCCATTACATCGTCGTGTTTCTCCGCTGCCATCATCCGTGATCATCATCACCACCGTTGCTTACCGAGAAGATCGGGCCACCCCTATCATCTTGGTATCAGATTTCCATTTTCCTCGGTAAGCCATCCACAATCCACCCCATAGTTGAGTTGTGAGTGTTTTCGTATACAGAAAAAGCCATAAAAAAATTAGGGTTAGGGTTTGCCATAGCCATAGATTGCACTAATTTCGAGTTTTAGTTGCTTTTCGTAGTTGTTTTTGCGTACCTTTATCTTTCGTCTAGTAGAATTGTTAGGGTTTGTGTTTTCTCTATTATCTAGTTTATCTTCTAGTGTCAGTTTTGTTACTCCGAGTTCACATAGCGTTCAGTGTGCTTGTTCCCAACCATAGACACAGCCTATCGATATACGTGACTAGGAACTTCCCCAGAAGAGAGTTTTACCGCTCGACAGGCTGCTCATTAGGGTTTTGGTGCTTTGCATATCTTGTTGGCCGTGTTATCAAGGAGTTGAGTCAAAAAAAATCAAAAAAAAAGAGAAAATAGAAAGGAAGCAAAAAGAGCTACATAGCTGCGTGTGTTCCAAAAGAAAATACAAAAAAAAAAGTGTGTGCTAGTTGAAATCAAGTGAAAGGCCTAAGTTTTCTTTACTGCATCCGTAGTTGAGCAATCTTGTGCCTGTCTCGTTGAGCTTTGCTAGCGTCTCTCTTGTGCATTGCAACCTTTCCTCCATATAGTTGCATTGCCCCATTATATCGCCTTGTGTGAGTATCATTGGTTGTCTACGGTCAGCGCTAGAGCTTGTTATTGGTGCAAATAGGTAGCCTACCTACAGCCCCACATATACCCTGCTTTGTCGTGTGATTGTTCTTATACCCTTGATATTCGCTTCGCTACATCCGTGCACTAGTTGTTACTACAAGTGGTAAGCAACACTAATTTACTTTGGAACGGTAAGATTTCCTTTTCTTATCAGTTTTGAGTGAGTTGTGAGAGTACCACCATATATGTTTGATTTAGTGCACTAACCTACTAATCATGTCTGCTAGTGATCATAAGATTGTTAACCAGGAGAACAAGGATTCTGCAGATATTATTAACTGGAGGGAGTTTGAGGCTCTTCGTAATGAGATGCGACGTGAATTCCGCACTAAGGATGATGAGCTTAAGGGTACGGTTGACGAGATCAAACAAACGCTGGATGCTACTAATGTCACCGTCACTAGATTGGCTGATCAAGTGACCGATATACAACGCAATATTGCGGATATGCGTCTCGCTATTGAGAACTTGACAACACAACAACAACAACGACGAAGATGATGAAGATCCTGAGCTTGAAGATGACGCACACAATGCTCGTGGTGCGCCTCGTGGTCATCGTCCTCGTGGCTGGGTTCCACTTGGCCGCAATGGTCGTGGACAAGATGAAGAAGATGGATTGGGTAAGCCTAAGTTTTCCATACCCAAGTTTGAAGGAGGAGCTGATGTTGAAGAATACCTCACTTGGGAGCTCAAGATTGAGAAATTATGGAGCCTACATCCACACTACTCTGAAGATAGGAAGATCAAGCTTGCGTCTTCTGAATTTGATGGTTATGCATTGCGTTGGTGGGATTCTTTGGTTCGTAACCTCGATGAAGATGGTGCACAACCTATCCGTACATGGCGTGCTATGAAAGAGGCAATGACTTCTCGTTTTGTGCCTACAAATTACATGCGGAACATATTTGATAAGCTAACACTATTGAGGCAAGGTGTGAAGACTGTTGATGAGTATTACATGGAGATGGAGATGCTTATGCAGCGTGGTCGTGTCCGTGAGTCTCTAGAGATGACAATGCAGCGTTTTCTGAATGGACTGAAGTATGATGTTAAAGGCATTGTTCGTCATTACACCTACACCAATATGAATCAATTGTTACATCATGCAAGAGAAGCTGAATCTCAGTTGGCTGAAGAAGCAAAGGTTAAGGGACGTGCTACGGGAGCTGGGCGTTTTACACCCGCGCGCCCTCTATAGCGCCGGCGCCTTCGACGCGCTCCGCTCCTTACTCTACTCCGCCTAGCAAACCGGTCTCCAATGTATCTAATGCAAAGAAGTCCGAATCTGCTGCAAGTACGAGTGGTTCTGGTGCGTCTACAACGCGCAACCGTGATATGATTTGCCATACATGTGGTGGCAAGGGTCACTTCAAGAGAGATTGTCCTAACCGCAAAGTCATGTTTATCAATGAGGACAATGAGTATGAGACTGGAGATGATGCTGATCCAAATGCTCCAGACAATGATGACTATGACACCGATGGTGAAGATGCATATCCTTCTGATGCTCGCACCATTGTTGTGTCGCAGCGTGCTCTTAATGTGTTGCCTAGTGCATCTACTCAGCGCTGCAATTTGTTCCAAACCAAAGCTTTAGTTGGTCCTGACAAGGCTTGCAAGGTCATTATTGATGGCGGGAGTTGCCGCAATTTAGCAAGCAAGGAGTTATGTACCAAGCTGAAGTTGAAGTATCTACCGCACCCGCATCCATATTATATTCAGTGGTTGAGCGACAATGGTGAGATGAAGGTAAACCACATGGTGCGTGTTGAGTTTGCGATTGGACCGTATAAGGATTGCATTGACTTTGATGTGGTTCCTATGACGGTTTGTCACCTCTTATTGGGTCGGCCTTGGCTCTATGACCGTTCTGTGCAACACAATGGCCGTGCCAATACATATCACTTGGAGTACAAGGGCAAGAAAATTAATTTACAGCCTATGTCACCACAACAAATTGTCAATGAGTCTCGTCAGAAGATCGAAGTGAATTTGGAGGATGCACCTCTAGATAGGCGAGAGAATTGTAATGTCGTGAGTGATATAACGAAAAGTGAGAGAGTGAATTCCTTAGTCTCATTAGCCACCAAAGAAGACATGAGAGAATTTAGTGAGGATCCTACGGCCATGCCTCTTGTGCTTTTGTACAGGGGTACGGTTTTGGTTTCTAATGACATGACCCCTCTTCCTCTTGGTGTTTTTAATGTTTTGCAGGAATTTGGCGACGTGTTTCCGGAGGAGGTACCCGCAGGACTACCACCATTGCGAGGTATTGAGCATCAAATCGACTTGATTCCCGGAGCATCGCTGCCCAATAGGGCGCCATATCGCACTAATCCCGAAGAGACGAAGGAGATACAGAAGCAAGTACAAGCGCTACTCGACAAAGGTTATATTCGCATAAGCCTTAGTCCTTGTGCTGTTCCTGTTATTCTAGTTCCTAAGAAAGATGGTACTTGGCGTATGTGCGTAGATTGTAGAGCTATAAACAACATTACTATTCGATATCGTCATCCTATTCCCCGTTTAGAGGATATGCTAGATGAATTGAGTGGTGCTGCTGTGTTCTCTAAAATTGATTTGCGTAGTGGCTATCATCAAATTAGGATGAAAGAAGGGGATGAGTGGAAAACAGCCTTTAAAACAAAATTTGGTTTATATGAGTGGTTAGTAATGCCTTTTGGGTTAACTAATGCACCTAGCACTTTCATGAGACTGATGAACCATGTTTTGCGTGAATTTATTGGCAAATTTGTGGTTGTGTATTTTGATGACATATTAATCTACAGCCGCAATGAATCTGATCATACTATACATATTCGACATGTTTTGCAAGTGTTGCGTGATAATCAACTCTATGGTAATCTTGAGAAGTGCACATTTTGCAAAGATAAGGTCATATTTCTGGGTTATGTTGTCTCTAAGCATGGAGTAGAAGTAGATGTGTCTAAAATTGAAGCTATTCAAAATTGGCCTACTCCCATGAACGTGAGTCAAGTACGAAGTTTTCATGGTCTAGCTGGGTTTTATCGCAGATTTGTGCCCAACTTTAGTACTATTGCTGCACCTTTGAATGATTTGACTAAAAAGGGTGTTGTTTTTGAGTGGGGCGCAGCCCAAGATCATGCTTTTGATGAACTTAAGAGATTGTTAACTTCTGCACCGTTGCTTGCACTTCCCGATTTCAATAAGCAATTTGAGATTGAATGTGATGCTAGTGGTATTGGAATTGGTGGTGTGTTGATGCAAGAGGGTCGCCCAATTGCATATTTTTCTGAGAAACTTTCTGGTGCTAAGTTAAACTATCCTATCTATGATAAAGAATTGTATGCTTTAATTAGAGTTCTTGAGGTTTGGCAACATTACTTGTGGCCAAAAGAATTTATCATACATTCTGATCATGAAGCTTTAAAATACCTGAAAGCCCAATCTACTTTGCATAAGCGTCTAGCTAAGTGGGTTGAGTTCATTGAGTCTTTTCCATACATTATTAAGCATAAGAAGGGAAAAGATAATATTGTTGCTGATGCTCTATCTAGGAAGAATATGCTATTAACTCAACTTGATGTTAAAATTCCTGGTTTAGAGATACTATGTGATTTGTATGCTACTGATCATGATTTTGCTGAACCATATCGCTTATGTGCTCTTGGTAAAGCATGGGAAAAATATCACATACATGATGGGTTCTTGTTTAGGGCTAACAAACTATGTGTTCCAGAATCGTCTGTGCGTTTGCTCTTATTGCAGGAATCACATGCTGGAGGTTTGATGGGTCATTTTGGGCGTGAGAAGACGCTGCTCATGCTAGCTGACCACTTTTATTGGCCAAAGATGAGGCGGGACGTGGATAGATATGTGAGAAGATGCATTACTTGCAACAAGTCCAAGTCCAAGCTGAAGCCTCACGGTTTGTATACTCCTTTACCGGCACCTACTACACCATGGGAGGATATTAGTATGGATTTTGTGTTGGGTTTGCCGCGTACTAAGAGAGGCCATGATTCTATATTTGTGGTAGTGGATAGATTCTCTAAGATGTCCCACTTTATTGCCTGCCACAAGAGCGACGATGCGTCGCATATTGCTAACCTGTTTTTCAGGGAGATTGTACGTCTACATGGAGTTCCGAAGGCTATTGTTTCTGATCGTGACGTGAAGTTTATGAGCTACTTCTGGAAGACGCTTTGGAGAAAGCTGGGGACGCTGCTGTTCAGCACTACTTGTCATCCCCAAACTGATGGTCAAACTGAAGTGGTGAATAGAACATTGTCACAACTGTTGAGATCCATGATCAAGAAGAACCTGAAGGAGTGGGAAGAGTGTTTGCCGCATGTGGAGTTTGCTTACAACAGGGCGGTACATTCTACCACGGAGCTATGTCCTTTTGAGGTGGTGTATGGTTTCAAACCCATTACTCCACTTGACTTGTTGCCTTTGCCCATACATGAGAGAGTTAATATGGAGGCATCAAAGAGGGCAGATTATGTGAAGAAGATTCATGAGAAGACTAAAGAGTTGATTGAGAAGAAAGGCAAGAGCAATGCTGCAAGGATGAATAAGAAGCGCAAAGAGATGTTGTTCAAGCCTGGTGATTTGGTCTGGGTACATTTTCGCAAGGATAGGTTCCCGAAGCTGAGAAAGTCTAAGTTGAAGCCTCGTGGTGATGGTCCTTACAAAGTGCTTGCCAAGATCAATGATAATGCATACTCAATAGATCTTCCAGAGGATGAGTTTGGTGTCAGTAATTCTTTCAATGTTGCTGATTTGACACCATATGACGGAGAAGACCTTGGAGCGTCGGGGTCGACGCCTTTTGAAGGGGGGAGATGATGAGGACATCCCTACCTCACTACTACCTCCGTCATTACCAACTGAAGATGAACCTGCTGTGAAGCTCAAGTCCAATGAAGTCAGGATTGGACCAATGACACGAGCTCGTGCAAAGCTACTTAAACAACAGGTGAACTTGTTCTTAAACGATACCTTGATTGATGAGAACTTTATACTACCTAAGTCCTATTATTTATGTATCATCAGGTATGAAGAGGAGACAAGCATCGCACGAGGAGAGGAGCAGCTGGACGTGGAGATGGACGTGAAGCTGGACATGGAGCTGGACATGAAGATATCTCATGGACGCGCGAGGGAGGAGCGGGAGGCATGCGCGAGAGGAGAAGAAGAAGTCCAGGCCGGTCCAGCCCCGTCGACGGCCCCACTGCCAGCCAGCTCGGTCTGGCCGACCGGTCGCAAACCGGACGACAACCGGAGGGAAGCCTCGTACGGACGGAACCGGAAACTGCAGTTTTCCGGTCCACAGCCCGGTTGACCGGACCACCGACCGGACAGCCCGGTCCACAGCCCGGTTGACCGGACCAAACCGGACCGGCCGGTCCACAGGTCGACCGGACCCCACCGGACATGTCCAAGTCTGTCTCGACCAGATCTATTCTGGGTCGGTGTTACTTGTATTTTTCGACCAGAACTCGTCCCGGACGCCTATATAAGTGCCTTGGACGACCCCCTAGCTGCTTTAGACCACGTTTAAGATAAACCCTAGTTCTTAGTTGTTTGCTCTGCAAAACTATTGAATTCCCTACACCATATTGCTTGGATATTGTGTAGATCCTGTTTAAGTCTTGTGTGATCTGCTGTTCCATTGGGAATTAGACGGTTGCAACTTACCGCTTCGTGGTCGGCGGCTACGTGCGCAAGTGTGTGGACTTGCGAATATCTTGCAGGGTTGAGAGCTGTTGCATCTGGTGACAGGGACCAATCGAGAGATCTCGTTGCGTCATACAAGTTATCATCCATTACATCGTCGTGTTTCTCAGCTGCCATCATCCCGTGATCATCATCACCATCGTTGCTTACTGAGAAGATCGGGCCACCCCTTATCATCGAGGGCCTGCATCGCCAACGCATCTCCGACGAGCGGGCCAGGGGCGCCATCGACTTACCCACCGCGTCGGCCACATCGCACACGACGCTCACCAACAACGGCCCTCCTCTGATTCCAGGTATGCCTCGAGCTTCTAGGGCCAGCGAGGAGGCGCGGGGAGCCGCGACGGGTGCCGAGGGCGGCGGATTTCACCCAAAGCAGTTGAAGCACTACTTTCCGAAATTTGATGGTGACCACCCACTTCTCTGGATCGACCTCTTTTATACTTATTTCGAGATGTATGATGTTCCTATGTCACAGTGGGTAGCCACAGCGACCCTGTACTTGGAAGGCCATTCTGCATTGTGGTTTCATGCCTATAAGCGTCGTCATGCTCAGCTCACTTGTGGAACCAATTCATCACCGCAATTGTTGAGGAATTTGGCCAGGAAGCATATGAGGGTCAGATGTCCAAGTTGTTGCATCTCAAACAGACCGGTACTGTATCTGAATAAAAGTTGGCCTTTGAATCCATCATGTATCACATGCTATCACTGGATGAGGGGTTGAGCACTCGCTGGTTCGTGCAGCAATTCATTGTCGGGCTACGCGACGATCTTTGGACTGCGGTCCGCTTGCAGGCACCGTCAAGTGTCACCCTTTCTGCGTCACTTGCACGCATACAGGAGGAAGAAGAAGAGCTTCAGCGCCCTCGTGCTCGACCTGTTGCGCCCACCAAACACCCTCCTGGTGGTGCAACCCCAGCCGTGAGCGGCCTTGCTCCAGGGGAACGCGCAGAACCTTCACGCCGTGTCGCCACTGACGACTACTCGCGCGAGCGCCAGTTGCGGGATTTTCAGCACGCCAACAACCTTTGTTTCAGGTGCGGTGATAAGTACAGCAAAGATCACCAATGTAAGAAGGCAGCTCAGATGTTGATGATTGAGGTGGGCGAGTGATGACCCACAAGTATAGGGGATCGCAACAGTCTTCGAGGGAAGTATTACCCAATTTATTGATTCGACACAAGGGGAGGTAAAGAATACTTATAAGCCTTAACAACTGAGTTGTCAATTCAGCTGCACCTGGAAAAACACTAGTAACAGGGGTGATGTGAAAGTAGCAGTAATATGAGAGCAGTAGTAATAGTAACACAGCAGCAGTAATAATAATAGAGCAATGGCACCGAAAATAGTTGATACTACTTCCAATGACATGTAGAACGAGTATATGATGATGCGAGATGGACCGGGGTTCCCAGCTATCTACACTAGTGGCAACTCTCCAATAACAAGTGTTGGGTGAACAAATTACAGTTGGGCAATTGATAGGATTGAAATAGCATTAAGACAGAATATCAAGATCATTAATCATGTAGGCATGTTTTCCAATAATAGTCGTACGTGCTCGCAATGAGAAACTTGCACAACATCTTTTGTCCTACCAGCCGGTGGCAGCCGGGCCTCAAGGGAAACTACTGGATATTAAGGTACTCCTTTTAATAGAGTACCGGAGCAAAGCATTAACACTCCGTGAAAACATGTGTCCCTCGCATCACCGCCATCCCCTCCGGTTGTCCCGATTTCTGTCACTTCGGGGCCTTTGGTTCCGGACAGTGACATGTGCATACAACTTGTAGATACAATCTAAACAATAATTATAGAGCTCAAATCTAAGATCATGCCACTCGGGCCCTAGTGACAAGCATTAAGCATAACAAGATTGCAGCAACAATAACTTCACAAACTTTATAGATAGACTAATCATAATGTATCATCCATCGGATCCCAACAAACACAACACCGATTACATCAGATGAATCTCAATCATGTAAGGCAGCTCATGAGATCATTGTATTGAAGTACATGGGGAGAGAATACCAACTAGCTACAGCTAGAACCCGTAGTCCATGGGGGAACTACTCACGGAGCATGATGGAGGCGATGGCGTTGATGGAGATGGCTTCCGGGGCACTTCCCCGACCCGGTGCCGGACAGAGACTTCCGTCCCCCGAATTGGAGTTTCGCGATGGCGGCGCCCGGAGTCTTTCTGGAGTTTCGTCAAGTGGTACGGTGTTTTTAGGTCGAAAGGGCTTTTATAGGCGAAGAGGCGGCGCAGAGGGTGCAGGGGCGCCCTCCTCATAGGCCGGCGCGGCCAGGGCCTGCCCGCGCGGCCCTATGGTGTGGGGGCCCCCTGCTCTCCTCCGACTCCCCTTCGGTGTTCGGGAGCCTCCCGGGAAAAATAAGATCTTTGCGTTGATTTCGTCCAATCCGAGAATATTGCCCGAACAGCCTTTCTGAACCAAAACAGCAGAAAACAGAACGGCACCGTGGCATCTTGTTAATAGGTTAGTTCCGGAAAACGCATAAAAACATCATAAAGTGCAAGCAAAACATGTAAGTATTGTCATAAAACAAGCATGGAACGACAGAAATTATGGATACGTCGGGGACGTATCAGCATCCCCAAGCTTAGTTCATGCTCGTCCCGAGCGTAAACGATAAAAATAATAATTTCTGTAGTGACATGCTACTTACATAACCTTGATCATACTATTACAAAGCATATGAAATGAATGAAGTGACTCAAGGCAATGATCTATAGTTGCTAACAAATAGATAACATATAGCAAAACTTTTCATGAAGAGTACTTTCAAGACAAGCATCAAGAGTCTTGCATAAGAGTTAACTCACAAAGCAATAAATTTAAAGTAAAGGCATCGAAGCAACACAGAGGAAGATTTAAGTTTCAGCGGTTGCTTTCAACTTTCAACATGCATATCTCATGGATAATTGTCAACACAAAGTAATATGATGAATGCAAATAAGCAAGTATGTAAGAATCAATGCACAGTTAACACAAGTGTTTGCTTCTAAGATGGAAGGAAGTAGGTAAACTGACTCAACATAAAGTAAAAGAATGACCCTTCGCAGAGGGAAGCATTGATTGCTATATTTGTGCTAGAGCTTTGGTTTTGAAAACATAAAGAGAGCATAAAAATAAAGTTTTGAGAGGTGTTTGTTGTTGTCAACGAATGGTAGTGGGCACTCTAACTCCCTTGCTAGACAAACCTTCAAGAGCGGCTCCCATGAATTATTTTTATTTTTGGGTGGCACTCCTTCCAACCTTTCTTTCACAAACCATGGCTAACCGAATCCTCGGGTGCCTGCCAACAATCTCATACCATGAGGGAGTGCCCTTTTATTTTAGTTTTATTATGATGACACTCCTCCCCACCTTTGCTTTCTCAAGCCATGGCTAACCGAATCCTTCGGGTGCCGTCCAACAATCACATACCATGGAGGAGTGTCTATTTTTGTTAATTAATTTGGGACTGGGAATCCCATTGCCAGCTCTTTTTGCAAAATTATTGGATAAGCGGATGAAGCCACTAGTCCATTGGTGAAAGTTGCCCAACAAGATTGAAAGATAAACACCACATACTTCCTCATGAGCTATAAAACATTGACACAAATCAGAGGTGATAAATTTTGAATTGTTTAAAGGTAGCACTCAAGCAATTTACTTTGGAATGGCGGAGAAATACCACATAGTAGGTAGATATGGTGGACACAAATGGCATAGTGGTTGGCTCAAGGATTTTGGATGCATGAGAAGTATTCCCTCTCGATACAAGGCTTAGGCTAGCAAGGTTATTTGAAGCAAACACAAGTATGAACCGGTACAGCAAAACTTACATAAGAACATATCGCAAGCATTATAATACTCTACACTGTCTTCCTTGTTGCTCAAACACTTTTACCAGAAAATATCTAGACCTTAAGAGAGATCAATTATGCAAACCAATTTTAACAAGCTCTACGGTAGTTCTCCACTAATAGCTTTAAACTACATGAAAAAACTTAATCATGATCTACTTGAGAGCTCAAAACAATTGCCAAGTGTCAAATTATTCAATACATTATGAGGCATTTTCTATTTCCAACCAAATACCAATAAGTATTGTAGCTTCCAACTTTTATCATTGAACATTAAAAGTAAAACGAAGAACAAGTGTTCATATGAAAAAGCGGAGCGTGTCTCTCTCCCACACAAGGATTGCTAGGATCCGAATTTATTCAAACACAATCAAAAATAAAAACACACAGACGCTCCAAGTAAAGCACATAAGATGTGACCGAATAAAAATATAGTTTCAATAGAAGAAACCTGATAAGTTGATGAAGAAGGGGATGCCTTGGGCATCCCCAAGCTTAGACGCTTGAGTCTCCTTGAAATATGCAGGGATGAACCACGGGGCATCCCCAAGCTTAGACTTTTCACTCTTCTTGATCATATATCATCCTCCTCTCTTGACCCTTGAAAACTTCCTTCACACCAAACTTCTCATAAACTTCATTAGAGGGGTTAGTACTCAAAAAACTTGAATCCACCTTGGTCCTGTAGTGACACATTGCAAGAACTCAATAAAACATTAGCTACAGCTCTCCACGTCTAGAAAACCTCGCTTAAAGTCCACAAGAGACAATGCAAAAAACAGAGACAGAATCTGCCAAAACAGAACAGCCAGTAAAGACGAATTTTAAAATGGTACTTCCGTTGCTCAAATCAGAAAACTCAAAACTAATGAAAGTTGCGTACATATCTGAGGATCACGCACGTAAATTGGCATATTTTTCTGAGTTACCTACAGAGAAAACAGCCCAGATTCGTGACAGATAGAAATCTGTTTCTGCGCAGAAATCCAAATCTAGTATCAACCTTCGATTAGAGGCTTCACTTGGCACAACAAAACACAAAACTAAGATAAGGAGAGGTTGCTACAGTAGTAAACAACTTCCAAGACACAAATATAAAACAAAGTACTGTAGCAAAATAACACATGGGTTATCTCCCAAGAAGTTCTTTCTTTATAGCCGTTAAGATGGGCTCAGCAGTTTTAATGATGCACTCGCAAGAAACAAGAGTAGAGGTAAAAGAGAGCATCAAAAAGCAAATCCAAAACACATTTAAGTCTAACATGCTTCCTATGTAAAGGAATCTTGTAAATAAACAAGTTCATGAAAAGCAAAGTAACAAGCATAGGAAGATAAAACAAGTGTAACTTCAAAATTTTAAGCATATAGAGAGGTGTTTTAGTACCATGCAAATTTCTACAACCATATTTTCCTCTCTCATAATAATTTTCAGTAGCTTCATGAACAAACTCAACAATATAACTATCACATGCAACATACTTTTCATGATTTCCAAACACATAATTTTTATCAATCTCAAGAATAGTGGAATTAAAACTTTCAAACTTACTTTTATTAATAATATAACAAGGTAGTTGATCAATCTCAAGAGATATGGGACTCCTAAATAAAGTCAATACTTCTCCAATCCCATTTTCATTAGTAGTACAATTAATATTATCAAGTAACATAGGACCATCATCTAGAGCTTTATCATAAACATTTGCCAAGCAAAATTCTTTAGTACCATGCATTTCGACATCAGGCACAAACAAAGCATTATCATAAGATTTATCAAAGTAGCATGGATTATCATAAATAACAGTAGCATAATCATTCTCACAAGTATTACTCATAGGTACTATTTCAAGAGAATCCACAGGAACATAACATTCAACCTCTTTCGGTAAGCATGGAGGACAATCAAATAGTGTAAGAGATGAAGAGTTACTCTCATTAGAAGGTTGGCATGGGTAGCTAATCCATTCTTCCTCCTTTTGTTCATCACTCTCCTTTCTTTTTCATCCAATGAGCTTTCAGGTTCATCAATTTCCTCCTCTTTTTCATCCAATGAGCTTTCAGGTTCATCAATTTCTTCTTCCACCTGCAAATTGTGAGTGCATTCTTGTGCATTAATGTGTCTCTCTTTATAATCAAGGATATAAGGATTCCTACTGTAGCATTCTATACAAGAATTAAGGATAGTAGAGACATAATCTTTAAGGTCCTTACAAATAGCACAAGTTTCATAATTCTCAACCATGAAGGATTCTATCTCGGAGGCTCCCATAAATAAGACAAATTGTTCTACCTCTTCGAACCCATAATGAATATAGCAATTCCGATTATAGTTCTTAATTAAAAATTCCTCACTAAAGCCACATTGAAATTTAAGATGTTTAGTATCATGTTGAGAGCAACAGTTTATATCATGGCGTCTAAGCAAGATTCTAGCCATTGTATTCAATTTTTCTATCATAGCACTCATTATTTTACCAGTTCTTGATTCTCTATAATTATTATAACATTCTATAAGATCCAAGTAGGTTGTAGGTTCTCCCATAACAGCAGTTTTTAATTTTTAGATTTTTCAAATTTTTATGGATTTTTGGGTATATAGGAAAATAAAACAAGACAAAAATAAACTAGACAAAAGTAAACTAAGCAAAGTAAAACTAGACAGAAATAAACTAAGCACAAATAAACTAGATAGAAATAAACTAACAAGACAAAATAAAATAAAAGCAGAGAGAGAGGTAGAGTGTACTCCCCAGGTGAACTTATGAGGAGCTATGCCTCCCCGGCAACGGCGCCAAAATAGTCTTGATGACCCACAAGTATAGGGGATCGCAACAGTCTTCGAGGGAAGTATTACCCAATTTATTGATTCGACACAAGGGGAGGTAAAGAATACTTATAAGCCTTAACAACTGAGTTGTCAATTCAGCTGCACCTGGAAAAACACTAGTAACAGGGGTGATGTGAAAGTAGCAGTAATATGAGAGCAGTAGTAATAGTAACACAGCAGCAGTAATAGCAATATGAGAGCAATGGCACCAGAAAATAGTTGATACTACTTCCAATGACATGTAGAACGAGTATATGATGATGCGAGATGGACCGGGGTTCCCAGCTATCTACACTAGTGGCAACTCTCCAATAACAAGTGTTGGGTGAACAAATTACAGTTGGGCAATTGATAGGATTGAAATAGCATTAAGACAAAATATCAAGATCATTAATCATGTAGGCATGTTTTCCAATAATAGTCGTACGTGCTCGCAATGAGAAACTTGCACAACATCTTTTGTCCTACCAGCCGGTGGCAGCCGGGCCTCAAGGGAAACTACTGGATATTAAGGTACTCCTTTTAATAGAGTACCGGAGCAAAGCATTAACACTCCGTGAAAACATGTGTCCCTCACATCACCGCCATCCCCTCCGGTTGTCCCGATTTCTGTCACTTCGGGGCCTTTGGTTCCGGACAGTGACATGTGCATACAACTTGTAGATACAATCTAAGCAATAATTATAGAGCTCAAATCTAAGATCATGCCACTCGGGCCCTAGTGACAAGCATTAAGCATAACAAGATTGCAGCAACAATAACTTCACAAACTTTATAGATAGACTAATCATAATGTATCATCCATCGGATCCCAACAAACACAACACCGATTACATCAGATGAATCTCAATCATGTAAGGCAGCTCATGAGATCATTGTATTGAAGTACATGGGGAGAGAATACCAACTAGCTACAACTAGAACCCGTAGTCCATGGGGGAACTACTCACGGAGCATGATGGAGGCGATGGCGTTGATGGAGATGGCTTCCGGGCACTTCCCCGTCTCGGCAGGTGCCGGGAGACTTCGTCCCCCGAATTGGAGTTTCGCGATGGCGGCGGCGCCTGGAGTCTTTCCGGAGTTTCGCCAAGTGGTACGGTGTTTTTAGGTCGAAAGGGCTTTTATAGGCGAAGAGGCGGCGCAGAGGGTGCCCGGGGCGCCTCCTCATAGGCCGGCACGGCCAGGGTCCCGCGCGGCCCTATGGTGTGGGGGCCCCCGGCCTCCTCCGACTCCCCTTCGGTGTCTGGAGCCTCCCGGCAAAAATAAGATCTTTTGCGTTGATTTCGTCCAATTCCGAGAATATTGCCCAAACAGCCTTTCTGGAACCAAAAACAGCAGAAAACAGGAACTGGCACTGTGGCGTCTTGTTAATAGGTTAGTTCCGGAAAACGCATAAAAACATCATAAAGTGCAAGCAAAACATGTAAGTATTGTCATAAAACAAGCATGGAACGACAGAAATTATGGATACGTCGGGGACGTATCGAAGTTCGGTGAAATTTTCTCAGAAGACACTGTGCTTGCACTGAACCTGCTCGATGAAGTACCTGCTGCACAGTGTTGTTCCATCTCAGCCCATGCAATGGCTGGTACTGAGGCTAGTAATTCTCTTCGCCTTAGAGCTATGGTTGGGAACCAAGTGATGCTTTTACGGGAGCAGTCATTACTTTGTCAACAAGGATTTTGCTGAACGTGCAGGTTGGGTGCTCTCTCTGACATCACCGGTGGCAGTTAAATGTGCAAATGGTCAATTCTTGCAGTCTGAAAGTTACGTAAAGGATTTGACCTGGTGGTATGAGGACACTGATTTTACTGAAGATATGAGGGTGCTTGAGTTGGGAGCTTATGATGCCGTTTTAGGCATGGATTGGCTCGGGAAATTCAGTCCTATGAACTGTGATTGGAATCAGAAGTGGCTTCAGGTTCCTAAAAATGGCAAGAAAGTTATGTTACAAGCTGGCATTACTTCAAGTCAACAACTCGAACTCTCCGCGATAAGTTTGGAGCAGCTGGAAACTTGGTTATCTGGCAATGATGTTTGGGCTTTGGTAGTGCTTGAGTCTATTCCTGGTGCTACGGATACTCCAAGTGCAGAACCTCTTGCTCCGGATTTACAAATCTTTTTGACTAAGTTTGAAGATGTTTTCCAAGAACCGAAGTCATTGCCACCTCCCAGAGCCCTGGACCATGCTATTTCACTTGAACCCAATGCTCGTCCAGTAAATGCCCGCCCCTACCGCTACTCTCTGATGCACAAGGATGAGATCAAAAGACAAGTAACTGAAATGATGGCTGCAGGTCTCATTGTTCCTTCTATGAGCCCATATGCATCTCCAGTCTTAATGGTGAAAAAGAAACACAAACTTGGCGGTTTTGTGTGTATTTTCGACGCCTAAATGATATTACAATCAAGAATAAGTTTCCGTTACCTATTGTGGATGAACTTTTAGATGAGTTGGCTGGTACCAAGTTCTTTTCCAAAATCGACCTCCGTGCGGGTTATTGATACGTCTCCAACGTATCTATAATTTCTGATGTTCCATGCTTGTTTTATGACAATACCTACATGTTTTGTTCACACTTTATATCGTTTTGATGCATTTTCCGGAACTAACCTATTGACGAGATGCGAAGTGCCAGTTCTGTTTTCTGCTGTTTTTGGTTTCAGAAATCCTAGTAAGGAAATATTCTTAATTGGACGAAATCAACGCCCAGTATCTTATAATTCAACGAAGCTTCCAGAACACCTGAGAGGGGCCAGAGGAGAGGCCCAGGGGGCCCACACATGTGGCCGACGCGGCCCAGGGGGCGCGCCCCCCTGTTGTGTGGCGGCTCCGTAACCCCTCCGAATCCGCCTCTTCGCCTATAAGAAGCCCCCTGACCTAAATCTTAGAGACGGAAAAGCCACGGTACGAGAAACCTTCCAGAGCCGCCGCCATCGCGAAGCCAAGATCCGGGGACAGGAGTCTCTGTTCCGCACGCCGCCGGGACGGGGAAGTGCCCCCGGAAGGCTTCTCCATCGACACCACCGCCATCTTCATCACCGCTGTTCCCATGAGGAGGGAGTAGTTCTCCTTCGAGGCTAAGGGCTGTACCGGTAGCTATGTGGTTAATCTCTCTCCTATGTACTTCAATACAATGATCTCATGAGCTGCTTTACATGATTGAGATTTATATGAGCTTTGTATCACTACTAGTCTATGTGCTACTCATGTGATGTTATTAAAGTAGTCTATTCCTCCTGCATGGTGTAATGGTGACAGTGTGTGCATCGTGTAGTTCTTGTCGTAGATTATGATCATAATCTCTTGTAGGTTATGGAGTTGATTATCGCTATGATAGTATTGATGTGATCTATCCCCCTTCATAGTGTAATGGTGACAGTGTGTATGCTATGTTAGTACTCGGGCTATTTTGCAAAGATCTATTATGCTCTAAGGTTACTTAAATATGAATGCTGAATGTTGTGGCGCTTGTTAACTCCGGCTTGAGGGAGCTCTTGTAGCCCTACACAATGAATGGTGTTTGTCATCCAACAAAAGAGTGTATGTAGCACAAATGAGAAGAAGTTATTTATTATGTGATCAATGTTGAGAGTGTCCACTAGTGAAAGTATGATCCCTAGGCCTTGTTTCCAATACTGCAAACACCGCTTACTTACTGTTCTGTTGCATGTTTACTTGCTGCCATATTTTATTCAGATTACTATTACCACTCATATACATCCATACTACTTGTATTTCACTATCTCTTCGCCGAACTAGTGCACCTATACATCTGACAAGTGTATTAGGTGTGTTGGGGACATAAGAGACTTCTTGTATCGTGATTGCAGGGTTGCTTGAGAGGGATATCTTTGACCTCTTCCTCCCCGAGTTCGATAAACCTTGGGTGATCCACTTAAGGGAAAACTTGCTGCTGTTCTACAAACCTCTGCTCTTGGAGGCCCAACACTGTCTACAGGAAAAGAAGCGTGAGTAGACATCAAGCTATTTTCTGGCGCCGTTGCCGGGGACGAATCAAGACACTCCATCAAGCCCGTCAACCGCCATCAAACCTCCCACGTCAACCACGCGCCAGTTGTGGACAGCAAGCTATTTTCTGGCGCCGTTGCCGGGGAGGAAAGCTAAAAGGCACTCATACTCCGGTCCCAGGTAACTGAGTTATTTTCTGTTGCCGTTGCAAGTGCTCGAAGCTATTTCCTTTAGATCCTGCAATTGCATCTTTTGGTTTCTTGTTTACACTAGTTAGGCATAATGGAAAGCAACAGTGAGCTTCTTATTCTATTTCCTGAGTTAAGACATGGATTATTTGCTGCGAAAATTAAAAAACCTATGGAATCTTATTTGCATGCTAGTAGCAATGATATTAGTATGAATGCTTTGAACACCATTGTTGCTAATGATATGGAAAATTCTAAGCTTGGGGAAGCTGGTTTTGATGAGCATGACATTTTTAGTCCCCCAAGCATTGAGGAGAAAATTTTCTTTGATGATACTTTGCCTCCTATTTATGATGATTATAATGATAGTGGTCTTTTGGTGCCGCCTACTATGGAGAGTAAATTTTATTATGATTATACTATGCCTCCTACACTTGATGAGAATAATAATGATAGCTACTTTGTTGAATTTGCTCCCACTACAATTAATAAAATTGATTATGCTTATGTGGAGAGTAAAAAATTTATGCATGTGGCTCATGACAAGAATGTTTTATGTCATAGTTATATTGTTGAGTTTGTTCATTATACTACTGAAAGTTATTATGAGAGAGGGAAACATGGTTATATGCATCTTAATAATATTAAGTTTCCCCTTATTATGTTGAGAATCTTGAAATTGCACTTGTGTTGCTTTTTTATGCTTGCCACTTTGTTCTTCATGAATCTATTTGTGTACAAGATTCCTTTTCATAGGAAGTGGGTTAGGCTTAAATGTGTTTTGAATTTGCTTCTTGATGCTCTCTTTTGCTTCAACTTTTATTTCTCGCGAGAGCATCATTAAAATTACTGAGCCCATCTTAATGGCTATAAAGAAAGAACTTCTTGGGAGATAACCCATGTGTTTATTTTACTACAGCACTTTTGTTTTATTGTTGAGTCTTGGAAGTTGTTTACTACTGTAGCAACCTCTCCTTATCATGTTTTTTTTTGTGCCAAGCAAAGTCTCTAATTGAAAGTTGATGCTAGATTTGGATTGCTGCGCAGAAACAGAATTGATGTCTGTCACGAATTCACGCAGAAGTCTCTGTAAAAAAATCAAAAATATCTGCAAATTTTCGTGCGTGATCCTCAGATATGTACGCAACTTTCATTAGTTTTGAGTTTTTCCGTTTGAGCAAGTTAAGTGCCCCTGCAAAATTCGTCTTTACGGACTGTTCTTTTTTGACAGATTCTGCCTTTTATTTCGTATTGCCGCTTTTGCTATGTTGAATGGGTTTCTTTGTTCCATTAACTTTCAGAAGCTTTGTGCAATGTCCAGAAGTGTTAAGAATGATTGTGTCACCTCTGAACATGTGAATTTTGATTATGCACTAACCCTCTAATGAGTTTGCTTAAAGTTTGGTGTGGAGGAAGTTTTCAAGGGTCAAGAGAAGAGGGTGATATAATGTGATCAAGAAGGGTGAAAGGTCTAAGCTTGGGGATGCCCCGTGGTTCATCCCTGCATATTTTAAGAATACTCAAGCATCTAAGCTTGGGGATGCCCAAGGCATCCCCTTCTTCATCGACAACTTATCAGGTCACTTCTAGTGAAACTATATTTTTATTCCGTCACATCTTATGTACTTTACTTGGAGCGTCTGTGTGCTTTTATTTTCGTTTTGTTATTTTCATTCTCTGAATAAATTCATGCTTATGTGGGAGAGAGACACGCTCCACTTTTTCGTATGAACACATGTGTTCTTAGCTTTACTTTTAATGTTCAAGGGCGAAAGTTGATCGCTTCACTTGTTGTTATTTTGTTGGAATCAGAAAATGCTTCATATGGTTTTGAATAATTTGATACTTGGCAATTGTTTTGAGCTCTCATAGATCATGTTTAAGCTCTTGCATCATGTAGTTTAAATCTAGTAGTGGAGAACTACCGTAGAGCTTGTTGAAATTTGGTTTGCATGATTGGTCTCTCTAAGGTCTAGATATTTTCTGGTAAAAGTGTTTGAGCAACAAGGAAGACAGTGTAGAGCCTTATAATGCTTGCAATATGTTCTTATGTAAGTTTTGCTGTACCGTTCTGTAGGATAACGTAGCATAGAAAACAAAAATTTTCCTACGGCGAACACGCAATCCAAGCCAAGATGCAATCTAGAAGACGGTAGCAACGAGGGGATTGTCGAGACTCACCCTTGAAGAGATTCCAAAGCCTACAAGAGGAGGCTCTTGTTGCTGCGGTAGACGTTCACTTGCCGCTTGCAAAAGCGCGTAGAAGATCTTGATCACGATCGGTTCCGGCGCCACGAACGGGCAGCACCTCCGTACTCGGTCACACGTTCGGTTGTTGATGAAGACGACGTCCACCTCCCTGTTCCAGCGGGCAGCGGAAGTAGTAGCTCCTCTTGAATCCGACAGCACGACGGCGTGGTGTCGGTGGCGGTGTAGAAGTCCGGCGGAGCTTCGCTAAGCTATGCGGGCAATATGAAGTGGAGGAGCAAAGCTAGGGTTTGGGAGGGGGTGGCCGGCCACTCTATGGGGGCGGCCAGCTTGTGGTCTTGGGGTGGCCGGCCCCCTCCCCTTGGCCCTCTATATATAGGTGGATCCCAAGTGTTGGTGTCCAAGTCTTCGAATAAGACCCGAAACCAAAACCTTCCATAGGAGGGGGCAAACCTAGCCCAACTAGGACTCCCACCCAAAGGTGGGATTCCCACCTCCCATGTGGGGGGTGGCCGGCCCCCTATGGTGGAGTCCACTTGGGACTCCACCCCCACTAGGGCTGGCCGGCCATGGAGGTGGAGTCCCTTGTGGACTCCACCTTCCTTGGTGGTTTCTTCCGGACTTTTCTAGAACCTTCTAGAACCTTCCATAGAACCTTCCGCATCATTTTATTCACATAAAATGACATCCTATATATGAATCTTATTCTCCGGACCATTCCGGAACTCCTCGTGATGTCCGGGATCACATCCGGGACTCCGAACAAATATTCCAACTTCATTCCATATTCAAGTACTACCATTTCAACATCCAACTTTAAGTGTGTCACCCTACGGTTCGCGAACTATGCGGACATGGTTGAGTACTCACTCCGACCAATAACCAATAGCGGGATCTGGAGATCCATAATGGCTCCCACATATTCAACGATGACTTTAGTGATCGAATGAACCATTCACATACGATACCAATTCCCTTTGTCACGCGATATTTTACTTGTCCGAGGTTTGATCATCGGTATCACACTATACCTTGTTCAACCTCGTCTCCTGACAAGTACTCTTTACTCGTACCGTGGTATGTGGTCTCTTATGAACTTATTCATATGCTTGCAAGACATTAGACGACATTCCACCGAGAGGGCCCAGAGTATATCTATCCGTCATCGGGATGGACAAATCCCACTATTGATCCATATGCCTCAACTCATACTTTCCGGATACTTAATCCCACCTTTATAACCACCCATTTACGCAGTGATGTAATCAAAGTACCTTTCCGATATAAGTGATTTACATGATCTCATGGTCATAAGGACTAGGTAACTATGTATCGAAATCTTATAGCAAATAACTTAATGACGTGATCTTATGCTACGCTTAATTGGGTGTGTCCATTACATCATTCATACAATGATATAACCTTGTTATTAATAACATCCAATGTTCATGATTATGAAACTAATCATCCATTAATCAACAAGCTAGTTTAAGAGGCATACTAGGGACTTCTTGTTTGTCTACATATCACACATGTACTAATGTTTCGGTTAATACAATTCTAGCATGATATATAAACATTTATCATAAACATAAAGATATAAATAATAACCACTTTATTATTGCCTCTAGGGCATATCTCCTTCAGTCTCCCACTTGCACTAGAGTCAATAATCTAGATTACATTGTAATATACCTAACACCCATGGCATTCTGGTGTTGGTCATGCTTTGCCCTAGGGAGAGCTTTAGTCAACGGATCTGCTACATTCAGATCAGTGTGTACTTTGCAAATCTTTACTTCTCCATCTTCGATGTATTCGCGAATCGAGTGGTAACGCAGCTTGATATGCTTCAGCCTCTTGTGTGACCTTGGCTCTTGTGCATTGGCGATGGCACCCATGTTATCACAGTAGATGACAAATGGGTCCAATGCACTAGGAACCACACCGAGCTCTACAATGAACCTCTTCATCCATACCGCTTCTGATGAAGCCTCTGAAGCCGCTATGTACTCCGATTCTGTTGAGGATTTTGCCACCGTGCACTGCTTCGAGCTTGCCCAGCTTACTGCAGCACCATTCAATATAAACACGTACCCAGATTGTGACTTAGAGTCATCAGGATCAGTGTTCCAACTTGCATCGGTGTAACTTGTTACAACGAGCTCTTGGTCACCTCCATAACAAAGAAACATATCCTTAGTTCTTTTCAAGTACTTCAGGATATTCTTGACCGCTGTCCAGTGTTCCATTCCTGGATCACTTTGATATCTGCTAGTCAAACTAACAGCATGTGCTATATCCGGTCTTGTACATAGCATGGCATACATGATAGAGCCTACTGCCGAGGCATAGGGGATCTGACTCATCCTTTCTCTTTCTTCTGCCGTAGCCGGTCCTTGAGTCTTACTCAAGACCTTGCCTGGTAACATAGGTAAGAATCCTTTCTTACTTTCGTCCATTCTAAACTTCTTCAGAATCTTGTCCAGGTATGTACTCTGTGATAGCCCTATTAGACGTCTTGATCTATCTCTATAAATCTTGATGCCTAATATGTATGATGCTTCACCAAGGTCTTTCATTGAAAAACTATTATTCAAATAACCCTTTACACTGCTTAATAGTTCTATATCATTCCCAATCAATAATATGTCATCTACATATAATATCAGGAATGAGCTCCCACTCACTTTCTTGTAAATACAGGCCTCTCCATGACACTGTATAAACCCGAAGTCTTTGATCACCTTATCAAAACGTCGGTTCCAACTTCTCGATGCTTGCTTCAGTCCATAGATTGAACGCTGAAGTTTGCATACTTTGTCAGCATTTTTAGGATCGACAAAACCTTTGGGTTGTACCATATACAACTCTTCCTCAATGTCTCCATTAAGGAATGCCGTTTTGACATCCATCTGCCAAATCTCATAATCGAAAAATGCAGCTATTGCTAACAAAATCCTCACAGATTTTAGCTTCGCTACAGGTGAGAAAGTCTCATCGTAGTCAACACCTTGAATTTGTCGGAAACCCTTTGCGACAAGTCGAGCTTTATAGACAGTAATATTACCATCAGCATCTGTTTTTCTTTTGAAGATCCATTTATTCTCGACAGCCTTGCGGCTATCAGGTAAGTCTACCAAAGTCCATACTTTGTTATCATACATGGATCCCATTTCGGATTTCATGGCTTCTTGCCATTTGTTGGAATCTGGGCTCATCATCGCTTCTTCATACGTCGCAGGGTCTTCATCATTGTTATCCACAATCATGACATTTAGACAAGGATCATACCAATCTGGAGTGGCACGATCCCTTGTCGATCTGCGAGGTTCAGTAGCTGTCTCATTTGAAGTTTCATGATCATTATCATTAGCTTCCTCTGTTGTCGGTGTAGGTGGTACAGGAACATTTTCCGGTACTGCGCTACTCTGATCAACGAGTAGAGATTCTTCAATCTCATCGAGTTCTACTTTTCTTCCAGTCACTTCTTTAGTGAGAAATTCTTTCTCAAGAAAGGTTCCGTTCTTAGCAACAAAGATCTTGCCTTCGGATCTGTGATAGAAAGTGTACCCTATAGTTTCCTTAGGGTATCCTATGAAGACGCATTTCTCCGCTTTGGGTTCTAGCTTGTCCGGTTGTAACTTTTTTACATAGGCTTCGCAACCCCAAACTTTTAGGAACGACAGCTTAGGTTTCTTATTAAACCATAATTCATACGGCGTCGTTTCAACGGATTTTGATGGTGCTCTATTTAAAGTGAATGCGGCTGTCTCTAATGCATAACTCCAAAATGATAACGGCAAATCAGTAAGAGACATCATAGAACGAACCATATCTAAGAGAGTTCGATTACGACGTTCGGACACACCGTTTCGTTGTGGTGTTCCCGGCGGTGTCAATTGTGAAAGTATTCCGCATTTCTTTAAATGCATGCCAAACTCATAACTCAGATATTCACCTCCGCGATCAGATCGTAGAAATTTAATCTTCTTGTTACGTTGATTTTCTACTTCACTTTGGAATTCCTTAAACTTCTCGAAAGTTTCGGATTTATGTTTCATTAAATAGATATACCCATATCTACTCAAATCATCTGTGAAGGTTAGAACATAACGATAACCACCGCGCGATGCTACACTCATTGGTCCACACACATCTGTATGTATGATTTCCAATAAGTCAGTAGCTCGCTCCATCATACCCGAGAATGGAGTCTTAGTCATTTTTCCCATCAGACATGCTTCGCATCTATCAAGTGACTCAAAATCAAGTGATTCAAGTAATCCATCGTATGGAGTTTCTTCATGCGTTTCACTCCAATATGACCAAGACGACAGTGCCACATATAAGTAGAATTATCATTCAATTTAATTCGCTTAGCATCAATGTTATGTATATGTGTATCACTACTATCGAGATCTAATAGAAATAAGCCATTCTTTTCAGGTGCTCGACCATAAAAGATATTATTCATAAAGATAGAACAACCATTATTCTCAGACTTGAATGAATAACCGTCTTGCATTAAACAAGATCCTGATATAATGTTCATGCTCAACGCGGGTACATAATAACAATTATTTAGGCTTAAAACTAATCCCGAAGGTAGATGTAGAGGAAGTGTCCCGACTGCGATCACATTGACCTTGGATCCGTTTCCAACGCGCATCGTCACTTCATCTTTCAGCAGTTGTCGTTTATTCTTTAGTTCCTGTTTCGAGTTACAAATATGAGCAACCGAACCAGTATCAAATACCCAGGTACTAGAACGAGAACCAGTGAAATGAACATCTATAACATGTATATCAGATATACCTTCTTTCTTCTTCTTGACAAGGCCGCTCTTCAGATCCGCCAAATACTTGGAGCAATTACGCTTCCAGTGTCCCTTCTCTTTGCAGTAATAGCAATCAGCATCAGGCTTAGGGCCGTTCTTAGGTTTCATAGGAGGTGTGGCAGCTTTCTTGCCACCCTTCTTGAATTTTCCCTTAGACTTGCCCTGTTTCTTGAAACTGGTGGTCTTGTTGACCATCAACACTTGGTGCTCTTTCTTAATCTCAATCTCAGCAGCTTTTAACATGCCAAAGAGTTCAGGAAACTCCTTGTTCATGTTCTGCATATTGTAATTCATCACAAAGTTCTTGTAACTTGGTGGCAGTGATTGAAGGACACGATTAATCCCCAGTCTGTTAGGAATCACTATTCCCAAGTCACTGAGTTTCTTCGCATGCCCGGTCATAACGAGCATGTGCTCACTAATGGAGCTGCCTTCTTCCATCATACAGCTGAAAAAGTGTTTCGATGCTTCATAGCATTCCACGGCCGCATGAGTTTCAAAAATAGTCTTCAACTCTTTCATCAACTCATGAGGATCGTGGTGCTCAAAACGTTTTTGAAGATCGGATTCCAGACTGCATAAGATGGCACACTGAACTTGAGAGTACCGAGTTTTCCGAGTTGCGTAAACACTCTTTACTTCATCGGTTTCAGTTTCTGCAGGAGGGTCACCTAGCGGTGCATCAAGCACATATTGCAGATTTCCGCCATTGAGGAAGATCCTCACATGACGGAACCAGTCGGTGAAGTTGCTACCGTTGCTCTTAAGTTTTTCTTTCTCTAGGAACTGGTTAAAATTGATTGGGGACGCCATATCTACAACATATTTGCAATAGTTTAGACTAAGTTTATGACAAATTGAGTTCAAATTTTAATTCAACATAATTAAAAATCTAGGTGAACTCCCACTCAAAACAATATCCCTCGCATTGTCTTAGTGATCACACGAACCAAATCTACCGCACCTAAACCCGATCATCACGAGAAAAGGTGTGATTTCAATGGCGAACACTCAAAGTGTTCATCATATCAATCATATGATTCATGCTCTACCTTTCGGTATCACGTGTTCCGAGACCATGTCTGTACATGCTAGGCTCGTCAAGGCCACCTTAGTATCCGCATGTGCAAAACTGTCTTGCACCCGTTGTATGTACTTATTGAATCTATCACACCCGATCATCACGAGATGCTTCGAAACGACAAGACTTGATAACGGTGCTACTAAGGATGAACACTTTATTATCTTGAGATTTTAGTGAGAGGGATCATCTTATAATGCTACCGTCGCGATCTAAGCAAAATAAGATGCATAAAAGGATTAACATCACATGCATTCATATGTGATATGATATGGCCCTTTGTCTTTGCGCCTTTGATCTTGATCTCCAAAGCGTGGACATGATCTCCATCATCAACGGGCATGATCTCCATCATCGTCGGCGAAGCACCAAGGTCAATGGCGCCGTCTTCATGATCGTCCTCCATGTAGCAACTATTACAACTACTTTGAAATACTACTCAACATGAAATTTAAAGACAACCATAAGGCTCCTGCCGGTTGCCACAATACAATAATGATCATCTCATACATATTCATCATCACATTATGGCCATATCACATCACCAAACCCTGCAAAAACAAGTTAGACGTTCTCTAATTTGGTTTGCATATTTTACGTGGTTTAGGGTTTTCGAGTAAGATCCAATCTACCTACGAACATGAACCACAACGGTGATACTAGTGTTTTCAATAGAGGAGTAAATTGAATCTTCACTATAGTAGGAGAGACAGACACCCGCAAAGCCACTTATGCAATACAAGTTGCATGTCAAGCGTGGAGCAAATCTCATGAACGCGGTCATGTAAAGTTAGCCCGAGCCGCTTCATCCCACTATGCCACAAAGATGCAAAGTACTCAACTAAAGATAACAAGAGCATCAACGCCCACAAACCATTGTGTTCTACTCGTGCAACCATCTATGCATAGACACGGCTCTGATACCACTGTAGGATAACGTAGCATAGAAAACAAAAATTTTCCTACGGCGAACACGCAATCCAAGCCAAGATGCAATCTAGAAGACGGTAGCAACGAGGGATTGTCGAGACTCACCCTTGAAGAGATTCCAAAGCCTACAAGAGGAGGCTCTTGTTGCTGCGGTAGACGTTCACTTGCCGCTTGCAAAAGCGCGTAGAAGATCTTGATCACGATCGGTTCCGGCGCCACGAACGGGCACCTCCGTACTCGGTCACACGTTCGGTTGTTGATGAAGACGACGTCCACCTCCCCGTTCCAGCGGGCAGCGGAAGTAGTAGCTCCTCTTGAATCCGACAGCACGACGGCGTGGTGTCGGTGGCGGTGTAGAAGTCCGGCGGAGCTTCGCTAAGCTATGCGGGCAATATGAAGTGGAGGAGCAAAGCTAGGGTTTGGGAGGGGGTGGCCGGCCACTCTATGGGGGGCGGCCAGCTTGTGGTCTTGGGGTGGCCGGCCCCCTCCCCTTGGCCCTCTATATATAGGTGGATCCCAAGTGTTGGTGTCCAAGTCTTCGAATAAGACCCGAAACCAAAACCTTCCATAGGAGGGGGCAAACCTAGCCCAACTAGGACTCCCACCCAAAGGTGGGATTCCCACCTCCCATGTGGGGGGTGGCCGGCCCCCTATGGTGGAGTCCACTTGGGACTCCACCCCCACTAGGGCTGGCCGGCCATGGAGGTGGAGTCCCTTGTGGACTCCACCTTCCTTGGTGGTTTCTTCCGGACTTTTCTAGAACCTTCTAGAACCTTCCATAGAACCTTCCGCATCATTTTATTCACATAAAATGACATCCTATATATGAATCTTATTCTCCGGACCATTCCGGAACTCCTCGTGATGTCCGGGATCACATCCGGGACTCCGAACAAATATTCCAACTTCATTCCATATTCAAGTACTACCATTTCAACATCCAACTTTAAGTGTGTCACCCTACGGTTCGCGAACTATGCGGACATGGTTGAGTACTCACTCCGACCAATAACCAATAGCGGGATCTGGAGATCCATAATGGCTCCCACATATTCAACGATGACTTTAGTGATCGAATGAACCATTCACATACGATACCAATTCCCTTTGTCACGCGATATTTTACTTGTCCGAGGTTTGATCATCGGTATCACACTATACCTTGTTCAACCTCGTCTCCTGACAAGTACTCTTTACTCGTACCGTGGTATGTGGTCTCTTATGAACTTATTCATATGCTTGCAAGACATTAGACGACATTCCACCGAGAGGGCCCAGAGTATATCTATCCGTCATCGGGATGGACAAATCCCACTATTGATCCATATGCCTCAACTCATACTTTCCGGATACTTAATCCCACCTTTATAACCACCCATTTACGCAGTGGCGTTTGATGTAATCAAAGTACCTTTCCGATATAAGTGATTTACATGATCTCATGGTCATAAGGACTAGGTAACTATGTATCGAAATCTTATAGCAAATAACTTAATGACGTGATCTTATGCTACGCTTAATTGGGTGTGTCCATTACATCATTCATACAATGATATAACCTTGTTATTAATAACATCCAATGTTCATGATTATGAAACTAATCATCCATTAATCAACAAGCTAGTTTAAGAGGCATACTAGGGACTTCTTGTTTGTCTACATATCACACATGTACTAATGTTTCGGTTAATACAATTCTAGCATGATATATAAACATTTATCATAAACATAAAGATATAAATAATAACCACTTTATTATTGCCTCTAGGGCATATCTCCTTCACGTTCATACTTGTGTTTGCTTCAAACAACCTTGCTAGCCAAAGCCTTGTACTGAGAGGAAATGCTTCTCGTGCATCCAAAACCTTGAGCCAAAACCTATGCCATTTGTGTCCACCATATCTACCTACTATGTGGTATTTCCTGCCATTCCAAGTAAATACTTCATGTGCTACCTTTAAACAATTCAAAAGCTATTACCTCTTATTTGTGTCAATGTTTTATAGCTCATGATGAAGTATGTGGTGTTTTATCTTTCGATCTTGTCATTTACTTCTGATAGACTTTCACAATGGACTAGTGGCTCATCCGCTTATCCAATAATTTTGCAAAAAGAGCTGGCAATGGGATTCCCAGCCCCAATTAATTAACTTGCATTAATAATTCTCTTCACATGTTTTGCTCTGATCTATCAGTAAGCAACTTAATTTTGCAAATAGACACTCCTTCATGGTATGTGAATGTTGGAAGGCACCCGAGGATTCGGTTAGCCATGGCTTGTGTAAGCAAAAGGTTGGGAGGAGTGTCATCTAATAAATAAAACTAAAGTACATGTGTAAACAAAAGAGAAGAGGGATGATCTACCTTGGTAGAGATAACGTCCTTCATGGGAGCCGCTCTTGAAAGTCTGGTTGATAAGGTAGTTAGAGTACCCATTACCATTCGTTGACAACAACAAACACCTCTCAAAATTTTACTTTTATGCTCTCTATATGATTTCAAAACTTGAAAAGCTCTAGCACATGATTTAATCCCTGCTTCCCTCTGCGAAGGGCCTTTCTTTTACTTTATGTTGAGTCAGTTTACCTACTTCCTTCCATCTCAGAAGCAAACACTTGTGTCAACTGTGCATTGATTCTTACAAACTTGCTTATTTGCATTCATCATATTACTGTGTTGACAAATATCCATGAGATATGCATGTTGAAAGTTGAAAGCAACTGCTGAAACTTATATCTTCCTTTGTGTTGCTTCGATGCCTTTACTTTGAATTTATTGCTTTATGAGTTAACTCTTATGCAAGACTTTTTGATGCTTGTCTTGAAAGTACTATTCATGAAAAGTTTTGCTATGTGTTATCTATTTGTTAGCAAACTATAGATCATTGCTTTGAATCACTCCATTCATGTCATATGCTTTACAATAATGTTGATCAAAATTATGATGGTAGCATGTCACTTCAGAAATTATTTGTGTTATCGTTTACCTACTCGAGGGCGAGTAGGAACTAAGCTTGGGGATGATTGATACGTCTCCAACGTATCTATAATTTCTGATGTTCCATGCTTGTTTTATGACAATACCTACATGTTTTGTTCACACTTTATATCGTTTTGATGCATTTTCCGGAACTAACCTATTGACGAGATGCCGAAGTGCCGTTCTGTTTTCTGTTTTTGGTTTCAAATCCTAGTAAGGAAATATTCTCGAATTGGACGAAATCAACGCCGTATCTTATAATTCAACGAAGCTTCCAACACCCGAGAGGCCAGAGGAGAGGCCAGGGGCCCACACATGTGGCCGGCGCGGCCCAGGGGGGGCGCGCCCCCGTTGTGTGGCGGCTCCGTAACCCCTCCGACTCCGCCTCTTCGCCTATAAGAAGCCCCCTGACCTAAATCTTCGAGACGGAAAAGCCACGGTACGAGAAACCTTCCAGAGCCGCCGCCATCACGAAGCCAAGATCCGGGGGACAGGAGTCTCTGTTCCGGCACGCGCCGGACGGGGAAGTGCCCCGGAAGGCTTCTCCATCGACACCACCGCCATCTTCATCACCGCTCCCATGAGGAGGGAGTAGTTCTCCTTCGAGGCTAAGGGCTGTATCGGTAGCTATGTGGTTAATCTCTCTCCTATGTACTTCAATACAATGATCTCATGAGCTGCTTTACATGATTGAGATTTATATGAGCTTTGTATCACTACTAGTCTATGTGCTACTGATGTGATGTTATTAAAGTAGTCTATTCCTCCCGCATGGTGTAATGGTGACAGTGTGTGCATCGTGTGGTTCTTGTCGTAGATTATGATCATAATCTCTTGTAGGTTATGGAGTTGATTATCGCTATGATAGTATTGATGTGATCTATCCCCCTTCATAGTGTAATGGTGACAGTGTGTATGCTATGTTAGTACTCGGCTATTTTGCAAAGATCTATTATGCTCTAAGGTTACTTAAATATGAATGCTGAATGTTGTGGCGCTTGTTAACTCGGCTTGAGGGAGCTCTTGTAGCCCTACACAATGAATGGTGTTTGTCATCCAACAAAAGAGTGTATGTAGCACAAATGAGAAGAAGTTATTTATTATGTGATCAATGTTGAGAGTGTCCACTAGTGAAAGTATGATCCCTAGGCCTTGTTTCCAAAACTACAAACACCGCTTACTTACTGTTCTGTTGCATGTTTACTTGCTGCCATATTTTATTCAGATTACTATTACCACTCATATACATCCATACTACTTGTATTTCACTATCTCTTCGCCGAGCTAGTGCACCTATATATCTGACAAGTGTATTAGGTGTGTTGGGGACAGAAGAGACTTCTTGTATCGTGATTGCAGGGTTGCTTGAGAGGGATATCTTTGACCTCTTCCTCTCTGAGTTCGATAAACCTTGGGTGATCCACTTAAGGGAAAACTTGTTGCTGTTCTACAAACCTCTGCTCTTGGAGGCCCAACACTGTCTACAGGAAAAGAAGCGTGAGTAGACATCAGTTATCGCCAAATATGCATGCGTGAAGAGGATGAGCCCAAAACAGCCTTCAAGACCCACCACGGCCACTTTCAGTTTAGAGTCATGCCCTTTGGTTTAACAAATGCACCGGCTACCTTCCAATGCGTCATGAATTCAATATTTGCCAAGTATTTGCGCAAATGTGTCATTGTATTCTTGGATGATATTCTGATTTATAGTGCATCTTGGGAAGACCATCTTCACCACCTTCGGTTGGTTCTGGAAATTTTGCGTGAGCACCAATTGTGTGGCAAAATTTCAAAGTGTTCCTTTGGCAAGTCAAGCATCAATTATATAGGGCATATCATTTCTGATGTCGGCGTTGCTACTGATCCTGAGAAAACATCTGCAATGGAGAAGTGGCCAGTACACCTTCTACTGTTACTGAGTTGCGTGGCTTTCTAGGGTTAACTGGATATTACCGCAAGTTTGTGAAGCATTACGGTCTGATCACTAAACCGCTGACACAACTGCTTAAAAAGAAAGGTTTCTAGTGGAATGAGAAAGCTCAGCATGCCTTCGCAGAACTGAAAGTGGCTATGACAAATACACCAGTGCTTGTGTTACCTGATTTCTCCACCCCCTTTACTGTGGAAACGGATGCCTGTGATACGGGTGTGGGCGCGGTCCTTATGCAGCGAGGTCATCCAGTCGCTTATCTAAGCAAAGCTCTTGGTGTTCAAAACAGCAAGCTTTCCATTTATGAAAAGGAATTTCTAGCATTGATCATGGCAATTGACCGTTGGAAAACATATTTACAACGTGGTCCCTTTGTGATCTTGACTGATCATAAGTCTCTGTGTAACCTGGGAGATCAGACGATGGGCACAGAATTACAAAGGAAAGCAATGTCGAAACTAATGGGCTTGCAATTTGAATTCCGTTACAAATGTGGTGTTGATAATGGGGCAGCTGATTCTTTGTCCAGAGTGGGCCATCGCATGGAGTGCTAGGCTTTATCAATTTGTCAACCTGATTGGGTGCTGAATGTGGTACGTACATATGAGCTAGATGCCACTTCACAAGATTTGTTAGCTCAGTTGGCAGTGCACTCTCCCAACGAGAAAGGATACTCGTTGGTCAATGGTCTCATCAAATACAAGGGACACATCTATATTGGCGCCAATTTGGCATTGCAAACTTAGCTAATCGATGCCCTACATAACAGTCCTGTAGGTGGCCATTCCGGTGTTCGAGCCACTTACCAACGCATGCGTAAGCTATACTATTGGGAAGGTATGAAATCTGCAGTAGATAATTTTGTGCGCCAATGCCAGATTTGTCAACAAGCAAAACCTCTCCATAGCAAACCAGCCGGTTTGCTCCAGCCTTTACCTGTGCCTACTAAACCATGGGCCGATATTACCATGGATTTCATCGAAAGTTTGCCACTGTCGAAGGGTTTCGATACAATCTTGGTTGTGGTGGATCGTTTCACTAAATATGCTCATTTCTTGCCTCTTCGCCATCCCTTCACAGCTAGTACAGTAGCTAAAGTGTTCTTGGACTCCATCATCAAATCACATGGCGTACCTCACTCTATTGTCTCCGATCGGGACAAGATCTTCACAAGTGTCATGTGGAGGGACATTTTCAAGGCCATTGACTCTAAGTTGAACTACAACACTGCATATCACCCCCAAACCGACGGGCAGACTGAACGGGTGAACCAATGTGTTGAACAATATTTGCGTTGTGTTGTGCATGATCGTCCAGGTAAATGGAGGGCTTGGCTTCCAATGGCGGAATTGTGGTCCAACTCTAGTTATCATACCTCTGCTGGTTGTTCTCCCTTCAAGGCCCTATATGGCAAAGAACCTAATTTTGGTGGAATGCCTAATGTTACTTTGGCTGATGATGCTGTCATTCTGCCTTCTGCTGAACATATTGGACAACTTCGTGAGCATCTGACCCGAGCCCAAGATCGTATCAAGAAACAAGCCGACAAGCATCGTACTGACAAGGTGTTTCAAGTGGGTGATTCTGTCTTGTTGAAACTCCAGCCTTATGTGCAATCGACTGTGGTAAATCGTCCTTGCCCGAAGCTCTCCTTCAAGTTCTTTGGTCCTTTCAAAGTTGCTGCTCATGTTGGCTCTATGTCCTATCGTCTCATTCTTCCTGAGGGTTGTCAAGTACACCCAGTGTTTCACATCTCACAGTTGAAGGAGTTTAATCCTAGCTATGCACCAGTTTTCCAAGCTTTGCATCCGCCACAAGCTTTTCGAGATGGTACTGCTCAACCAGTGGCAATATTACAGCGCCGCATGGTCCAGCAAGGTAATGTTTCCGCAACACAAGTCCTTGTTCAGTGGTCCTCTTTACCGGAAGATTGTGCTACTTGGGAGGATTACTACATTCTTCGCCAACGTTTCCCTACATGCTCCTATTTGGGATGATGATCAAGCTCTTGGGAGGGCGAGTGTCATGCCTTCTGATCACGACAATCATGACAGCCAAGAAACAGCTCACGATAGCTCACTAAACGTGATCTGTTTGTCATCTGAAGAAGAGAACTAGTCATAGACGTGTGAAGTGTTGGTGGTGTGTTGGACCCCACCTGTAAGAAAACAAGGAGGTGTCTATTAAAAGGCATTCTCTCGTGTGTAATGGCTATCGATGAAAAGAAATAGAAAATTCAGATCTCATCTCTCTGCTTCTTCTGTTTTCTCATCCCCTTTCCGTGAGTTCCTCTTCAGGGATATCACAGATTCTTCTGTCGCCGTTGTTCTCTAGTTTTCCCTCTGAATCTGTGATGCCTGGTGATGGCAAATTTACATTATAGAAGTATACGATATTGAATTGCATCTGGATTGCTAGTTTGGACGAGCTCCTGGGATCGACTTCTTAGGCTCTTTTCTGGAGAATTGGAGATTAACCGTTGGCCCGCATCGCTCTCAGTGTACACACGTATGTGCATCTGCTCATGCTCTTGTGCGTTTATTACTTTCCTTTAATAAAAAAACATACAGTACATGTTTACTCTACTAGTGGAATGGAACGAACGAAATTAGGCACATTCGTTAGACTATCCTTTGAAAAAAGGTACACGACCTATTGTAATGTATATGGAAATATGAGAGCTAATAATCCATCGATCGTGATTGTCTCCTGCGCGATATGGAAGGAAAAAGGAGAATATCCGTGGGATGCGATACATGTATGAGAAACATAGGACGCGAGAGGATTTTCAGGCAGGCTGAGTCATGCCGTTTAAAGCGCCGCCGCTCTGTCCCTAGCCTGGCCGCCGCTCTCGCATCCCACCTGAGAGCGGCAATCAACAGTTCTGCGTCGGCTAGCTGTGTCGATTGCTGGTGCGATGATCCTTCCGTTAACGAAGCGAGCTTGTGGAGCTCTACGCGTTGTCGTCGTGGACGGGTCAGCCGTCGCGTGGGTTCGCCGCCCAGCTCCAAGGATCCAAGTACGAGCAGGGTAGGCGGCGTCGGTGGGAGGGGTCGCGGGGATTGCGGTTAGACGGGGTTGGGGTCGTGCAGAAATTAGGTAAAATACTGAAAAGCTAGGAGGTGCCGTGCAAACATAACATGGACCTAAGAATGAGGCTTGACAGAGGTGGGAGGGGCAGTTTGCAATTCTACTGGCGCGAATCTCCAACAAATGGACGGAAGAGATACTGCCGGGGGCACTTCTTACGTGAGGAATAGCATTTCTCATAACATCACATACAAGCCCAAGCTTACTCTGAGTAGGCATTGTGACAGGAACATAGTCCATTTATACTAATTTTTTCCTTACTTGCAAATTGTGATAAAATTATAAATAGCTTTTAGTTAATACAACCAACCATATATGTTTTAATTTTTTATCTAATCACATTAAATAATGTATTAGTAATACCGGATCTCAATCTTATTAACATCTCGAACATCAATCACTATGATGGAATTATAATTGGTAATTTTTTTGTTTTCCAAATGTTACTTTGGTCACTTTGGTGAACAAAAACTATGTGCAAATATATAGAGCAGAGCATGAAATGTGATAAAATCACCTCCATCCATGAAATTACTTGTGTCATCTAACTACATTATTATCAGTACATATATATATCTCGATACAGCCTTATAGTATACAGACCCCTAACGCATAATTATTTAAGAAGGTTGAAAGAACACGAACGTGTTGCCTATATTTAGTCGATAGAAAATTCTAGAGTGAACAAGATTTTTTCACAAAATTAAGTGTATCGGGTGTCAGCAATGATCAAATCTACCTTTCGCCCTGTATTCTTCGCTTCCAGTAGTGAACGAGATTGGTTCACAAAATGAGTGTATGGCTAAGTGATAAAGGTCAATAAAGCCTTTGTTGTAGCTAGTGAATTATATGTTTGACTAAATTGAGATGAGAGGAACGGGAGACATTCATGAAAAGGCAAGCCTTATGAACGGGATATATTGGTGATGTAGATCGGAGCATGTAGTATGTGGAGGTATACACCAGACATTTTGTTTTAGATTTTTTAAAATTTTCAAATATGTTTAAAATAGATTTCAAATATAGGGAGCATATGCACCTGGGAGAAAAACGACGTGTCTTGTTTGATGTTCCTTTAATCCCTACGAAAAAAACTTACCACGAAAAGTCTTCCGTTCTTTTTTCTGGGATGAGACATTAGTGCCATGGGTAGTATTCCTAGCTATCGCCAAAGCTCCAAAACAAAAAAATTATAGGTTGCTCAAGTGTGTAACATCTAAATATATTTTTACGATAAAAAACAATCATATTAAAGCTCGAAACACCCAGTCTTGTAACAAAACACAGATTCTATTTCGTAAACAACACCAGAAAATGTTTTTTAGGCAACTTATTAGAAATGTCAGGAAAATCAGATTCTTTTTAATAATTCAGAGGACTAAAGGATGTTCTACCAGTAAATTTGTGATTTTAGTAGCTTCCAATAAAATGTGAAAAAACACATAGTGAACTGCATCCTGCTGAAAATAGCAAATCCAAATAGTTTTGAACATCAATTATAATTCAAATGGGTTAAACTTTCACTTTACTTAATAAATAGAGAGAAATCAAAAATATAACTTCCTAAAAATTACCAAGGTTCCAAGGTGTGTTAAAGCCAATAAAAATAATTAGTGAGTTTAACCATAGTGGAGAGCAATAGAAAGCGTAAAACCAACAACGACATCTAACCTTCTTCCTATGCATTGGCATTTTATATATGAATAAAGATGTCACTTATCACCCCTTCTCTCTTACAAGCACTAGAAGCTAACTTAACAATGTAACCATTTAATGGATGCAACTTGGAATTTTTTGCAACATTAAGAGCATCATTAAAATTATCATGGTGATCATTAGTATTATTTCGTCTGCAAAAAATGCTAGAATTGTTTTAAATATCATTGTTTCAATAAGATTTTTGAACAAAATAAAGTTGCAGGTAGAAATTATATTTTCAGTAAGCGCATATTTTTGGTAACGCAACGAGAGAGTTCAAAAAATAATATAGGGCTCTCATGAAAGATAGCATCGCCAAGAATTATCATTTTACCCCCCCCCCCCCCTCAAATTAGTAACAATAATTCTAATGTAGGATAATTAAGGAAAATATGACCATCATCTAAATCATTATCATATATCATGACCAACTAGTTCTCCTCATTATCATCTACAATGTTATTACGAGTAACAATATTACTAGAGGACATGTCTAAAAGTTTCATCACCAAATTCATCCCGATAATGGTTCTCATTGCAAGGTTCATTAAACATATACTTGTTGTCATAGGAAGGTTGCTCATATATAATAACGGAGTTTTGAGTTGCTGCATTATTATCATATTTGGAAGGTGAGGGCGGAGGATCCCACTCTTCTTTTTCTTGCTCCATTAGCTCTTCATTCTCTTCCTTGTCTACATCTTGGCATATGTTCTTATTTTCTCCCTCCTGCAATATATTAGTACTATCTTGGGGCAACAAGGGCCCTCTCATTATAATGAATAACATAATCATTACCACTAAAGTTCTCTTTGAAAATATGGAGGGTAGTTAAACTATATATTTTAATCTGTCGAGTCATATGACAAGTTTCATAAAATATATTAGTGGAAGACTTCGGTTCATGAGCTGCCATAAAGGCAATGTATGGATCAACTTGATAAATATCATGGCACAACAGTTTATTCTTTAATTATAGGGTCACCATTGTGACTACATTGAAAACAAAAATGTTCATAGTATTCTTTTGTGCAGCAGTCACATCATATAAAATCACATATTTATAAGTCATTCTATTGATGTGGTTAAACATAAATTTTGCCATAATTTTCATCGGTAGAGGTTCTAGGTAGCCCCTCCAAAGAGAGGGAACTAATTAAGGCATGCATATATTTGGTATTTTTTACTTTGTAAGACAAAATCTAAAAGGCATAGGTGGATAGATAAATGTGGACTGCTTTTATATGTTTTATGGTATATGATAAATATAAATGAGGAGCAGTAAATAGGCTACGGTATTTTTTGTGATTTCAAATAACTAACTAAGAGGACGTGGGCATAGCCTAGTGGTTGGGGTCGCAGTGGCGCACCCCAACGACCGGAGTTCGAATCCTGTCAGGAACGAATTTCTGGAATTCTCACGCCGAGGTCCCGCTTCTACTAGCTATATCATTTAGTGTCTAGTTCCTCCTAGCACTAATTCATTTTTTTTAATAACTAACTAAAAACAGAATACTAAATGAAATGACAACTAAAACTAATCTCCAGGATGTGAAAGGAAAAAAAAGGTGAGCTCACAGCTAGGCAAGACGTAGAAAGAGATTTTCACATAGGTCAAGATCAATACGACCCATAGCTTAGATCGTTGCAGCTCTTTTTGAAGTCCTCGGAAACCGCGCTAGTAAAAGTTCTTGATGGCAAGATGCTATTTAATTATCATTTCGTTGGGACTATAAGCGCAGATTGCTGTATCAGGTTGCTCTTTCCCACAAAGATGACTCAAGGTTTAATATCAATCACAAAGATTCACAAGTCTCCTTCTCTCTCTTCACGAAGTTGCCATGGTAATTGTCACGCAACACGATATATTAGAATTAGATGAAAACTGCAGGAAACTATGTAGAAGCTATGCATAATATGTGTAGGTAGTTTTAGAATATTTAAACTTTAGATAATGTATAAGTCAGTGCATCAAAATGAAAGTGTGTTCTTTGATGTAAAAAAAGTTAACTGGGTTTTTATGACTTTACTTGACCTCTCTCACAAACAAGTGGTACAAAAATAGTGCGTTTCATAGGGAAGATAATTCCAATGCAACGTTTATTGTAGTGTTTGATTCACATATTGGCATCATATTCTAATATAGAGATGATGCAACAGAATACACCCGAACAAGTGGGACGTTGGCATGCTCAAAATTGCGTTACTAAGCTTTTAATGATGGAACAAAGTACTCCCTCCGTCCTAGATATAAGCCGTATAGCTTTTTGAAGAAAATTCTTGAATATGGGTGTATTGCATTGCACCACTTGCCTCAATATTTTTTTAGGGATTGCACGAGTGTGTTCTTCAATTTTTATGCCAAAAGGTATATGGCTTATATCTAGGAGCAGAATGAGTATTGCTTTAAGTGGTGACATGATATTGGATATTCTCATGCGCTATCTCAAACAGACGAGACAACCTTTTCTATCACTAGGCAGATCTATTATTTTTCCTACTCAACAACACATAAAACGAAGCAGTGATGCTTTTTCTATTGGATGCCATTGATTCTAATGTATCTTCGATTGGTTGTTCGCATATGAAACTAGTAGTATTAAATGAATTGCTAATTGTTCTTAAAATGTATAGGATCCATATCCAGTTTCTACTATAAGTTTACTCCATCTAAACTACATGTTCACCCTCACGCGTCGTGACATGTTTATTTGATCAGAACATGCATCTACGAATACATCAAACAGATAGTGAAATTACATCTAATAAATCATCTTATATTGAAAGATACACAGTAAAGTAATATATACTTCTTATAAATCAAAATTCTACTCACTGCAATTAATATTAGTCTATCTCCACATGTAATCGGTTCACATCATTTATTCCATTAGCCAATAAAATATGCATGTCATTGATATGTCTCAAACGTATCTATAATTTCTTATGTTCCATGTGTTATCGCCAGATTTTGGCCAGATCAGGAGATGGGCCGTAATTGAGATGGGCTTGGAAGATATGCACATAAGGTGTTTCTGAATCGGCCTCGTGCGTGAATTTGGGCTATGTTGCCCGTGTATCTGTACATTATTTAGATCGCATATTAGATTAGAATTAAGAGATAGAGTTTGGGTCGTACACAGTTAGGTTTATTCCAAAGATAGAAAGTCCACGGACTATAAATATGTATCTAGGGTTATTGAGAAAGGAGGACGATCACGTTCACAACAAACACAATCTAGGCGCATCGCCACCCCTTGTTTCGAGGGTTTCTTCCGGTAAGCGTCATGCTGCCTAGATCGCATCTTGCGATCTAGGCAGTATCTGTTTATTCGTTGTTTGGTGTTGCTCGTACTGAAGCATTTTTGATGGCGAGTAACACTGTTTATCATAGATGTTTTAGGGCTTGCACCGATGCTTTTCTGATATGTTATCTAGCTGTGCTGCTCCTGAATATCTAGCTGTCTTTGCACCTATCTTAGGTGTAAGGGCAGCGCCCTGCTTCATCTTTATTTAGTAGTTTCGATCTGTTATAGTTGTTCTTTGTTCTTCAAGGATTAGTTTGATATCCGTATGGTTAGGCCTTGCAAACGGGTTGAACGATCCAGTAGTGCGTAAGGTACGGTTTTCCGATCCAAGAAGGGATGTTCCGGGAATCGACTCCGTGTTGGTTTTAGGCATCTTTCTGGTTTAGTTTTCTGTTATCTTTCGTATCTGTCAGGCTCAACTACGTGTAGGCTGTTCCGGTTATGCGGTGAAAACCCTAAACTGTCGTAGATTGATTTAGCTTAGTATTGATAAAGCAGGATCCCCATGTTATTGTTGATCCATTATGAACCATGGGTTAATCGGCTCTTTGAGCCGATTCACAGGGTAACCTGAGAGTCGATCGAGGCTCATTTAATGTTTACGTGTCTACCATGCAGAAACTAATTGAAGCAATCCAACACCTTCCTGACCGGGTATAGGTCAGGTGGCACGCCCTTGCAACCGCCAGGACGTGTGCTGGAGCATTGCGGGCCGTTGCCCGAGGGACCAAGGCCCACCAGTTGTCCTGGGAGCCTCCCGGCTCTCCGTGTTGCCCATCGCTGCTCGCCGGTGGGTTTTGGTAGGCAACACATTCGGCACGCCGGTGGGACACTCTACAACAATCACGTCAACACCTGCGACGAGATGGCGGACGCACTACCACATACGAAGAGCTCACCGAGGATCACAAGAAGAAGTATAATGAGGTCAAAGCTCTCTTGAAGCCGATCTCATCGGCTCTTTCGAGAGGACCCGTTCACATGGCATTAGGTGGAAGGGATTCTCACTGAAGGCGTTCTCGATGGAGTAGACCTGTCTCTCCCTTCAGAGAACGCACGAGCCCCGCCGGAGTTAATTACATGGTGGCTCATTCTATACACCGTCATTCGAGAGCCTGGTGAACTCTTTGGAGCACATTGTGGTTCGCGTGGTTCAGAAATCATGAAGCATCAAGATTCTCCATCACCCTAGGGACTCACCGGGAGAGATACTTCCTGACAGGACCGCAGCTGCCATTCACGCTTGCCGCTCCAGCCACAGCTTCACCGGCATACGTCGTCTACAAGATTGAGGCGATCCTGGAGATTGCCAATTCCTGTATGAGCCGCCCAAAGAAATCCCACATGGATACGTGTGCACATACGTGCAGACTACAACAACTACACGCGCACAAACCAGATTGCAGAACAGGGATTACTGAGGAATTTCTGAGCAGATGCCGATAAACAGGCGTGGCTAGCTAAATATGCCATCGGAACGAGTCATGAAAGTTCGGCTCCTGCAGCTCATACCGTGGAACAAATCAGTACAATCTTGAGAGATCAATTTGGCATCCTGCCAAAGAGGAGAACAATCGGCTATTCCAAACCGTACCCCAATGAATATGATTTGATTCCACTGCCACCCAAATATCGGCTCCCTGAGTTCTCAAAGTTCAGTGGATCAGAGGGTCCAGCTCAATTGAGCATGTGAGCCGATATTTGGCACAGCTAGGAATGATTTCAGCATCGGACCACTACGTGTGAGATTTTTCGCGCAGTCTCTCACTCGACCAGCTTTTGGGTGGTACACCTCGTTGCCACCGATTCAGTCCGGACATGGAAGCACTGAAGAGCCACGCAATATCACTCGAAACTACCGAGGCTGGCATTGCCAATCTGCGCAGTACGTGGAAGCGGAGAAATGGTGTCGAATACATTGGCCGCTTCAGACTGTCGAACCGATGATATTTGGCTCGGTTGAGTGAGAAAGAAGGTTAGGGCCGGCAGCGTTGGGCCTCGCCACACCACTCAAGGATCTGGCTTTACAAGCGGAGTACAATTCACGGCGCACATGGTCCGGGTTAACTTTGTATGAGCAGCGCCACCCGAATTGTACCAAGACAAGTTCATCAAGCGCCCATCAGCCCGGTCGAGGAAGACATTGAGGACTCAAGACCAGGAAGTGGCCGTAGCTGAATGGGCTCGGGGGCAGTCCCGTGTCCCGCAAATGGGTGAAGCCACAAGGGCCTGCAAAAGGGTTTGACTTCGATGTAAGCAAAGCTGAGCAGATATTCAATTTATTGCTTAAGGAAAAACAGCTCAAGGTACCCGAAGGCCATAAAATCCCTACGGCTCAAGAGATGAACGGGAGACCGTACTGCAAGTGGCATCACTCGTTCACCCATACCACCAATGACTGCAAAGAGTCGCGTTCAGATCCACGGCGATAGAACAAGGCCGTTTGATCTTTAGTCAGTTTGCCATGAAAGTGGACACGCAACCGTTTCCTAGCGTCAACATGGTGGAACTCGATCACCCCATGCAGCGTCAGCCAGGTTTCTCATTCGGTATTAACATGGTAGGGCCTGTACACCATCATGGCAGCGATAAAGAAGAAATCGGTCACTCCCGTGGCAAGGATAAGGAGGAGGCCGGCCCGCGCGACCGGCCCCGATATGATGATAAACGGTACATCACCGAGGAACAAGTGAGGAGCGTGCGGTATCAACGACCACTTTCCGCACACCTCCTTAACAAGTATGAGCACAGCACGACGACGCTGCGATACGATACGATGACGAAAGATATCGTCGGTCCGATGCGCATAACGTAAAATCTCGTCGGTATGATAGAAACGACGAAGGTTATGAGCGCCGCGCTAGTGGGAAGTCAAGAGAACAAGAAGACATGGACAGGCACTGGGATTGCCCTTTCTTCAAACATTGCTGGGATTCAGGAATGAGCCGATTGCCTACAATCGACAACTGCCTGAGTGCAGACGCAGAAGAAGGGCACAAGCGAGGTTTCGTGTTCAGCCTAGGACCTCTCCCGCCCTGCATCACAAGCTGAGTCATCTCAAGGGGAAGGTTTCGAGAGTCAGAAGATGAAGAAGAAGACAGATACCACCGGCCAAGGTGGTGCCCTGATGGACTCAGTCACTCCCAGAAGCGCAGGGTGCAGCGGCTACGTAACTTGGAGGAAGCCGAGGCGCAGTATCTGTACACGTTGAGAAAAGCACGGCCCGATCTGGCCGTGAAAATTCAGCAAACTTTGGAGACAGAGATGCGCCCACAGAAGAAAGAATGGCGCCCCAAACAAGCAAAAGCCGATGCGAAGGCATCGCCTGGCACAAACATGGTGTTCGTACTTCCGTCGGAGTTTTATGCTCCAAGGACCGAAGAAGTGCCAGTAGCTCAGTTTGACTGCGGCCCACGGCCAGTCATCTTTGAAAAGCCACAAGAGAGGAGCTACAAACATTTGAAGGCCCTGTACCTAAGAGGTTACATCAACGGGCAGCCTGTCGCAAGATGCTGGTTGACATGGGAGCGGCAGTCAACATAATGCCATACCCATGCTACGGCGTTTGGGACGCTCTGAGGATCTGATCAAGACCAATGTCACACTGAGCGACTTCAACGGCCAAGCATCAAAAGCACAAGGTGACCTAACCGTGGGCCGGAAAACTATCCCTACATCGTTCTTCATTGTCGACAGCAAACATCTACGCTGTCCTGCTGGGAAGGGATTGGATTCACGCCAACTGCTGCATTCCATCCACAATGCACCAATGCCTGATACAAGGATGGAGATGAAGTGAGGTCGTTCATGCGATGACTCCTGCGAGATCTCAATAGCTGGCATGAATATTTGGGTTGCAGATGATCAAGAGCCGATATCTGGAATCAGTTTGGACGACTGTGAACGCATCGAGGCTACAAAAACGGGGTGAGGCTGGTCTTATCCACCGGCCTATGTAGTAGCAAGATCAAAGTCATGCACATGGCAAGGCCGATCCCCCGATCGCCCCAAAAAATAAAAAGCAATGATCTCACCTCAAATATGTCACGTAGTCGTAGAGCACAAATAAGTTGTAAACCCTCATTGAGCAATGCAATTGGAAAGGAGGCCGATTCCAGCAATCGGCCCAAGTTATCCTCACCATGCATTTTGCCTGTGTTCAGCATCGATCTAGCAGGCGACGGAAAGCTAGGATATGGGTTTACATCGGCTGATGAGCTAGAAGAGATTGACATTGGTCCTGGGGATAAGCCACGACCAACATTTATCAACAAAAAGTTAGAACCGCATCTGAGGGCCTGATGATAGCTTTGTTGAAGGAATACCCAGATTGCTTTGCCGGATTACACAGAGATGCCCTTTAGACAGAGCATCATCGAGCACCGCTCCCTTCCTCAAGAAAGGATTTCGGCCGTGCCCAGCAGAGAGCACGACATGAAGGCCAAATTTTAGAAGAAGTCAAGAAAGAGATCGAGAAAATGTTGAACGCTGGGTTCATCAGGCATGCAGTATGCTGAATGGATTTCTAATATCGCACTGCAAGAAAAAGGATGGCCGATGCGTGCGTCGCCATAGATTTTCGAATCTCAATAGTGCCACTCCAAAGGATGAGTATCCAATGCCGTAGCAGAGACATTGATCAATGCAGCTGCTGGTCATAAGGTTTTAAGTTTCATGGATGGCAATGTCGGTACAACCAAATTTTCATGGCTCCGAAGATATACACAAGATCGCATTCAGAGTACCAGATCGGGCTTGTTTGAATATGTGGTCATGACATTTGGTCTGAAAATGTCGGCGCAACATACCAAAGAGCCATGAATTACATCTTTCATGATCTAATCGGCAAGTTGGTGGAGATTTACATCGATGACGTGGTAGTCAAGTCTGTTTCAGTGGAAGGACACTTGGAGGATTTGCGACATGTCCTGGACCGAACTAGAAAATTTGGACTAAGAATGAATCCAAAGAAGTGTGCTTTTGGTGTAACGGCCGGTCAATTTCTTGGTTCATGAACGCGGAATTGAGATCGGTCTGAAAAGCCAGAGCAGTGCGAACAATGAAGCCACCTACCACGAAGAAGGAACTCCGGCGTCTCATCGGCAAAATCAACTTCGTCAGAAGGTTCATCTCCAACCTGTCAGGACGAATTGAGCCGTTCATGGGGTTGGTAAAAATCAAATCTGATGACGAGTTTCACCAGAACAACAGCGAGCGTTTGACAAGATTAAAGAGTATCTGACGAAGCCACCCGTGTTGGTGCCACCCCCAAAGAAGACAGCCATTCTATATTTACTGTCAATAGTCTGATACTTCCATTGCTCTCGTGGTGGTGCAAGTTTATGATGGCCTCGAGAAAGTAGTTTTCCTCAGAGAAGGATGTTGGATGCAGAAACCAGGTACCCCGAGATCGAGAAGTTGTGCCTCTCGTCTCGTTTTTTACCGCCCAAGCTTCACCACATCCCGCTGACTCCGGAGTCGTCGTCATCTGCAAATCAGATGTCATCAAACATATGCTGTCGGCTCCTGTGTTGAAAGGCCGACTCGGTAAATGGATGTTTGCATTATCGGAATTTGATATCCGGACACTCAAAGCAATCAAGGGACAAGCGTTGGCCGATCTTATTGCTGAACGAATCAACACCGATATAGCAGCACCCGTACGTGCATGGGCCATGTTTTTCGATGGATCGGTTTGTGATGATGGTTGCGGCATCGGCATTCTAATCGTGTCGCCCCAGGGGGCAACATATTCTTTTTCCATCAGGCTACCTACCCCTTTCACCAACAATGTCGCTGAGTATGAAGCAATATGCAAGGGAATGGAGTTGCTATTGGAAGCCGGGGCAGAAGTGGAACTTTTTGGAGACTCCAAATTGGTGATTTCCCAACTCACTGAGGAATACAAATGTGAGAGCGAGTCTTTCCCATTATGGATGCAATGTCGTGAGCTTGATGGCACAATTTAAGTATATAAACTTCAATTGGATCCCAAGGTCGCAAAATACCGAGGCAAACGATCTCGCACAGTATGGCGTCAGGCTACAAGGACGTAGCGATGGAGCCGATGTTCAGGTTCAGTTCATGGAGCCGGATGATTGGAGAGCCGATATCTTCAATTACTTGAAAGATTTGGCTCGGGGGGCACCTAAACCGATAAGATTCAAGGCCATGAAGTATGTCCTTATTGGGTGACGTGGGCATTACCCTTCGGGTAACCAGTGTTGCTCTACCCTATACGGACTAGATGGAGGCCCATGAAGGTACTCGAAGGCAAGGTGGGCCACTAGGACGGTGCGGCGGAAGATTGCTTGGAGTTCAAGACACGGAGGAAGCCAAACAAGGAAAGCTTGAAGATAGATCTATTGTAAACCTACTCGTACTCGATGAGATCTCTCGGGACCTGGCCACCTATATAAAGGCCAGAGAGGGGCTATCGAGACACACAATCAATCTTAGCGATCTTAACCAACAAAAGCTTAGAACTAGGTTACCCTAGCAGCTAGCTATCTCGACGAGATCACAACAACTATTCGGCACCCCATTGTATACACCGTTTTCATCATAATCAAGAACACATGTGGACGTAAGGGTTTTACCTCATCGAGGGCCCCGAACTCTGGTAACCGCTTCTCCCCGCTTGTCTCGTGTACCGATGTCTCGTGTCACCTTGTAGGATTCCGTCAACCCTAAGCCCCTATCTGAGGGCACACGAGGAGCACCTCGACAATTGGCGCCGTCGTGGAACTCGGCGCAAGATCAGTCATCGGCAGTTCCGATCATGTCATCAACATCTTCATCGGCACCGCCATCACCAACTCTGGGAGGTCCGGTCCGTTCGGCTCCCCTACGAGTTCACCCCGCACAGCGATTCTTCTCGCTCAAACTTCTCGGATCTACAAGGAAACATGGAGATGACCATCGGCAGTGTCCACTACAACGTCAACGCGGAGGGAATTCTCCAGCTACTGGAATCGCCACCTCTGGATCACAAGTCCTAGCGCGTCGTCATCACTCGATTTGTTGGCTGGCCTGACAGAATCGATGAGCTCGCCCGCGCCTTCGACTCCCCGTTCAGCGTCCTCAATGTCAGTAGGATCCGACGAACCTACGTCTTCGGAATTAACCTCCTACTATTGCTCGAACTGCGACGCCAGGCACGGCTTGGGATCAAGCGACACACCGTTCATCTGCAACGCCGATACGTGCTGGGAGAAGACAGAGTCAAAGACGTCGGGAACCACCCGAAGAACAAGACACCACCAGGTCTACGCGCCAACAACACAGGAAATACAAGGCACGGAGGAGACGGAGACCGCACGCCTCGCTCCAGCAGAGAGCAAGCTTCGAAAATAGTGCTAGCAATCGCGACAAATGACTATACCATCGCGGATGAGGAGGGCTGCGGCTGTGCAGCCGTACTTAACAACACCGCCCCGGGCAGAACCCCTGCTGAACCCTAAACGCATATCGCTCTATACTAGAGAAAACCGGAGCACCTCGAGAGAGCAAGCTACCCTCGAGAGACGTCTATCTGTGAACGATCCAGCGAGCGACGCAGCTTCACAAGGATCCCGAAGTGCTCGGGGTGAAAACATCGATCGAGACTGTCTGTGCTCTCGAAGACGACGCCGAGAAATAACATCGAATCTAACCAAGTCCTTCATGACCACGGACACCGCGGGCATGCCGCGGCCGAAGAACGTCGCGGGAGCAGCCAATCTCGCTGCATACCTCATCAACCAGCGCCCGAAGGATCCATGGCACAAGCTCACCGCGGTGCCCTAGAGAGTCTCGCGATATTGGGAAACAATCTAGTTCCGTAGAAGGAGAAAACCACGGCGCAGGCCAGCGGTTCAAAACATCGGGCGAGACGCTCGGGATGAAATCACCCAGAGCCGGATTGATAAAGCAAGGCGACGACGCGCCGCCAGGAAGGACAACGACAGTGACTCCTCAGACGAGGATCAAGAGTATGATGGTGAACTAAGGGGAGCTGACTGTTTGAGTTAAAAGATCCGCGAGTCGATGCGACCCAAAAAGTTCAAGCCTACTCCCACCAACGCTGCCAAGTACGATGGGCAGCAGGAACCAAGATCTTGGATAGACGATTACCTACAGACTGTGATTCTGCATAAAGGGAACCAGATAGCTGCGATGCAGTGCTTGCAGCTCTACTTAAAGGACTCAGCACGGGCTTGGCTAAGGGGGCTGCCGAAGGGTTCCATCAAATCATGGGACGACCTGGTGGACGCCTTTGTTGCTAATTTCCAGGCAACATACAAAAGACCCGTCGGGATCGAGGAATTACGCAACTGCCAGCAGAAGCAGAAGGAGTCGATGCGCTCTTACATAGGGAGATTCACCAAACTCCTAAACGCCGCCGAAGATGTATCCGTAGACAGAGCAATCGACGCTTTCAACGATGGCGTCCGACGCGAAAGCTACATAGAAGAACTTGGCGCAAGAAGCCATCACCAAGCTGATGGAAATCGCCAACAGCTGGGCTGATGGCGAGACAACGTGCGAAGACCGCGCCAGCGCAGCGATGATGAAGATGACGATCAGCCAAAGCATGACTCAGCAGCCGAAGGGATCGGCACAAAAGGAGGAAAAATCGCAACTATGACGACAACAATCTGGTAGTCACAGGATACTCCGATCGACATGATGATCAGATGACGAAAGGAGAGACGATCGACAGGATGGCAACCGGAACAACTCTGGAAACCGCAGCAATTATAAACCACGGCAACAGAGGGTCCCCGAGCTACCCTATGCTGAGCGATCAACGCTCCGTTACCTGCACTCGTATGTCGACTCTAAGGACGGCAAAACAAAGTCGAGTCACCTCCTCAGGGATTGTCGACGCTCCTTGACATGCATAAACTCATCCAACAGTCAGGACAGCAACCGCTACCACCTCCACCCCCACCCCCACCACAGCACCAAGTCCAGCAGGCCCAACCTCATCAACCCAACGAGGCGTTTCCACCACCACGTGGGCAGATGAGCATGATCCACAAGACATGTGTCTCAAGAAGAGAGATGAAGAAGCTCACCCGGGAAATTAATTTGGCCGAAAGCATCATGGCAAACATCCTCGAGTATGTCGAGTGGTCCTCTCGTTACGTTCAGCCGAGAGGCATCACCCGATGACCACCAAAATGACACGCTGCCCGGTAGTTGAGGCACAATAGGGGATTCAAGATGAGCAAAGTCTTACGATGTGGGGCGGGTTAAACTGATCTTCATCGACACAATCAAGAGTATGGGGATCACCATGGAAATGCCGGGAAGAGACAGACACTGCTTCCACGGATTCTCGCTAACCGAACCAAAGTTATTCTCTTGGACTACCGAACGTGCCTTCGGCAAATCCGACAATTTCAGAAGGAGAATATCGAGTTTGAAGTAGTGAACTCGGGAGTCACAGTATCACGCTGTACTCGGAAGACCAGCTTATGCCAAGTCATGGCCGTGCACAATATGCATATCTCAAGCTGAAAATGCCTGGTAACAAAGGGACAGCATCATACCATGAAGTTTTCTTCGCGCTGCGATCGCAAGTATCCAGAGGATCGCCGCGAAGTTTGGGAGCAAGCAAGAAACTATTAAGCCTCCACCCAAGCTGTTGTTGCGCGAAATCAAGGAAGAGAAGGACGACAGGAAAGCAAAAGAAGCCAGCCGACCTTGCCGTCAAAGCTCGACACAGGCCTGGCAGCAGGAGCTTCGCAGCAAAAGGTTCGACACCGATGACGCAGAAGGCATAGAAAACAGCAAGACACTAGCAGTCACAGCTCAAACCCCTGGTGAAATCAGCAACGCTGCAGCTACCCCTAACATGGTGAAGAAGCCAGAGGAAGAGAAGAACCCCTTCCTTGATTAAGAAATTTTTCAACATTTATTTTCCTTTTTCCTTCTACTTTATACAGGGCCTTCCCTTTTTCGCCCTTTAGCCCCGTGTTTTCTTTATTAATAAGAATTTAAGCTTCCATCCTTTGATAAAGCATTGCAGTGATCACGAACTTCTACGCCCCATCACTACGTAAACGTAGTACAAGGATCGTGTGCCAAAAAGCCTCTACGAGTGCTAAAAAGACGTTTACCTTTCCCTCTGCTATAGATGCCTCTACGAGTGCCGTAAATAGCAAGAGTTTGGAAATACACATCAGCAACCCACGTTCGATATTTTACTTACGGAAATATCAAGGAACAACGGCTCATCTGCAGAATCACTACACCCGAAATATTCGGGAGTGCTGTCGAAATTTAAAACGGTTGAAAGCAAAGTTGCGCATACAACAGGTTTAGCAAGACCTGCAACACGAGCTGATCACTCACATGATTTGCTAACCAACCAATATACATACATTTAAAAACGAGCAACTAAGATTCGCTCAATCGAAACTTGCCAACGGCAATAACATGGTAAAAGTACATACACATGTATCTACCAAATGAAAAGGCGTCAGTACATAATCCAAACGCTTGGATAAAGTAGCCAAACTATTTATTTACAAACAGTCATTAAAACCCTGAAATCATCCTTGTGGAGTTCCTCTTTCTTCAGGTACCCTCGAGTCCTTCTCGAGTCTGTCGACAATTATGTTGGCAGGCAACAAAACCTTCGGATACAGCGCATCCAAGTCTCCAGTAACATTAGCAATCGACAGCAAACCTGCCGAAGGATAACGGGCAAGCACAGGGGCAAGCGTAAACCTGGCCCCTGCAAAAACTTGCGCACGTACCAAGTCTCGGATCTTCTTGGCATTACCAAATTCAGACATCAAAGCAAGGAGAGTTGGGGGAACTGCGTTCAAAGGGAACATCGTCTTCCAAACCACCCTCATAGCTTTGTAGCACTTGTCAAAGAAGTGGTGGACCTGCTGAACCCGATCCTGAAATTGTGCGACAGCCGAAGCCTTCGAGTGCTCCCGCCAGAAAATCTCTTCGGCTGAGGACAGCTGGGTTAACGCATGCACACGCTCGTAAATCCGTTTGTTTTCTTCCACACGGTTTAAAGCTATAACTGGCAAAGGAATAAGCAAAGGATCAGATAAGGAGTTGTCGTCAAGTTGGCACCGGGATCAAGGAACTTACAGTTCAAACTGTCGGTAGCTTTATTCAGCTCAGTAAGAGCGTATCGCTCCACGTTGGCTGCAATTTCACTCTTCTTGCTGACAATAGCAGCCAAGGCGTAGGTGTCGCGCATATCCTTTTCCATCTGGGCGATCCGATCCTCGGGAAGAACGCCCGAGGAGTCATCAACAAATGAGGGCACCGGGAAAACCTGCAGGCAACAGCGTTAAGAGGACAATATGGTCAAATTAAGCATCCAACAAAACTCCCATCGGGAGAGGTATAAGCAATCCCTATCAGAGAAGCACAAGTGAAGATATTACGATAAAAGCATGCTGGCAACATTGCCAGCAAAGTGTTCATTACAAACTTAAGTTCTCGCAACAGAATAATGTTTCATACTAGCCCAAGGATAAAATTGTTACAACACTCAAGGAGCTCGGAGTCGAGTCGACAGTGGGGCAACCGATGTTTTTCCGAAACTAAATCGAGGAGTCACGAGCACAAGTACGGGCGGACGCCGTAAAAGCGCTTAAGTCAACAGATCACCCATCTTTCTCTTTTGGCAGCTCCTTAGTCATTCCTTCGATGTCAGCCTTAAAGCCGTAACCCATCATAAGTTGGAAGGCAAGAAGGGCACCATAGGTACGCGAGGTACGCTTGAATACCTCAATGACTTCCTTGGTGTCGACTGTGAAGGCATCAATCAGCTGCCCCAGAGTCTTCTCCTGCTTGGCCTTGGGGAATATCATCGAATGCATCCGCGTCAGAGCACCCTTTCCCTTGCCAAGAAGCTCCCGGGTAAGATGGTGGGCGGCAAGAACCGTCGACACACCATTTGCTGGGGAATTGCTTGGGATTTTGTCCAAGGCAGTAAAAGGGATGCTGGCGGCTTCTGCGAGAAATTAAAAGAAATCGTTGACGAAGAAATAGATCCACAAAAAGTGATAGTTTGCAAGGGAAGTAGGAACTTACCAAGTAGGGCCAAGGCAGACTGATGGAGGAGTTCATCCTTCTCTGTCGCCCGAGCTTCCTCTTCCTTCAGCCTCTCCTTTAGCTTGTTCGGTTCTTCTTTCAAGGAGTCAACCTCCTGGCGAGCCACGGCGGCCTTTTTAATGGCGCCATCCAACTTTGAAGAGGAAGACTTAGCCTCCTCCTGCAGCCGAATTTTGTCTGCCTCCAGAGAGGTGAATTGAGAGGCGAAGGCCTCTAAAGAGGATATCACACCTCGTAGATCCTTGAAGAAAGGGAGTGTTTTACAAAGATCATTAGGCAAAGACACATTCCAAAAGATTCTTGTTAGACTCAACAAAGACTTACAGAAGGAGGAGCTGCGGCGGCGGCAGGAGCATCTTTCCCTTTGGAAAAGGAGGAGGCAGTCGACGCTTGCGCCGCAGGAGCCGCCTTGGGAGCCGAAGCTGCGGTGCGGCAAGAAGACATCGCATCTGATAGGTCGCAAACGTATCTATAATTTCTTATGTTCCATGCTACTTTTATTACAATACTTGAGTGTTTTATACATACTTTACAGCATTATTTTACATTTTCCGCACTAACCTATTAGCAAGATGCCGAAGTGCCAGTTGTTTTTCTGCTGTTTTTGGTTTCGTAAATCCTAGTAAGGAAATATTCTCGGAATTGGACGAAATCAACGCCCGGGCCTATTTTTGCACGAAGCTTCCGGAAGTCCGAAGAGGAGACGTGGGGCCACGAGTGGGGACACCAAGGCGGCGCGGCCCAGCCCTGGCCGCGCCGCCTGGGTGTGTGGCCCCTCGTGTCGCCCTTTGACCTACCCTTCCGCCTACTTAAAGCCTCCGTCGCGAAACCCCCGTACCGAGAGCCACGATACGGAAAACATTACTGAGAGGCCGCCGCCGCCAATCCCATCTCTGGGATTCAGGAGATCGCCTCCACCCTGCCGGAGAGGGGAATCATCACCGGAGGGGCTCTACATCATCATGCCCGCTCCGGATTGATGCGTGAGTAGTTCATCCTTGGACTATGGGTCCATAGCAAGTAGCTAGATGGTTGTCTTCTCCGCTTGTGCTTTCATTGTTATAGATCTTGTGAGCTGCCTAACATGATCAAGATCATCTATTTGTAATGCTACATGTTGTGTTTGGTGAGATCCGATGAATAGAGAATACTATGTTAAGTTGATTATCAATCTATCATATATGTGTTGTTTATGTTCTTGCATGCTCTCCGTTGCTAGTAGAGGCTCTGGCCAAGTTGATACTTGTAACTCCAAGAGGGGGTAATTATGCTCGATAGTGGGTTCATGCCTCCATTAAATCTGGGACAGTGACAAAGTTCTAAGGTTGTGGATGTGTGTTGCTACTAGGGATAAAACATTGATGCTTTGTCTAAGGATATTTGTGTTGATTACATTACGCACCATACTTAATGCAATTATCTCTTGTTCGCAACTTAATACTGGAAGGGGTTCGGATGATAACCTGAAGGTGGATTATTTAGGCATAGATGCATGCTGGATAGCGGTCTATGTACTTTGTCGTAATGCCCCGATTAAATCACATAGTAATCATCGTTGATATGTATTGAATCTTTATTTGTCAATTGCTCACCTGTAATTTGTTCACCCGCATGTTAGTTATCTTATTGAGAGACACCACTAGTGAACTGTGGACCCCGGTCCATTCTTTTACATTTGAATACATTCTACTTTTTATGTTCTTTGCAAACAAACACCATCTTTCACTCGATACGCTTAATCCTTTGTTTTCAGCAAGCCGGTGAGATTGACAACCTCACCGTTACGTTGGGGCAAAGTACTTTGATTGTGTTGTGCAGGTTCCACGTTGGCGCCGGTTTCACTGGTGTTGCGCCGCACTACATTCCTCCACCAACAACCTTCACGTGCTTCTTGGCTCCTACTGGTTCGATAGCCTTGGTTTCTTTCTGAGGGAAAACTTGCTGCTGTGCGCATCACACCTTCCTCTTGGGGTTCCCAACGGACGTGTACATCTACGCGCATCAAGCTCTTTTTCTAGCGTCGTTGTCTGGAGATCAAGACACGCTGCAAGGGGAGTCTCCACTTCCAATCTCTTTACTTTGTTTTTTGTCTTGCTTTATTTTATTTACTACTTTGTTTGCTGCACTTAAACAAAACACAAAAAAATTAGTTGCTAGCTTTACTTTATTTACTGTCTTGTTCTCTATATCAAAAACACAAAAAATTAGTTACTTGTATTTACTTTATTTGCCTAGTTTACTTTTACTACTGTTATAATGAGTAATCCTGAAGTTGAAGTTCGTTTTTAAGCAACAAGGTGGAGAAAGTTTTAAAGATGCTTGGTACAGAATTAGTAATGCTCATCATAGGTGCATTAAGAAACACTCCACTACTATCCTCCTTAGGAACTTTTATGTTGGTTTATCTAGTTGGAATAGGTATAAATCCTTAGGAGGAATTGATGAAAGAATTAGTATCCTAGGAACTTGTGTTGTCCATGATAATCAAACCAATAGGATTGATGAACTTGAAAAAGCTATGGGAACCTTGGGTTCAACTTTTTCTTCTCTTAAGTATAAGGAGAAAGCTTATGTGGGTAAAGAGCAAAAATTCATGTATGCCTCTAAAGTGCCTAAACAAAAGAATTATTATAGACCTAAAATTGCTAAAACCCCTAGCACCACCATAGAAAATTTAGATAATGGAGCACCTAAAGTACCCTCTGCAACAAGTTGTGTTTGCAAGAAAAATAATGTTGATGCTCCATCTCTGATGTTACTTGATTTGCACTTTCTCCGCCTAGCTGAAAGGCGTTAAAGAAAAGCACTTCTTGGGAGATAACTGATACGTCTCCAACGTATCGATAATTTCTTATGTTCCATGCTACTTTATTGATGATACCTACATGTTTTATGCACATTATATGTCATATTTATGCATTTTCTAGAACTAACCTATTAACAAGATGCCGAAGAGCCAATTGTTGTTTTCTGCTATTTTTGGTTTCAGAAATCCTAGTAAGGAAATATTCTCGGAATTGGACGAAATCTTCGCCCGGGTCCTATTTTTGCACGAGCTTCCCAAGACCGAAGAGGGAAGGAAGTGGGGCCACGAGGTGCCGTCACCATAGGCGGCGCGGCCTGGCCCCGGCCGCGCCGACCTATGGTGTGGGGCCCTTGTGTGGTCCCCCACGTTGCCCTTCCGCCTACTTAAAGCCTCCGTCGCGAAACCCCAAGCACGAGAGCCACGATACGGAAACCTTCCGAGACGCGCCGCCGCGAATCCCATCTCTGGGGATTCAGAGATCGCTCCGCACCCTGGAGAGGGGATTCATCTCCTGAGGACTCTTCATCGCCATGATCGCCTCCGGAGTGATGAGTGAGTAGTTCACCCCCGGACCATGGGTCCATAGCAGAGCTAGATGGTCGTCTTCTCCTTGTTGTGCTTCATTGTTGGATCTTGTGAGCTGCCTAACATGATCAAGATCATCTATCGTAATACTATATGTTGTGTTTGTCGGGATCCGATGGATAGAGAATACTATGTTATGGTGATTATCAATCTATTGTTTATGTGTTGTTTATGATCTTGCATGCTCTTCCGTTATTAGTAGAGGCTCTGGCCAAGTTTTTACTCTTAACTCCAAGAGGGAGTATTTATGCTCGATAGTGGGTTCATGCCTTCATTGACACCTGGGACAGTGACAGAAAGTTCTAAGGTTGTGATGTGTGTTGCCACTAGGGATAAAACATTGATTCTATGTCTAAGGATGTAGTTGTCGATTACATTACGCACCATACTTAATGCAATTGTCTGTTGCTTAGCAACTTAATACTGAATGGGGTTCGGATGATAACCTGAAGGTGGACTTTTTAGGCATAGATGCAGTTGGATGGCGGTCTATGTACTTTGTCGTAATGCCCGATTAAATCTCACTATATTTATCATATCATGTACATGCATTGTTATGCCCTTCTCTATTTGTCAATTGCCCGACTGTAATTTGTTCACCCAACATGCTTTTATCTTATGGGAGAGACACCTCTAGTGAACCGTGGACCCCGGTCCTATTCTTTACATAGCATACAATCTACTGCAATACTTGTTTTACTATTTTCTTGCAAACATCTTCCACTCGATACGTTTAATCCTTTGTTACAGCAAGCCGGTGAGATTGACAACCTCACTGTTTCGTTGGGGTAAAGTACTTTGGTTTTGTTGTGCAGATTCCACGTTGGCGGAATCCCGGTGTTGCGCCGCATCACATTTCGCGACCATCAACCTTCAACGTGCTTCTTGGCTCCTACTGGTTCGATTAAACCTTGGTTTCATACTGAGGGAAACTTGCTTCTATACGCATCATACCTTCCACTTGGGGTTCCCAACGGACGTGTGCATCTACGCGTATCAAGCTAAATTTTGGCGCCGTTGCCGGGGAGATCAAGACACGCTGCAAGGGGAGTCTCCACTTCTCAATCTCTTTACTTTGTTTTTGTCTTGCTTTATTTTATTTACTACTTTGTTTGCTGCACCTAAACAAAACACAAAAAAATTAGTTGCTAGTTTTACTTTATTTACTGTCTTGCTCTCTATATCAAAAACACAAAAAAATTAGTTACTTGCATTTACTTTATGTAGTTTGTTTTATTTACTGCTACTAAAATGAGTAATCCTGAAGTTGAAGTTCGTTCTTTTAAGCAACAAGGTGGAGAAAGTTTTAAGGATGCTTGGTATAGAATTAGTAATGCTCATCATAGGTGCACTAAGAAACACTCCACCACTATCCTTCTTAGGAACTTTTATGTTGGTTTATCTAGTTGGAATAGGTATGTTCTTGATACTCTTTCGGGAGGTAATTTCCTAGGTACTCCCGCTTTAGAAGCTAGTTGCATCATTGAGAGTCTAGTTGGAATACCACCTGTTAATGAAGTTAAAATTGAAATCTCTCTTGAGGATGTTATGAAAAAATTGGAAACCATAGAGAAAAATTTTCCAAGTATTGAAACTAAATTGGAAATGTTATTGGATAAAACTGATGAACTTGATAAATCCCTAGGAGGAATTGATGAAAGAATTAGTGTCCTAGGAACTTGTGTTGTCCATGATAATCAAACCAATAGGATTGATGAACTTGAAAAAGCTATGGGAACCTTGGGTTCAACCTTTTCTTCTCTCAAGTATAATGAGAAAGCTTATGTGGGTAAAGAGCAAAAATTCATGTATGCCTCTAAAGTGCCTAAACAAAAGAATTACTATAGGCCTAAAATTGCTAAAACCCCTAGCACAACCATAGAAAATTTAGATAATGGAGCACCTAAAGTACCCCCTGCAACAAGTTGTGTTTGCATGAAAAATAATAATGTTGATGCTTCTACTCGATGTTACTTGATTTGCACTTTCTGCGCTAGCTGAAAGGCGTTAAAGAAAAGCGCTTATGGGAGACAACTCATGTTTTTACTACAGCAATTTTTTGTTTTGTTGAGTCTTGGTTGTTTACTACTGTAGCAACCTCTCCTTATCTTGTTTTTGTGCCAAGTAAAGTTTCTATGTCAAAGTTGATGTTATATTTGGGATCGCTGCGCAGAAACAGCATTGCTGTCTGTCACGAATCTGGGCACAGGCTTCTGTAGAAAATTCAAAAAATCTGCCAATTTACGAGCGTGATCCTCAGATATGTATGCAACTTTCATTAGTTTTGAGTTTTTCCATTTGAGCAAGTCTGGTGCCAGCTTTAAATTCGTCTTTACGGACTGTTCTGTTTTTGACAGATTCTGCCTTTTATTTCGCATTGCCTCTTTTGCTATGTTGGATTCATTTCTTTGATCCATTAATGTCCAGTAGCTTTATGCAATGTCCAGAAGTGTAAAGAATGATTGTGCCACCTCTGAACATGTGAATTATTAATTGTGCACTAACCCTCTAATGAGTTTGCTTGAAGTTTGGTGTGAAGGAAGTTTTCAAGGGTCAAGAGAGGAGAATGATATACTATGATCAAGAGGAGTGAAAGCTCTAAGCTTGGGGATGCCCCGTGGTTCATCCCTGCATATTTTAAGAAGACTCAAGCTGCCTAAGCTTGGGGATGCCCAAGGCATACCCTTCTTCATCGACAACATCATCAGGTTCCTCCCCTGAAACTATATTTTTATTCAATCACATCTTGTGTTCTTTACTTGGAGCGTCGGTTTGTTTTTGTTTTTGTTTTTGTTTTTGTTTGAATAAAATGGATCCTAGCATTCACTTTGTGGGAGAGAGACACGCTCCGCTGTTGCATATGGACAAATATGTCCTTAGGCTTTACTCATAATGTTCAAGGCGAAGTTTCTTCTTCGTTAAATTGTTATATGGTTGGAATTGGAAAATGCTACATGTAGTAATTCTAAAATGTTTTGGATAATGTGACACTTTGCAATTGTTGTGCTCATGTTTAAGCTCTTGCATCATATGCTTTGCACCTATTAATGAAGAAATACATAGAGCTTGCTAAAATTTGATTTGCATATTTGGTCCCTCTAAGGTCTAGATAATATCTAGTATTGAGTTTTGAACAACAAGGAAGACGGTGTAGAGTCTTATAATGTTTACAATATGTCTTTTATGTGAGTTTTGCTGCACCTGTTCATCCTTGAGTTTGCTTCAAATAACCTTGCTAGCCTAAACCTTGTATCGAGAGGGAATACTTCTCATGCATCCAAAATCCTTGAGCCAACTACTATGCCATTTGTGTCCACCATACCTACCTACTACATGGTATTTCTCCGCCATTCCAAAGTAAATTGCTTGAGTGCTACCTTTAAAATTCCATCATTCACCTTTGCAATATATAGCTCATGGGACAAAATAGCCTTAAAAACTATCGTAGTATTGAATATGTACTTATGCACTTTATCTTTTATTAAGTTGCTTGTTGTGCGATAACCATGCTTCTGGGAACGCCATCAACTATTGTTGAATATCATGTGAGTTGCTATGCATGTCCGTCTTGTCTCAAGGATCTATCATTTTAGTGGTTGGAGCATGCAAAATTGTTAGAGAAGAACATTGGGCCGCTAACTAAAGCCATGAATCATGGTTGAAGTTTCAGTTTTGGACATATATCCTCAATCTCATATGAGAATAATAATCATTGCTACATGCTTATGCATTAAAGAGGAGTCCATTATCTGTTTTCCATGTTGTCCCGGTATGGATGTCTAAGTTGAGAATAATCAAAAGCGAGAAATCCAAAATGCGAGCATTCTCCTTAGACCTTTGTACAGGCGGCATGGAGGTACCCCTTTGTGACACTTGGTTGAAACATGGCATGCAAAGATCCGGTAGTCCAAGCTAAGTAGGACAAGGTGTGGGCACTATTAGTATACTATGCATGAGGCTTGCAACTTGTAAGATATAATTTACATAACTCATATGCTTTATTACTACCGTTGACAAAATTGTTTCATGTTTTCAAAATAAAAGCTCTAGCACAAATACAAGAATCGATGCTTTCCTCTTGAAGGACCATTCTTTTACTTTTATTGTTGAGTCAGTTTACCTATCTCCTCCACCTTAAGAAGCAAACACTTGTGTGAACTGTGCATTGATTCCTACATACTTGCATATTGCACTTGTTATATTACTTTATGTTGACAATATCCATGAGATATACATGTTATAAGTTGAAAGCAACCGCTGAAACTTAATCTTCTTTTGTGTTGCTTCAACACCTTTACTTTGATTTATTGCTTTATGAGTTAACTCTTATGCAAGACTTATTGATGCTTGTCTTGAAAGTACTATTCATGAAAAGTCTTTGCTTTATGATTCAGTTGTTTACTCATGTCATTACCATTGTTTTGATCGCTGCATTCATTACATATGTTTACAAATAGTATGATCAAGATTATGATGGCATGTCACTTTAAATTATCTTTGTTATCGTTTTACTGCTCGAGACGAGCGAACTAAGTTTGGGGATGCTGATACGTCTCCAACGTATCGATAATTTCTTATGTTCCATGCTACTTTATTGATGATACCTACATGTTTTATGCACATTATATGTCATATTTATGCATTTTCTAGAACTAACCTATTAACAAGATGCCGAAGAGCCAGTCTGTTTTCTGTTTGGTTTCAGAAATCCTAGTAAGGAAATATTCTCGAATTGGACGAAATCTTCGGGTCCTATTTTTGCACGAAGCTTCCAGAAGACCGAAGAGGGAAGGAAGTGGGGCCACGAGGCGCCGCCACCATAGGCGGCGCGGCCAGGCCCCGGCCGCGACGATGGTGTGGGCCCTCGTGTGGCCCCCCACGTTGCCCTTCCGCCTACTTAAAGCCTCCGTCGCGAAAACCCTGTACCGAGAGCCACGATACGGAAAACCTTCCAGAGACGCCGCCAACCCCATCTCGGGGATTCAGAGATCGCTCCGGCACCCTGCCGAGAGGGGATTCATCTCCTGAGGACTCTTCATCGCCATGATCGCCTCCGGAGTGATGAGTGAGTAGTTCCCCCCGGACCATGGGTCCATAGCAGTAGCTAGATGGTCGTCTTCTCCTTGTTGTGCTTCATTGTTGGATCTTGTGAGCTGCCTAACATGATCAAGATCATCTATCTGTAATACTATATGTTGTGTTTGTCGGGATCCGATGGATAGAGAATACTATGTTATGGTGATTATCAATCTATTGTTTATGTGTTGTTTATGATCTTGCATGCTCTCCGTTATTAGTAGAGGCTCGGCCAAGTTTTTACTCTTAACTCCAAGAGGGAGTATTTATGCTCGATAGTGGGTTCATGCCTTCATTGACACCTGGGACAGTGACAGAAAGTTCTAAGGTTGTGATGTGTTGTTGCCACTAGGGATAAAACATTGATTCTATGTCTAAGGATGTAGTTGTCGATTACATTACGCACCATACTTAATGCAATTGTCTCGTTGCTTAGCAACTTAATACTGAATGGGGTTCGGATGATAACCTGAAGGTGGACTTTTTAGGCATAGATGCAGTTGGATGGCGGTCTATGTACTTTGTCGTAATGCCCGGATTAAATCTCACTATATTTATCATATCATGTACATGCATTGTTATGCCCTTCTCTATTTGTCAATTGCCCGACTGTAATTTGTTCACCCAACATGCTTTTATCTTATGGGAGAGACACCTCTAGTGAACTGTGGACCCCGGTCCTATTCTTTACATAGCATACAATCTACTGCAATACTTGTTTTACTATTTTCTTGCAAACATCTTCCACTCGATACGTTTAATCCTTTGTTACAGCAAGCCGGTGAGATTGACAACCTCACTGTTTCGTTGGGGCAAAGTACTTGGTTTTGTTGTGCAGATTCCACGTTGGCGCCGGAATCCCGGTGTTGCGCCGCATCACATTTCGCGACCATCAACCTTCAACGTGCTTCTTGGCTCCTACTGGTTCGATTAAACCTTGGTTTCATACTGAGGGAAACTTGCTTCTATACGCATCATACCTTCCACTTGGGGTTCCTAACGGACGTGTGCATCTACGCGTATCAATAACCCATGTTTTATTTTATTTACTGTATTGTTGAGTCTTGGAAGTTGTTTACTACTGTAGCAACCTCTCCTTATCATGTTTTTGTTCCAAGTAAAGTTTCTATGCTAAAGTTGATGTTATATTTGGGATCGCTGCGCAGAAACAGCATTGTCTGTCACGAATTTCGCACAAGTCTCTGTAAAAAATCAAAAAATCTGCAAATTTACGAGCGTGATCCTCAGATATGTACGCAACTTTCAGTAGTTTTGAGTTTTTCCATTTGAGCAAGTTAAGTGCCCAGTCCAGAAGCATCTTTACGGACTGTTCTGTTTTTGACAGATTCTGTCTTTATTTCGCATTGCCGCTTTTGCTATGTTGAATGAGTTTCTTTGTTCCATTAACTTTCAGAAGCTTTGTGCAATGTCCAGAAGTGTTAAGAATGATTGTGTCACCTCTGAATATGTGAATTTGTGGTTAGGCACTAACCCTCTCATGAGTTTGCTTGAAGTTTGTGTGAAGGAAGTTTTCAAGGGTCAAGAGAAGAGGATGATATACTATGATCAAGAAGAGCGAAAGGTCTAAGCTTGGGGATGCCCCGGTGGTTCATCCCTGCATATTTTAAGAAGACTCAAGCATCTAAGCTTGGGGATGCCCAAGGCATCCCCTTCTTCATCGACAACATTATCAGGTCACTTCTAGTGAAACTATATTTTTATTCCGTCACATTCTTATGTTCTTTACTTGGAGCGTCGGTTTGCTTTTATTTTTGTTTTGTTTTGAATAAAGTTGGATCTCACCATCCTTATATTTGAGATATTACGCTCCGCTTTTTCATATGGAACACTTGTGTTCTTAATTGTGCTTTAATGTTCATGGTGAAAGCTCATTGCTTCGTTAGATTGCTATTTGGTTGAAATTGGAAAATGATGCATATGGTTTGGCAATTTGGCAATTGTTTGAGCTCTCTTAGATCATGTTTAAGCTCTTGCATCATGTAGTTTAATCCATTAATGAAGAACTACTGTAGAGCTTGTTTAATTTGGTTTGCATGATTGATCTCTCTAAGTCTAGATATTTTCTAGTAAAGTGTTTGAACAACAAGGAAGACAGTGTAGAGCCTTATAATGCTTGCAATATGATCTTGTGTGAGTTTTGCTGTACTGTTCATACTTGTGTTTGCTTCAAACAACCTTGCTAGCCCAAACCTTGTACTGAGAGGAAATGCTTCTCGTGCATCCAAACACCTTGAGCCAAACTCCATGCCATTTGTGTCCACCATATCTACCTATTATGTGGTATTTTTCTGCCATTCCAAAGTAAATTACTTGAGTGCTACCTTTAAAATTTCATTCCTTTACCTCTGCAATATATAGCTCATGGGACAAATAGCTTAAAAACTATTGTGGTGATGAATATGTAGTTATGTGTCTTAATTCTTATAAGTTGCTTGTTGAGCGGTAACCATGTTTTCTGGGGACGCCATCAACTTTATCTTTGTTGGATATCATGTGAATTAACTATTGTTGAATGCTTAAGCATTAAAAAGAGGAGTCCATTATCTGTTGTCTATGTTGTCCCGGTATGGATGTCTAAGTTGAGAATAATCAAAAGCAAGAAATCCAATGCGTGCTTTCTCCTTAGACACTTGTACAGGCGGCATAGAGGTACCCCTTTGTGACACTTGGTTGAAGCATATGTATGCGATGAGAATCCGTGTTTTCCGAGATAGTAGGACAAGGTGCGAGCACTATTGGTACTCTATGCATGAGGCATGCAACTTGTAGGAAGTATTATGCATAGCACATATGAATTATTACTACCGTTGACAAAATTGTTTCTATGTTTTCAAAACAAAAAGCTCTAGCACAAAAATAGTAATCAATGCTTCCCTCTGCGAAGGGCCAATCTTTTACTTTATTGTTGAGTCAGTTTACCCATTCCCTTCTATCTTAGAAGCAAACACTTGTGTTAACTATGTGCATTGATTCTTACATGTTTACTTATTGCACCTGTTATATTACTCTATGTTGACAAATATCCATGAGATATACATGTTACAAGTTGAAAGCAATTGCTGAAACTTAATCATCCTTTGTGTTGCTTCAATGCATTCTACTATGAATTTATTGCTTATGAGTTAGCTCTTATGCAAGTCTTATTGATACTTGTTTGAAAGTATTATTCATGAAAAGTTTTGCTATATGATTCATTTGCTTAGTCATTATCTTTGTTAGCAATCTTTTGTTCAGATCACTCCATTCATCTCATATGCTTTACAATAATGTTGATCAAGATTATGTTGGTAGCATGTCACTTCAGAAATTATTTGTGTTATTGTTTACCTACTCGAGGACGAGTAGGAACTAAGCTTGGGGATGCTTGATACGTCGCAAACGTATCTATAATTTCTTATGTTCCATGCTACTTTTATTACAATACTTGAGTGTTTTATACATACTTTACAGATTATTTTACATTTTCCGGCACTAACCTATTTACAAGATGCCAAGTGCCAGCTGTTTTTCGCTGTTTTTGGTTTCAGAAATCCTAGTAAGGAAATATTCCGGAATTGGACGAAATCAACGCCTGGGGCCTATTTTTGCACGAAGCTTCCAAGTCCGAAGAGGAGACGAAGTGGGGCCACGAGGTGGGGACACACCAAGGCGGCGCGCCAGCCCCTGGCCGCGCGGCCTGGTGTGTGGCCCCTCGTGTCGCCCTTTGACCTACCCTTCCGCCTACTTAAAGCCTCCGTCACGAAACCCCCAGTACCGAGAGCCACGATACGGAAAACATTACTGAGAGGCCGCCGCCGCCAATCCCATCTCGGGGATTCAGGAGATCGCCTCCGGCACCCTGCCGGAGAGGGGAATCATCACCGGAGGGGCTCTACATCATCATGCCCGCCTCCGGATTGATGCGTGAGTAGTTCATCCTTGGACTATGGGTCCATAGCAGTAGCTAGATGGTTGTCTTCTCCGCTTGTGCTTTCATTGTTATAGATCTTGTGAGCTGCCTAACATGATCAAGATCATCTATTTGTAATGCTACATGTTGTGTTTGGTGAGATCCGATGAATAGAGAATACTATGTTAAGTTGATTATCAATCTATCATATATGTGTTGTTTATGTTCTTGCATGCTCTCCGTTGCTAGTAGAGGCTCTGGCCAAGTTGATACTTGTAACTCCAAGAGGGGGTAATTATGCTCGATAGTGGGTTCATGCCTCCATTAAATCTGGGACAGTGACAGAAAGTTCTAAGGTTGTGGATGTGCTGTTGCTACTAGGGATAAAACATTGATGCTTTGTCTAAGGATATTTGTGTTGATTACATTACGCACCATACTTAATGCAATTATCTGTTGTTCGCAACTTAATACTGAAGGGGTTCGGATGATAACCTGAAGGTGGATTATTTAGGCATAGATGCATGCTGGATAGCGGTCTATGTACTTTGTCGTAATGCCCTGATTAAATCACATAGTAATCATCGTTGATATGTATTGAATCTTATTTGTCAATTGCTCACCTGTAATTTGTTCACAGCATGTTAGTTATCTTATTGGAGAGACACCACTAGTGAACTGTGGACCCCGGTCCATTCTTTTACATTTGAATACATTCTACTGTTTTACTGTTTCTTTGCAAACAAACACCATCTTCCACTCGATACGCTTAATCCTTTGTTTTCAGCAAGCCGGTGAGATTGACAACCTCACTGTTACGTTGGGGCAAAGTACTTTGATTGTGTTGTGCAGTTCCACGTTGGCGCCCTTTCACCGGTGTTGCCGCACTACATTCCTCCACCAACAACCTTCACGTGCTTCTTGGCTCCTACTGGTTCGATAACCTTGGTTTCTTTCTGAGGGAAAACTTGCTGCTATGCGCATCACACCTTCCTCTTGGGGTTCCCAACGGACGTGTACATCTACGCGCATCACCCTCTTAGGTGGAGGCTCAATGAAAGCATCGTCACTACAAGGAAGATTTGATCGACCAAGTCATGAGAAAAATGTGAAAAGTTCGAGAAGCAGAAATAGTAAGAAGAAGAAAAACACTTACAAATCAAGGAGATCATCTTCGTCGGCAAAACCGCCAATTGATCTCTTCGCAGGGAGCCCTGGTCTCCGTACCTGCATTAACAAAGGCACCATGATCAGCGTCATCATTGCGCACTGATCCCTCTGTGTAGCAAGTGTCACCAGCTGATGAGGGGAGATTTGCGTGAACAGTTTCAGAATCTATCGGGTCATCATGTTCGCTTGTTGGGTTTGTATGATCAACAGTACGGGAATCAACGGGTTCTGAAGAGCCTCTTCCTTCAGAAGTTTCATTTGGCAAGTTATGTAAGTCCTCGGAGGCTACGTGGGTCTACCGAAGGGAAAAAATAAATAAGAATAACAGTCATATAAGTCGATAGCAGCATAACAAGAATTCAAGGAGGGAAATTACCTCTGGTGGAGGATGATCGGTATCAAAAGGAATATACGGAGACATCAGTGGGATCAAGTCCTCTTGACTAAAGGAAGTGAGGCGACGGACTTCATCGAGCAGTTCTTTCTCTGACAATTCAGCAGCGTTAATTCTAGTCTCATCCTTTGGACCTGAATACAACCACATTGGGCGAACTCTAGCCATGACTGGTTGGATTCGACGTTTCAGAAACACTGCCGTTACCTCGGTGCCGACCATAGTTTGTCCGGCAGCCTCCTTGATCCGAAGAGATCTGGCAAATAATTCATCGGCAGCTACTTTTTCGTCGGGAGAGAGAATATTCTTCCAAGAATTCTTAGGCTTGGCCTCAAGGACGTCGACAAAGCGAGGAAGTTGAGATTCGGGTGACAAGGAATCCTTGATATAAAACCACTTCAATCTCCACCCTTGCACGGACTCTCTCATTGGGAAATTAAAGTAATTGACATACGAACGAGCTACGAATCCTACTCCCCCGGTGACAAAAGATCCGTTGCTACTGCTGTATCTCTTCACATAGAAGATCTTTTTCCACAGCCCAAAATGAGGCTCAACGCCTAGATATGCTTCGCAGAGGGTGATAAACACAACAACGTGAAGGATTGAATTGGGAGTGAGTTGCCATAGTTGGATTTCGTAGGTTCGTAGGAGATGGAGGAGGAATTCGTGAACGGGAAGAGAAAGGCCTCGGTATAGGAACGACAAGAACATCACGGTAAAACCGGCAGGGGGATTAGGTCGAGAAATCGCACCTGGAAAGATCACATTCCCCTCATCGGAGGAGATCAATCCCAGGCTTCGGGATCTCTTTTCGTCACGCTTGGTGACGGTCGAAGCTACCCAATCTCCGGGCCTAGCTGCTGAGCTTGGTGGCGCGGCGGCGCCGGAGCTGGGGGAGGAGCGCTTGGGGCGCCTTCCTTCGAAAGAATCGAGGAAGATTTGGCGGCGCCGCTCGTAGAGCTGGCGGCGGCGCTAGGGTTCTTCTTCTTCACCATCGTAAGATCTTGGAAAGGCCAGGAAGCAGTGGCGGCGGCGCGAACAGTTGTGAATGGGAGAAGAGGAAGAACAACGAAAGGATGAATGAAGGAAGAGAATGGGGATTTCTATCTCTTGGGAAACTTGAGGAAGGCCTCGTATTGTTACTGGGCCTTTTTCTCCAGTTAATGGTTGCGGAAATCGAGGAGGTGCCTCGCTAACCGTGTAGAGAGAAGCAGGAATTGCTCGAAAACAGGGCTGGCAGGTTGCGTCTTATCTGTCAAAATCAAGAGGACAGTAAAACGTAATCAATGACGTCATGGGGAATGATCGCATACGAAGAGATAAGAATATGTCGGGTGATCAATTTGAGCCTACGCACGGATTGCGAGCATCCGCGCCCAGGCTCGGGGGCTACTCCCATCGGGAGCGCTGCACGCGCACCCGACAGAATGAGGACTCGAAGGAAAAGTTTGACTGGGAGTCTGCACCCAGACATAAGCGCCCGTGCCCAGACTCGGGGGCTACTCCCATCGGGAGTGCCGAATGCGCACCCGATAGAACTTTTTTCGCACTCCAGGATCATGCCCGGGGACTTGATTCTGTGTAGGGTAACGTTGTTTTTCCATCGGCAGTTAACCAACAGAAGTTGGGCACGTTATTCATTATCCCTTGCGTAAAGAAAATGTATCGGATGGACTACAAAGACTTGCAGGAAAAGCTTCGAAGAAGAATGTTTGAATGGTACAACTTGAGTCTACGCACGAATTGCAAGCATCCACCTAGACTCTGTGGCTACTCCCATCGGCGCCTGCGCGCACCCGATAGAAAACAAGGAAAGCAAGAATGATCAAGGAGAAGGACTTCGGAAGAAGATATGCTTCCCTCACCCGAACTATGTTCGGCTAGACACTCGGGGACTACTGACATGGGCATTACCCTTCGGGTAACCAGTGTTGCTCTACCCTATACGGACTAGATGGAGGCCCATGAAGGTACTCGAAGGCAAGGTGGGCCACTAGGACGGTGCGGCGGAAGATTGCTTGGAGTTCAAGACACGGAGGAAGCCAAACAAGGAAAGCTTGAAGATAGATCTATTGTAAACCTACTCGTACTCGATGAGATCTCTCGGGACCTGGCCACCTATATAAAGGCCAGGAGAGGGGCTATCGAGACACACAATCAATCTTAGCGATCTTAACCAACAAAAGCTTAGAACTAGGTTACCCTAGCGATTAGCTATCTCGACGAGATCACAGCCGAACTATTCGGCACCCCATTGTAACACTGTTTTCATCATAATCAAGAACAGACAGGCAGGACGTAAGGGTTTTACCTCATCGAGGGCCCCGAACCTGGGTAATCGCTCTCCCCGCTTGTCTGTGTACCGATGTCTCGTGTCAGCTTGCAGGATTCCGTCAACCCTAAGCCCCTATCGGAGGGCATTGCCGAGGAGCACCCTCCACATTGGGGATGATATGTTCTACAGGACTTTGGAAGAGCTACTTCTTAAATGTTTGGGACCAGCCGAATCAAATCGGCTCTTACACGAGGTACACGAAGGTGCCTGTGGAACTCACCAATCGGCTCATAAGATGAAATGGTTGATCAGACGATCGGGGTTTTATTGGCCCACCATGCTTGAGGACTGTTTTAAGTACTATAAAGGGTGTCAAGCATGTCAAAAGTTTGGGAGCATTCAGATGGTACCGCATCAGCAATGAACCCCATCATCAAGCCGTGGCCGTTTCGAGGGTGGGGCATGGATATGATCGGTAAAATCAATCCTCCATCGAGCAAAGGCCATGTATGCGTTCTGGCCATTACAGATTATTTCACTAAATGGGTGGAGGCCGTCCCTATGAAGTCAGTGGCATCGAAAGATGTTATCAATTTTGTGAAGGAACATGTCATTCATAGATTCGGGATTCCCCAGACTATCACGACCGATGGAGGCTCGGTTTTCGTCTCTCGCGAGTTCAGAAAATTCTGCGAGGACATGGGAATTAAGCTGATCCGATCGTCTCCATATTATGCTCAAGCAAATGGGCAAGCCGAAGCGTCCAACAAGAGCCTTATCAAGCTGATCAAGAGGAAAATCGACGAGCACCCTACGGGCACGAGGTATTGTCGAGGCTTTGTGGGCTTACCGCATGTCATGTCATGAAGCGATCAAAACTCGCCATATCATCTCGGCCTATGGACAAGAAGATGTACTGCTCGGGAGATCACGGCTGTCGAGACGAACTACGTTTCAGAATGATTTAACGGCTGAAGAATATGCAGCCCTGATGAGTGATAGCATTGAGGATGTAACGGAGCTCAGGCTATGGTCGCTTGAGAAGATTAAAGAGAACAACACCAAGGTAGCTCGTGCATATAATAAGAAGGTGAGACCAAAGGAGTTCCACGTTGGTGATCTGGTATGGGAAGCTGTATTGCCATTGGGGACTAAGGATGCAGCGTATGGTAAATGGTCTCCAAATTGGCACGGGCCGTACAAGTCGACCAAGTTTTAAAGGGTAATGCATACATGCTCGAGGAGTTGAACGGTGTGAAATTCCCACCTGTCAATGGCCAGCATCTCAAGAAGTATTTCCCAAGTATGTGGGATGATGGACAGTAAAACATGGAGGCCGATGCGTGAAATCGGCCAGTAAAAAAAATTGGCAGCCGATGCACAGACATCGACTTTAGAATAAAATAGCCGATGTGCAGCCATCGACTTTAGAGGTACAAAGTATCATGATCAGGTATCAAGTTACTGTCTGAATTTGAGGAATGTTTGCTTGAACCTGTCTAATGTGGTAATTGAGTTTGGCCTTGTGGGCGTTTGATGGTGAAAGACCGATACGCTGCTATCGGTTCTTGGGGCGTTGACCTACTTTGACAATCGGAAGATTTGAAATCGGACAATTGGAAAATCAAATTGGAAGAACATTTTCATTGATTCAAAGAGGGATTTTACAAGGAAGAGCCGATTGCTCTCAAAAGGATCATCTAGTGCCTAATGCACTACTACTAGCCCTACACTACTCCCTAATCTAAGGGCCGTCGCTGCCCTCGTCGTCGCCGTCCTCGCCGCTGTCGGCGCTGCTGCCGGCGACGTCCTCGTCGCTGCTGTTGAAGCCGCCGGCAGGGGCTTCATCCTCCTCCTCGTCGTCGTCATCATCGTCATCCGACCCGGCGCGGAAGCGCTTGGCCGGTGGGTACTCCTCGGAGGAGGAGTCCTCCTCCGCCTCCTCTTCCTCCTCGTCGGAGGAGAGGTCCGCCTCCCAAGAGAAGAGGTCGTCGTCGCTCGCCGCCTCCAACTCCCCGTCGACGAGGAATTGGAGGTCCTCCTCCCCGTCGGTCAGGGGCTCGTCCTCCTCCGACTCGATGGAGGAGTCCCAGTCCCTCGTGTCCCAATACTCTGGGGCGCGGGCCTCGTATATTGCCGTCAGGTTGACCTCCGGCTCGAGCTCGCTGGAGGAGGAGGATTCGAAGGAAAGGCCTGAGGAGGCGGAGGAAGAAGAGGAGTCCATGGCAGAGGAGGGTTTTTTGCCGATGACTAGTGCGGAACAGGGGAATGAGGAAGCGAACTGCCCGGATGAATTTAAATAAAGGGGATATAGTGAAAGATGATTAAATGTTGTGGCAGTTTCGAGGATGCGGTGCCAAAACTGTCAAATCGTGCAGTACGGAGAAGTTGAGAAGGCAAGGCATCATGATGAAAGGGCACTGTAGCGGTTCGGCTCTGCAACGCAGTTTGCTCTGTTATGTCAAATCATGGTGAAGGAAAACAGAGTGGTTTTGAAATTATTATTGCCAAAACCAGGGGGGCATGTGTTATCACCAGATTTTGGCCAGATCAGGAGATGGGCCGTAATTGAGATGGGCTTGGAAGATATGCACATAAGGTGTTTCTGAATCGGCCTCGTGCGTGAATTTGGGCTATGTTGCCCGTGTATCTATACATTATTTAGATCGCATGTTAGTTTAGAATTAAGAGATAGAGTTTGGGTCGTACCCAGTTAGGTTTATTCCAAAGATAGAAAGTCCACGGACTATAAATATGTATCTAGGGTTATTGAGAAAGGAGGACGTCACGCTCACAACAAACACAATCCAGGCGCATCGCCACCCCTTGTTTCGAGGGTTTCTTCCGGTAAGCGTCATGATGCTCAGATCGCATCTTGCGATCTAGGCAAGATTTTATTCGCTGTTTGGTGTTGCTCGATCAAGCATTTTTTGGCGAGTAACATTGTTTATCATAGATGTTTTAGGCTTGCACCGATGCTTTTCTCGATATGTTATCTAGTGTGCTCCAATATCTAGCTGTCTTTGCACCTATCTTAGGTGTAAGGGCGCACGCTTCATCTTTATTTAGTAGTTTCGATCTGTTATAGTTGTTCTTTGTTCTTCAAGGATTAGTTTGATATCCGTATGGTTAGGCCTTGCAAACGGGTTGAACGATCCAGTAGTGCGTAAGGTACGGTTTGCCGATCCAAGAAGGGATGTTCCGGGAATCGACTCCGTGTTGGTTTTTAGGCATCTTTCTGGTTTAGTTTTCTGTTATCTTTCGTATCTGCCAGGCTCAACTACGTGTAGGATGTTCCGGTTATGCGGTGAAAACCCTAAACTGTCGTAGATTGATTTAGCTTAGTATTGATAAAGCAGGATCCCCATGTTATTGTTGATCCATTATGAACCATGGGTTAATCGGCTCTTTGAGCCGATTCACAGGGTAACCTGGGAGCCGATCGAGGCTCATTTAATGTTTACGTGTCTACCATGCAGGAAACTAATTGAAGCAATCCAACACCTTCCTAACCAGGTATAGGTCAGGTGGCACGCCCTTGCAACCGCCAGGACGTGTGCCGGAGCATTGCGGGCCGTTGCCCGAGGGACCAGGGCCCACCAGCAGTCCTGGGAGCCTCCCGGCTCTCCGTGTTGCCCGTCGCTGCTCGCCGGTGGGTTTTGGTAGGCAACACCATGCTACTTTTATGACAATACTCACATGTTTTATACATACTTTACATCATTATTATGCATTTTCTGGCACTAACCTATTAACAAGATGCCGAAGCGCCAGCTGTTTTCACTGTTTTTGGTTTCAAATCCTACAAAGGAAATATTCTCGGAATTGGACGAAATCAACGCCCGGGTCTTATTTTTCCACGAAGCTTCCAAGACCTCCGGAGGATACGGGCCCACGAGCTTGATACACAGATGCACACGTCCGTTGGGAACCCCAAGTGGAAGGTATGATGCGATAGAAGCAAGTTTCAGATGAAACCAAGGTTTAATCGAACCAAGAGGAGCCAAGAAGCACGTTGAAGGTTGATGGTCGCGAAATGTGATGCGGCGCAACAGGGATTCCGGCGCCAACGTGAATCCACAACAAAACAAAGTACTTTGCCCCAACGAAATGTTGAGGTTGTCAATCTCACCGGCTTGCTGTAACAAAGGATTAAACGTATCGAGTGGAAGATGTTTGCAAAGAAAACAAGAAAAACACAATTGCAAGAGATTGTATGCTATGTAAAGAATAGGACCGGGTCCACAGCTCACTAGAGGTGTCTCTCCCATAAGATAAAAGCATGTTGGGTAAACAAATTACAGTGGGCAATTGACAAATAGAGAAAGGCATAACAATGCATGTACATGATATGATAAATATAGTGAGATTTAATTGGGCATTACGACAAAGTACATATACCGCCATCCAACCGCATCTATGCCTAAAAAGTCCACCTTTTATCATCCGAACCCCTTCCATATTAAGTTGCAAAGCAACAGACAATTGCATTAAGTATGGTGCGTAATGTAATCGACAACTACATCCTTAGACATAGAATCAATGTTTTATCCCTAGTGGCAACAGCACATCACAACCTTAGAACTTTCTCACTGTCCCAGTGTCAATGAAGGCATGAACCCACTATCGAGCATAAATACTCCTCTTGGAGTTAAGTACAAACTTGGCCGAGCCTCTACTAATAACGGAGAGCATGCAAGATCATAAACAACACATAAACAATAGATTGATAATCACCATAACATAGTATTCTCTATCCATCGGATCCCGACAAACACAACATATAGTATTACGTATAGATGATCTTGATCATGTTAGGCAGCTCACAAGATCCAACAATGAAGCACAACAAGGAGAGGACGACCATCTAGCTACTGCTATGGACCCATGGTCCAGGGTGAACTACTCACTCATCACTCCGAGGCGATCATGGCGATGAAGAGTCCTCCGGAGATGAATCCCCTCTCCGGCAGGGTGCCGTAGGCGATCTCCAGAATCCCCCGAGATGGGATTCGCGGCGGCGGCGTCTCTGGAAGGTTTTCCGTATCGTGGCTCTCAGCACGGGGTTTCGCGACGGAGGCTTTAAGTAGGCGGAAGGGCAACGCGGGGGCCACACGAGGCCCCACACCCTAGGTCGGCGCGGCCAGGGGTGGGCCGCGCCGCCCTATGGTGACGGCGCCTCGTGGCCCCACTTCCTTCCCTCTTCGGTCTTCTGGAAGCTTGCAAAAATAGGACCCGGCGAAGATTTCGTCCAATTCCGAGAATATTTCCTTACTAGGATTTCTGAAACCAAAACAGCAGAAAGAACTGGCTTCTTCATCTTGTTAATAGGTTAGTTCCAGAAAATGCGTAAATACGACATATAATGTGCATAAAACATGTAGGTATTATCAATAAAGTGACATGGAACATAAGAAATTATCGATACGTTGGAGACGTATCAGGCCCGTACCCATAGGGCGGCGCGGCCAGCATGGGGCCCGCGCCGGCCTATGGTGTGGGGCCCCCGCGTCGCCCCCAACCCTACCCTTCCGCCTACTTATAGCCTTCTTCGCGAAACCCCGTACCGATAGCCACGATATGGAAAACCTTATCGAGACGCCGCCGCCAATCCCATCTCGGGGGATTCAGAGATCGCATCCCGCACCCTGCCGGAGAGGGAATCATCACCGGAGGGCTCTACATCACCATGCCCGCCTCCGGATTGATGCGTGAGTAGTTCATCCTTGACTATGGGTCCATAGAAGTAGCTAGATGGTTGTCTTCTCCTCTTGTGCTATCATGTTTAGATCTTGTGAGCTGTCTAACATGATCAAGATCATCTATTTGTAATGCTACATGTTGTGTTTGGCGGGATATGATGAATATAGAATATTATGTCAAGTTGATTATCAATCTATCATATATGTGTTGTTTATGTTCTTGCATGCTCTCCGTTGCTAGTAGAGGCTCGGCCAAGTTGATACTTGTAACTCCAAGAGGGGGTATTTATGCTCGATAGGGTTCATGCCTCCATTGAATCTAGGACAATGACAGAAAGTTCTAAGGTTGTGGATGTGTGTTACTAGGGATAAAACATCAATGCTTTGTCTAAGGATATTTGTGTTGATTACATTACGCACCGTAATTAATGCAATTGTTTGTTGTTTGCAACTTAATACTGGAGGGGGTGCGGATGCTAACTCGAAGGTGGATTATTTAGGCATAGATGCATGCTGGATGGCGGTCTATGTTCTTTGTCGTAATGCCCTGATTAAATCTCATAGTGATCATCATGATATGTATTGAATCTTTATTTGTCAATTGCCCACCTATAATTTGTTCACCCAGCATGTTATTTATCTTATTGGAGAGACACCACTAGTGAACTGTGGACTCCGGTCCATTCTTTTACATCTGAATACAATCTACTGCAATCATTGTTCTCTACCGTTCTTTGCAAACAAACATCATCTTCCACACAATACGTTTAATCCTTTGTTTTCCGCAAGCCGGTGAGATTGACAACCTCACCGTTACGTTGGGGCAAAGTATCATGATTGTGTTGTGCAGTTCCACGTTGGCGCCGGTTTCCCGGTGTTGCGCCGCACTACACTCCTCCACCAACAACCTTCACGTGTTCCTTGACTCCTACTGGTTCGATAACCTTGGTTTCATACCGAGCAAAACTTGCTTCTATATGCATCACACCTTCCACTTGGGGTTCCCAACGGACGTGTGCTTCACGCGTGTCAAGCTAAATTTCTGGCGCCGTTGCCGGGGAGATCAAGACACGCTGCAAGGGGAGTCTCCACATCCAATCTCTTTACTTTGTTTTTGTCTTGCTTTACTTTATTTTTATTTACTGTCTTGTTTGCTTTATATCAAAAACACAAAAAAATTAGTTGCTTTACTTTCTGTATTGTTTACTTGTTCTATATCAAAACACAAAAAAATTAGTTACTTGCATTTATTTTATTTACCTTTTGTTTATTTCATCATGCTTCCTCCTAAGTTCACTCTGAAAGATATACCTGTAGGGCAAGGGTCTATCATTGGAAGAGATAATATAGAAGAATTTTCACTCATGTTAGTATAGTTGACGATTTTGAAGATAGATCCTTGGTAGAACTTGCTCCTAATTATGAAAAAATTACTGCTTCCTTAGTACACATGTTGGAGGCTAGATTTGTTAATCTTAATCCAATAATGCAACACATGTTTCTTACACTCTCTCATATGAAGATGGGGAAAAGAGAGATTTTGTTTTAGAGGTCCTTCTTAGAGAATTTGGTGATATAGCTAAAGAAGCTAGAAAAGTTTTTATTAAGCATAAGAGGCTTGGCATTTATACTGATTTTGCAAGAACACTTAAAAAGATGGACATGGATAGATTAAAGTACACTAATAATGTCAATGGTGAGGGGGAGATCAAAGTACCAATACCTAGTAAGCTCCTAGGGATGCATGAAGCTTTAGAAAATAACTATGCTTGGCTTGTTCCTGAAAATTTGTTTGATGAGGATAGTAAGCCTAAGAGCAATGAAAGAGGAGTTACTTACATAGACCAGATACAATGAATTGTTGAGAAAACTCCCAACTCCCGAGGTAATAATGTTGATGCTTCTTCTCTAGATAATACTTGATTTGCACTTTCTGCGCCTAGCTGAAAGGCGTTAAAGAAAAGCACTTCTTGGGAGATAACTCATGTTTTATTTTACTACTGTATTGTTGAGTCTTGGAAGTTGTTACTACTGTAGCAACCTCTCCTTATCATGTTTTTGTGCCAAGTAAGTCTCTATGGTAAAGTTGATGCTAGATTTGGATTGCTGCGCAGAATTGCTCTCTGTCACGAATTTGCGTAGAACTCTCAGAAAAATCAAAAAATCTGCCAATTTACGTGCGTGATCCTATATGTACGCAACTTTCATTAGTTTGAGTTTTTCCGTCTGAGCAAGTTAAGTGCCTCGTAAAAATTCGTCTTTACGGACTGTTCGTTTTTGACAGATTCTGCATTTTATTTCGCATTGCCTCTTTTGTTATGTTGAATGGATTTCTTTGTTCCATTAACTTTCGTAGCTTTGTGCAATGTCCATAAGTGTTAAGAATGATTATGTCACCTCTGAATATGTGAATTTTTGATTATGCACTAACCCTCTAATGAGTTTGCTTTAAGTTTGGTGTGGAGGAAATTTTCAAGGGTCAAGAGAAGAGGATGATACAATATGATCAAGAAGAGTGAAAAGTCTAAGCTTGGGGATGCCCCCGTGGTTCATCCCTGCATATTTTAAGAAGACTCAAGCATCTAAGCTTGGGGATGCCCAAGGCATCCCCTTCATCAACAACTTATCAGGTCACTTCTACTGAAACTATATTTTTATTCCATCACATCTTATGTTCTTTACTTGGAGCGTCTTTTTGCTTTTGTTTTTTGTTTTTGGTTTGAATAAAGTTGGATCCCACCATCCTTGTATTAGAGATATTACGCTCCGCTTTTTCATTTGAACACTTGTGTTCTTAGTTATGCTTTAATGTTCATGGCGAAGGCTGAAAATTGCTTCGTTGATTGCTATTTGGTTGGAATCAGAAAATGCTTCATATGGTTTGGAATAACTTGAAACTTGGCAATTGTTTTGAGCTCTCATAGATCATGTTTAAGCTCTTGCATCATGTAGTTTAATCTATTAGTGGAGAACTACCGTAGAGCTTGTTAAATTTTGGTTTGCATGATTGGTCTCTCTAAGGTCTAGATTTTTTTTGGTAAAGTGTTTGAACAACAAGGAAGACAATGTAGAGTCTTATAATGCTTGCAATATGTTATTGTGTAAGTTTTGCTGTACCTGTTCATACTTGTGTTTGCTTCAAACAACCTTGCTAGCCAAAGCCTTGTACTGAGAGGAAATGCTTCTCGTGCATCCAAACACCTTGAGCCAAAACCCATGCCATTTGTGTCCACCATATCTACCTACTATGTGGTATTTTTCTGCCATTCCAAAGTAAATTACTTGAGTGCTACCTTGAAAATTTCATTCCTTTGTCTTTGCAATATATAGCTCATGGGAAAATAGCTTAAAAACTATTGTGGTGATGAATATGTAGCTATGTGTCTTAGTTCTTATAACTTGCTTGTTGAGCGGTAACCATGTTTCTGGGACGCCATCAACTTTTTACCTTTGTTGGATATCATGTGAGATGCTATGCATGTTCGTCTTGTCTGAAGTAAGGGTGATTTCATGATCAAATGGTTTGAGTATGCATATGTTAGAGAAGAACATTGGGCCGCTAACCAAAGCCATGTATCATGGTGGAAGTTTTCAGTTTGGACATACATCCTCAATCTCTTATGAGAATATTATCTCGTTGTTGAATGCTTATGCATTAAAGAGGAGTCCATTATCTGTTGTCTATGTTGTCCCGGTATGGATGTCCTAAGTTGAGATCTATTAAAAATGAGAAATCAAATGCGATTGATCTCCTTGGACCTTTGTACAGCGGCATAGAGGTACCCCTTTGTGACACTTGGTTGAAACATATGTTATGCAATGATAATCCATGTAATCCAAGCTAATTAGGACAAGGTGCGGCACTATTGGTATTCTATGCATGAGGCTTGCAACTTGTAGGAAGTATTATGCATAACACATATGAATTATTACTACCGTTGACAAAATGGTTTCTATGTTTTCAAAATAAAAGCTCTAGCACAAAAACAGTAATCCATGCTTCCCTCTGCGAAGGCCATTCTTCTACCTTATGTTGAGTCAGTTTACCTACTTCTTTCTATCTTAGAAGCAAACACTTGTGTTAACTGCATTGATTCTTACATGTTTACTTATTGCACTTGTTATATTACTCTATGTTGACAAATATCCATGAGATATACATGTTACAAGTTGAAAGCAATTGCTGAAACTTAATCATCCTTTGTGTTGCTTCAATGCATTCTACTTTGAATCTATTGCTTTATGAGTTAGCTCTTATGCAAGTCTTGTTGATACTCGTCTTGAAAGTACTATTCATGAAAAGTTTTGCTATATGATTAGGTTGTTTAGTCATTATCTTTTGTTAGCAATCTTTTGCTTCGAATCACTCCATCCATCTCATATGCTTTACAATAATGTTGATCAAGGTTATGTTGGTAGCATGTCACTTCAGAAATTATTTGTTGTTATCATTTACCTACTCGAGGGCGAGTAGGAACTAAGCTTGGGGATGCTTGATACGTCTCAAACGTATCTATAATTTCTTATGTTCCATGCTACTTTTATGACAATACTCACATGTTTTATACATACTTTACATCATTATTATGCATTTTCCGGCACTAACCTATTAACAAGATGCCGAAGCGTCGTTGTTGTTTTCTTTGTTTTTGGTTTTAAATCCTACAAAGGAAATATTCTCGGAATTGGACGAAATCAATGCCCGGGTCTTATTTTTCCACGAAGCTTCCAAGACCGGGGGCGAAGTGGGGCCACGAGGGCCCGTACCCATAGGGGCGTGGCCATCATGGGGCCCGCGCCGCCTATGGTGTGGGGCCCCGCGCCGCCCCCAACCCTACCCTTCCGCCTACTTATAGCCTTCGTCGCGAAAACCCCTGTACCGAGAGCCACGATACGAAAACCTTCCGAGACGCCGCCGCCGCCAATCCCATCTTGGGGATTCAGGAGATCGCCTCCGCACCCTGCCGGAGAGGGGAATCATCACCGGAGGGCTCTACATCACCATGCCCGCCTCGGGCGTGAGTAGTTCATCCTTGACTATGGGTCCATAGAGCTAGATGGTTGTCTTCTCCTCTTGTGCTATCATATTTAGATCTTGTGAGCTGCCTACCTGATCAAGATCATCTATTTGTAATGCTACATGTTGTGTTTGGCGGGATCCGATGAATATAGAATATTATGTCAAATTGATTATAAATCTGTCATATATGTGTTGTTTATGTTCTTGCATGCTCTCCGTTGCTAGTAGAGGCTCGGCCAAGTTGATACTTGTAACTCCAAGAGGGGGTATTTATGCTCGATAGTGGGTTCATGCCTCCATTGAATCGGGACAGTGACAGAATGTTCTAAGGTTGTGGATGTGCTGTTGCTACTAGGGATAAAACATCAATGCTTTGTCTAAGGATATTTGTGTTGATTACATTACGCACCGTACTTAATGCAATTGTCTGTTGTTTGCAACTTAATACCGGAAGGGGTTCGGATGCTAACCGAAGGTGAATTATTTAGGCATAGATGCATGCTGGATGGGGTCTATGTTCTTTGTCGTAATGCCCCGATTAAATCTCATAGTGATCATCATGATATGTATTGAATCTTTATTTGTCAATTGCCCACCTGTAATTTGTTCACCCATCATGTTATTTATCTTATTGGAGAGACACCACTAGTGAACTGTGGACCCCGGTCCATTCTTTTACATCTGAATACAATCTACCGCAATCATTGTTCTCTACGTTCTTGCAAACAAACATCATCTTCCACACAATACGTTTAATCCTTTGTTTTCAAAAGCGGTGAGAGATTGACAACCTCAGTGTTACGTTGGGGCAAAGTATTTTGATTGTGTTGTGCAGTTCCACGTTGGCGCCGGTTTCACGGTGTTGCGCCGCACTACACTCCTCCACCAACAACCTTCACGTGTTCCTTGACTCCTACTGGTTCGATAACCTTGGTTTCATACTGAGAGAAACTTGCTTCTATACGCATCACACCTTCCACTTGGGGTTCCGAACGGACGTGTGCTTCACGCGTGTCAGTCATCCCAACTAACATTCATTAATGGTAGTGTATCTTTACATGCAATATATCCATCTCACCTGTTTTTTTCTATCCAATTGTTGTAGATCACCAAAGCAATGAACAATTTACATGTGTTTCCACAATTTTTAACAATTGAATATTCCATATTCCAATATACAAATTCATTTTAATGTGAATCATAACTTTTTCAATTATACAATATGGTTTCTTAGAAAGATTCCTGATGTAACGTGTGTGGTATCCTTATAGTTGCAAATATGGTCATAATGATGTGCCGCAACTCTATGGAGAGAGGGGGAGGGAGAGACGGAAAGAGAAAGAGGGAGAGAGAGAGAGGGAGGGAGATGGATAGAGGGAGAGAGAGCTATTGCCACTAACTCGTAGTTTAGAGGTGGAATACACCCTTCTTATCATGATAATGACAGCGATGGCGTTGGAGAGGTGCAACTGGGGATGGCTCCAATGATGTTTCCCCCTCCATTTTTTGTCAGCGGTGGAGTTTCTAATATTGTTTGGTTTTTCCATGGCGGGGTCATCTCTCTCTTGAAGTCACGAAAATCATGACTTAGAGTTAGTTTTAGGTCAATGTAAGATGTGTGCATTAGAATCGAGGCAATTAGACGGCTGAGGTATTGGGGCCCAGACCATGGGGCTCACCATGCATGCAGCCTAGTTGGCTCCAGGTTTTCTCGTTGGTCTCAGAGTTTCCTATTTTCCATAAAAGTTTTGTGGAAAATATCATTAGTGCATTTGAGATCGTGAATGTTCCTAAATGTAAAAAAAAAAATACATGAAAACAGGATTTTAGAGTTACTAGCAGAATACCCGTGCGTTGCTATGGCCTCTTATTAAATGTGGACATAATATGTGTAAAATTTCATGTATGTAAATACTGGAGGTTTGTTTGGTTATATGTTAAAATATTTTTCTGTATACTTTTTACATGTGTATCTAGCCAAGCAACAAGGATTCATACTTTTCCACCATAAAACGCTCCCTATGTCTTTTTGAAAATGGTTTTTTTTATTTTACATAAACCCCATCTTTTTTTAGTAAAATCTTAAATAATTTTCTTAAAAAATAATTTTCTTAAAAAATGAGTAGATCCCAGGCTAGCCTGGCCCAACCAAAGGCCCAGTCATGGCAGCCCAGCTTGGAACCCTATCCTCTCAGTAGCCCAGAGCGGAGACACGCACGCCCTTCGCTCCATCCAATCCGCGCCGCCAGCACCGTACGCGAGCGCTCCCTCTTTCCCTCTCTCTCGCTCCCCAACCAGCCCACGCTCCGGCCGGCCGGACACCAGAGCTCAGGGATTCAGCCTTAATCTGAGTGATTTTTCTACACAGCGGCCGCGTCCTCTTCCCGGGAGACCGGAGCAATTCCTCCATCCATCGTGTTTGTCGGCGAGCGCTCTTCTTGGCTCCATGGATGCTCTGCCCTCCATCGCCCTTTCCATCCTTCAGGTCATCATCCAGCACATCCTTCTACCACTCATTTCTCTGAAGCCGCCCCTTCACATATCCTTTCAATTTTGTTGCTGGGTGATAATTCGGAGGCTGCTTGTGTATATAAACGGGTGGATTTTAGTCTAGAAAAGCGAGGTGGGACTATTGAATATAGAAGATATGCTTCCAGCCGAGATTCCTGAGTTCTTTGTGGGTCGATGCACTACAATGAACAGCGTGGACTGCATATTGGGCCGTAACAATTGATCGATGGACGGAAAGTTCGGACGAAAGGAGCAGTTCCGCTCGAGATGATAAAATAAACGAACCGGTACCATGTCAATGTGAAGTATTATGTATTTTGGTGGGAGGGCAAAACGGTCCAAAAAAAGCGTTGACGAAACTTTTTAGCAGAAACCTTAGCTCCTTCATTATTAGGTACTAGTACAGATGCCCGTGCGTTGCCACGGGAAAACAGGACATGAAGAGAGGTGATTTCATTTTAATAGTTGCCACAAGCACGATGATTTGTAGTTTCGACCTAACGTTATAAGCTGATATTTTTACCCTCCTCTTAACCCCTCTAAGGATAAATAGCATGTGTTTTTTGTGTCTCTTTTACACCTCTATCTATTTTTTAGCGTAAAATCTATCGATTTCCCACCATGTTAACCATCTTTGCTTAAGACAATAGGTAATTGCAAATGCGTTGCAACAGGGGTCATACATACTCTAATGGTTCTACACCAATCATGTTAAACATGTAATCTTAGAATTCTTGTACACATCAAACCGTATTTGTCAAGTTTTGAACACACGCGTAATATTGTGTGTACGTCAAGACCTAGTCACTAAACACACACTTCGAAAAATAAAACAAGGTTTAGTATGCCCGTGCCTTGCGACAGGTTTGAATTGAACTAAACATCTTCTTTGAAGCATATTTGATCTCACCAAAATTTAAATGCACTTACATATTCTACTATATAAAAAAAATTCTCACAAAAGTAAGAGAAAACCTCGCCACTTGCCTTACAATCCTTATTTGCATCATTGGATATCTAAAGTATAAAATCATCATGCAAAAAATTAACATGAGAAAAACACTAAATAAAATATATCTTCCTAAATTGCCAAAACATAGCTCAATTATTTTCTTCTGGGAAAGCCAAACGGAAAGGTCTACATTGCACTATAACTACAAGTTAATACATCGCATGCTAAAACTATTCTGCAAGAAGAGAAACAATGGTGGAAAAACATGTCTTTATCTCAGAGCTCACATGAGAGCCATCTGTCCTAATGTTGTTGTTGAATATTGTTAGCTAAGACCTAACTCTTTGAATTTTAGGTCTGAATTCAGCAGCCATCCTATATTATCTATTAATACATATTTCATTATCGTTTAATACAGGTATCATGTAATATTTTCTCTACACAATTCCAATCATTCTTTGTTCAGCACTTATCAATAGCAACAATCAATAATTTATTCCACCACAAAGCATTCCATAGTACTCAACTAAGCAGACCAATGCATAGTACAAAGTTGATCTAACTTGTACATTCACAACTGTTCATGCATTACAAGCAATCCTCGTTTCACTTGACTATTCCCACTTCAGTACTACACACATATAGCTAAGCACAGTACAACATCATAAAAGATGATCCGATAATTTTACTTACTGTCACCTCCTAGCTAGAAGCTTAGTCGTAATGTTTGCAAGCTATCTTCTTCAATCAAGAAGTGGCTTGGTCATGTACACTGGATATTTCTAATCTTCTACCAAACTCTATGCATCAGTTTCTTGCGAGTGCCAAGCTTCAGTTTACACCTGCAATTTAAAGGGAGGGAAAATGTGACAAGAGATCGGGAGGGAAACATGTGACAAGAGATCAATAGTATTCACATTTCCTGGTCATGAGACATTCTTTTCTTCAAAGTTGTTTCAGAAAGTTTACGCTATCCCTGAATCACAAATCAAGTGAAACTAAATTTTAAAAAGGCACGCAACTCTATATCTGTGTGAAATGAAAAGCTAATGGCACATATAAATTCTGACCATGGGCATCTTTGAACTCGGGATGACAATAGCACCAAAGAAACCAGAGAAACAACATGCATTTATTTCAACGGGTTAAGGACACGAGTGAGCATCGTAGCACAAGATGACACTCAATAGGTGGCCAAGATAATGTGGCCATGATTTGCGTGAGGTAGTTCATAATTATTCACCTCAATGAATTCTCCCAATCTACTTGAGTACTGCTTAACGCAAGTGTGCATGTTTACTGTTTAGTACTTATGATTTGGTTGCTCACTCGAGAGCTCCTCCAATTAAGCATTAGAATGAGATCAACAATCCACTCAAAGGAAATTGACAAAAACTAAAGGACGTTTAAATCTCCTTCCGTAAATCAATCAGCAAAACATAAGCACAATAGAGAAGCATGTTCTAATGGAGCCAGACCTATAAATCAGAGCCTTATCCATCCAATCATGGAGAAATTCTTATAAATCAGGGCAAGTTGTGCTCACCTGCAGCCACGGCGGCGACGCCGCTCATGCTGTCGCCACAAACCCCAGATGTCGCCATCATGAAGAATATACTGAAGAATGGGTACCCTGAAGCAGAATAAAAATTAAATCACTTTGTTTAGATTTTAGAATTCACTTACTTGTGTATATATGAGGAATAGGTATCATTCGAGTGCTAAACTGCACAACACTAACATAGGTGAGCTGCAGATGTGAGCGTGTGGCTGTCGTTCATGAAAAATTTAGGATCCATGTTGAATTTCTAAGTAATTGCCTCACTCTAATCACTAACTACCAAACTGATGCGACTGTTGGGATTCAAGCTCCACCATACATTTGTAGAATTGGGCATAGCCTAACTCATTTCTGGTTTAACAAAACAATTTCAGTAACATAGTACATTTCCTGGACAGATGTGGGAATGTACAACCCACATACGTGGGACACTGAAAAGGATGACAGTGCATATAATTGTTGTGAAAAGCAAGATGTGATCATGGTAGCAAGGTTCTGTATTACTAACCCATATGCCACGAAAGTGTTTAGGGTGTTCACAAGGTAAACAAAGACCTCTGATACATGTGTGACCTTTTTCATCCTCTCTACCAATGTAGATGGCGTTGTAAGCATACCCAGCGGGCTGAAATGATTAACTTATTCGATTAATTAGTAATAGTTGGTGCTACCAATCTTCATTTTTTATGCCTTTTCAATTATATCCTGTGTTGTTTGTGCATATGCTAATTGTTGAAATGACCCGCCCAGATTGATCTAACGGCTTCATCCCCGAAGGCACTTGTCATGGCGTAAGGAAAGGCATACATTATAATTAGAAAATATGTAGTAGGTGTGAATTAGTGCAACATATATGCTATCCCAGTGTTAAAAGAATTTACTTCAAATGGAACTTTTACATTCATATGGATGTGGTCATATGAATATCTACAGACCACAACTTCAATCATATACAACTTAAATTTGGATCATTGACATGGATCTTGTCCAAGCTGTGAAAAGTCTCAATCCAATTATGCAGCCCCCGTGGTCTTGTGTATCTTGGCCGATGAGGTGAGGAAGTTGGAGGACCAATTGTTACGGATCTTGTGATGGGAGGCGGATCAAAGACGGACAAGCCCAGGATGTGGAGGAACACCACACGCTAGGAGTCGTCTAGGTCTACCGAGATTGACAAGCGTCCTTTGTCGTGGTGGTTGTGCTAGATGCAGTTCGGAAAGATCTTGCCGGACTTGGCGGGGAAGGAGCTGTGTTCTCTCGACCACGTACTGTGGTCAAAGGCTAGAACCATATGGTTGCCGCTGCATGTAGTCGCTCTTCCATCGGTGGTGGATACAGAGAGCATGCGCATGGTGCTGCTTTATGTTGGGCAGGTTCATCACCAATCACCATGGACAAATCTTGTTGCTGTAGGTAGAGGAGAAAAAGGGAAATGGAAGAGGGGAAAAAATAAAGGCATGTGTGGTTGTATCATGTAAATCCCGTTACTTTGAGTGGAGCATAGAGGAACCGAGTTCCAGCGAGTCACATGAACAATTTAAAAATTTACAAATATAAACAGAAGGGCTATAACATTCACCACGTAAATGTGATCTAAATTAAAACTGTTGATCTAGTACAATTCTTCAGAAAAAATCAACACTAATGATCCAAAATTAAATATTATGACTGATAATATAAAATTAATAATTGAGTTCAATCCTACAACAAACCTGTTGTTCAGCGGCATGCTCGAACGCACAGCAAGTAATCCATTTCTACCACACAGCTTGGCCAAACAGATTTATCAACTTAAACAGGAGACATGAATAGCCTGTGAAATATGCAAGCATGGGTAAATAAAGTCAAAGCAGAGTATCACTTACCTCTAATCCAAAAAGTACACATACACATAGACTTGCATAACACATTATTCTTGTCAATTAGGATCTGCACCCAAAAATTATAAGGGGTAGAGATTTAGGCAATTGAATAACAGCAATACTACAACAGATTGATACCTCTTTTGGCTCGAATAATAACAGGTTGGAATCTGATGAGTGATGATACATTATGAATATGTACAAACCTGGTGTTACATTGGATGGAATCTCACCTTTTGCTGCTTGTTATCACTGGAGATTCATAGTATCAAAAGGATTACAAGGGCCTCCGACTCCTCAACTCGCACCAGTAAAACAACCGACATCGACAATACAATTTATTCTTCATCTTCAGAAATCATCCAAAGCATAGCAGCCTTCTTCCTGCCTTGCATATTCAGAAAATCAAAACCGACCCTGAGTCCCTCACTCTGCATAAGACATACGGTTTGTACAAAGGATCAACTAACAAAATCCAAAGTGAACAATTTAATTCTTCTGCTTTATTCCGAACAAACTACCTGATTGTAAGTGAACAACATCCAAAGTGAACAATTTAATTCTACTCCACACAATAGAACGTGCTTCAGACTGAATCAAAAATCAAAGCTTAAAAAAGACAAGATATAGTTTATCAATGTATAGGAAGTTTTCATGGGCATTGTTACTGCTCAGTGGTCACTGGTAAACATCAGAAAACATCATTTTCTTTCCAACTTAAAGGAATCAATTAATACATGAATAAGAAATATGCAACTTGCACTGTGGATTGAGAGAAACCAAAAAAAAAATGACTTATATCGGCAGATGGAGGAAGTAGATCACAGGGAGGCACAACTGGTAGTCCATGTCTCTAACTTACATGTAGTTACTTCACAGCAATAGAAGAAAATTTAACATTCAAAGCCAGTAGTTGCAAATTGCAATATGTACATCCTTTCGACAGTTAGGATCCAAAGTATTTCCCAGTGCAACAACATCATGATCCAAATCCAATATTCAGATAAGAGACTATTTAAATGTTAATTCTAAAATAAAGCATGATCACTGATGGAAAGCTACTTTAAATGTTATGAAAATGCCTAATGCCAATATAAACACGTTGACAAGAATCCATGATACCTTCAATAAAAATTTATAGACATAACTACCTTGTCTACCAAAAATCCATGATACCTCCAATAAAAAAACACAACCAACCTTCTACTTCTACAGGTAACATATACAAAATATGTGGAAAACATGCATATTGACATACAGGCATGTTGAAAACCTTACTTGGTACGACTGTTTTGGCACAATTCGCAATGGCTATTCGACTATAGGCATGAATCTGAAAGCAGTACAACTACGAAACTACTAAATACAAAATTAGTTGCTAAATGTCTAGAGAAAAGCTAGGGTGAATCTGAAGCAGTACTATGACATCCACATCTACATCAGTATATGCATGAATATGAAGCAGTACTACGAAACTAAATTAGTCGCTAAATTTAAGGAGAAAGAAGGGGTGAATCTGATGCAGTGCTACGATCTATAGGCATGAATCTGAAGCTGTACTACGAAACTGGTTAACCCTCGAAATTTCCGGCGACGAACGGCGGGGACAGTGGAGATGGCAGGTCGATTGGAACTCGGTTTCGTGTTCGCGTGGTCCAGGTCGACGTCAGGTCAGTTGTAGGGCGCCAGCGGCTCCGCGGCGGTTCTGCGGCGACTTCATGTGAGGCCGGAGGCTCTGCGGCGGCTTCGTGTGAGGTCACGTGTGCCACCGCGGCCGGCCGGCCGGCCATCATCCGCACAGGCGCCATGGGTTGTCCAGAGGGATGACGCCCAGCCTCGTCCTCACAGGCGCCATGGGTTGGGGTGCTGCTGGCGGCCGCCAGCGAGAGGCGGATCTTGGAAAGCATGGGGCTCTGGGGCGTCGACGGTGGCGTCACGTGGCGGAGGCGGCATGTGGTGTTCCCAAGCAGCTTCTTCTTGTCGGAAGCTGTAGTACCAGTCCCGTTCCCCCACAAGTACCCCTCGCTCTTCGCCTTGGTGAGGTCCATCTCCGCCTCGGCGATCTTCCTCCCGATCTCACTGCCACCAACAACACATTTCGAATCAACGAATCAGAAAACATGGCAAAGCCATACAGGAAAACCTCAGCAGGGAACCGAGAAATTACGTGCATCCGAGATTCCTCAACTTGTCGTCCACCGAGACCGCCTTGGGGAGCTGCAATTAAGCGCCGCCGTCAGGAAAAAAAAATAGAGAAAAAGCGAGAGGTGGGCCGAGCGGGGAAGGAGAGATCCACACATTGCCGGAGCTCTTCTCGAGGAGGCCGGACAGGATCGCCCGAGTCTGCGCATCCTGCCATAGCCTGCGAACGAATCGCAAAGATATCAGAACTTCTGAGTCGAGGAACAGAGGAGCGATCGGGATCTGGGGAGGGCGCGAGCGTACCGACCCGCAACGTAGAGCCAAGCGAGGCAGGAGAGGAAGGCCATGACGAGGGGGATCCTTCCGGCAGAGGAGGAGGTGGTGGAGGAGGACGATGCCTTGAAGCGGCGGTTGTCGCGGCGCATGGCGCTGGCCAGCGTCTCCATGGCGGCAATCTCCGGCGAGCCTGTTGGGACAGGGAACAGACGGAGGAGGTTGGCGCAGGAGAGGTCGCCGGTGAGCGCTGGAGAGGAGGGGTCTCCACTCTCCAAGAGGCGGCGGTGCGCGACGCGTGAGGGAGGAGTGGGGGCTGCGCGAGGGTTTCCTGGAGTTGGGAACGAAGGACATTTGGACTGCTGGTCAATTTCTCAAGTCGTTAGGGGCTAAACTGCAAAATGTGCAGCGATGGGATGGACGGAACGACGACCAAGGATTGACGTATTGGCAGAATAAGGAACAGGTTCCTCCTTTTTAAGTAGTGTAGATAGATAAAAACATACAAAGCATTTCCGTAGGCTAATGTTGCCATGCCACTGTTTTTTTTTGGGGGGGGGGGGGTTGCAAAGGCCAGTAAACTAATCTCCTGCCGTTTGGTTACAAGATCTGAAAAGAAATGAACTTGCCGTTTGGTTACACAAAAGCGGGCTGTAGAAAAGCTAACATGAACACGTTGAAACCTATCGAGTATTTTTCGCTTTGCTCGGCTTTCCTTTTTCCGCAAAACGAGCCCTGTTCCGCTTTGTCGCTGCAGTCCCAGTCACGGTCACGCCGCACGCACGCGACTCGCCTGGTGATCTGCACTGCGGATCGGATCGGGGCCCTTTCTTGACATGCCGCAGCTGCGCGTCGGCACCGACAGGAATAACCTGCCTTTAAATTACTTTGAACCCCTTTTTTACTTTATTCGTGACACGACTTTTGCCTCTCAAGAAACTCATCGAATAAACCCCTCGCGAACAAGAAGGGGGAAAGAATCAGTTGGAGTTGCAACCAACGCCGTCAGTCGCCACATCGGTGCTACTTCCCCCGTATGAAAATAACTAAACCCTCCTTTGATTTATAAGATTAGGAAAAATATAGGAATGGAAAAATAATAGGATTGAGATGTCATGACTAGTTTAATCGTATGTGAAGATGAGTTTTCTTTGAATGCACCAAAGGTTAGGAGGGCCGTGGCACTCCCAGCCCACGAGAGTTCAAACCCCAGGTTTAACACTTGGTGTCTCATTAAATGCGAAATATTTTTCAGTGAGAGGCGACATTCCCGTCGACAACGACGCGCATGTGGTGACTTCATCAATCGCAAGACCTGTCAGATGAAGTTTCTTGAACGCAGTCTCTCGGAGTCGGAGGTGCTCATAGGGTAAGATGTGCATGCGTGCGTTCATAGGGGTGGGTGTATGTGCGTATATGTGAGCGTCTACCTTTATACTGTGTTTCGTAAAAAAAAAATGCACCAAAAGAATTTTCCATGAGGTATGATCTATACCACCGACAGCTAGAGCAAAACCACCATCGTTGGGCAAGTCGTGGCCGTGCAAGAAAACCAAGCACAGCCACGAGCTGGCCATGTCCTCCTGCTTCGGGCAAGAAGCCTCGACGGAACCGCTAGTATGTCCACGGGGACGTTGCGTGGTCGTTGTGGGAAACAAGGACGCTGGCGGGTTGATCCGGCATCTACCTCCCCGCAGGCTTGCAACTCAACGCGTGGAGGGTGTTGGTGCCACAGGGAAGGACGGGTGCAGCGCCATGAGATCAGGCGCCGTCGGGAGCTCACGTTGCCTGATCCACGGGAAGACCCCTCGCCTACACCCTCAACTCGCAGGTGTGGGACACATTCTGGTGGTGGGAATGGGACCCGTGACGCCTTCCTGGATGATGAAGAGTGGGCCTACGGTGAGGCCCTTGTGGTGAAGGTGGAGCCAATGTTGGGCGGCGACAACATCCACAGCGAGGAGTCGCGGGACGACACCCTTGACACCCTCAGCGCACGCGCGTTGGAACATGAGCAAGAGGACCACGAAGATGGAGGCTGAGCTCCCCTATCAGCTAGACAATCTCAACTACGACAAAGCCCCCGGGTGCGTTTGGGGGTGCTTGCTGCTGCGCCTATCCCGCCGCTGGTGCCCAAGCCGTTTTTGTGGGCTCCACCCAAGTTCATCTCTAAGTACATAATTTTTTATGAATGAAATATTATCATAAAAGAATTCTCTAACCCCTTAGTATACCCGACCCAAAGGGACCGAGAGGTGGCACCATATTTCTGCCTGCAAATTGATCGAAATAGACCAAAGCAAACACATTCTATCTCTGAAATGGATCGTTCCACTCGAAATGCCCTAAATTACTGTAGATCTAGACAAATTTACGATAATTAATTCTGAATTGGCAAAGTAGAAACGTTCGCCGGATCGAGACGTGCGCGACGACAAAGAGCTGCAGCTACATGCTAGCATGGCAATATAGCATTTCGTGTACGTTCACCAGAGGTCGGCGCTGGCGACAAACCCCACGGCAACCGTCCACGTCGCAGCTCACGTGAATTCCTCTTGGTAACTCACACACATGTTGCAGCTATACCTAGCTTGAAGACAATCATTCATATGTTGCATCAGCAGTAACGGCTACCTAGCTCTGGAAATGCGCGCCCGCCGGCGATGATGATTCGACCGCTAGGTGCAGCCGACGCCTGTCGACGGTGGCAAAGCTAAAAAGCCAGAAACATCGCGCGGCACATACATTTTGCTTGTGGAACCAGCAGGCAGGGCCCCCACGTGGATGCCCTTCACATTTTTTGTGAAGTTCTTTCGCGAAGCTAGCTGCCCAGCCGGCTATAAAATGGCAGGTACCCGGGGCTCACAACAATCACACCAGCTCCATCACTTCATTCAGACATATCCCGACTAAATCATCAACCATGGAGGCCTCACGCAAGCTCTTCGCGGCCGCCCTCCTCGTGGTGCTGCTGCTCGCGGCCACCGGTACGTACACCTCCGTGCTCACAAGGCAGCAGTGGTGGTGACATTAATTTGGTTCTGAAAACTTGTGATTTGACCGCCGTTGCGTCCGTGTGTTGATGTGGTTGCAGAGGACCTGGGAGGTCCGGTGGTGATGGCCGAGGCGAGGACGTGCCAGTCGCAGAGCCACCGCTTCAGGGGCCCCTGCGTGCGCCGCTCCAACTGCGCCAACGTCTGCAGGACCGAGGGCTTCCCCGACGGCAAGTGCCGCGGCTTCAGGCGCCGCTGCTTCTGCACCACCCACTGCCACCACCACTGATACCACGATTAACCTCTACGTACCTCCGTCGCCGCCGGCCGGCCGGCCCTTTCATGCCTGCGTCGTCCCTCCACTTTTGTGTATTGTGTGTTGTCCGCCGTCATTATGTGTGTCCATGAATAAATCTCAGCTAGTCTCCCGGCAAGCTGGGTTTAACAAGTTGTTTTTTCTTCCTTATTATCTACTTTGTGGCCTTCAGCCGGCCGTGGCTTTCCCATCGTGGTTCCATATTCGTGTTCGTCCTCAAAAGTTGATGTAAGATCTGGGCTATTGGAATTTCAAGTATACGTACCTATGTGTTTGATGCCGGGCCGCTCACTCTCTCTGCAAAAAAGAATAGCTAGCATGCACTGCTATGGTGTCTCTTGCGTGTGTGCAATGAGGGGTGCCACTGCCATTCTGCCAACACCTGGCGCCACGCATGGACGACCGATTCGCTACGTGTAATCTCCCGCCTGAACAATCTCATCATCTCAACATGTGTGCGCCCTGCCATTTTGTTTGCATCCGTAAAGACAAATCAGAGAGAGCAAAATCGAAAGGTCGCTTCGCCTTCACCTTTTAATTCCCATCCGCGGATGATCGTCTTGTATCTGACTGCCGCCAAGCTAACATCAGTTCTAAGGGTGTCGACACTGCCAAGTTCAGAGAGCAAGCTCAAAGGAGAAGTTCAGAGAGCAATCGACTGCACGCTCGCAAGTTCGAGACCAAATCCTCGGAGAAAAGGTGTTCACTGGCTTCAGATCTGACCTCTAATGTACATTTCGTGAGAAGTATTATTGTCAAATGCGATTTAAAACAACCCTAAAACAAGCAGCACAAAGCTACCAGAAGCATGTAATCAAGGTCTCCAAACAGGCGACAGAGGGGGCTTAATGCAACTTTCCTCGCTGCACAAAGCTTCAGAAAAGCAACGAAGGCCCAAATTTTAATTTCAAAGGATTGGCAGGGGCCGCGCGAACGCGTACCCCCTCTAGCACAAATTATGACGTCCACTCTCCCACTTGGGGAGATGGTAGACCAACGCATCCACCAAGTGCAATGTGGACCATTGATCTAGGCCACGGCCCTTCTTGATCGGCCGTCGACCCCGTCCAGGTAAGTATGTTGCAACGTCGCACCAGGGCGCCTCTATATAGCCAGCTCTCCCGTGCGATTCTTCTTCGGTTGGCGAGGTGGTACTAAACGAGGACGTCCTGGTGCAGCCGCGGCAGGACGGTGCTGGGTCGCCTCGTGGGCCTATTTCTGCTGGGGCGTTCGGCAGGAAGCAGGCTTTGGATGGTTTGGCCCAGTATTCGCAGACTGTTTCTTTTTCGGTGAGTGGGATCTAACAACGTACCGTACGATCGAAGCAACATCAAGGAGAGGAGTGATTTTAAAAGGAAACCAAGGAGAGTAGAGACCAGTAAAGCACGTTGACTGTACGTGATCATACTATCCTACTTGAGTTTTCGAAAATAATGAACTCTAGCTTCGATTCGTAGTTATTACTACTCCAACAATTGTCTACACATAACCTCACGAGTTGTGGTACTTTGTCCCGAGCAGCTCACGTAAAGTGTACATAGTTTAGCCCGGAAATAAAAGTGTACATTGTTTTGCCTTCAAATGGATAGCTTTCCTGATCCACTAATGCAATGACTTATGAAATGGATTAGTAGAGGCTTATCTCCAGAGGTTTATCTTCCGGCTAGATCTGGCCACGGCGCACGTTAAAACATATTGTTCTAGGTCTGGCATCTTTGGAACGCACCATGGCGAGACAGAGGTTGCATATCACATGACTTCACGAAGGAGATGCAAATTTCAAGTTGTTCCACATTGTAGCGAATGGGTGTAGGACCAAAAAGTCCATCCCACTACGACCACATTTATCAAAGGGAATAGGGAAGACAAAGAAAGGATTAATGACACCCTTGGCTGCCAGTGTGTGCATTTTCCTATCAAATTCGTGTGTTTGCAGAGTGGCAAACCCTTTTGGATGCAGTTGTTTATGTGCTACCGGCTTGGCAACGAGGTCATATCGCCAGAGCGGAACAGTTAACTCTGATCAAATCAGTTATGCACCTCCGCCCTCTACAAGTTGTGCACCTACGGCGGGATGTTCGACGCGCACCACGAGTTCCTCTGGGGCAGCTACGCCCCGTCCAAGGTCAAGTTCTTTGGCTGGCTCGCCGTCAGGGACCGTATCCAATGTCAGAGTAACCTCCTTCGTAAAAAGATCCGCTCGGTCGAAGAGAGAGACAGCCCCATCTGCGCGACGGTGCTGGAAATGACAAGCCATATCCTGTTTGGCTGCCGTTTTGCTCGGCAGTTCTGGGGCTCCATTGGCGCGCAGCAAGATGAGAATCAACATGTCTCCGCGGCAGCAGCTTGCAGAGTCCCATCGTCCGCTCCGCCGGGCTCGGCCTCCACTCTTCGCCTTCTCTGTTTATGGCAGCTCTGGAAATATCGAAACGATGTTGTTTTCAATGGGCTCGCTCCCTCCATCGAGCTCATTCGCAAGCGCTGCCGGAATGATGCTGTTCTTTGGCGTGCCCGCCTTCCTATGGCGAGGCGTGCTGACATGGATGTTTGGCTCACCTTCTTCCTTCCTAGTCGCGGGCATGTTGCATCATGACCTGATTTCATCCCCTTCCTCCGAGCCAACCCCGTTGCGTTGGGTGCTGCCTCCCTCTCCCCTCGAGTAACTACTGTTGTACAAAACTTCGGGGGATTCACCTGATCCTTCAGATAAAATCAATACAAACCATTCAGGTGGGAGCCTTTGTGCTCGCCCGGGTGAAAACTCAAAAAAAAAATCAGGCACAGATCCTTGTGGATGAACCGCCAGATTGGCTCCATGAGGAAAAACAGGCAAATGGTGGCCAATGTCTCGTGGTTTGGGACTGCATTAGTAAACCCACTTGTTTCGTTAGGCTTGGAGCTAAGAGCATCTCCACTCGTTTGGCCTCCCCACGACGAAATCTGGATGAAACAACCCCCGAATTGGACGAAATAAAGTCGTGGAGAGTACCGTATTTCCAGTCGTCCACCCGGAGTTCGGCGGACATAGTTTAAATTCAAACAAACCGTCGTCCCGCGCTACAAATAAGGCCAGTTTGATCGGCAAAAGGACCAGCAAAAGGATCAGCCACAGATCGGCGATAGGAGGGAAATTACACGGAAACAGGCTCATCGGCACCCCGGCGGCACGGCGGTGTCCGACGGACCGTTTCCTCACACGCCGTGGTCGAAGCGGCGGCGACGACGAAGCAGCGGCAGTCGACGGTGAGGAAGACGAGGTAGGAGCCGGCGGAGACGATGAAGAACTGGCCGGAGTTGGTCGGAGGATGTCGCTGCGGTGGCCCTCGTACCAAATCCTCGTCTCGTCCATCGATCCGTGTTCCCGCTCAAAAACGCCAAGTCGTTGTTCCTCTTCGCCGCCGCCATCGTCTTCAGCAGGGCGATCCGCACGCCTTGGTTGGCGAGCATCTCCCGCCACCTGCCGTCAAACTTGTCGTCCCTCCCGGCGGCGTGCGTCCTCGCGTCGGCCCAGCACTTGTCGAACGACGCCTGCAGCCTGTCGGCGGGATTGCCCGTCTTTTTTAGCTCTTTGAGCTTCTTCTGCCGAGTTCCGGGCGCCCCTCCACCGAGCCAGCCGCCGGAGCTTCGGGGTTGTACTGCTCGGTCTTGCTCTTCGAGAGGGTCTTCCGGGTTTCCGCCCACTTCTCACACTTCTCGATGCGGGCGTAGACGTTCAGGAACTTGAACTGCATGCCGGTGTCGTCCATGTACATGTCCAGAGCACGGCGCTGCTGGGGAAAAAGAGTACGGCGATACGGGTCAGCTCACGACGATTACTACAGCTAACCTCGGTGATGCAGGGTGGACGGAGCATACCTTTTGCTCCAAGTCGTGGCCGCTCACCGGCCGGTCTTTGATCTCCTCCTGCACGCCGTGCCACTTGCTGCACGCCGTCTGTATGATCCCCCAATGGGTGGCCATTGCCTTGTCTCCCCGGTTCATGGTCATCTTGCTGAAGTAGGGATCGACGAGTTTGCGTTCGTCGAACGCCTGCTTCACTCGAAGCCAATACGTGTCAAACGACTGATTGGCCCCGGTTATGTCGTTCATGGACACGGTCATCCAAGCTTCGGCGAGGCACTCCTCTTCCTTCGGCGTCCATTTGATACGCGGTTCGGCAGGCGGCGAGTCCTTCTTCCTCTTCTTCTTCCCCTTCGACAGGTTGGTGTCGGCGACCTCGACTTGAGTTGGATGTTCTTGTTCTTCGTCTTCTTCTTCGACGGCTTTGCTTATGTCGGCCACATCCTCCACATACTCATTGCGCGCCGCGACAGCTGCCGTCGCCCTCGCCTCCTCTTGCGTGAAGAACCCCGGCTCGCAGCGGCGGCGGCCATGAAGGACCCCGGCTCGCAGCGCGGCGGCGGAGCCGGAGGTGATCATCTCGTGGATCTCCTCGTCGTTCGGCGCCGTCGCACCGAACGGGAGCGGCCCTCGTCGCAGGCCGGCGAGGTGCCCTCGCATCGTTCCGTTGCCGACGGCGAACTCGGCGCGGCGACGGCGCCAACCTGGACGGTTGGACGTACGTGCCCTCTTGGAACATGGCGGTCGACGTCGGCGAGTAGATCGAAGGGGAGAAAGACGACGGGGAACTGCTTGTACCTTGCGTCGGCCATTGGCCGGGGAACATGGCGCCGCCGCCGCCGTGAGGATGGCCCATGCTCATGGCCATGCTGATCTTCCTCGCTTGGTCGTCCTGGGCCACCGCCGCCCTGAAGGCGGCTTTTCTCCCTCTCCACCCCGCCGCTTGTTTCGACCGGCGCGCATCTCGTTCGCCGCCCACTCGCATTCGACATACCCGCGGCCGCTCCTTCTTCGCCGCGGCTTCCTCGGCTTCGGCGGCATGGTGGTGGACGACAAGACGAGGAGGAGAACGGTGGTGGACGAGAAGACGAGAAGGGAAGACGAGGAGGAGAATGGACAAATTCGGCGGGAAAGAATGGGGATATGCAAGCAAATTGGAGGGAAATCGACAGGATTTGGCTTTCCTGTCGCCGACTACGAGGGTCCACACGACTTTTCGCGCCAAATTCTTTCGTCCGGAGTCCCCGAGCGCACCCCGGGGACCGGGGATGGCGTGGGCTCACCGGATGGATGAAGGGTCAAATCCGAACGAAAACGAGGAACCGGGGACGCCACTGGACCGAATTTCGTCATCCGGATGGAAAAGACGTCGCTCGGAGGCCTCGTCGGGGAGACGAGTGAAGATGCTCTAAGGATCTCTGCTTGCAAGGTCTTGCGCTCAGAGTGAGGTGGGAGTGGCTCCATCAATCTGACCCTGGGCCTTATGAAGGATTGAAAATGATTGGGGATCCTCAGGCCATAGCTGCTTTTTAAAGTTTCGCCAAGATCAGTGTGGGCGAGGGATATAAAGTATTCTTATGGCTTGATAGATGGATCAATGGTCGTTTTGTGGAAGACATTGCCCCGTTGGTGACCATGCAGGTGAGCCATAAGTGAAGCGAGGAGGGGGTCTAATAATTTGACCGACCCCGCATCATGGAGGAGCCTGGAATGAACCGGTACTATTTTTCGAACTTATCTACAAATACATGCGGTCTTGATAGCACCCTCCATGAATGAATCCAATCAAAATTGCTCCAATTCGATCGAATTCGATCGGATTGTACTGAATTACACTTCGGATACAAGTTGTGGGACTAGTTTTATCCCCTTTACAAGATGTGGAACTATTTTACACCCAGGATGCAAGTTGGAACATGGGTCCATATGCTCTCTATATTTCGAAATGCATCTTACATACATTTTAATTTTAAAAAAATTGAAACTAAAAGTTCGTGCGTACATCTTCACGTGCTACATGCTCACAAAGTCGTTTTATAAAAAATCGACTTATCATGTGACGTGTGTAAAAAAACAAAATTCAGTGCTAAAAATAATGCTTTTTACAAGATAAACTTTCTCTTTTTTATATAGACCACACAAAATATTGGTCTTTCGTGAAACTTGACGAACGCACGTATATTATGAAGATGTATATGTAGAATTTTTTGTCCAAATTTTTTGACATTTCAAAATATAATTTTTTAGTAGAGGGAGCATACGCACCCGAGAGCCGAATTGAATTTCCGACTAAAATTATACTACTATATACCACTTCTTATAGCATCCCCACTCGTTTGCCCTCCCCACGTTGAAATCCGGTGTAAGTTACGTCCAGATTGGACGTAAATTTAACGTGGGGAGGACCAGTTTCCCAGCCGCGATCTCAGGCGAAGACGCCGATCTAGATTTGAAAAACGAAAACTTGACAAAATATGGCTAAAAATGATTTAATTTAGACTAAATTTAATGATATATACTATATAGAGGGCGAAGTTCATACATAGAGGCCGAATTCGAATATATTTCGACTTCGGCCGGGGGATACAAATTAAAATATTAAAACACGGCGCTCTACATGCCGAAATGGCGGTAGAACACCATGTAGTCCTCGTCGCTGTCGTCGTCGCCGCCATCATCGGAACGCGGTGGCACCTGGCTGCTGGTGCCCTGGCCGGGGTCTCCCCACCGGCCACCGTCGCGCGGCGGGGACGGTGATGGCTTGTACCATTCATCGTCGGACTCCTCGAGGTCGATGACGGGCACAGGGACGCCAGATGGAGGAGTCGCAGGCTGGCGGTAGCGAGCGAGGTCCTCGAGGAGCCGAGCCTGCCGCTCCGCCTCCTCCTTCTCCCACTACTCCCTCGACCAGGCGCAGGCCTGGTCGAGGGGCATGACGTTCTCGGCGGGGACGAGGTCCTGGAGGGACCTCGCCTTGACGGCCTCGAGGATTGCGGCGTCCTCAGCGTCGTTGGGCTCCTCCACCTTCACCTTCGCCGGCTTGCGCTTCCGCTCGCCGGAGGTGTCTGGTTCGCGCTTGGGGCGGAGGCGTCCTCGTGCCGTCGAGGGCTCGCGGATGACGATCCCGCCGTCGCTGTGCGCACGGTTGCTCGGCGGGGAAGGCGGCTCCGTTTTCACCGGCGCCCATGATGGCGCCGACCTGGAGATCGGCGTCGACCTCGATGTCGAACCGGAAGACGACGAGCTGGCAGCCATGCGCCGTGGCTGCCAACTGCTTCCCCGGCGGCGGCTGGCCGATGCCCTCGACAGCGGGGGCATCGTCAGAAGGGGATATTTGCCGCCCTCGATGTGTTCGAGGACGGCCTCGAGCGTCCGATTCGGCGCGCTCCACCAACGCCGGCGCCCCGCGGCGTTGTTGCACGGAGGCGGAGGCGGCGGGCCATCGTAGGAGGCGAGCTCCCGCTCCCACCGACGCAGGAAGTAGGAGTTCCACGCCATGTAGTTGTCGGTGTGGTAGCGTGGCTCGGCGCGGGTCCGACAAGGTCAGCCGGACCTCCTCGATGGCAACGTCGAGGGCGTGTCCCTGGGGCGGCGGCCGCACTTAGCCGCCACCCACCGCCGGGAGTCCTCGTGTCCGCGGCAGGTACCCCGCCTGGGGAGGAGGTGCCCCTCCCACGCGTGGAGCGACCGGCGGGGAAAGCTGTTGTTAGCCGCGTCGTCTTCCTCGTGAACGCCATGGATCTCGTCGAGGGGAGAGTCGAGGGGAGAGTCGAGGGGAGAGTGGTGCTACGCGTCGCGGCGAGCGGGGTATTTAGGCGGGGCTGGAGCCAGCGATTTAATGCCGCGTGGAATGCTACGCGTCCGCGCGTGACCGGCGCAGCCTTTACCGCGCGGAAGACGATGTGTGTGCGCTGACCGGCCGGGTCCACCTCTACGCGCCGCAGCGCGAGAGATTTCTCGGCGTTTCGCGCTTCGCTTCGTCCGGACTTCCCGAATGTGTCCCGGTAGGCCGGGGTTAGCGTGGGCTCGCCGGATGGATGAAGACCCAAATCCGGCGAAAAACGAGGAACCGGGGGCGCGACTAGACCATTTTTTGCCGTCCGGATGGAAAAATAGTACGCCGAGACCTGTTCGGGGAGACGAGTGGAGATGTTGTTTGTAAGAGTAGTGTTAGAGCATCCCCACTCGTTGGCGCTCCCCACGCCCAAATCCGGCGAAATTTTCGTCCGGATTGGAGGAAGATTTGGCGTGGGGAGCGCCGAAGTTCCAGCCGTCCCCAGGAAACCCCAACCTCGACCATTTGACATATTTCAAACAAATTTAACATAAAATTTAACAAGTTCGGCGACCAAGAGTACGAAAATTGCTGAAACAAATTCGGCGATAATCAGTACAATGTTTAACAAGTGCTGAAACAAATGAAGCACACAATTTCACAATTTTTCAAACAAATTAGACAGACTAGTTGGCGTCGGCGTTGGCGTTGCCTCGGAGCCTCCATATGTGCTCCACTAGATCATCTTGCAGCAGCTGATTGTAGAGTCTCGAATCTCCTGACGCATAGCAATGAAGGCGGCCCATGATGGAGGCACCTGGTGATTAGGCTGCAAGAGGACCCTCTCTCATATGGTGCTTCTTGCTCGGCCAGAGGAACCGGATGCTTTCGCTCATTTTCAATAATCATATTGTGTAGGCACACACAACGCTCATCACCTCCCACATCTGATCTTTGGACCAAGTCATAGCGTGGAACCGGACGACAGCAAATCTCTGCTGGAGGACACCAAATGCACGCTCGACGTCTTTTCGGCAAGCTTCTTGTTTCTTGACAAACTCGCAAAGTTTAGGGGTGCTAGGATTCGAGATAGTCTTCAAAAATGTTGCCCACTTTGGATAGATACCGTCTGCAAGGTAGTATCCTTTGTTGTAGTGCCGACCATTGATCACATAGTCCACCGGGGGAGCATGACCCTCAACAAGCTTGGAAAAGACCGGGGAGCAGTTTAGGACGTTGATGTCATTGTTGGATCCAGGCATACCAAAGAAAGAGTGCCAAATCCAGAGATCATGGGTAGCCACGTCCGGCGTACATGCTAGCCAAGCAACCAAGGATCATCATGTGCTTGTCGTCTTGGGCGGCTGCTGCCATCTCTTCTTGCATAAGCTCGACGAACATCTGCTCCTCCTCTTCGTCCGATTCCATGGCCGGCGAGGCAAATGGACGAACACCGACGGGCGTGGTCGAGGCAACCCGAGCCGCGAGCGACGAGGAGCAAGCAGCGAAGAGCGCGATAGGCCGTCGTCCAAAGACGGCGAATATAGCAGTGGGAAGGAGGCGGAATCTAGGCAACAAGCCGCGGGGTGGTGCCGGCGAGAGAGACGAGGAGGGGGGGAGATTTTGAGCGACGTGGCGGTGGGGTTCGTGCGTCGAGTCACCGGCGGGCCTTCCTTTCACTCCTCCGGAGTCCCCGAGCGCTCCCCGGGGGGCCGGGGGTGGCGTGGGCTCGCCGGATGGATGAAGGGCCAAATCCGGACAAAAACGAAGAACCGGGGACGCGACTGGACCGAATTACGCTGTCCGGATGGAAAAAACGCTCGCCGGGGGCCTCGACGGGGACACGAGTGGAGATGCTCTTAGTAAGAGTAGTACGCAGCAGGCAAATGAAAGATGTAAGCAAACCCCACGTGATCTGAATCAAGCTTACGCCCTGCCACGAGAAGAATATTCCTTCAGATTCGCCTAGGCGCAAGCAGGGGAGACCGACAGCTGGGCCCGTATGGCTAAATTACCCCGACTGGAAGTGAAGGCCCAAGTACCACTGGAAAAGGCCACCGCCGTTCGGCGCCAACCTCCACGCGCCGGCTCAGCGTGAACCTGGTGCACAGAACATCTGCTCACCGACAGGTGGGGCCGCAAGACAGCTTTAGGGTGGACCCGTTCCACGCCTCCCTCTGCTCGTCCACCATCGTCGTCTCCTCCAGACCTCCTCCCCTTCCATCGTCGCATCCCAAAGCCGCCGCCGCGCGTACAAATACTCCGGAGGCGGAGGCGGTCTCCAAGCCCAAACCCTAGAACCCCGCCCCCCTGCAACGCCGCGCGCCTCCCATGGCGGCCGTACAGCGTCTACTCCGCGCGGCGGCCTCGTCGTCATCTGCCGGCGCCGCGGCGACGGGCAGGAGGCACATGACGGCGCCCGCGGGCTTCGGGTTCGCGGAGGCGGAGAGGAGGCGGCGGCCGCCGCAGGACAGGAACGTGCAGTGGGTCTTCCTCGGCTGCCCCGGCGTCGGCAAGGGCACCTACGCCAGCCGCCTCTCCCGCCTCCTCGCCGTGCCACACATCGCCACCGGAGACCTCGTACGCGACGAGCTCGCATCCACCGGCCCGCTCGCTGCGCAGGTCAGACCCCCTTTCCCCCGCCCTATTCTGCTGAATACAGATCACATCACATACGGTTCGCTGATCCCGATATGGTTTCGTGCGTGCGGGTAAGCCACGCGCTGGAATTCCGGTTTCTTTCTGCTAAGATCTCCGTCCGGATCACGGATCAGCAGAGATTACCTGCGCCCGCCTAGCCTTGCGCTAAGCGTGATTCGGGGATGAATTTCAGCTCAGAAGGGTGATCTTCTTGACTCCATTTTTTCCGAGCTAGATGTAGATCCAGACAAGTAAATGTTGAGATTTGTTCTTAGCATTCACGTGATCTGGTAGGTGACTGCTTGGACTCTGCGTGATAGTGCTATCCATTTCGTTTCCATCGCGGACTTGAGGTCATAATTTGGTGAAATGTTATTAGATTGATAACGATTTTTTTTTGGCAAATTTGGTATTGTTATTATCGAATCTGTAAACAATGACAAGTTCAGTTATACTGTATATCTTGATTTCCTAGGACCATGTATCATTCCAATTGGGAAAGTGCAGGAGGCTATTCACCATCTTTTTTTCTAATAGGCACTTCCAATTGGGAAAGGGTAGTGGGCTAAAGCTAAAACTTTTCCTACTAATACTTTTGGGCGTGGATAGAAAGGAAGACCAGACAGATACTTTCACCAGAGTTCTTTGCTAAACGTCTCATGGACCATAAATGTATAATTCAGTATGTAATTCATGGCAATGATGCATCTTCCATTCTTCCTATTATGACATCTCTATTTGGCCCAAGGCCTTGTTTTGCTTTTGTCCTTAGATAGGGGCATGATCGTGCTATATTAGATTTTTTTTTTCTATCCCTTTGGAAATGACATGGTGGGTTTTTATTTTACAGCTTAAGGAAATTGTGAACCAAGGAAAGTTGGTTTCTGATGAAATTATCATCAGCCTTTTATCTAAACGGCTTAAGAAAGGAGAAGAGAAGGGTGAATCAGGATTTATTCTCGATGGCTTTCCACGCACCGTAAATCAAGCGGTGAGTATTGTTTACATATCATGACTAATTTCTGCTTTTATTCCACTTGGTGATAGATTTGATCAATCTCAATTATTTTTGTTTACTGCCTGCTTGTTCATCACATATATTTATTTCTAAAAAACTGTATTTGGTTGTGTGATTGTACAGAAGTAATTTCTTTCTGTTAAGTAGCCTTGTGGAGTGAAATCTGCAATCAGATACTTTTTGATAGTTCATGAATGTAATCGTAGTGGTCGACTTGAAGTTAATAATTTTTTTGTACCACAGGAAATTCTTGACGGAGTTACAGACATTGATATGGTGGTTAATCTGAAGCTGAGAGAAGATATCATTGTACAGAAGTGCCTTGGCAGACGCATTTGTGGCCAATGTGGCAAGAACTTCAATCTGGCCTGCATTGACGTGAAGGCTGAAAATGGGCTGCCACCTATCTACATGTCTCCATTGTTACCCCCCAAGAACTGCATGTCGAAGCTTAAAACGCGAGATGATGATACTGACGAGGTTGTGAGAAATCGGCTACGGATCTACAATGAAATGGTATGGAACTTTGCATTTCCATTCGTAATATTGCTCCTTGCTGTATAGTCGTTTAGCTGGTTATAAACGTGTTCTCTGAAGGATATGATTCTTGCACTCTGTTCGTGTGCTGCTGAACAGAATCAGTAGGGCTTAGATTTGCTTTCCTACATGATGGAGTTAGCAATCACAAGTAACATTTGTGCTTCTCATATTTTTCAGAGTCAGCCTGTGGAGGATTTCTACCAGAAGCAGGGAAAGGTTTTGGAGTTCGATTTACCTGGGGGAATCCCAGAATCCTGGCCGAAGCTGCTCCAGGTTCTAAATCTGGAGGACCAAGAAGAGCTGAAGCTGGCCACCGCATAAGTCCTGTGGGGCGGAAGACCTTACATAGTCCAAAGCATACCTTACATTTTTTGCCTCAATAATGGAAAGAAGATAAAACTCTTATTCCATAGATGTGTGTGTGTGTGTGTGTGTGGCTTTGTGGCAGTAATTTTGACCAATAGTGAGCTATTTATTCTTGCCGGTGTTTTGAAGTAGCCGGTGGTCTGTAACGATCATATTGAAATTTTGATCTTAAGCAGCATTTCTTGTTGCGCGGTTTGTAGTGCATCATCAGCAATCTGGACAGGATGTAATGTTTTGTTCAAGATGAAGACTGGTCGATTTTTACTAGATAGTGCATGTGTGATTCTGCCTTGGTGATAATTTAAATTCAAATGTTCTCTAGCTCCCCTTAATGTGTGAAGTTGTCTTTGATGATGTTGCTGTTACTCCCAAAGTGGGAAGGAATAGAATGGGCTGTGGCATCCTTGACATCACTTTTCTTCCATCGTGGTCGTGTATGAATGTCCACCTCGTCATTGGGTACATGGGACTACCGGGCACAAGTGCAGCAGTGGGGCTATATATGTGCCACTTTCCACACCACGCCAAGCGGACGCCTCCAAGGTTGAGGGCGGCATGGCGTGGACCATCGCCGCAAAGGGACGAGGACAACGGCCCCGTTGCATGATACGATTCCGCTGGGTCAGCATCGGCGACGCCGGCACCTCTATGCCGAGAATGCTACCGAGAAGACAGTTGGGCTAATGATAAGGAGGATGGCGCTTGCCCATCCAGATCCCATGTCCTCGGCTCGTTCCAATTCGGGCCTTCAGAATGCCGTTGCAGGGCACAGGGCACGTGTGATGCCTCCACCGTTCTACAACTCAAAAGCTCTTTGCTTCGGTTTTCCTGTTGTCGATGGTATCAGCAGCATATGCTCCGTCATCTTTGGGAAGTAATGGAAATCGATCCCAGTTGGGTTTCTGTGGAAAACAAAATCAGCAGCATGTGTTAGAAGGCATCAGGTGCAAAAAAAAAAAAAAAAATTAACAGCAACAGCAACAGTAGAGCTGCTATATTCATTGATCAGGGAAGATCAGGTGCAAATTATCAGCATGCTATATAGTATTATGGGCGAGCATACATTAACGGAGACAATTATTTACAATCGTTTTCTGCCATCCAAAGTAAATCCCCTGGCTCAAATTCTTCAAATGGGATTATAGCAACACAAAAAATTATACGCAAGGGCAGCACATATTTCCTTACAAAAAGAAAATAAAGACTCATTTCAAGACGATTACAGGATGCAAAAGCTGCCCTGGTCTCTTACAACGAACTTCGACATTTGTATTGCACAAGAGAAAGAAACAGGGTCCACGCACAGTGTGTAAACTGTTCCAGAGATATAAGTCACTATAAACAAAAAAAATGAACTCTGGAATATTACTTTACACAACACAACCAAAATATGTCCACTCTGTACGTGGGAATGTACAAGAAAAAATGCACACAAGGCAAACAGAATAACTTGCTGACCAAAAAAATGGATCCGTTGCACTGTAGTTTCCTCCAACAATCTGAGCCTTGCATCGACAAAGAACTCTGTAAGAGACAAATCCTTTGTAACACCAGACATGCATATCAGAACTTGGGGGGCGACCGGGCTCCTGACGCTTTAAAAGGTCCGGTCGAACCAAACGGATCAGCCTCATCAAAGGAGTCGAACCGGCCAAAATTTCTAGAGCTGTTTGATGAATCGAACCCTGCTGCGTTCTCGCCAGCTGAGCTGCTTATAGAATCGAACCTGGAGAAGCGACTTTGTTCATGTGGGACGACGCTGTCTTGGGATGCGAAGGAATCAAACCTCCCAAAGTTATACGAGGAGCTATCGCCACGGCTTTCGCCGAACTTCGGTGAGAATCCAGACGTGTATGCAGGGGAACTTGGAACAGATTCATCGAAGAATGAACTTTTCTTTCCATAGACGCTAGGGCCAGTTGGAGAGCTCACTCTAACAGAGTTTCCACCAAAGTCGTCTGACCCAAAGAAAGAGTTACTTCCATGATTGCCAGCCTCCTGTACCAAGACAATTCATCAGAAACAGGTAAAGGGCCAACAGAACCAAAATCACCAGAACTAGAAAGAACCGACTGCATAGCTTACATTCGCATTAGATCCCCAAACAGATTCAGTATCTTGGTCATCAAAATTCCATGAAGTTTCATCAGCATAATTATCACCAAACACTGACTCAGAGCCACCGTGATCACTGTTACAAAATAATGATCAATACCACTCTAACAAAAAAACTTAGATTGTATAACTCTTTCAGGCCATAAGAATCGTCAAATCCTGGCTAGCTACTGTTGTTCGAGATTACAGTGGGTTTGGCTCAATGGAAGGCTTGTAATTAGAAAAGGACATGATTAATAAACAAATACATTGACAATTAAGAGTTCATGAAGAACGAAAATAATTGGAATATAGCCCATTACGTTCATGTATACTATGCCTGATATATGACAGTTTTTGAGGCCATATAACTTGAGGGTTAAATCTTGAGAATTCTACATGAACAAAAATGTGAAAACACACACCTGTATGTTCCCTTTTTGGTGGGAGATGAGTCATGCCCAAAACGGGAAGACTTAAATGGACTCCCAGAGGCACTTCTTCCAGCACTGCCAGGGCTCCTTACAGATTCGTCACCAAAATCATACACTAATTCACTCTCAGGCACTTGATCACCAGCTCTGTAATGATTGAAATCCTTGGCATGACCATTAGAAGATGCAACAGGGGAATCCATGACACCATCATCCCAAAGAGATGATGATTTTGCATTTTCAGACGCTGGGTTTTCAACAATTGTACCATTGTCCTTTACAAGGCCAAACCCTGTTATGACAACATGGGGAAGTTAAGAGCATAAGATTGACCAAAAATGGAGGAAGTACGTTGCTGATGCAGACAGCGTGAACAAATAAATGTCTGTGTGGCCAAGATCAATGTGTAGTTGCACAGTAGCGATGTAGAAAGGTTCATTATTAAAGAAGTTCAGACTTCCATGACATTTCAATATATGAGGTAGCAGATTAGTTTTATCTACATCATACACAGTGAAAAATTATTTGACAATAGAGAAATAGGTCTATGTGAAGTCATTCTTCAACTATGATTTCATAACGTGTGCAGGTGACAAGCCATAGAAAAGGTACCCACTAGAAATTTTCCAATATTTCATGGACTTAACTGGTGTAAGCATGATATCTTGGATTGGAAGAATGGTCTGCATGCATGCAAAATTAATCCAACACATAAACAGACAATGACCAATTTCGAAAGGAAATACACTTTATTTTGGATAAAGGGTATGCTTGGATTGATACAAAACAAAACTTTGGTCATGACAGAAAAAGGTTGGTTTTTCTTTGGATAGTATACAACTTTCTGGCATATCAATTACCAACTCTAGCCCATTTTTTTCAGACAGCATCGGCATACTCATGGGCAAGCAAAACCTATGGCCCAGTTTTAAATAAAACCAGAGTTTTTTTCTCGAACTAAAAAGTCAGGATGGGAATGGGCCTGGTCAGCTCACTGGGTCACTGACCCAACCCAAAAACTCGAGGCCGATGGGGCAGGTGGGTCGGCCTTGATTGAAATTTGGGTTGGTGGAGCCGGTCCTGACTCCTGAGTGACCCAATGGGTCGGCGGGGCCGACACATCTCTGCGACGTCGACAGTGCTATGTTCGCATTTCCGTCCAGTTCAAGTCGAGTTCCTTCTGGTCCGCTAGTGCCGCTGCCAAGCACAACTCCGACTAGTCTCAAGCCTGACACATGCTTCATTTGTTGGTTATTAGGTGCTAGCTGCAGACTAGGTCGTGTCCATCTTTTTCTTGGATTCCTATGACATGCATGAATGCTTGAACAATCCAAGTGATCGTTAGTTTAATCTAGTTCCCTGATAATTAACAACTCCTGGGTATGACTTGGTGAATTTTGTTACATGATATTCTGTTTTCCGTGTAAACAAAGCTTAAAAAGTGATATTCCACGTGAAAATGTGTCGTCACTGGGTACCCAGCAGCCCAGCGAGGCCACAATGGGTTCTTGAAATGGGTCGACCCATGGCCTCACAAAATGGCCTTGGGGCCATAGGGCCAAGTCCAAGGCCAGGTCCGGGTCAACCCATTCCCATTCTAACTATTAAGATTAAGAATGTATAACTACAATTGTTCCCTTCAATACTTATTAAATCAGAGTTCAAAACAAGCACAGTACTTTAAGTATGTCTAAGTAAGCAAGATGGGTAGAAAAGTATTTGACCTTCATCCTCAAATTTATCCCAGTCTTCATCCCACTCAAGTGCTCCCTCTTGCTGTCCAGGTTCCCAACCTAGCAAACAAAGACGCAAGTGATCAAAGAATGTATGGGTTACATATCTTAGGTGAAATAAAAACTGAAAGTTGGGAAGTTGGGTACCAAATGGAAGCTCAACAGATGCTGATGGCTTGAATTGCAGTCCAAAGTGCTTGCACCGTTCGCTAAAAGCTTTCTCCATCTCCTCTAACTGATGTTGGATTCGATCGGCTCGAACCTAAGTGTGCAGTGCACAGTGTTATTTAGAGAGGCACAAAATGGAACTGACTGAAGGTGGAGCTAGAACATACCTGAAGCAAACCATCAACACTTCCACCTTGTACCATTTTAACTAATGCCTCATTAAGCTCAACTTTCCTTTCCTGAAAGAGATTATTAAGAAGAGGCAGGTGGAATGAAGACGGGGGCATCAAAGAATGAAATCACAGTACGAAACACCAAATGACATTTTTCTAAGGTGTAGTGCTGCAAAACCTGAACGTCACGAAAAGCAGCTTCATCGACTGCCAGTTTGGACGCTAATTCTGCCACTTGCTTGTACTTCTCTTCATATTTTTTAGATAGCAATTCCACCTGAATTAAAGTAAACACTGCCCATCATTTTGAATGAATTATGAATCCACAAAAAAAGACGATTAAAAATGAATTTGCATACAAGCACCATTTACCCATAGAAAATAGCTCTAAAGGAATAACTACAATGCCAACATACATCATAAATGTACCTCACGTTTATCAGAAGACGCCCTTTCTGTGATCTCATTCAGTCTATTGTCACACCGACTTTTATACAAGACCTGACACAAAAGAGAAGTAAGGAATAAACGAATTATGAATAAGACACGTCTAAATAAGATCAGTAAATGTAATACAGTAATAGACCACATACTGCATAGAGGTCAGAATTTATTTACGGAGACCTTATCATTGTACACATGGAAACTACTAACAAAAAAATCGAATGTGCTTACAAGATCTTGCATTTTTGTGCGGTAGTACTCTAATTTTTCTCGAGAGTCTAGGATCTGCTTCTCCACCTCAACCTTCAAAATGTAAAAGATACAAAATTAAAGACAAAATGTTTCATATATAGTTCACAAAGAAGCAAACATGGAATAGATTAAGCAGCTGCTGCAGCTACAGAGCATGATAACAACATGTTCCTGCATTTATAGGATATTGCTTGTTGAGCTATACAAATTTTTAGTTTACAGTAGAGTAATAGAAAAAGGCTATCCGAACACACAATTAAATAAGTGTAAAAAAGTTTCCAAAAAGACTTCGAAACAAAAGCACGAGAAAGTAGTAATCCCTCTCTAAATGGTGTGGAAAAGGTTTGTTATTAAGAACTAAGTACAGATTTTGTATCAAGGAATGCTAGACGGATGGAATGCTTCTACTAAATACCCACTTCAGAGTTGCAAGATTTGCTATTTAATTAAATTTAATTCTTCAAACAATTGTATTACTGGTAAGGTATATAAATGACTTTCTATGTTTCTGTCAAAAAAAGACTTTCTATGTAACTGGATTCTCCCTAGATCCTAATTTAGATTTTTCACCAGGACTCCAATTTCTAGAGTACACCGGTACAACCCTGGTCACTGTTAAATCATGTATTTGGCTGTACTTGCTTAAATGATTAATACAAGTATCCTATATCATTCTAAATGTATATCAGCTGGTGCTAGACACCATAAATCCTGTCTGGTCAAAGTGGAGCGTGAATGGTAAATGATCAGCAGTTCGGCACAGTAATTCAGAATTAAGGGAGGGGTCCAATACCTTCTTAGGAGCATTAGCTACCTCCTGTGCAGCTGAGTTCACCCCACTTATGTCATCTTTGCTTCCCTGAGGTGCCACATGATTATCCATACCAGGCATGTAAGACCTTGGTTGTGCTTGTCTTGTAGCTCCATCAGTCTGTGGATGCAAAGGTTGTGGCAAGGGTGGGCGTATACCACCAGTAGGCAACCCAGGTGCGCCAGGGCCCCTATTTGGTACCCCTAGCCCAACATCAAACATCTTATGAGCAGCAGGCCAAGAAAACTGAACACGAGATGCCATGTTGCAACTTGTGCTACATTATCTCATGTAACTGAGATCAGCCAGACAATATAACTATTACCTTGATTTTGTTGCCATGATGGGGCACTATATGCTGTCGAAGGCAAGCCTGTTGCTCGTAAGAGAGTCTCGTCAAATTTAAGAGAATCAGGGAGCGATGGAGGCAAAGGAGTTCCAGCTCGGTGCCTCTCCATTAAATAAAGAGCAATGCAAAATTCCCTCAGAGAAAGCATGCCGTCATTATCTTGGTCAGACAAGTCCCACACTTGTTTCAGTACATCTGCGAAGTATAAATGAACAACAATTGCATTAACCAGTGGCAATGGTATTCATAAGGGGCTATGTTACACAGATCATATGGAAACCATCGCAGAAACAGAAACAAAATACAATGGTCATGTTACTGAAATGCATTAGAGTATCTTATATACAGGCATACACATTTGCATGCCTAGGACAGTAAAGTTGGTGATGAGACCTTACCTCTTGAAAGTCTCCAACTGAGAAACAGCGTACGAGCTTCGGCACCAGTTATTTTGCCATCTCTGTCCTTGTCCACATCCCCAAAGACTTTAGTGTACTTCTGGATATCCGATTGATTAACTTTTGGCCATTGAGAAGTAGAATTGGAAACCCCGGCAGAAACACCTGGAGCTGGAACACTAGGCTTCGCAGGGGGCAGTGTCTGTTGAGATTGGCTGCCACCGTAACTCATTGTTGGGGTACCGTGGAGAGAACCAGGCTGTGTTAGATTAGCAAAGTTCTGGGAGGCAGTTGGCGTGGACATGAAGCTGGATGAGTTGGGCATTGTGCTTGTTGGAAGTGCAGGTGTGGATGTACTTGGCTTTGGCTGCGTAAGAGCAGAGAAGATGTCAGTGCTTGGTCCCGAGCTACTGGCAGGGCCATTTCCAGATAGCACCAAAGCTCTGGAATCTTGAGGCAATACAGCACTATTGCTCTGGGGAGGCAACGATGAAGAAGACATTGCCTGTGCCAGCAGCCCAGAAGCCAGGCCGCCCATTGGCCTAGACATTCCAAGACCAAATCCACCTGATGTTGTCTGCGGAGGAACAGCTGGTCCTGGGGAAGGTTGTGAGAAACCTCCAGCATTACCTCCTTGCCAGCCAACTGATCCTCCCATGTTGCCTCCACCCAGTGGACTCTGATACATTCCAGTTGCTTGAAGTGATCCTCCCACGCTGCCTCCACCCAGTGGACTTTGATTCATTCCAGCTGTTTGAAGCGATGTTGGGGGAGCTCCCGCCTGAGGTGGCCTCATGAAACCAGTGCTTGAAGGGGGGAGCTGCTGATTAAATCCCATGTTAGGAGGCTGTGATTGGGTGCCCCTCGGCCCTGCAAACTGATTTGCTGGCATGGCGCCACCCTGACTCGCTGCCGGCATCATCGAATTGATGCCTTGGGGTCTCGGAACAGCGCCAGCATTCACCTGCGGTGTTTGAGTGGCAGTCGGCATCATACCACTTCCCTGTGGCCTCGGAGCGGCAGCCGGATTCATCTGCGCAGCTCCAGCCTGCGCCGGAGCGGGTGTAGCCGCAGCATTAACTTGGGGCCTAGGTGCACCCGCCGCACCCGGCTGTGGAGGGGATGGCCCCGCGGCAGCTATCTTCGGGGGTGGAATTCTAGCAGCGGCAGGGCCGTAGAGCGCAGACTGCACTATGTCGGGCGTGAGCTGACGCCCGCTCTGCGCCACGGTGACGAGGCGAAGCATGTTGAAGAACTCGGGCCGGCCGAGGAAGCCGGTCTTGTTCTTATCGGCGTGCATCCAAACCTGCACGCACACCAGCAACCCTTAGCTCTTCCGAATTGGCGGCTCGGGAGATCTAACGCTGCTCGATCACGGAGATCACACCAAGAATTCGAAGAATGCCCAGTGGGCGACAGGAATTGGGGCGGGAGGAGGGGGGTTTAGCTCTCACCTGGGCGAGGACCTGCTGCGGCAAGCCGGCGCCCTGGAAGAAGGCGACGGCCTCCTGGCCGCTGATGCGGCCGTCCTGGTTCAAATCGGCGCGGCGGAAGTAGGCCTCGAAGGCCTCCATCCCCGCCATCTCCGGGATCCGGGCCGGAGACCTCGCCGACGGGGCCGCGGCCGCGCGGATCTGCTGCCCGCGTGGTGTGGGAGATCTCGGGGGAGCGTGTCGCACGAACCTCTCTTGTGTGTCTGCGGTAAGGGCAGTGGTTGGGGTCCTCCGGAAGGTGAGTTGCAGCTAAAACTTTGCTAATTGCCACTCTCATCTCATGCCTTTTCAATCAAGATTATTGTGCTATCGAATTGCTGATCATTTAAAATTAGTTTGTGCTTGCTGAAATGCTCAACTATATTGAAGTTGAACTATTTTATGATCATGATCTTATTACAAGAGAAATAGCAATTGAAATAAGGAAGATTGGTTAAACAAGCTCAAAAAAGGGGATATATTGTTAGATACAGAACTCGAAGGTGGCAGCCATGCTCCGGGAGAAAAGCCAACTTACAAGTATTTTTCTGAAATATAAAATAATACGTTGATCCTATGTGGGCTTTAAATTTCATGCAGATAAGGTGGGTTTCAAGCCCATGAAAAAAAAAGACAAGTGTAGTGATGGAAAAATAATCTATTCAGATCACTTAGAAAAATCAAGGAAAATGTTTGACTAAGGTTATCTCTTGGGATATTCATAAGTATTGTGTTTCTTGTTTGATTGAAAATAAAAGTGACTCTAGTATATGGAGGTTCAAATTAGAGCTTATTAATGAACTCCATGATGTGGCTCCTTGTTGGGATGGCTCTACACTTATTAGGGGAGATTCTAATCTCCTTAGAAAAAGCAAAGAGAAAAAGTTAGCATTATTAATAACCATTGGGCCAATCTATTCAATGACTGGATCAAAAAGTTTATTTTGACAGAATTAAGAAATACATATAGAAAGCTTACTTGGGTGAATTTCTCTGAAAACGAAGTCAGGGAGTCTGTCTTTGGTTCTTATGCTGAAGGAGCCCCATGGCATATCTTTCTTATTCTTTCAAACTTTATGGGAAATCATAAAAGATGACTTGTTAGAGTTATTTGAGGATTGGTTTAACGGTAGACTGGACATTTATATATTAAATTTTGCCATGATCACTCTTATCCCAAAAGAGGATGATGCTAAAGAAATGAGAAAATTTAGGCCTACTAGTTTATTGAATTGTGTTTCTAAGATTTTCACAAAGTTATTACAAATAGGTTTGCCTTGATGATTGACATACTGATTTCTCAACAACAATCTGCCTTCATTAAGGGGTGTTTCATTCTGGAAAGTGTTGTCTCTGCCCATGAAATAATTCATGAGGTGCATAGAAGGAAAGAGAAAGGTTTAGTTTTTAAGATAGATTATGAAAAGCCTATGATAGGGTTAATTTAGATTTCTTATATGAGATCCTACATCTTAGAGGCTTTGGCCCTAAGATTATCGCTATGATTAAACAAATCCCTCAGGGGGGATCTGGTGGGGTGAAAGTAAATGATATTGAGGGGGATTTCTTCCTGACTGGTAAGGGGTTGAGACAGGGAGATCATTTTGCTCCTTTTTTTAAAATTTCGTGGTAGATGTTTTCTCTAAAATGGTAATTAAAGGAGCCTCTTGCGGGGTGATAAGTGGTTTATGCCCACATCTGATTCCTAGAGGTGTGCCCAGTTTGCACTATGCAGATGGTACTCTCCTTTTCCTCAAAAATAATGAGAGATATGTCATTAATCTTAAATGGACTCTCACTTGTTTTGAGCAGTTGTCTAGGATGAAAATAAATTACCACAAGAGTGAGTTAATGGCTATAAACATGGAGCCCCTGGAGATTGATCCCTTCCTGGAAATTTTCCAATGTGTGGCTGGCATTTTAATAATCTTAAGAGGGAGGACTTGCAGCCTCTAGTAGATAGTTTACTTAGTAGAATGGCGGGATGGAGAGGGAAATTGCTCTCCTCTGAATCAAAAAAGAATCCTCATCCAAACTATTTTATAGCATTCCCTTATATATGTTGTCTTTATTTAGATTTTCAAAATGGGCCATAGATCTTATTAATTAATACACAAATAGCTAACTGTATGTGGGATGATAGAGATGGCAATAGAAAGATCCATTTGGCTAACTGCCCTTTGTATGCATGAAAAAGGAGTTTGGTGGCCTTGGCATACCAAACCTTCAGGATTTAAATATTTGCTTAGTTAGCTCTTGGATTAAGAGATATATTAATGTGGAAGAAAGTTTGTGGAAGAGAGTGGTAGATGCTAAATACAACACTAAAACCCCTAATATACTCTGCTGTCAAGATTTGAATATCCTTCTATTTTTTGGAAGGGATTAATGTGGGCTTTTAGAGCAGTTAAGTTTGGATATAAATGGAAGGTATGTAATGGTAGACCAATTAGATTTTGGGAAGACACCTGGTTTGGAAATGCACCTCTTTCTAGTCAATACTGGGATATCTAGTTTGTAGTTAATCAACAAATGGAAACCATTGCTAAAATGTGGGATGGTTAACAGTTAAGGTGTGATTTAGGAGAACCACACACGACATATGATGGATATGTCGTTTGAGATAGTAGAAATTGCTAAACCTATTACTTTATCTAGTGAGGAAGATCATCTTATCTGGAAATATGAGTCTATTGGTTTTTATTCTTCCAAACATCTATATGTTGTCATAAATTTTAGGGGGGGTGCAACCTGTCTACTTGCCAGATGTGTGGGACTTGAAAATTCCCTCTAGAGTTCAGATTTTCCTTTGGTTGTTGTCACAAAATAAAATTATGACTAGGGATAATCTTAGCCAGGTATCCCAAAACCTCTAGAATGGTGAGCTCTGTAGAGAGTTTGAATCTATGAAACATCTTTTCTTTGACTTCCTAGTACCTAAATTGCTTTGGTCTGAAGTGCAAGAAATTTTTGGAGTAGAAGTTAATAACTATCTCTCTCTTGCTTATAAATGACTTCGCAATAAAAGATTTGAGCAGTTCAATGTAGTTTCATCTGTTGTAGTTTGGAGCATTTGGAGCAATAGAAACCATTTGGTGTTTAACAAGAGAACTTGGATTTCTAGGAAACAGGTATGGGGACACCACCTTTCATATCTAAGGACTTGGCAGATGCCTTTCAAAAACCTGGAGTGGGATCAGGTGGAAAGATACAAAGTTGCCCCGGTTAGAAAGCCGAAGAGCTTGCCGTCGTTGATGCCATACTGAGATGTACTTATTTTGATTGGATCTCAACCTGGAAAGCCTCTTCATCATCCCCATACGTTGTTCGTGCCTCTGAAGCCTTCCTACTGAAGCACCCTGAATAATCAGACAACATTTGTGTGGTGACCTGAAGATGGAGGCTTCAATCAAAAGGGAAATGAGTTCCTGGAGAAACATGAGGTGATCTAGGTTTAACTTGTCCAGTTGGCGGCTAATGTCTGTCCTTACTGTTTAAGTGGTGTCGCTAAAAACTTTGATGTGTTTCGTCTAAAGCTTCCAGGTAGTAGTTAGACTGGAGTGAGTCTTTTAGCTGAACCTTTTCCCGCTTATGGATGATTGTTGTAAGTTTTAGTTTGCTGAAAATCTAGCCGCGCTGTTATGTTTCATTTCAATGAAAATGGAGCTGGGTAGCACTCCTTGTTCATCTAAAAAATCTTACTTGGGCCAATAATCAATTTGATAATGGATGTAATTGACAAGGTGTTTATTAATACCTATTGGAAAGTGACCATCCACTTTGATGTTTGACACGAAGTCTTTCTATCCCAAAGGCAAAGCAATTTCATTTAAAAAATGGTACCAACAAGTTGATGGTTCTAAAGCTATAGACATTTTGCAGTTCAAAGGAGAGATCTTAGAAAAATGGTTAGGAGTTGGGCTATTAATGTAGAGATTGATCAGTATAGACATAAGAAGCAACTTATCGATGTATATGATGTCTTAGATATTCTCTTAAATAGTCAACTTGTATCTCCACGAGCTACAGAGATGAAACAAAAATGCAGGTGAACTCCAGAAAATAAGTAGGAATGCGAAGATTAAATCCGCACACAGTTCTAGAGAGATGGATATGCTGGAGGGTGACTATAACACATCTTCCATGCTATGGCCAATAAAAGAAACGAAAATAGTAGATTTTTGTCCTAGAAGGCCCTAATGGAGAGATGTTGGAGATATGCCCAAGAGGCAATAATAAAATGGTTATTATAATATCTTTGAGTTTATGATAATGTTTACATACCATGCTATAATTGTATTAACCGAAACATTGATACATGTGTGTTATGTGAACAACAAAGAGTCCCTAGTATGCCTCTTAACTAGCTTGTTGATTAATGGATGATTAGTTTCATAATCATGAACATTGGATGTTATTAATAACAAGGTTATATCATTGTATGAATGATGTAATGGACACACCCAATTAAGCGTAGCATAAGATCACGTCATTAAGTTATTTGCTATAAGCTTTCGATACATAGTTACCTAGTCCTTATGACCATGAGATCATATAAATCATTTATACCGGAAATAGTGAAATCTAAAACCCCTGTCATATGATGATCAACTTAAAAGTAAGAACCTCAAGGTTATTGGTATTTGACCAACAAACCTAGAAGTTAATAATGTTGAAGTGTTTTTCTGAATAATGAGGAAAGCTAAAAGAGAAACTACAAAAGATTATTGGCAGAAAGAAAAGACTAGAAAGTCTAGCTCAGGTGTATATAAATGATATACATGTTATGGTTGTATTCCTAGTTAGGTCACACAATAAAATTATTGGGTATTAGTACCATATTGGTTGGTATGAAGTGTCATACAAAACAACACAATACAAGAATACAATGGCCTAAGTGACTGACAAGGAATATGATAGGAATGCACGTCTGAACAAAATAAAGTGTTATTATGTTCGTCGTTGGCATTCTATCTAGCCCTTAGAATTTATAATAAAGAACTTAATAATTGTTATTTTGCTCTGGTCAAATGAAAACAATGAGTTGTTCAAATTATGACATTACTCCATGTACGATGGATAAGTTATTATAAATTTTAATGGTGAAACACACACACATAATACTGACGCTAAAATGCCATAAGGCAAATGATTTGAATTCCACTTATTTGTGGAACCACCATTTAGGTCATGTTAGAAAGGAACGCATGAAGGAACTCCATGCAAATGGATTTTGGAGTCATTTGATTTTTTGAATCGTTTGGCGCTTGCAAAACTTTTCTAAAAGAGAGTGACTAAAATACCGTTCATAGGCCAAGAGTTGAACGGGCAACTAACTTAGTGAAAACATACATGATGATGTATGTGGTTCACTGAACATAGTTGTGTGGGAGATTCTTCTACTTCATGAAAACTTCAAACAATGAATTGAGTATATATATGTGGATATATTCGATAAGGAAGAAGTTTGAAACATTTGAATGGATTCAAATAAATTTCAGCATGAAGTGGAAATCATCGTAATAGAAAAGTCAAATATCTATGATTGGATCATTGGGAAAATATTTGAATTATGAGTTTTAGCAAACATCTAAGAGAGTTATGAAATTGTTCTACAACTCACGTTTCTTGGAGTATCATAGTGATGATAAAGTATCCAAAAGACGTATCCAAACCTTGTTGGATTAATGATGAGATAAAATATTGATGCCATTTTATTTTTGTGGATTATGCTTTAGAGACTACCGCTTTTACACTAAATAAGAGCATCATCATGATCCGTAGAAATGACACCATACGAGTTATGGCATGGGTATAAAACCTAATAGTCCTTTCTTTAAATTTTGGTTTAAAAGTTTACAACCGAAATCGGATAAATGTCTTTGTTGGTTATCCCAAAGAATTGATTGGGAATTCTTTCCACTATGAAGTAAAAGACAAAAGTGTTTGTTAATGTTACTTGCTTATTTCCAAGAAATTGTTTTCTAGCGAAGTATTTGAGTGGGAGGACAATAGAACTTGATAAGGTTTATGAACCTGAGCATAATGATCAGAGTAGCGCAGCAGAATTGGTTCCAGAAGCGGCCACGACGATCATGGCTCCCATGACTACAAATTGTTTTAGCCATGGAGATCAAAGTACATATTGAACCATGTAGGTATGGTTTACTTTGTGATCAAATAAATGATTTGTGGACAAAAGATTGATTTTGAACAATGATAAACCAACTACAAACAAAGAAGTTATGATGGGCCCTGACTCCGTTAAAATGGCTATACGCCATGAAATCCAAGATAGATGAATACTTTTTGAAAGTAAATGGATCTATAAAATTGATGAAGCTTGACTTGTTGAAAATTTGTTTACGACAAAGTTCAAAGAGTTGACTACGATAAGATTAGATCTTCCGTAGCAATGCTTATAGTCTATGTGGATTATTCTAGTAATCACTACATATTTCTTTTATGAAATATGCTAGTAGGACTGCAAAATACATTACTTATAAGAAGTGTGTATTAAAGGTGTATACAAGATACAACCAAAAGTTTTGCTAGTCCGTGGAATACTAGATAGATATACAAACTTCAATTGGATGAAGTAAGTATCACGGAGTTGGAATCTTCAGATGAAATAGTCAAAGAGTTTTTGATTTCATCGGAGACGATGAAGATGCTTGCATTTGCAAGAAATTAAGTGGGAGCTGAGACATATTTATAATACTTTATGTAGATGACATATAGTTGGTTATAAATGATGTAATTATATACTTGATTAAAAAGGTTTCATTGAGAATTAATTTCAATGAAAGGATATGGACTGAAATAAATTTAGTGTCAAGATCTATGAAGATAGATTGAAACACATAAATAAGTTTAAGTCAAAGTACATAGGATGGATATTGAAGTAGTTCAATAAAGAAATATTAAGAAAATGTTCTTGTCATGTGAAGGTTTAACAAGACTTGAGTGTATCTGACACTCAATGAGTAAAAACACATGAGTGATTATAGATCACGAATAATATGTACACAATCAGATATCCTATGCTCTAAAAGTGTTATGAGCATGTACCAGAATGATTTATGTGATGATCATTGAAAAACAGTAAGAATATTCTTGAGTACTTAAGAAGAACCAAGTATATATATATATAGTTTTGTATGGAGAAATGACAAACAAATCGCTGTAAGATGTTGCACCGATATTTGTTTTGTCACATATGAAAATAAAATTTCAATCTCAAATTAGACTAAGTGTTGTTTAAAAGGTAGCACAATGAGCTAGAAGTTGTCTATGCTAGATTTAGAAGAGTTCTAAATATTGTGACGGATTCTACAAACGAAGCGAGTATGTCATTGTTTTGACAATGACTGAGGATGTTAAGTCAAAGAGGTTCTTTGAGAACTTGGTGTAGTTCCGATAGTGTCGAACTTTGAAGCTATATTGTGTATGACAATATTAGTGACATATTTCAGACCGCGGAATTAAGGTTCCACCAGAAGACCAAAACATATTTAATGCCGACTCATTTGGAAAATGAGTGATGCGTTAAGACGCAAATGAATTGCAAAATACATACGTTTCTGAGCATGTCAGAATCGTTGACTAAAACTTTTCCCGTGAGCAAACATGATAAAACACCGGAAGGCCAAGGTGTTATATCTTTACAAATGTAAACTAGATTATTGACTCTAGTGCAAGTGGGAGACTGTTGGAGATATGCCCAAGAGGCAATAATAAAATGGTTATTATAATATCTTTGAGTTTATGATAATGTTTACATACCATGCTATAATTGTATTAACCGAAACATTGATACATGTGTGTTATGTGAACAACAAAGAGTCCCTAGTATGCCTCTTAACTAGCTTGTTGATTAATGGATGATTAGTTTCATAATCATGAACATTGGATGTTATTAATAACAAGGTTATATCATTGTATGAATGATGTAATGGACACACCCAATTAAGCGTTGTATAAGATCACGTCATTAAGTTATTTGCTATAAGCTTTCGATACATAGTTACCTAGTCCTTATGACCATGAGATCATATAAATCATTTATACCGGAAAGGTACTTTGATTACATCAAACGCCATTGCGTAAATGGGTGGTTATAAAGGTGGGATTAAGTATCCGAAAGTATGAGTTGAGGCATATGGATCAACAGTGGGATTTGTCCATCCCGATGACGGATAGATATACTCTGGGCCCTCTCGGTGGAATGTCGTCTAATGTCTTGCAAGCATATGAATAAGTTCATAAAGAGACCACATACCACGGTACGAGGTCGGAGAGAAGTCTCAACCATTATGGGAGAGCTGTCGTAATATCTTATATGGAATCAAGGTTTAAAGCTTATCATAATATCTATTTGTGACTCTAGCTCGGTTTGTCATCGTATACCAAAAAGGGGGAGATTGTAAGGGTATTTTACCCTTATCCATTATTTTGATAACGATGACACCGTGCTAAAGTATTTGGCCTAATATGTTTATAAGGATAATCTCAGGTATTAGGCAATGAGGCGTAAATGGTGTATCAAAGGAACAAAAAGGCTAAAGGAGACCCCCCCCCACTTCGACAACAATCAAAAAGGGTCTACAGAGAAATCCGGTCTCAGCTCGGTCCAACCGGCCAAGAACTGGCCAGTCAGGTCACCCAACCGGCGCCAACCGGGCTTCAAACGAAGAGCCAGAGATCCGTTGCGCCTGTCAACGGGCCACCACCGGCGGGTCCGGCGCACCGTCCGCCGACCGGCGCCAACCGGCGCCAACTGCCACCAATCGAAGGAGCGCCAGGACGACGCAGGGGATCCTGGCCGATCCGGTCTGACGGCCTCACGACGGCTGTCCGGTCTGGTCCCACAACCGGGTTTGTCGAGGAAAATGCTGAGGTGGCAAGTTGCAACGGCCAGATTTTGAAGAACACTATATATACCCCTTATCCTACCTTGGAAGGGTTAGGCAACATACTACAAGCTGTTCTTGAGCTCTCTCTCTCTTACTCCATTATTAGAAACACCAAAAGCCTTCGATCTCCCTCCTCCTCCACCAAACTCAAATCCCTCCGGAATCACTAGAGGAGGACCCGATCTACTGTTCTACCAAGCCAAATCTCATTCCCCTTGTATTCATCGAGAAGCTGCTTCCTAGGGTTCCTTGGAAACCCTAGGTGGGCAAGAGGAGTCCGGAAGCATCCGGGCGTGGATTTGCTCCGGGCAAGATTGTGAAGGTTTGGAGGCTACCTCAAAGTCTACCACAAGTGAGTGAGCTATTCCTTCGTGGGATAGGCTCCGAGAATAGGGTGAGCCTTCGTGGCGTGGGGAATCCTTCGTGGGACCTCCACCCCTCCAAATGTGACGTACCTTGTTGCAAAGCAAGGGAACACGGGAATACATCCTCGTCTCCGCGTGCTATCGGTATCTCTAACCGAACTCCTTACTTGTGATTTAAACTGCCTGAGAGAGCCTTCGTGCTCGAGATAGTTGTATCTTCATATAGGTTGCTTCACCTAGTTTGCATTAGGCTCACCTTTATATTCCGCAAAGCCTAATATTGCAAAGAAAGGATTAAATCTGTAGAAACCTATTCACCCCCCCTCTAGGTTTACCATCTCTATACTTTCAGTAGGTTTCCCACCTTTGGGAAGTTTTGGTGTTGGGGTCTTATTCGAAGACTTGGACCACAATTCTTGGGGCTTCCACCTATATAATGAGGGGAAAGGGGAGGGTGGCCGGCCACACTTGGCTCAGCCTGGCCGCACCCCCTTTGAGGGCCGGCGCCCAAGCCCCTCTCCCCAAACCCTAGCTACCTCTCCTCCACCACCTCTCCGCATATGCTTAGCGAAGCTCTCGGAGATCTCCATCGACACCGCCACCACGCCGTCGTGTCGGGATTCCATGGAGGATCTACTACTTCCGCTGCCCGCTGGAACGGGGAGAAGGACGTCGTCGTCATCAACACCGAACGTGTGACCGAGTACGGAGGTGCTGCCCGATCGTGGCACCGTGATCAAGATCTTCTACACGCTTTGCAAGCGGCAAGTGATCGTCTACCGCAGCAATAAGAGCCTACTCTTATAGGCTTTGGAAATCTTCAAGGGTGAGTCTTGATCATCCCCTCGTTGCTCCCGTCTTCTAGATTGCATCTTGGCTTGGATTGCGTTCTCGCGGTAGGAAATTTTTTGTTTTCTATGCAATGAATCCCAACAAGAGATACATGATATTGTAGGTACAATCAAACTTGAAGTCCAACCTATGAATCAATTTTGGAATTAAGAATATGATGTATATTAATTTAGATGGAGATTTTTGGGAACCTAAGGAAGAAGTATCAATAACTCATAAGATCATATTAGATATTGAATTTTCTAAAGAAGAAAAATCAAGGAGGTTGTATTTGGCCCTTGTACTGAAGGACCATCTAGTCTTGATGGTTTTCCTTTCTTAACATTGACTAGACAAATGGGATGGTACAACTCTAAATTGCATTTTATTTCTATGGGGGAGGATATATTCCATAATTGAGATGGAACAATGGTACCTATCCACAAAAATATCCATCAAACCCCCTTCCAATATATTTGAAAACTTTTGGTAGATCTTAGCTGGAAACTCATCTAGTTATGGTGCTTTGTTTTTCTCCACTTCCATAATGGCATCATCTACCTCCTTTTTTGGGGTAAAGTCAGCCATTAATATAGCATTTTCAACATTGGATAGCTGTTGTATGTCTAGATTAACCAATTCAATGTGCGTAATATTGTTTTGAAGTGGTACCCCAAAAAGATTTAAAGTATTTTGAAATGCAAGCTTTATACTTTCCTGACTAAATATCGTTCTATAATCATATTCAAGTTGAAATATTTTTTCGCCTATGTTTGTTGTTTGCAATAAGGTGAAAATATTTAGTGTTGTCTCCTCCTTCTTGAATATGTTTGACCTTTGCACATTGAGCCTACTTGGACGCCTCATCACGCCTCAATTTCACAACTTCATCATTAGCATCACACTTTGCTTTCCGTTTGGCTTCATTTGAAGGAATAGACTCTGCTATTCGATCTAGGATGTCCATGATATTAAGCATGTGTTCTTTTTTCTTTTTTATGTACCATTCAGATTTCTAGCCCAACTTGTGTGGAACCGTCGAAGGTGACTGGTCTTATTCTGCCATTTTTTCCATCGAATTAGCTCAAAATAGAAGCTCACTAATTGGCTACCATCTCAAAGAAACCATCATGCTTTATAGAAGCCCACTCATTGGTTGCCTGCCAACGAGCCCAGGTGGCGCGGCCCAGGTGGGTGATCGCGCCACCCACGCCCGTTTGGGCCTCGGATGTCGACTCGGCCTCTCCTTCGAGCCACGTCCTTATATACCCCTGAAAACCTACACCGCCAGGAGGACGGAGCTTTTCGTGGACCAGAGTGCCTCCACCACCACGATCTTCATTTTTTGGAGTTTGATTGATCCCGTTCTTCACACCGGAGAGGTGGATTTCAAGGGATTCTTCACATCCATCATTGTCAACAGCGTCTCCACCAACCATGTGCTTGTTCTCCATCATTATGTGTGAGTAGTTCTCTGTAGGCATGTGAGGTACATGGGAATTGGATGACATTAATCATGTAATCATTTATAGAAGTTGAGTTTTGAGGTGTTTGTCTTGAAGATATTTTTGTATGGGTGTTGATGCACTATTGATATGTTAAATGCTTGATACTAGAGCCCGAGTGACATGAGTTTAGTACTGAAATCTTATTGCTTCATCATATATATATGAGTATTGGTATCTATCTGCAAAGTGTATTACCTGCTATTCTGTTGATCCTGCGACCCCCATGTTGATAGATGGGGATATCAAGGGGGATATGTCTAGTTTGATGATTATGTGTATTCATGAAGTATTAATGCATTGTTCTGGGCTATTCGAAATGATAGACCTTAATTACTTATAGTCCCACGATGGCCCCCGATAAATGGGCAGGTAGGACAATAGATGGTATGCAAGTTCTCCGTGTTGGTACCCATAGTTAAATGGGATTTCTATTTTCGTGCCCTCCGTTCCTTAGTTGTGCTCAGTTTTCCCCAGCTCCTTAGTTTTTCCTCAGTTTTCCCCAAGTGCTTGTTTGAAACCCGCAGAAGGCAGCTTAGACGGCAGGATTCCCGTTAAGTTGACCGCTCTGACGTGTGGGGCCGCATCGTGTGGGCCGCGTCGCGTGGGGCTGGTAGAAAGGGACCGCGTGGGACAGGACGAGAAGCATTTGGTTGCACGTGAGCAGGAGCTGGGTTTTGTCTCTCATTGGCATTTCCCTTTTAAGAGTACCTTTTCGCCTCCTTCTCTCTCCTTTTTTCACATAATTAGTATCAAATCTAGAGAAGCTTGCATTTCTGTCTTTCTTCAATTATTATTTGTGCCTTTTGGCCCTGGTTGTTTTCCCAATATGGCAGCAAATCTAGTAGGGAGCCCAATCTAGTACTCCATCTGGTCCATATGTATGTAGTTAAATCTAGAAGCAAATCTACAGGGAATGTACGATAAATTCACAAGGTCATATAGTAGAATAGGGATAGATAATATAGATAATAAGCTGCATTCAGCCAAACATAGTAGGGTTCGAGGTTCTTCACAACACACACCATCATACTAACAACATAACAACGAGGGATCCCTAGCTAACAACAAAGGGATCCCAACAACAAAATGGAGGAGGCAGGAAGACACGTCTAGGACTCGCCACCCCATCCCCTGCCTGCTTGCTCTCCCTTGGGAGCCTTGGCTTGAGCGGAGGCATGCGCCGCCGGAGATCTCCACCCGCTGGATGCTGCGGAGGTGCATGCCGAGCGCCAAGTGCTTGGCGGAAGGAGTTGGGGTTCACCGACGCGCCGACCTTGGGTGTGGCCGATGTTCTCGGCATGCGTGAGGACGCAGTTGAAGTCAGTGCCCGAGCCTCCTAGTGCAGAAGGGGCACCTGTAGACACCCTTGGCGACGTCGAGGTAGGAGACATACTGCCGACCTGCAGCTCCGCAGCACCTGGCGAGTCTTGACGTCATGGTGCTCATCGTCGCTGCCGACGTCGCGCCAGCTGATCCATATCAAACGGGAATTTATTAGTGAATGAGTTGCAAACGTGCATGATAACAAAGTTAGGAAAAACAGAGGCAGCCTCAGTTAGAGTGGACACGATTATATGTCTACAGGGACGGTGTAAACCAAAGCTCATGCACAATGATTTGTACACGAAATGGTTCGCGAACCCTCCCCAAAAATCTGTGCCCACCGATTCATCATAGGCAAAGAAACAGATTCCAGATCTGAACTTGAACACATTCCAGATTATTTGCAAAATTAAACGGTTGATATCTTTTGATTCGTGCATAAAATAACCGATTGAGATCCTATGATTACTTGCATAAATTAATTGATTGAGATCCCATTATTACTTGCATAAATTAACCGAACGGCCGAAACCCAAATCTTGAACGAAATCAAGGAGGGATCAAAGCAAAATGGAATAAAATCGGCGCAAATATTAGCCCAATACTCATCCATCCACAGATCCATCTACACCAGCACAAATAGGGTTCAAAAAGGAATGGGGAACAAAAAGGAAGCAAACCGTAGTTACCTGTTCCATGGGTCCTCTATGGAGGTGTCGTAGGGTTCGGGGGCGGGACGTACACACCGGCTCGTAGGGGTCCCATCCCGGCGGATCTGACCGCGACCGCGGCAGCTTCTCGATGCACCGGCGGAGACGGCGGCGACGTCCGTTGAGGGGACGGCGGCGACGTCCGTTGAGGGGACGGCCGAAGAGGGAGGTCGCGCTTGGAGCGACGGCGCCGTGGACGATGGGATTGGCATTCTCCTTGTCCATCTCGCCGGAGAGGGAGAGGAGAGTTTTTTGCTTTGGAGAAGATGATGGGACGTGAGAAGGCGTTGCGTCGAGTGAGAGTGACAGAGATAGTGGGAGGAGGCGTCTATAAAGGCAAGGGGTGGTTAATGCGACCCGCGTCCTACGCGTCCACCGCTGCACGTCTGCGCACGTCTTGGACTTCTGCAATGCGCCACGCGTCCACGATTGCACGTCTTCGACTTCTGCACCGCGACCGGCGTCACGCGTCAAATATTGCACGTCTTTCATTTCTGCACCGCAACACGCGTCCTCGAGTCTAACCCCGGAAATTTAGATATACTCAGGTATAACCTCAAGCATTATACTAGCATTTTTTGTGTGCTCAGTTTTCCCCTTGAGTGCTAATACTGGCTAGTGCAATATGCTCAGTTTTACCCTTAATACGTCTCCGACGTATCGATAATTTCTTATATTCCATGCCACATTATTGATGTTATCTACATGTTTTATGCACACTTTATGTCATATTCGTGCATTTTCTGGAACTAACCTATTAACAAGATGCCGGTGCCGGTTGTTGTTTTTGGTTTCAGAAATCCTAATAACGAAATATTCTCGGAATTGACGAAATCAACGCCCAGGGCCTATTTTGCCACGAAGCTTCCAAGTCCGAAGAGGAGACGAGTGGAAGCGCCCCAACCCTAGGGCGGCGCGGCCGCCCCTGGCCGCGCCGTGTGGTGGGGCCCTCGTGTGGCCCCCGACCGCCCTTCCGCCTACTTAAAGCCTCCGTCGCGAAACCCCCGAGAGCCACGATACGGAAAACCTTCCAGAGACGCGCCGCCGCCGATCCCATCTCGGGGATCCAGGAGATCGCCGCACCTCACGGAGAGGGAATCATCTCCCGGAGGACTCTACGCCGCCATGGTCGCCTCCGGAGTGATGTGTGAGTAGTCTACCCCTAGACTATGGGTCCATAGCGTAGCTAGATGGTTGTCTTCTCCCATTGTGCTATCATTGTCGGATCTTGTGAGCTGCCTAACATGATCAAGATCATCTATCCGTAATTCTATATGTTGCGTTTGTTGGGATCCGATGAATAGAGAATACTTGTTATGTTGATTATCAAAGTTATATCTATGTGTTGTTTATGATCTTGCATGCTCTCCGTTACTAGTAGATGCTCTGGCTAAGTAGATGCTTGTAACTCCAAGAGGGAGTATTTATGCTCGATAGTGGGTTCATGCCTGCATTGACACCTGGGACAGTGATGAAAGTTCTAAGGTTGTGTTGTGTCGTGCCACTAGGGATAAAACATTGATGCTATGTCTAAGGATGTAGTTGTTGATTACATTACGCACCATACTTAATGCAATTGTCTGTTGCTTTGCAACTTAATACCGGAGGGGTTCGGATGATAACCTGAAGGTGGACTTTTTAGGCATAGATGCAATTGGATGGCGGTCTATGTACTTTGTCGTAATGCCCAATTAAATCTCACTATACTCATCATGATATGTATGTGCATGGTCATGCCCTCTTTATTTGTCAATTGCCCAACTGTAATTTGTTCACCCAACATGCTGCTTGTTTTATGGGAGAGACACCTCTAGTGAACTATGGACCCCGGTCCAATTCTCTTTAAATACAATCTACTTAATACTTGTTCTACTGTTTTCGCAAACAATCATCTTCCACACAATACGGTTAATCCTTTGTTACAGCAAGCGGTGAGATTGACAACCTCAAGCTTCGTTGGGGCAAAGTACTTGGTTGTGTTGTGCAGTTCCACGTTGGCGCGGAATCTCCGGTGTTGCGCCGCACTACATCCCGCCGCCATCAACCTTCAACGTGCTTCTTGACTCCTACTGGTTCGATTAAACCTTGGTTTCATCGAGGGAAACTTGCTGCCGTGCGCATCACACCTTCCTCTTGGGGTTCCCAACGGACGTGTCAACCACACGCATCAAGCAAATTTCAGCGCCGTTCGAGACCGAAGAAAAGCTACACCACAAAGATTTCTATCTCCCACGCCAACTTCACGCCGCAAAAATTTCGCACCGCCGGGAGATCAAGACACGCCAAGGGAGTCTCCACTTCTCAATCTCTTTACTTTGTTTTTGTCTTGCTTAGTTTTATTTACTACTTTGTTTGCTGCACTAAATCAAAATACAAAAAAATTAGTTGCTAGTTTTACTTTATTTGCTATCTTGTTTGCTATATTGAAAACACAAAAAAATTAGTTACTTGCATTTACTTTACTTGATTCATCATGTTTCCTTTTAATTTTACCACGAAAGACATACCGGTAGGACGTGGGTCTATAATTGGGAGAAATAATATAGAGGAATTTTTCAACCATGTTAGTACTGTTGACGATTTTGAGGATAGACACTTGGTAGACCTTGCCCCTACCTATGAAATTGCTGCTGCTACTTTAGTTCGCATGTTGGAAACTAAATTTGTTAATCTCAATCCTATAATCCAACACATGTTTCTCACACTTGGTGATATGGAAGAAAGGGAAAAGAAAGATTTTGTTTTAGAAACCCTTCTTAGAGAATTTGGTGGTATAGCGAGAGAGGCTAGAAAGGTCTTTGCTAAATTTAATATGCTTGGTTCTTACACCAATTTTGTTAGTCTCTTTGAAAAGATGGATATGGATAGAATAAAGTACACTAATAATATAATGATGGAGGGGAGATCAAAGCACCAATACCATGTAAACTCTTAGCTATGAATGATGCACTAGAAAATAACTATGCTTGGCTTGTTCCTGAAAATTTGTTTGATGAGAGTAGCACGCCTAAGACTAATGAAAAGGGAGATGCTAAAACTTATGTATCTAATATACTATGCCTGGTTGAGAAAACTCCGCACCCCGCTGAGAATGCACCACCCTTGATAATACTTGATACACACTTTCTGCGCCTAAAAGGCGTTAAAGAAAAGCGCTTATGGGAGACAACCCATGTTTTTACCTACAGTACTTTATTTTTATTTTGTGTCTTGAAGTTGTTTACTACTGTAGCAACCTCTCCTTATCTTAGTTTAGTGTTTTATTGTGCTAAGTAAAGCCGTTGATAGAAAAGTTCATACTAGATTTGGATTACTGCCAGAAACAGATTTCTTTGCTGTCACGAATCTGGGCTGTTTTCCCTGTAGGTAACTCAGAAAATTATGCCAATTTACGTGAGTGATCCTCTGATATGTATGTACGCAACTTTCATTAAATTTGAGCATTTTCATTTGAGCAAGTCTGGTTCCTCGATAAAATTCATCAATACGAACTGTTCTGTTTTGACAGATTCTGCCTTTTATTTCGCATTGCCTCTTTTGCTATGTTGGATGAATTTCTTTGATCCATTAGTGTCCAGTAGCATTATGCAATGTCCAGAAGTGTTAAGAACGATTGTGTCACCTCTGAATATGTTAATTTTTATTGTCGCTAACCCTCTAATGAGTTGTTCTAAGTTTGGTGTGAGGAAGTTTTCAAGGATCAAGAGAGGAGTATGATGCAACATGATCAAGGAGTGAAAGCTCTAAGCTTGGGGATGCCCTGGTTCACCTGCATATATCAAGAAGACTCAAGCGTCTAAGCTTGGGGATGCCCAAGGCATCCTCTTCATCGACAACATTATCAGGTTCCCCCTGAAACTATATTTTTATTCCATCACATCTTATGTGCTTTTTCTTGGAGCGTCGGTTTGTTTTTGTTTTGTTTTTGTTTAAATAAAATGGATCCTAGCATTCACCTTATGGGAGAGAGACACGCTCCGCTGTAGCATATGGGCAAGTATGTCCTTAGTTTCTACTCATAGTATTCATGGCGAAGTTTCTCCTTCGTTAAATTGTTATATGGTTGGAATTGGAAAATGATACATGTAGTAATTGCTATTAATGTCTTGGGTAATGTGATACTTGGCAATTGTTGTGCTCATGATTAAGCTCTTGCATCATATGCTTTGCACCCATTAATGAAGAAATACATAGAGCATGCTAAAAATTTGGTTTGCATATTTGGTTTCTCTAAGGTCTAGATAATTTCTAGTATTGAGTTTGAACAACAAGGAAGACGGTGTAGAGTCTTATAATATTTTCAATATGTCTTTTATGTGAGTTTTGCTGCACCGGTTCATCCTTGTGTTTGTTTCAAATAAGCCTTGCTAGCCTAAACCTTGTATCGAGAGGGAATACTTCTCATGCATCCAAAATACTTGAGCCAACCACTATGCCATTTGTGTCCACCATACCTACCTACTACATGGTATTTTCCGCCATTCCAAAGTAAATTGCTTGAGTGCTACCTTTAAAATTCCATCATTCGCCTTTGCAATATATAGCTCATGGGACAAATAGCTTAAAAACTATTGTGGTATTGAATATGTAATTATGCACTTTATCTCTTATTAAGTTGCTTGTTGTGCGATAACCATGTTCACTGGGGACGCCATCAACTACTCTTTGTTGAATTTCATGTGAGTTGCTATGCATGTCCGTCTTGTCAAGTAAGAGAGATCTACCACCTTATGGTTAAGCATGCATATTGTTAGAGAAGAGCATTGGGCCGCTAACTAAAGCCATGATTCATGGTGGAAGTTTCAGTTTTGGACATATATCCTCAATCTCAAATGAGAAAATTATTAATTGTTGTTACATGCTTATGCATAAAAGAGGAGTCCATTATCTGTCTATGTTGTCCCGGTATGGATGTCTAAGTTGAGAATAATCAATAGCGAGAAATCCAATGCGAGCTTTCTCCTTAGACCTTGTACAGGGCATAGAGGTACCCCTTTGTGACACTTGGTTAAAACATGTGCATTGTGATGATCCTAGTCCAAGCTAATTAGGACAAGGTGCGGGCACTATTAGTACACTATGCATGAGGCTTGCAACTTGTAAGATATAATTTACATGATACATATGCTTTATTACTACCGTTGACAAAATTGTTTCATGTTTTCAAAATCAAAGCTCTAGCACAAATATAGCAATCGATGCTTTTCCTCTATGGAGGACCATTCTTTTACTTTCAATGTTGAGTCAGTTCACCTATTTCTCTCCACCTCAAGAAGCAAACACTTGTGTGAACTGTGCATTGATTCCTACATACTTGCATATTGCACTTATTATATTACTCTATGTTGACAATATCCATGAGATATACATGTTACAAGTTGAAAGCAACCGCTGAAACTTAATCTTCCTTTGTGTTGCTTCAATGCTTTTACTATGAATTATTGCTTTATGAGTTAACTCTTATGCAAGACTTATTGATGCTTGTCTTGAAGTGCTATTCATGAAAAGTCTTTGCTTTATGATTCACTTGTTTACTCATGTCATATACATTGTTTTGATCGCTGCATTCACTACATATGCTTTACAAATAGTATGATCAAGGTTATGATGGCATGTCAGAAATTATCTGTTATCGTTTTACCTGCTCGGGACGAGCAGAACTAAGCTTGGGGATGCTGATACGTCTCCGACGTATCGATAATTTCTTATGTTCCATGCCACATTATTGATGTTATCTACATGTTTTATGCACACTTTATGTCATATTCGTGCATTTTCTGAACTAACCTATTAACAAGATGCCGAAGTGCCATTGTCGTTGCTGTTTTTGGTTTCAGAAATCCTAGTAACGAAATATTCTCGGATTGGACGAAATCAACGCCCAGGGGCCTATTTTGCCACGAAGCTTCCAGAAGTCCGAAGAGGAGATGAAGTGGGGCCACGAGGCGCCCAAACCCTAGGGCGGTGCGGCCCCCCCCTTGGCCGCGCGGCCCTGTGGTGAGGGGCCCTCGTGCCGCCTCTTGACCTGCCCTTCCGCCTACTTAAAGCCTCCGTTGCGAAAACCCCAGTACCGAGAGCCACGATACGGAAAACCCCGAGACGCCGCCGCCGCCGATCCCATCTCGGATCCAGAGATCGCCTCCGCACCTCGCGGAGAGGGGAATCATCTCCGGAGGACTCTACGCCGCCATGGTCGCCTCCGGAGTGATGTGTGAGTAGTCTACCGGACTATGGGTCCATAGCAGAGCTAGATGGTTGTCTTCTCCCCATTGTGCTATCATTGTCGGATCTTGTGAGCTGCCTAACATGATCAAGATCATCTATCTGTAATTCTATATGTTGCGTTTGTTGATCCGATGAATAAAGAATACTTGTTATGTTGATTATCAAAGTTATATCTATGTGTTGTTTATGATCTTGCATGCTCTCCGTTACTAGTAGATGCTCTGGCCAAGTAGATGCTTGTAACTCCAAGAGGGAGTATTTATGCTCGATAGTGGGTTCATGCCACTCATTGAACTGGTCAGAGTTCTAAGTTTGTGTTGTGCTGTTGCCACTAGGGATAAAACATTGATGCTATGTCTAAGGATGTAGTTGTTGATTACATTACGCACCATACTTAATGCAATTGTCTGTTGCTTTGCAACTTAATACTGAGGGGGTTCGGATGATAACCTGAAGGTGGACTTTTTAGGCATAGATGCAGTTGGATGGTGGTCTATGTACTTTGTCGTAATGCCCAATTAAATCTCACTATACTCATCATGATATGTATGTGCATGGTCATGCCCTCTTTATTTGTCAATTGCCCAACCGTAATTTGTTCACCCAACATGCGCTTGTTTTATGGGAGAGACACCTCTAGTGAACTGTGGACCCCGGTCCAATTCTCTTTACCGAAATACAATCTACTGCAATACTTGTTCTACCGTTTTCCAAACAATCATCTTCCACACAATACGGTTAATCCTTTGTTACAGCAAGCCGTGAGATTGACAACCTCACTGCTTCGTTGGGGCAAAGTACTTTGGTTGTGTTGTGCAGTTCCACGTTGGCGCCGAATCTCCGGTGTTGCGCCGCACTACATCCCGCCGCCATCAACCTTCAACGTGCTTCTGACTCCTCGGTTGATTAAACCTTGGTTTCAGAGGAAACTTGCCGCTGTGCGCATCACACCTTCCTCTTGGGGTTCCCAACGGACGTGTCAACCACACGCATCAACCCTCAAGTAGCTGGTCAACAGACAGTCAACAAATGGGATTAACTAGTTAAATGAGTCATTTAATGTGCAAAAATTCCGAAAAATAGTGGCACATACTCATGGAGTCTTCACCACAAATTGCCAGTTCTCAAAACATAGATAAGTCATAGATAAATCAAGTTTTACCACAAATTGCCACTTCTCAAAGGCCTTCTCAAATCACCTAGTAGCTATGAAGGTGCATGGTTTTCCACAATAAGCCCTTCCCAAAACAGCTTTCCCCAAAACATACTTTGTCTAAATGAGGCCACAATTCTCACACTCATGTATATTTGTATTGCAAATAGTTTGAGATAGGCCAAGATGGGTTTTATTCTACAAAACACGCATTTTCCATTTTTTAAATCTCATATTTGAATCCCTTAGTCTGTTTATTATATAGGTGCCCTTGGTTTCTTGATACCACTCAGTTTTGCCCTCTCCCTCCACAAATTCTCTCACACGTGCAACATTGCCCTGATTGGTCTAGCCCATGTCACGCGGATCATGCCCGCCGACCGTTGATCGTATGATCTAACGGGCAGGATAACCCCTCTATCTCTCTGCGGTTACCTTCCACTCTCTAAGTATGCTAAAGGGCGGTTTTCTGTATTTATTTTCACGCGCTAAAAATTATAAACTCTTTTAGGCATTACTTTTCACGCAAAAAATGATAAACCATCACCGATTTGTTGTAGCCATAAATTTTCACGCAAAAAATGATAAACCGTCACCGATTTGTTGTAGCCATTAATTTTCACGAAAATCCCAAATGATAAACTATCACCGATTTGTTGTAGCCATTAATTTTCACGCAAAAAATGATAAACCATCACCGATTTGTTGTATCCATTACTTTTCACGCAAAAAATGATAGACCATCACCGATTTCTTGTAGCCATTACTATTCACGGTAAAAATGATAAACGAACCAATCTATCTATCTCTGTATTTGAAGTTTGGAAGGGTTCACCATCTAGTTATGTTAACTTTCGAGGTTTTGACTTGAAAACAAATGGGTATTATAAAGGGAAATAAAAGTTCAAAAAATGTAAAAACGAAACAATCTACCTATCTTTGTATAGAAGATCGTCTGTATGATTTTTGAGGTCATTTAGAGAAGGTAGAAAAAATCCCTTTTGAGAAGGTCGAAAAAACCTAACTTGTTACAAAAGCTGGTTTCAGTGAGACCTAACCAAATTTGGCATACATTATGCCATATCTATAACAACAAGGAATATCTAAAAGGGAAAGTTTCACAAAATTTGAAATTTATGGCGAAAATGATGCCATACATGATGCTATTTTTCGAGGTTTTGACCTGAAAATCAATTGGATATTATAAAGGGAAATAAAAAGTTCAAAAAATATAAAAACGAAACAATCTATCTATCTATGTATAGAAGATCAGCTGTATGAAATTTGAGGTCATTTAGAGGAGGTAGAATAAATCACCTTGTTAGAAAAGCTGGTTTCAGTGAGACGAAACGGCATGCGTTTAAGCAAAGTGATTTTTTCGAACATCTCCAAATGATCCCAAATTTGCCATACATGATGCCATACGTGTAACAACAAGGAACCCTATCTAAAAAGTGTCAAAAAGTTTGCCCAACCGTATAGCTCTATCAAAAAGAACCTCACCATGGCGCTAGTATAATTTTGGGCTTAGTTACAAACTTTCGTTACCTAACCTTCAACACGAAACTTGTTTCAAATCACTTTGGCGTACAAGAAACAAATCCCTCCTTGATTCGAGCACCACAGCCTCCAAACTTTGCCGATGCCGATATCGGCATGGTCAGAACGGCTATGCTCGCCGCCACTGCTAGGTCACCGTCGGGATGCACCCTCAATCCCGTCCCCTCATTCGATCACCGACACACCAGAGATACCGTCGAGGCCAATGCCGAACGTACATGCTGATGCCAATGCCGAACATGCATCCACGCCGATGTGGGCACGGCCACGCCGCCCTATGTTGGACGCCACAGACCACCGCGAGGTCTTTCCCTTCGCCACCACACTCTTCTAGCACCCATCTATACACGCTAAAGGAGAGACACTAGTTTTCTCTACATTGCTCGCGTTCGTGTTGGACACGCCAGTCAAAGTTTTGAGGTAGTCGTCGATGTTTGACCATTTCTTCTCTTCTTTGCATGGTTAAACGCGTCTAGTTCATATGTATCTAATGCGTCCTGTCTCGCCTCATGCAGTTCTTTGTGGACGTCGATCTCATCTCGGCACTCCGCAGGCCACCTCCTCCGTGCCATCGCTGTAGAGCTCCGTTTAAAAATCTATTCCTACCCGTGTATTGCCCCTTGTATCAGCGCCATGGCCCACTTGTCATTCGATATACCGAAGCCCCCACTCGTGCGTGTTTTGGTCAGGGATACAGCGATGCTTACGGTCAAACAAAGATGGATGGTCCGACGTGTCTTTGCGGGCTCTACGTGGCCCCACTAGTCGGAAGATAACGGTCAACCGTCGGGCAACCGGCCGTTACAGATCTCTGTGATGGTTTCGCATAAGGTCTTGGGGAACCGAGGAAAACTAAGGAGCTGGGGAAAACTGAGCACAACTAAGGAACCGATGGCACGAAAATAGAAATCCCTAGTTAAATTTGGAATACACACCTACACACTTACACATAAAGAATTAGAGATGAACATGAGTTATTTATATTTGCATTATATGATCAGTCTTATTCATCGCCCCACTAGTCACCTCATGAATACGCTTTTAATCACTGAAAGTTTCAAGTTTCCTTTTCTGGTGAAAATTGGGAATCTGCAGCTATTGTCTACGACTTTGTTTCAACTGCAATAATCACCACTTGATTTTTAAGAATATTGATACGCATGTGTGGTTAAGAGTGACTTCTCAATTGCTAAAGTATTACTAATATTTTCGTCTACCCTCTTGAGTTTAACTATAAATTTGGGTTATACTTCTCATCGAAGATTCCAACGATCCCTTGCACTTGAGGGCATCAGACGCACGGGTTGAAGCAAGTCTACCATCGCAGCCGGAACCACACGTGGACGAGGAAGGAGAAGATGAAGAAGGAGAACAAGACGGCCCTAAACAAGAGCAACAACCACCAAACTACTACACCACCTATGAAGACATGTACACGCTCGAAGGAAGGATCCAGAACATGAGAAACCTCTCCATCAACCTTCGAGATGCGACCGCGAACTTCTCCACCTAGTTCAACAATTGGATTAGCGAATGGAACTTGGGAGATTGACCACTACCACCATAATGAGCAGCAAAGTGACCTACAAAAGCCTGTGCCTGAGGATGTGTTCCTCAAGCATTTTATTTGTATAATAATGAGGTTGCACTACAACTCCGTGAGAGCTTTGAAACACTCATGTTGGTTTGATCCAACACTTTGTGTTTTCATTTGCTTTTCGTTTTTTTCTTTGTTTCTTTTATTTTTATAGTATCTTGCTTGGTCTCAAGTTTATTTCTATTCTTTAAACCCCATTCTCAAAAATACAAAAAGAATTTACCTTTTATCCTTTTGATCAATTATCTTGAATCTGTTCTTCGAAGCACTGAATGCTCTCTCAATGGTGAAACTGAGGCTTGAGTGTCGCAGATTGAATAGCTCCTTGGGATTCTTCGGCCTGTTACTCGTGTTGAACTTGTTGAGATGGTACCTTGTTGACCTGAAAGGAGGAATAATGATGAGATCTGAGATCTAGGGATTGGCCCGATCTCACGATTTGACCCCGAAAACCAAGGGAAGAGGTGGGAGAACGCGAGGAACACGAAGAACACGAAGAACGTCGGTACTCACGCACGCACACCAACCCGATACACCCGATACTTACCCCCGTGGCTCGATGGACCACGCCAATAGAATCACCAAGAGGCACTCGAATTCCGGTGAGAGATTGGGGTTGGAGAAGAAGAGATTGGTGAGGGAGAGAGAGCTTGTACTAGAATCTCACTCAACAATATCCAAATCAACAACCAGGATGCCTTGATTACAAAGGGATGCTAACCCTAGGGAGACAAAGCTCAAAGTTGTGTTTAAGCTCAATTCAAGTCTAAGGGGTAAAGGAGGGGTCCAGGCTACTGATACGTCTCCGACGTATCGATAATTTCTTATGTTCCATGCCACATTATTGATGTTATCTACATGTTTTATGCACACTTTATGTCATATTCGTGCATTTTCTCGAACTAACCTATTAACAAGATGCCGGTGCCCGTTGTTCTGTGTTTTTGGTTTCGAAATCCTAGTAACGAAATATTCTCGGAATTGGACGAAATCAACGCCCGTGGTCCTATTTTGCCACGAAGCTTCCAAGTCCGAAGAGGAGACGGCGGGCCACGAGGTGCCCAAACCATAGGGCGCGTGGCTCCCCCATTGCCACGCGGTCTGGGGCCCTCGCCTCTGACCTGCCCTTCCGCCTACTTAAAGCCTCCGTTGCGAAACCCCCAGCACCGAGAGCCACGATACGGAAAACCTTCCAGAGACGCCGCCGCATCCCATCCTCAGATCCAGAGATCGCTCTCCGGCACCGCCTGGAGAGGGGAATCATCTCCGAGGACTCTACGCCGCCATGGTCTCCTCCGGAGTGATGTGTGAGTAGTCTACCCCCGGACTATGGGTCCATATAGCTAGATGGTTGTCTTTCCCATTGTGCTATCATTGTCTGATCTTGTGAGCTGCCTAACATGATCAAGATCATCTATCCGTAATTCTATATGTTGCGTTTGTTGGGATCCGATGAATAGAGAATACTTGTTATGTTGATTATCAAAGTTATATCTATGTGTTGTTTATGATCTTGCATGCTCTCCGTTACTAGTAGATGCTCTGCCAAGTAGATGCTTGTAACTCCAAGAGGGAGTATTTATGCTCGATAGTGGGTTCATGCCCCATTGACACTGGGACAGTGAGAAAGTTCTAAGGTTGTGTTGTGCTGTTGCCACTAGGGATAAAACATTGATGCTATGTCTAAGGATGTAGTTGTTGATTACATTACGCACCATATTTAATGCAATTGTCTCCGTTGCTTTGCAACTTAATACTGAGGGGGTTCGGATGATAACCCGAAGGTGGACTTTTTAGGCATAGATGCAGTTGGATGGCGGTCTATGTACTTTGTCGTAATGCCCAATTAAATCTCACTATACTCATCATGATATGTATGTGCATGGTCATGCCCTCTTTATTTGTCAATTGCCCAACTGTAATTTGTTCACCCAACATGCTACTTGTTTTATGGGAGAGACACCTCTAGTGAACTGTGGACCCCGGTCTCTTTCTCAAATACACCCATCTGCAATACTTGTTCTACTGTTTTCTAAGCAATCATCTTCCACACAATACGTTTAATCCTTTGTTACAGCAAGCCGGTGAGATTGACAACCTCACGCTTCGTTGGGGCAAAGTACTTGGTTGTGTTGTGTGTTCCACGTTGGCGCCGAATTCTGGTGTTGCGCCGCACTACATCCCGCCGCCATCAACCTTCAACGTGCTTCTTGACTCCTACTGGTTCGATTAAACCTTGGTTTCTTACTGAGGGAAACTTGCCGCTGTGCGCATCACACCTTCCTCTTGGGGTTCCCAACGGACGTGTCAACCACACGCATCAGCTACTTATATAGGCATACATGGCCAACAAGGCGAAAAGGTACGCAAGTGGATAACTTAGGCAGTTTGGTGAGTCATTCCCGTCAAATCCGGTTTGGGGCCGGTCAGACGGCTCAGGACCGGTGGTCCGGTCCCCGGTTGACCGGCGCCAACCGAAACCCTCGCAAGTTTCCATCCGGTTGCCTTCCGGACGATGTGGGAAATCCGCTGGGCGCCCGCATCGGGGCTCGGGACCGATGATCCGGTTGTGGGGCCGTCCGACCGGGTCCCGGGCCGGCCATCATTCTTCTCTTCCTTTGAGTCCTTCGAGGGACGTCGGGTCCAGCTTCGTGATCATCTCCATGTCCCGCTACTCCTCTCCTTCCCTTGACCATGGTGTGTCCTCCTCTCCGGGGTCTTGATGCACCTTGTACCTAATGACACAAAGCACATCGGCATGAGGTAGCATTCCATCCAAAGGAGTACCGAGATCAAGGGTGGTGAGGAGCGAGTTCACCTCATCATGTAGTGCTTTAACCCGAGCTCGCGTCATCGGTCCACTTGGGGGACTTGTTGGTCTTGGTGTAGCGTCGTCGGTGGAGCGGGGCTACATCATCTCCCCCCCTTGGGAAAGAGTCGTCCTCGACTCGTGCTCCTCCTCATCTCCATGATAGGGTGACAAGTCCGAGACGTTGAACGTGTTGCTCACCAAGTACTTGGAGGTTGGGATGTCGATGATGTAGGCGTTGTTGTTGATGCGCTTGAGGACCTTGAAGGGGCCATCTCCTCTTGGTTTGAGCTTTGAGTTGCGCTCATGAGGAAATCTTTCCTTCCGGAGGTGGATCCAAATGAGGTCTCCTTCTTGAAATATTCTTTCCTTCTTCTTGGCGTTGAGGCGGTTGGCTTGACGAATCACATGTTCTTGTATGGTTGCTCTTGTTTCTTCATGTAGTTTCTTCATGGCGGCGGTGCGCTTGTCGAAGTCCATGTTCGTCCTCTCATGAAGGGGAAGTGGAAGTATGTCGAGTGCCGTGGAAGGTTCGAAGCCATAGACGATCATGAAGGGGCTCCTTGATGTTGTCTTGTGCTTGGCTCGATTGTAGGCGAACTCCGCGTGAGGAAGGCACTCCTCCCATGACTTCAAGTTCTTCTTCACTAGGATGCATAGTAGAGTGGAGAGGCTTCGATTGACCACTTCCGTTTGTCCGTTTGTGCGAGGATGATGAGAACAAGAGCTTCACTCCAAACTTTGCCATGAGCGACTTCCATAGATAGCTCATGAACTTGACATCTCGATCCGACACAATGCTTGCGGTATTCCGTGTAGTCGAACAATTTCAAAACAATGAAGCAATGTGTGAAGCATCATCGCTCTTATGGCAAGGTATGAAATGAGCCATCTTAGAGAATCTATCCACTACCACAAATATAGAATCATGACCATGCTTGGTGCGAGGCAATCCTAAGATGAAATCCATGCTAATATCGGTCCATGGTGCATATGGAATATGCAAAGGTGTGTAAAGACCATAAGGGTTGGTGGTGGACTTAGCTTGAAGGCATGTAGTGCAACGGTTGCATAGGAGCTCCACATCCCGCTTCATCTTGGGCCAATAGTAATGGGTGGATAACATCGCGAGTGTCTTGTCACGTCCAAAGTGTCCCATAAGACCACCTCCATGTGACTCTTGCAAAAGCAATTTTCGAAGGGAAGACTCGGGAATGCAAATCTTGTTAGCTTTAAACAAGTAGCCATCATGCAAATAGAAATCATCCACTCCTCGTTCAATGGAGCACTTCTCAAATATCGGAGCAAAGAAAGAATCGGAAGGATAGAGTTCTTTGATCTCTTCAAGTCCCAAAACATGAAAATCCAAACGAGTAAGCAAAAGGGTGTTTTTTGCGGGAAAGAGCATCCGCCACAACATTATCCTTGCACTTCTTTGTATTTGATTACAGATGGGAAGGACTCAATGAACTCGACCCATTTTGCGTGTCGTTTGTTCAAGTTGTGTTGGCTTTTCAAATATTTCAAGGACTCATGGTCGGAATGAATGATAAACTCTTTTGGCCAAAGGTAGTGTTGCCAAACTTCAAGAACACGAACCAAAGCATAGAGCTCCTTGTCATAAATAGGATAGTTGAGGCGTGCGCCATCCAACTTCTCACTATAATATGCCACGGGTTTGCCCTCTTGCATAAGAACGCCACCAATACCGAGTCCACTTGCATCACACTCAATCTCAAAAGTTTTTGCAAAATTTGGAAGGACAAGAAGGGGAGCTTCGGTAAGGCGTTTCTTCAACTCATCAAAAGCATTTTGTTGGGCCTTGCCCCAAACAAACGGAACATTCTTTTTGGTAAGTTCATTCAAAGGGCAAGCAATGGTGCTAAAATCTTTCACAAAGCGGCGGTAGAAACCGGCAAGTCCATGAAAACTTCGGACTTGACCAACATTTGTAGGAGTAGGCCAATTGTGGATGGCCTCCACCTTGGAAGAATCAACTTCAATCCCATTAGCGGAAACCACAAAGCCAAGGAAAACCAATTTGTTTTGAGCAAATGTGCATTTAGGGAGGTTGGCATAAAGCTTCTCAAGACGCAAGATGCATAAGACCTCTCTCACATGTTGCACATGGTCCTCGAGATTTTTGCTATAAATGAGAATATCATCAAAATAGACAACCACACTCTTGCCAATGAGAGGACGCAAGATGTGATTCATAAGACGCATAAAAGTGGATGGAGCATTGGAAAGACCAAAAGGCATAACGAGCCATTCATAGAGACCAAGCTTGGTCTTGAATGCCGTTTTCCATTCATCACCAATGGCCATGCGAATTTGGTGGTAGCCACTACGCAAATCGACTTTAGAGAAAATCGTGGCACCACTTAACTCATCAAGCATGTCATCTAAACGCGGAATGGGATGGCGGTAACGAACGGTAATGGCATTGATGGGACGACAATCCATACACATTCGTTGCGTCTCATCTGGTTTAGGCACAAGAATCACGGGAACCGCACAAGGACTAAGGCTTTCACGAACGTACCCTTTGGCGAGGAGATCTTGAATTTGGCGTTGGATCTCCTTTGTATCTTCGGGGTTGGTGCGGTAGGCGACACGGTTTGGAAGCGGAGCTCCGGGTATGAGGTCGATGCGGTGTTCTATGCCTCGAAGTGGTGGTAGTCCATGAGGGAGCTCGTCGGGGAAGACGTCTTGAAACTCCTTCAAAAGAGACAACAAAGACGAAGGAATGTTGGTTAAGTCGTTAGTTGCCGACGATGGTCCCTTGCAAATGAGCACGTAGTGCAATATGGTGGATGGGTTCTCTTGGACCTCTCTCCACTCACTTTTGGTGGCTAGTAGTACACTCTTTGTCTCGCTCATATATGGCTTGTGGCGCTCACTATCTTTATGGTGGGTCGCTCCCTCTCCTCTCATCTCACTATGGTGGGTGCGGAGTTGTGCCCTCGCTAAAGCCTTCGCATTATCCGCGATGATTTGGCTAGGAGTCATCGGGCGTAACTCAAACTTCTTGTCCTTGACCTTGAAGGTGTATGCATTGGAGTGTCCATCATGTATAGCCTTCTTGTCAAATTGCCAAGGGCGGCCAAGCAACATGTGGCACACCGTCATGGGCACCACGTCACACTCAATAGTGTCCTCATAAGGTCCAATCTTGAAGTTGACGGTGACGGTATGTTGTATCTTGACGTTGCCCTTGTCACTCAACCATTGGATAGTGGTAAGGGTGAGGATGCTTGCGGATGGTGAGGTTGAGCTTCTCACACAATTCGGTGCTAGCAAGGTTATGGCAACTTCCACCATCGATGATGACCTTGATCGACTTGCCACCAATACCGGCACGGGTTTGGAAGATGTTGCACCGTTGGTCTTCCATAGCTTGAGGTTGAGTTGTTAGCACCCTTGTGACCACAAGTGAGGGACTTGGGTCATGCTCGCATAAGAGAGGGTCTTCTCCACTTTCTTCCTCATAAGCTTCTTCATTAGCTGCGGCGGCTTGCACAAGGGATTCGTATTCATCTTCACTTAGCGTCTCGATATCACCATTCTCCATAGTGATCATGACCTTGGTATTCTTGCACTCAAACGATTTGTGGCCTTGGGTGCCACACTTGAAGCAAGTGACATTAGAGGATCCCGTAGATGCCTTAGAGGAGGCGGTGGAGGAGACCGTTTGCTTCATGCGACTTTGGGTAGTCATTTGCTTGGATGGTGTAGAGGACACAACGGGCTTGACACTTGGTGGAGGAGTCGATGTAGAGAGCTTGGAGGCGAAGTATGTCTTGGACTTGGAGTACTTGATGTCTTCAATCACTTGGCGCTCGACTTTCGATGCTTGGTGGACCAACTCAACCATGTTGGAGTATGGTTGAAACTCCACAATCCTCTTGATGGGGTAGTTGAGGCCATTGAAGAAACGAGCAATGGTTTGGCTCTCGGATTCTTGGATGTTGGCTCGCATCATAGTGAGCTCCATCTCCTTGAAGAACTCCTCAACGGTCTTGGTGCCTTGCTTCAACTTTTGGAGCTTGTTGAAGAGGTCGGTCATGTAGTGTGTTGGGACAAAGCGAGCATGCATCTCTTCCTTCATCTCTTCCCAAGTGTCAATAGGAGGTTCACCCTTTTCTTCCCTTAGAGTGAGGACTTGCTCCCACCAAGTGTTGGCGTAATCCTCAAACTCAAGCGACGCCATAGCCACTTTCTTGGCACCGGAGTAGTTGTGGATGCGGAATATCTTGTCAACCTTGAGTGCCCAAGAGAGGTAGGTCTCGGCATCCTCTTCACCTTTGAACTTCGGCATGGTGAACTTGAGCCTTCCAAACATGTTCTCTTCATCCTCCAAGTTTCTTCGGCGAGGACAGATGCCTTCATCTCTTGCGGCTTGAGGTGGAATAGGAGGTCTTCCACGGCCAACCATAGCATTGGGTTGGCGTTGAAGGTGGACACTAGCTTCACTTGGTTCACGGTGAGGATGTTGTTGAAGATCTTGTCGAGGTTGTTGACGATGCTCATTGTTGGCCCTTTCATCTTGATCATGTGGTGGATCTCCTCTTCCACGTTGATCATGGTGAGGATGGCGTCGGAGATCTCGCCGAGGTTGATCATGAGGACCTTGGTCTTGGGGTTGGTCATCACGCCCATCGTGGGCATGGCGATCCGCTTGGTGACGATCTTGTTGGAGGACTTGATCTTGTGGAGGGCGTTCATGTGGACGAGCATGGCGATGGATTTCTCCTCGCCTAGAGTTGGAGCGAGAGTCTTCATGACGAACATGTGGGCGATGAGGTCGATGATGGTCTTCATGCCTTGAGGAAGAGCTTGAGGACGAAAGGCCACCATGAGAGTAGTAATCTTGTGGCGAGCTTGAGGATGATGAAGTAGAGCGGTGCCGTCGATGGCGACCCAAGTTGGTTATGGCGCGCTCGAGGCTATCCATGCGGCGCTCCATGTTCGCATCATTGGCCGCCATTTGGCCATTCAAGTTGTCCGTAGCTTCACGAAGGAGAGCCAAGTCTTGGTTCACGGCGGAGAAGTTGTGTGCCACTTCATCGTATTGCTCATCGATGCGCGTCTCGAAGAGGGTGAGTTTCTCCTTGAACTCTTGGCGTTGTGTCCATAGGTTGTGTTGAGTAGCCAACCTCTCGGTGTTGCGGAGGACTTCTCCATCCCTTGGGTCATCTCCGTTCCTATCCATGATGGAAAGACAAGAACTATGTTGTGTATGTTAGTGGAAGGAGACTACCTCGCACTCTTACCAAGGTAAGATAGTATTGAGGCAATCAACCAAGCCAAAAGCAAGATCAAGTGTATCGGGGACACACGCAAAACCACACGCAAAAGCTAGCAAATATGGTGTTAGGTGAGTGTTGTGGAAAGCCAAAAGACAAATCCAAGATCGAGTATGTTGTTAAAAGTGGGTGAGGTCCAAAAATCCAAATGTCAATGTGAAGATCACTATAAACACGGAAAAGTTGTGGAACACACACACGGGATAAGCGGGGTTAGTGCAACCAAAAGTGAGCGGAAAAGTGTATGTAAAGGTGCTCGGTGTCACACTAACACAAGGAGAGCCAAAGCTTTGGTTGCAAAAGAAGAGACAACAAGATTCACACGCGTCCTCTCTTCTCTTCTCTCGTTTGCTTAAAAACTTATGACTCTTTTGTACACGGTGGCACTTGCACTCTTTTGTATCTATGGTGGCACTTGCACACTTTTGTATGTATGGATGTATGGTGCGACTTGCACTTTTTTTTGTGTTTTTGGGGCTTTTTCACGCACTATGTTAGCGTTAGCCTCACTTTTGCTATCTTGCCACACGAGTGTTTGCTTGTATGCTTTACTCCACACGACACACACACCTCACAATCGGGTCCACGTGTAATGTCTCGCAACACTAGACAAGCAATGCTCGATAGGATAGATCGCAAAAGGAAGAGGGTTACAAGGGAAAACTTATACCTGCGATGATGGTGGTGGTGGTGGTGGTGGTGGTGGTAGCCGAAAACGAGCTCGAGGAGGGCGCTGAGGCGCCCGTCCGGGGCCGGTTGACCGGATCAGACCGGATGGTCCGTTGGCGGCCCGTCGGCCGGGTCGATGGTCCTGGCCTGGGGCCGTCAACCGGTTTCTCAACCGGTTTCTTCCCAAACCAAAACCAAAAGAGCAAATCGACGGGAAACGATGGAATTGGAGGCTAAAAGTTGGGGAAATAGTAGATCAAGCACAACAACACCGAATCCACGGACCAAAACCACTCAAAACGCAACCAAATCACAGATCGGTCAAGAGGCAATTTGGGGCTATTTTTGGGGATTTTGTGGAAAATTTTCTAGAAACGAAATCGGGTGGGTGGAGGGTCAAAATCGCGGTAACCAAGAGCTGTTGATACCATATGATGAGATCTGAGATCTAGGGATTGGCCCGATCTCGTGATTTGACCCCGAAAACCAAGGGAAGAGGTGGGAGAACGCGAGGAACACGAAGAACACGAAGAACGCCGGTACTCACGCACGCACACCAACCCGATACACCCGATACTTACCCCCGTGGCTCGATGGACCACGCCAATAGAATCACCCGGAAGAGGCACTCGGCAGAATTCCCGGTGAGAGATTGGGGTTGGAGAAGAAGAGATTGGTGAGGGAGAGAGAGTAGCTTGTACTAGAATCTCACTCAACAATATCCAAATCAACAACCAGGATGCCTTGATTACAAAGGGATGCTAACCCTAGGGAGACAAAGCTCAAAGTTGTGTTTAAGCTCAATTCAAGTCTAAGGGGTAAAGGAGGGGTCCAGGCTACTTATATAGGCATACATGGCCAACAAGGCGAAAAGGTACGCAAGTGGATAACTTAGGCAGTTTGGTGAGTCATTCCCAAATCCGGTTTGGGGCCGGTCGGGCCCTGTGGACCGGGTGGTCCGGTCCTGGGTCGGTCGACCGGCGCCAACCGAAACCTCGCAAGTTTCCGTCCGGTTGCCTTCCGGTACGATGCAGGGAAATCCGGTTGGGCACCCGGTTGACCGGGCCTGGGACCGGATGATCCGGTTGTGGGGCCGGTCCGACCGGGTCCTGGGCCGGCCAGCATTCTTCTCTTCCTTTGAGTGCTTCGAGCGACGTCGGGTCCAGCTTCATGATCATCTCCATGTCCCGCTGCTCCTCTCCTTCCCTTGACCATGGTGTGTCCTCCTCTCCGGGGTCTTGATGCGCCTTGTACCTAATGACACAAAGCACATCGGCATGAGGTAGCATTCCATCCAAAGGAGTACCGAGATCAAGGGTGGTGAGGAGCGAGTTCACCTCATCATGTAGTGCTTTAACCCGAGCTCGCGTCATCGGTCCACTTGGGGGACTTGTTGGTCTTGGTGTAGCGTCGTCGGTGGTGAGCGGGGCTACATCAAATAATCCCCGGGCCACAACCATAACCAACATCACCAAGGTAGAATTTGCCAACAGGGATATTGATACCATCATGTCTAGAAATGTTGTCCGCGAGGATGGTTGAATCATGTGCAGATCATTCCCATCCAACAAGCACGTATGTGAACTTCGTGTCGAAGTCAACAAAAACCAACACATTCTGGCTTGTGTAGTTCTTCTCGCCCCTGTAAGTTGCAGCTTCTGATCTCGAACCTCTGGCAATGATGTGAGTACCGTCAATAGCACCAATACAATCCTACAAGATGAAAAAAAGGCGAAGTCATATTTGTGGACCAGTTTTAAAGATGTGAAACCATGAATAGATGTACAAGTGTTCGCCTTGAAATATGTCATCCACCGAAAGCTGTTGAGTATCTTTGGAGGTGTCTGGCTTGATGGGGGTTTGATCATCTCATCTCCGAGCTCCCCAATTGCATACAACACCCGGGAGAAATAACGAGATATTTTCTCCATGGATCTTATGAATGCGGTGTGGATGACTCTAAACCTATGGTTATGACCTATCACATGAATGAACATAGCAACATGTTCTTCCACGGAGGTGTGGATGCTATCCTCCAACAAGCCACTTCCCCTTAGACTTTTCACTAGTGCAAAAAATGGGGCTCTTTTTCATCCAGAGCATTTGGAGAGCCTCTACATTGTTTTAGGTGTAGATGCAATTCAGTTTACCTACCCTCTCCTGATCTCTGGCCAACATACGCCCGTACATGATACGAGGAAAAGCAGCGAGCCTAACAGATCTCTTGCACAACATGAAGATCCAAGCATGAATGACAACTACTAGTGCCGCCGACTGATGGATGAGTGTCATTCTATCTACCTAATCAACCGGTTTCTAGCATTAGTACCATCTAAATCGAGACGGTATGGAGAAGGGGACAATGAGGAGACTCGTTTACCTCTGTCATAGCTCAAGAGGGAGTACATGCCGGGGTGATGGAGTGAGGGTGATCCGCGTCTCAGCCGCCTGCCGCCACCCAAAACCGCTGCCGAAGTAGGAGAAATCGCCAGGGCACGCATATCCGCCTCTCAGCCGCCTGCCGCCGCCCAAGTTCGTTGCAGGATTTGGACAAATCTTCGGGGCATGCAGATCCGCCTCCGAGCCGCCTACCGCCGCCACAGGTGCCGAATGAGGGAAAGGGAGATTTTTGGATGAGGGTTTCAACCAGAGAAGTGAACATGGGGGAATGTGAGGGTACACATGGTGGGAAACATGACGGGGAAAGTTGCGTTTCCCACCTCCCCGGCCGCATTTTGCATAGCACCGGCATGCCTCGACAAAAAAGGTCAATTCGGGTGTTGTTGCCGGGCCTGGTTCAACGTTACTTTGAGCTTCGTGCTCTGCGAGATGAAGGCCTCATGCAACCAACCACTCGCTTCGATTTCGTACAGTCGCAGTCTGTTTGGAGGGTACGCAGGCTACTAAACGCGTCAAGGGACTTTGTATAAACTCATTTGATCTAGGTGGAGACCATTTTAGATATATATATTTATAAAAGACGCCAACATCGTTTCCTTGCCTTTTACCATTTCCAATTTTCTTTCTCTTTCGTGCTAGATGCACACCGGATATATCCTTGGAGTACTTAAATGAAGCCTTTCGTTTACCGGATGTAGTAAATAAAAAATGACGGGGGTGATAATGTGATACATGTTGTGCACGAAATATAAGTTTGCGATGAAGAAGTTCGATAGTTTTCTTTATTCATTGATCCGATCCATCAACGAAATGGGGAATGAAGCCCCGGCTTCTGCATCATGATGATGCACACGGCCTTTTTATTATAAGTGTAAGATTACAAAGTTAAAACATCTCAGGCATCGCCAAGAATTGATACAAGAATCAACCAGCGAAAGAAAACAAAAGAAAACGGACTACACATCATTGTATCCGTCTATCGTGCCGCCAGCCAGCCTTACCCCCGTGGCTCGATGGACCACGCCAATAGAATCACCCGGAAGAGGCACTCGGCAGAATTCCCGGTGAGAGATTGGGGTTGGAGAAGAAGAGATTGGTGAGGGAGAGAGAGTAGCTTGTACTAGAATCTCACTCAACAATATCCAAATCAACAACCAGGATGCCTTGATTACAAAGGGATGCTAACCCTAGGGAGACAAAGCTCAAAGTTGTGTTTAAGCTCAATTCAAGTCTAAGGGGTAAAGGAGGGGTCCAGGCTACTTATATAGGCATACATGGCCAGCAAGGCGAAAAGGTACGCAAGTGGATAACTTAGGCAGTTTGGTGAGTCATTCCCGTCAAATCCGGTTTGGGGCCGGTCAGACCGGGCCTGTGACCGGGTGGTCCGGTCCTGGGGCCGGTCGACCGGGCGCCAACCGGAAACCTCGCAAGTTTCCGTCTGGTTTCCTTCCGGTACGATGCAGGGAAATCCGGTTGGGCGCCCGGTTGACCGGGCCTGGGACCGGATGATCCGGTTGTGGGGCCGGTCCGACCGGGTCCTGGGCCGGCCAGCATTCTTCTCTTCCTTTGAGTGCTTCGAGCGACGTCGGGTCCAGCTTCGTGATCATCTCCATGTCCCGCTGCTCCTCTCCTTCCCTTGACCATGGTGTGTCCTCCTCTCCGGGGTCTTGATGCGCCTTGTACCTAATGACACAAAGCACATCGGCATGAGGTAGCATTCCATCCAAAGGAGTACCGAGATCAAGGGTGGTGAGGAGCGAGTTCACCTCATCATGTAGTGCTTTAACCCGAGCTCGCGTCATCGGTCCACTTGGGGGACTTGTTGGTCTTGGTAGTCGTTTGGTGAGCGGGGCTACATCAAATCTGCCATGATGTTACGCCCTCCTTTTCCTGTAGACAGTGTTGGGCCTCCAAGAGCAGAGGTTTGTAGAACAGCAGCAAGTTTTCCCTTAAGTGGATCACCCAAGGTTTATCGAACTCAGGAGGAAGAGGTCAAAGATATCCCTCTCATGCAACCCTGCGACCACAAAGCAAGAAGTCTCTTGTGTCCCCAACACACCTAATAGGTGCACTAGTTCGGCGAAGAGATAGTACATGTGGTATGAATAAGTATGAGCAGCAACGCACTTAAAAGTGCTTTGCCCAGACAAGAAACAAGCAGTAACGCAGCAGTAACGCAGTAAACAAGAAACAAGCAGAATAGTATTTAGGAACAAGGCCTAGGATCCGACTTTCACTAGTGGACACTCTCAACATTGATCACATAACGGAATAGATAAATGCATACTCTACACTCTTGTTGGATGATGAACACCATTGTGTAGGATTACACGAACCCTCAATGCCGGAGTTAACAAGCTCCACAATTCAATGTTCATATTTAAATAACCTTAGAGTGCATGAAAGATCAATACGACTAAACCAAGTACTAACATAGCATGCACACTGTCACCTTCACACTATGTAGGAGGAATAGATCACATCAATACCATCATAGCAATAGTTAACTTCATAATCTACAAGAGATCATAATCATAGCCTACGCCAAGTACTAACACGGATGCACACACTGTCACCATTACACCGTGCAGGAGGAATAAACTACTTTAATAACATCACTAGAGTAGCACATGGATAAATTGTGATACAAAACACATTGCAATCATAAAGAGATATAAATAAGCACTTCACTATGCCACTCATAACAGTGAATAAGTATTCTGTGAAATATAGCCTAAGAGACCCACACGGTGCACACACTGTCACCTTTACACACGTGGGACAAGGAGTCTCCTGAGATCACATAAGTAAAATTCACTTGACTAGCATAATGACATCCAGATTACAAGCATCATCATATGAATCTCAATCATGTAAGGCAGCTCATGAGATTATTGTATTGAAGTACATAGGAGAGAGATGAACCACATAGCTACCGGTACAGCCCCGAGCCTCGATGGAGAACTACTCCCCTGGGGAGACAGCGGATGGAGATGGCGGTGGTGTCGATGGAGGAGCCTTCCGGGGCACTTCCCCGTCCCGGTGTGCTCTTAGACTCCTGTCCCCGCATCTTGGCTTCGCGATGGCGGCGGCTCGGGAAGGTTTCCGTGGCTTTTTCGTATCGAGGTTTTAGGTCCAGGGCTTTATATAGGTGAAGAGGCGGCGTCAGGAGGTCGAAGGGGCGCTGACACTATAGGGGCGCGCCCCCTTGGCCGCGCCGCCTAGGGTTTGGTGGGCCTGTGCCCCCTCTCTGGCGGCTCGTGTGTTCTGGATGCTTTCGGGCAAAATAGGAACCGGGCGTTGATTTCGTCCGATTCCGAGAATATTTCGTTACTAGGATTTCTGAAACCAAAAACAGCAGAAAACAGGAACTGGCACTTCGGCATCTTGTTAATAGGTTAGTTCCAAAATGCACGAATATGACATAAAGTGTGCATAAAACATGTAGATATCATCAATAATGTGGCATGAAACATAAGAAATTATCGATACGTCTGGAGACATATCGCATCCAAGCTTAGTTTCTGCTCGTCCCGAGCAGGTAAACGATAAACAAAGATAATTTCTGAGTGACATGCCATCATAAACTTGATCATATTGTAAACATATGTAATGAATGCAGCAATCCAAGACAATGGTAATGACATGAGTAAACAACTGAATCATAAAGCAAAGACTTTTCATGAATAGTACTTCGAGACAAGCATCAATAAGTCTTGCATAAAAGTTAACTCATAAAGCAATAATTCAAAGTAAAGGCATTGAAGCAACACAATGGAAGATTAAGTTTCAGCGGTTGCTTTCAACTTGTAACATGTATATCTCATGGATAATTGTCAATGCAAAGCAATATAACAAATGCAATATGCAAATATGTAGGAATCAATGCACAGTTCACACAAGTGTTTGCTTCTTGAGATGGAGAGAAATAGGTGAACTGACTCAACATAAAAGTAAAAGAATGGTCCTTCAAAGAGGAAAGCATCGATTGCTATATTTGTGCTAGAGCTTTTTTTGAAAACAAGAAACAATTTTGTCAACGGTAGTAATAAAGCATATGTATCATGTAAATTATATCTTACAAGTTGCAAGCCTCATGCATAGTATACTAATAGTGCCCGCACCTTGTCCTAATTAGCTTGGACTACCGGATCATCGCAATGCACATGTTTTAACCAAGTGTCACAAAGGGGTACCTCTATGCCGCCTGTACAAAGGTCTAAGGAGAAAGCTCGCATTGGATTTCTCGCTATTGATTATTCTCAACTTAGACATCCATACCGGGACAACATAGACAACAGATAATGGACTCCTCTTTAATGCATAAGCATGTAACAACAATTAATTTTCTCATATGAGATTGAGGATATATGTCCAAAACTGAAACTTCCACCATGGATCATGGCTTTAGTTAGCGGCCCAATGTTCTTCTCTAACAATATGTATGCTCCAACCATTAAGGTGGTAGATCTCTCTTACTTCAGACAAGACGGACATGCATAGCAACTCACATGATATTCAACAAAGAATAGTTGATGGCGTCCCCAGAACATGGTTATCGCACAACAAGCAACTTAATAAGAGATAAAGTGCATAAGTACATATTCAATACCACAATAGTTTTTAAGCTATTTGTCCCATGAGCTATATATTGTAAAGGTGAAGAATGGAAATTTAAAGGTAGCACTCAAGCAATTTACTTTGGAATGGCGGAGAAATACCATGTAGTAGGTAGGTATGGTGGACACGAATGGCATAGTGGTTGGCTCAAGGGTTTTGGATGCATGAGAAGTAATCCCTCTCGATACAAGGCTTAGGCTAGCAAGGTTGTTTGAAGCAAACACAAGCATAAACTAGTACATCAAAACTTACATAAAAGACATATTACAAGCATTATAAGACTATACATCGTCTTCCTTGTTGTTCAAACACCTCACTAGAAAATATCTAGACTCTAGAGAAACCACTCATGCAATCCAAATTTTAACAAGCTCTATGTATTTCTTCACTAATAGGTGCAAAGTATATGATGCAAGAGCTTAAACAAGAGCACAACAATTTCCAAGTATCAAGTTATTCAAGACATCATACCAATTACTACATGTAGCATTTTCCGTTTCCAACCATATAACAATTAACGAAGCAGTTTCAACCTTCGCCATGAACATTAAAAGCTAAGAACACATGTGCTCATACGAACCAGCGGAGCGTGTCTCTCTCCCACACAAGTATTTATTCAAACAAAAACAAAAACAAGAAACATACATACGCTCCAAGTAAAGTACATAAGATGTGGACGAATAAAAATATAGTTTCAAGAGAAGGAACCTGATAATTTGTCGATGAAGAAGGGGATGCCTTGGGCATCTCCAAGCTTAGATGCTTGAGTCTTCTTGAAATATGCAGGGATGAACCACCGGTGCATCCCCAAGCTTAGGCTTTTCACTCTTCTTGATCGCATTGTATCATCCTCCTCTCTTGACCCTTGAAAACTTCCTTCACACCAAACTTCTCATAAACTTCATTAGAGGGGTTAGTACGTAATCAAAAACTCACATGTTCAGAGGTGACACAATCATTCTTAACACTTCTGGACAGCTCAAAGCTACTGGAAGGTAATGGAGCAAAGAAATCCACCCAACACAGAGAAAGAAGCAATGCGAAATAAAAGGCAGAATCTGTCAAAACAGAACAGTCCGTAAAGACGAATTTTTAATAAATACTTCCGTTGCTCATATCAGAAAACTCAAAACTAATGAAAGTTGCGTACATATCTGAGGAACACGCACGTAAATTGGCATATTTTTCTGAGTTACCTACAGAGAAAACAGCCCAGATTCGTGACAGATAGAAATCTGTTTCTGCGCAGAAATCCAAATCTAGTATCAACCTTCGATTAGAGGCTTCACTTGGCACAACAAAACACAAAACTAAGATAAGGAGAGGTTGCTACAGTAGTAAACAACTTCCAAGACACAAATATAAAACAAAATACTGTAGCAAAATAACACATGGGTTATCTCCCAAGAAGTTCTTTCTTTATAGCCATTAAGATGGGCTCAGCGGTTTTAATGATGCACTCGCAAGAAATAGTATTTGAAGCAAAAGAGAGCATCAAGAGGCAAATTCAAAACAACTTTAAGCCTAACATGCTTCCTATGAAAAGGAATCTTGTAAATAAATAAGTTCAAGAAGCATAATGCAACAAGCATAGAAAGATAAAACAAGTGTAGCTTCAAAAATTTCAGCACATAGAGAGGTGTTTTAGTAACATGAAAATTTCTACAACCATATTTTCCTCTCTCATAATAACTTTCAGTAGTATCATGAGCAAACTCAACAATATAACTATCACATAAAGCGTTCTTATCATGAGTCTCATGCATAAAATTATTACTCTCCACATAAGCATAATCAATTTTAGTAGTAATAGTGGGAGCAAATTCAACAAAGTAGCTATCATCAAATATAGGAGGCATATTGTAATCATAATTAAATTCATCCTCCATAACAGGTGGCAACAAAAGACTACTATCATTATAATCATCATAAATAGGAGGCAAAGTATCATCAAAGTAAATTTTCTCCTCAATACTTGGGGGACTAAAAAGATCATGCTCATCAAAGCCAGCTTCCCCAAGCTTAGAATTTTCCATAGCATTAGCAACAATAGTGTTCAAAGTATTCATATTAATAACATTCCCATTAGCATGCATATAAAGTTCCATGGGTTTTTTAATTCTCTCTTCAAACACATCATGTCCTAATTCAAGATAAAGTTCATAAAGATCTCTCATATTTTTGTTGTTTTCCATTATGCCTAACTAGTGTAAACAAGAAACAAAAAGATGCAATTGCAGGATCTAAAGGAAATAGCTTCGAGTACTTACAACGGCGCCGGAAAATAGCTTAGTAGCCGAGATCCGGAGTGTGAGTACCTTTTACCTTTCCCCCCCGGCAACGGCGCCAGAAAATAGCTTGATGTCTACGCCCCCTCCTTTTCCTGTAGACAGTGTTGGGCCTCCAAGAGCAGAGGTTTGTAGAACAGCAGCAAGTTTTCCCTTAAGTGGATCACCCAAGGTTTATCGAACTCAGGAGGAAGAGGTCAAAGATATCCCTCTCAACCCTGCAACCACAAAGCAAGAAGTCTCTTGTGTCCCCAACACACCTAATAGGTGCACCAGTTCGGCGAAGAGATAGTGAAATACAGGTGGTATGAATAAGTATGAGCAGTAGCAACGGCACCAAAAAGTGCTTTGCCCAGACAGTAAAAGCGTAGTAACGCAGTAGTAGTAACGCAAGAAAACAAGAAACAAGCAATGAGCAGTATTTAGGAACAAGGCCTAGGGATCAGACTTTCACTAGTGGACACTCTCAACATTGATCACATAACAGAATAGATAAATGCATACTCTACACTCTTGTTGGATGATGAACACCATTGCGTAGGATTACACGAACCCTCAATGCCGGAGTTAACAAGCTCCACAATTCAATGTTCATATTTAAATAACCTTAGAGTGCATGAAAGATCAATACGACTAAACCAAGTACTAACATAGCATGCACACTGTCACCTTCACACTATGTAGGAGGAATAGATCACATCAATACCATCATAGCAATAGTTAACTTCATAATCTACAAGAGATCATAATCATAGCCTACGCCAAGTACTAACACGGATGCACACACTGTCACCATTACACCGTGCAGGAGGAATAAACTACTTTAATAACATCACTAGAGTAGCACATGGATAAATTGTGATACAAAACACATTGCAATCATAAAGAGATATAAATAAGCACTTCACTATGCCACTCATAACAGTGAATAAGTATTCTGTGAAATATAGCCTAAGAGACCCACACGGTGCACACACTGTCACCTTTACACACGTGGGACAAGGAGTCTCCGGAGATCACATAAGTAAAATTCACTTGACTAGCATAATGACATCCAGATTACAAGCATCATCATATGAATCTCAATCATGTAAGGCAGCTCATGAGATTATTGTATTGAAGTACATAGGAGAGAGATGAACCACATAGCTACCGGTACAGCCCCGAGCCTCGATGGAGAACTACTCCCTCCTCATGGGAGACAGCAGCTGATGATGATGGCGGTGGTGTCGATGGAGGAGCCTTCCGGGGGCACTTCCCCGTCCGGCGGCGTGCCGGAACAGAGACTCCTGTCCCCCAGATCTTGGCTTCGCGATGGCGGCGGCTCTGGAAGGTTTCTCGTACCGTGGCTTTTTCGTATCGAGGTTTTAGGTCCAGGGGCTTTATATAGGCGAAGAGGCGGGGTCAGGAGGTCGAAGGGCGCCGACACTATAGGCGGGCTGGCCCCCCCGCCGCCCAGGGTTTGGTGGGCCTGTGCCCCCTCTCTGGCGGTTCTCGTGTTCGGATGCTTCCGGGCAAAATAGGAACCCGGGCGTTGATTTCGTCCCGATTCCGAGAATATTTCGTTACTAGGATTTCGAAACCAAAAACAGCAGAAAACAGGAACCGGCACTTCGGCATCTTGTTAATAGGTTAGTTCCAGAAAATGCACGAATATGACATAAAGTGTGCATAAAACATGTAGATATCATCAATAATATGGCATGAAACATAAGAAATTATCGATACGTCGGAGACGTATCAGACCACAACCATAACCAACATCACCAAGGTAGAATTTGCCAACAGGGATATTGATACCATCATATCTAGAAATGTTGTCCGCGAGGATGGTTGAATCATGTGCATATCATTCCCATCCAACAAGCACGTATGTGAACTTCATGTCGAAGTCAACAACAACCAACACATTCTGGCTTGTGTAGTTCTTCTCGCCCGTAAGGTGCCTTCTGATCTCGAACCTCTGGCAATGATGTGAGTATCGTCAATAGCACCAATACAATCCTACAAGATGAACAAAAGGCGAAGTCATATTTCTGGACCAGTTTTAAAGATGTGAAACCATGAATAGATGTACAAGTGTTCGCCTTGAAATATGTCATCCACCGAAAGCTGTTGAGTATCTTTGGAGGTGTCTGGCTTGATGGGGGTTTGATCAGCTCATCTCCGAGCTCCCCAATTGCATACAACACCCGGGAGAAATAACGAGATATTGTCTCCATGGATCTTATGAATGCGGTGTGGATGACTCTAAACCTCTGGTTATGACCTATCACATGAATGAACATAGCAACATGTTCTTCCATGGAGGTGTGGATGCTTGATACGTCTCCGACGTATCGATAATTTCTTATGTTCCATGCCACATTATTGATGATATCTACATGTTTTATGCACACTTTATGTCATATTCGTGCATTTTCTGGAACTAACCTATTAACAAGATGCCGAAGTGCCGGTTCCTGTTTTCTGCTGTTTTTGGTTTCAGAAATCCTAGTAAAGAAATATTCTTAATTGGATGAAATCAACGCCCAGGGTCCTATTTTGCCACGAAGCTTCCAGAAGACCGAAGAGGAGACGAAGTGGGGCCACGAGGTGGCCGACTATAGGGCGGCGCGCCAAGCCGGCCGCGCCGACCTATAGTGTGGGCCCTCGTGTGGCCCCCGGCCTGCCCTTCCGCCTACAAATAGCCTCCGTCGCGAAACCCCGCACCGAGAGCCACGATACGGAAAACCTTCCGAGACGCCGCCACCGCCAATCCCATCTCGGGGATTCAGGAGATCGCCCGCACCGCCGAGAGGGGAATCATCTCCGGAGGCCTCTACGCCGCCATGGTCGCCTCCGGAGTGATGTGTGAGTAGTCTACCCCTGGACTATGGGTCCATAGCAGTAGCTAGATGGTTGTCTTCTCCCCATTGTTCTTAATTGTCGGGTCTTGTGAGCTGCTGAACATGATCAAGATCATCTATCTGTAATTCTATATGTTGCGTTTGTTGGGATCCGATGAATAGAGAATACTATGTTATGTTGATTATCAATTCATGTCTATGTGTTGTTTATGATCTTGCATGCTCTCCGTTATTAGTAGATGCTCTGGCCAAGTTGATGCTAGTAACTCCAAGAGGGAGTATTTATGCTCGATAGTGGGTTCATGTCTCCGTGAATCTGGAGGAGTGACAAGAACCTCTAAGATTATGGATGTGCTATTGCCACTAGGGATAAAACATTGGTGCTATGTTCGAGGATGTAGTTACTGATTACATTACGCGCAATACTTAATGCAATTGTCTGTTGTTAGCAACTTAATACTGGAGGGGGTTCGGATGATAACCCGAAGGTGGACTTTTAGGCATAGATGCATGCTGGATAGCGGTCTATGTACTTTGTCGTAATGCCCAATTAAATCTCACTATACTCATCATAATATGTATGTGCATGGTCATGCCCTCTTTATTTGTCAATTGCCCAACTGTAATTTGTTCACCCAACATGATGTTTATCTTATGGGAGAGACACCTCTAGTGAACTGTGGACCCCGGTCCAATTCTTTACCGAAATACAATCTCGCAATATCGTTCTACCGTTTTCTGCAAACAATCATCATCCACACTATACATCTAATCCTTTGTTACAGCAAGCCGGTGAGATTGACAACCTCGCTGTTACATTGGGGCAAAGTACTTGCTTTGTGTTGTGCAGGTTCCACGTTGGCGCCGAATCCCCGGTGTTGCGCCGCACTACATCTCGCCGCCATCAACCTTCAACGTGCTTCTTGGCTCCTACTGGTTCGATAAACCTTGGTTTCATACTGAGGGAAAACTTGCCATACGCATCACACCTTCCTCTTGGGGTTCCCAACGGACGTGTGCTGTACACGCCATCAAGCAATTTTTCTGGCGCCGTTGCCGGGGAGATCAAGACACGCTGCAAGGGGAGTCTCCACATCCCAATCTCTTTACTTTGTTTTTGTCTTGCTTAGTTTTATTTACTACTTTGTTTGCTGCACTAAATCAAAATACAAAAAAAAAATTAGTTGCTAGTTTTACTTTATTTGCTATCTTGTTTGCTATATCAAAAACACAAAAAATTAGTTACTTGCATTTACTTTATCTAGTTTGCTTTATTTACTGTTGCTAAAATGGGTACTCCTGAAAACACTAAGTTGTGTGACTTCACAACCACAAATAATAATGATTTCTTATGCACACCTATTGCTCCACCTGCTACTACAGCAGAATTCTTTGAAATTAAACCTGCTTTACTGAATCTTGTTATGCGAGAGCAATTTTCTGGTGTTAGTTCTGATGATGCTGCTGCCCATCTTAATAATTTTGTTGAATTGTGTGAAATGCAAAAATATAAAGATGTAGATGGTGACATTATAAAATTAAAATTGTTCCCTTTCTCATTAAGAGGAAGAGCTAAAGATTGGTTGCTATCTCTGCCTAAGAATAGTATTGATTCATGGACTAAATGCAAGGATGCTTTTATTGGTAGATATTATCCTCTGCTAAAATTATATCTTTGAGGAGTAGCATAATGAATTTTAAACAATTAGATACTGAGCATGTTGCACAAGCATGGGAAAGAATGAAATCTTTGGTTAAAAATTGCCCAACCCATGGACTGACTACTTGGATGATCATCCAAACCTTTTATGCAGGACTGAATTTTTCTTCGCGGAACCTATTGGATTCAGCTGCTGGAGGTACCTTTATGTCCATCACTCTTGGTGAAGCAACAAAGCTTCTTGATAATATGATGATCAATTACTCTGAATGGCACACGGAAAGAGCTCCACAAGGTAAGAAGGTAAATTCTGTCGAAGAAACCTCTTCCTTGAGTGATAAGATTGATGCTATTATGTCTATGCTTGTGAATGATAGGACAAATATTGATCCTAATAATGTTCCATTAGCTTCATTGGTTGCACAAGAAGAACATGTTGATGTAAACTTCATTAAAAATAATAATTTCAACAACAATGCTTACCGGAACAATTCTAGTAACAACTATAGGCCATATCCTTATAATAATGGCAACGGCTATGGTAATTCTTATGGGAATTCTTACAACAATAATAGGAATTCACCCCCTGGACTTGAAGCCATGCTTAAAGAATTTATTAGTACACAAACTGCTTTTAACAAATCTGTTGAAGAAAAGCTTGGGAAAATTGATATACTTGCTTCTAAAGTCGATAGTCTTGCTGCTGATGTTGATCTTTTGAAATCGAAAGTTATGCCTAATGAGAATCATCATAATAAAATTGTTACTACAGCAAATGCCATTCAAGTTAGAATTAATGAGAATATAAGATTGATGGCTGAATTGCGTGCTAGGTGGGAAAGAGAAGAAAATGAAAAAGAAGATAATATAGCTAAAGTTTGGACTATTACCACCACTAGTAATGCTAATGCTACACATGTTGCTGCACCTCCTACTAATACTAATAAAAGAATTGGTGTTAGCAATGTTTCCACTTCTAATGCAAAGCGCGAGAAACTGCCTGAAACTGCTAAAACTGCTGAAACTGCCTGTGATAAAACTGCTGAAATTTTTTCCAACATTGGGGATGATGATCCCATTGCTTTAGATTATAATGGTTTGAATTTTGATGATTGCCACATCTCTGAAGTTATAAAGTTCTTACAAAAACTTGCTAAAAGTCCTAATGCTAGTGCTATAAATTTGGCTTTCACGCAACATATTACATAAAAGCTAGAGAAGAGAAACTAGAGCGCGAAGCTTCTATTCCTAGAAAGCTAGAGGATGGTTGGGAGCCCATCATTAAGATGAAGATTAAAGATTTTGATTGTAATGCTTTATGTGATCTTGGTGCAAGTATTTCTGTTATGCCTAAGAAAATCTATAATATGCTTGACTTGCCACCATTGAAAAATTGTTATTTGGATGTTAATCTTGCTGATCATTCTACAAAGAAACCTTTGGGGAAAGTTGATAATGTTCGCATTACCGTTAACAATAACCTTGTCCCCGTTGATTTTGTTGTCTTGGATATTGAATGCAATGCATCTTGCCCCATCATATTGGGAAGACCTTTTCTTCGAACTGTTGGTGCTATCATTGATATGAAGGAAGGTAATATAAAATATCAATTTCCTCTCAAGAAAGGTATGGAACACTTCCCTAGAAAGAGAATGAAGTTACCTTTTGATTCTATTATTAGAACAAATTATGATGTTGACACTTCGTCTCTTGATAATACTTGATACACACTTTCTGCGCCTAGCTGAAAGGCGTTAAAGAAAAGCGCTTATGGGAGACAACCCATGGTTTTTACTACAGTACTTTGTTTTTATTTTGTGTCTTGGAAGTTGTTTACTACTGTAGCAACCTCTCCTTATCTTAGTTTAGTGTTTTGTTGTGCCAAGTAAAGTCGTTGATAGAAAAGTTCATACTAGATTTGGATTACTGCGCAGAAACAGATTTCTTTGCTGTCACGAATCTGGGCAAAATTCTCTGTAGGTAACTCAGAATATTATGCCAATTTACGTGAGTGATCCTCAGATATGTAAGCAACTTTCATTCAATTTGAGCATTTTCATTTGAGCAAGTCTGGTGCCTCGATAAAATTCGTCAATACGAACTGTTCTGTTTTGACAGATTCTGCCTTTTATTTCGCATTGCCAGTTTTGTTATGTTCGATGGATTTTTCGATTCCATTGACTTTCAGTAGCTTTGTGTAATGTCCAGAAGTGTTAAGAATGATTATGTCACCTCTGAACATGTATATTTTGATTGTGCACTAACCCTCTAATGAGTTGTTCTAAGTTTGGTGTGGAGGAAGTTTTCAAGGATCAAGAGAGGGAGATGATACAACATGATCAAGGAGAGTGAAAGCTCTAAGCTTGGGGATGCCCCGGTGGTTCACCCCTGCATATATCAAGAAGACTCAAGCGTTTAAGCTTGGGGATGCCCAAGGCATCCCCTTCTTCATCGATAACATCAGGTTCCTCCCCTGAAACTATATTTTTATTCCATCACATCTTATGTGCTTTTCTTGGAGCGTCGGTTTGTTTTTGTTTTTGTTTTGTTTGAATAAAATGGATCCTAGCATTCATTGTATGGGAGAGAGACACGCTCCGCTGTAGCATATGGACAAGTATGTCCTTAGGCTCTACTCATAGTATTCATGGCGAAGTTTCTTCTTCGTTAAATTGTTATATGGTTGGAATTGGAAAATGATACATGTAGTAATTTGCTATAATGTCTTGGATAATGTGATACTTGGCAATTGTTGTGCTCATGTTTAAGCTCTTGCATCATATGCTTTGCACCCATTAATGAAGAAATACATAGAGCATGCTAAAATTTGGTTTGCATATTTGGTTTCTCCAAGGTCTAGATAATTTCTAGTATTGAGTTTGAACAACAAGGAAGACGGTGTAGAGTCTTATAATGTTTTCAATATGTCTTTTATGTGAGTTTTGCTGCGCCGCTTCATCCTTGTGTTTGTTTCAAATAGCCTTGCTAGCCTAAACCTTGTATCGAGAGGGAATACTTCTCATGCATCCAAAATACTTGAGCCAACCACTATGCCATTTGTGTCCACCATACCTACCTACTACATGGTATTTCTCCGCCATTCCAAAGTAAATTGCTTGAGTGCTACCTTTAAATTTCCATTCTCCACCTTTACAATATATAGCTCATGGGACAAATAGCTTAAAAACTATTGTGGTATTGACTATGTACTTATGCACTTTATCTCTTATTAAGTTGCTTGTTGTGCGATAACCATGTTCACTGGGGACGCCATCAACTACTCTTTGTTGAATATCATGTGAGTTGCTATGCATGTTCGTCTTGTCTGAAGTAAGAGCGATCTACCACCTTATGGTTAGAGCATGCATATTGTTAGAGAAGAACATTGGACCGCTAACTAAAGCCATGATCCATGGTGGAAGTTTCAGTTTTGGACATATATCCTCAATCTCAAATGAGAAAATTAATTGTTGCTACATGCTTATGCATAAAAGAGGAGTCCATTATCTGTTGTCTATGTTGTCCCGGTATGGATGTCTAAGTTGAGAATAATCAATAGCGAGAAATCCGATGCGAGCTTTCTCCTTAGACCTTTGTACAGGCGGCATAGAGGTACCCCTTTGTGACACTTGGTTAAAACATGTGCATTGCGATGATCCCGTAGTCCAAGCTAATTAGGACAAGGTGCGGGCACTATTAGTATACTATGCATGAGGCTTGCAACTTGTAAGATATAATTTACATGATATATATGCTTTATTACTACCGTTGACAAAATTGTTTCTTGTTTTCAAAATCAAAGCTCTAGCACAAATATAGCAATCGATGCTTTCCTCTTTGAAGGACCATTCTTTTACTTTTATGTTGAGTCAGTTCACCTATTTCTCTCCACCTCAAGAAACAAACACTTGTGTGAACTGTGCATTGATTCCTACATACTTGCATATTGCACTTATTATATTACTCTATGTTGACAATATCCATGAGATATACATGTTACAAGTTGAAAGCAACCGCTGAAACTTAATCTTCCTATGTGTTGTTTCAATGCTTTTACTATGAATTATTGCTTTATGAGTTAACTCTTATGCAAGACTTATTGATGCTTGTCTTGAAGTACTATTCATGAAAAGTCTTTGCTATATGATTCACTTGTTTACTCATGTCATATACATTGTTTTGATCGCTGCATTCACTACATATGCTTTACAAATAGTATGATCAAGGTTATGACGGCATGTTGATACGTCTCCGATGTATCGATAATTTCTTGTGTTCCATGCCACATTATTGATGATATCTACATGTTTTATGCACAATTTATGTCATATTCGTGCATTTTCTGGAACTAACCTATTAACAAGATGCCGAAGTGCCAGTTGCTGTTTTCCGCTGTTTTTGGTTTCAGAAATCCTAGTAAAGAAATATTCTCGAATTGGACGAAATCAACGCCCATGGTCCTATTTTGCCACGAAGCTTCCAAGACCGAAGAGGAGACGAAGTGGGGCCACGAGGCGCCCAAACCCTAGGGCGGCGCGGCCGCCCGGCCGCGCCGACCTATGGTGTGGGGCCCTCGTGTGGCCCCCGACCTGCCCTTCCGCCTACTTAAAGCCTCCGTCGCGAAACCCCGTATCGAGAGCCACGATACGGAAAACCTTCCGAGACGCCGCCGCCGCCAATCCCATCTCGGGGATTCAGGAGATCGCCTCCGGCACCCTGCCGGAGAGGGGAATCATCTCCCGGAGGACTCTACGCCACCATGGTCGCCTCCGGAGTGATGTGTGAGTAGTCTACCCCTGGACTATGGGTCCATAGCAGTAGCTAGATGGTTGTCTTCTCCCCATTGTGCTTAATTGTCGGATCTTGTGAGCTGCCTAACATGATCAAGATCATCTATCTGTAATTCTATATGTTGCGTTTGTTGGGATCCGATGAATAGAGAATACTTGTTATGTTGATTATCAAAGTTATGTCTATGTGCTGTTTATGATCTTGCATGCTCTCCGTTACTAGTAGATGCTCTGGCCAAGTAGATGCTTGTAACTCCAAGAGGGAGTATTTATGCTCGATAGTGGGTTCATGTCTCCGTGAGAAGTGACAGAAATCTCTAAGATTATGGATGTGCTGTTGCCACTAGGGATAAAACATTGGTGCTATGTTCAAGGATGTAGTTACTGATTACATTACGCGCAATACTTAATGCAATTGTCTGTTGTTAGCAACTTAATACTGGAGGGGGTTCGGATGATAACCTGAAGGTGGACTTTTTAGGCATAGATGCATGCTGGATAGCGGTCTATGTACTTTGTCGTAATGCCCAATTAAATCTCACTATACTCATCATAATATGTATGTGCATGGTCATGCCCTCTTTATTTGTCAATTGTCCAACTGTAATTTGTTCACCCAACATGCTGTTTATCTTATGGGAGAGACACCTCTAGTGAACTGTGGACCCCGGTCCAATTCTCTACTGAAATACAATCTACTGCAATACTGTTCTACTGTTCTCTCGCAAACAATCATCATCCACACTATACATCTAATCCTTTGTTACAGCAAGCCGGTGAGATTGACAACCTCACTGTTTCGTTGGGGCAAAGTACTTTGGTTGTGTTGTGCAGGTTCCACGTTGGCGCCGGAATCTCTGGTGTTGCGTCGCACTACATCCCGCCGCCATCAACCTTCAACGTGCTTCTTGGCTCCTACTGGTTCGATAAACCTTGGTTTCATACTGAGGGAAAACTTGCCGCTGTACGCATCACACCTTCCTCTTGGGGTTCCCAACGGACGCGTGCTGTACGCGTATCAAGCTCTTTTAGGCGCCGTTGCCGGGAGATCAAGACACGCTGCAAGGGGAGTCTCCACTTCCCAATCTCTTTACTTTGTTTTTGTCTTGCTTAGTTTTATTTGCTACTTTGTTTGCTGCACTAAATCAAAACACAAAAAAATTAGTTGCTAGTTTTACTTTATTTGCTATCTTGTTTGCTATATCAAAAACACAAAAAAATTAGTTACTTGCATTTACTTTATCTAGTTTGCTTTATTTACTACTGCTAAAATGGCCACCCCTGAAAATACTAAGTTGTGTGACTTCACAACCACAAATAATAATGATTTCTTATGCACACCTATTGCTCCACCTGCTACTACAGCAGAATTCTTTGAAATTAAACCTGCTTTACTGAATCTTGTTATGCGAGAGCAATTTTCTGGTGTTAGTTCTGATGATGCTGCTGCCCATCTTAATAATTTTGTTGAACTATGTGAAATGCAAAAGTATAAAGATGTAGATGGTGACATTATAAAATTAAAATTGTTCCCTTTCTCATTAAGAGGAAGAGCTAAAGATTGGTTGCTATCTCTGCGTAAGAATAGTATTGATTCATGGACTAAATGCAAAGATGCTTTTATTGGTAGATATTATCCCCCTGCTAAAATTATATCTTTGAGGAGTAGCATAATGAATTTTAAACAATTAGATACTGAGCATGTTGCACAAGCATGGGAAAGAATGAAATCTCTGGTTAAAAATTGCCCAACCCATGGACGACTACTTGGATGATCATCCAAACCTTCTATGCAGGACTAAATTTTTCTTCGCGGAATTTATTGGATTCAGCTGCTGGAGGTACCTTTATGTCCATCACTCTTGGTGAAGCAACAAAGCTTCTTGATAATATGATGATCAATTACTCTGAATGGCACACGGAAAGAGCTCCACAAGGTAAGAAGGTAAATTCTTGAAGAAACCTCTTCCTTGAGTGATAAGATTGATGCTATTATGTCTATGCTTGTGAATGATAGGACTAATGTTGATCCTAATAATGTTCCGTTAGCTTCATTGGTTGCACAAGAAGAACATGTTGATGTAAACTTCATTAAAAATAATAATTTCAACAACAATGCTTACCGGAACAATTCTAGTAACAACTATAGGCCATATCCTTATAATAATGGCAACGGCTATGGTAATTCTTATGGGAATTCTTACAACAATAATAGGAATTCACCCCCTGGACTTGAAGCCATGCTTAAAGAATTTATTAGTACACAAACTGCTTTTAACAAATCTGTTGAAGAAAAGCTTGGGAAAATTGATATACTTGCTTCTAAAGTCGATAGTCTTGCTGCTGATGTTGATCTTTTGAAATCGAAAGTTATGCCTAATGAGAATCATCATAATAAAATTGTTACTACAGAAAATGCCATCCAAGTTAGAATTAATGAGAATATAAGATTAATGGCTGAATTGCGTGCTAGGTGGGATAGAGAAGAAAATGAAAAACTAGCTAAAGAGAAGAATGTAGCTAAAGTTTGGACTATTACCACGACTAGTAATGCTAATGCTACACATGTTGCTGCACCTCCTACTATTAATAATAAAAGAATTGGTGTTAGCAATGTTTCCACTTCTAATGCAAAGCGCGAGAAACTGCCTGAAACTGCTAAAACTGCTGAAATTGCCTGTGATAAAACTGCTGAAATTTTTTCCAACATTGGGGATGATGATCCCATTGCTTTAGATTATAATGGTTTGAATTTTGATGATTGCCACATCTCTGAAGTTATAAAGTTCTTGCAAAAACTTGCTAAAAGTCCTAATGCTAGTGCTATAAATTTGGTTTTCACAAAACATATTACAAATGCTCTCATAAAAGCTAGAGAAGAGAAACTAGAGCGCGAAGCCTCTATTCCTAGAAAGCTAGAGGATGGTTGGGAGCCCATCATTAAGATGAAGGTTAATGATTTTGATTGTAATGCTTTATGTGATCTTGGTGCAAGTATTTCCGTTATGCCTAAGAAAATTTATAATATGCTTGACTTGCCACCATGAAAAATTGTTATTTGGATGTTAATCTTGCTGATCATTCTACAAAGAAACCTTTGGGGAAAGTTGATAATGTTCGCATTACGGTTAACAATAACCTTGTCCCCGTTGATTTTGTTGTCTTGGATATTGAATGCAATGCATCTTGTCCCATTATACTGGGAAGACCTTTTCTTCGAACTGTTGGTGCTATCATTGATATAAAGGAAGGTAATATAAAATATCAATTTCCTCTCAAGAAAGGTATGGAACACTTCCCTAGAAAGAGAATGAAGTTACCTTTTGATTCTATTATTAGAACAAATTATGATGTTGACACTTCGTCTCTTGATAATACTTGATACACACTTTCTGCGCCTAGCTGAAAGGCGTTAAAGAAAAGCGCTTATGGGAGACAACCCATGGTTTTTACTACAGTACTTTGTTTTTATTTTGTGTCTTGGAAGTTGTTTACTACTGTAGCAACCTCTCCTTATCTTAGTTTAGTGTTTTGTTGTGCCAAGTAAAGTCGTTGATAGTAAAGTTCATACTAGATTTGGATTACTGCGCAGAAACAGATTTCTTTGCTGTCACGAATCTGGGCTGTTTTCTCTGTAGGTAACTCAGAAAATTATGCCAATTTACGTGAGTGATCCTCAGATATGTACGCAACTTTCATTCAATTTGAGCATTTTCATTTGAGCAAGTCTGGTGCCTCGATAAAATTCGTCAATACGAACTGTTCTGTTTTGACAGATTCTGCCTTTTATTTCGCATTGCCTCTTTTGCTATGTTGGATGAATTTCTTTGATCCATTAATGTCCAGTAGCTTTATGCAATGTCCAGAAGTGTTAAGAATGATTTTGTCACCTCTGAACATGTTAATTTTTATTGTCCACTAACCCTCTAATGAGTTGTTCTAAGTTTGGTGTGGAGGAAGTTTTCAAGGATCAAGAGAGGAGTATGATGCAACATGATCAAGGAGAGTGAAAGCTCTAAGCTTGGGGATGCCCCGGTGGTTCACCCCTGCATATTCTAAGAAGACTCAAGCGCTAAGCTTGGGGATGCCCAAGGCATCCCCTTCTTCATCGACAACATTATCAGGTTCCTCCCCTGAAACTATATTTTTATTCCATCACATCTTATGTGCTTTTCTTGGAGCGTCGGTTTGTTTTTGTTTTTTGTTTTTGTTTGAATAAAATGGATCCTAGCATTCACTTTATGGGAGAGAGACACGCTCCGCTGTAGCATATGGACAAGTATGTCCTTAGGCTCTACTCATAGTATTCATGACGAAGTTTCTTCTTCGTTAAATTGTTATATGGTTGGAAAATGATATATGTAGTAAATTGCTAAAATGTCTTGGGTAATGTGATACTTGGCAATTGTTGTGCTCATGTTTAAGCTCTTACATCATATACTTTGCACCCATTAATGAAGAAATACATAGAGCATGCTAAAATTTGGTTTGCATATTTGGTCTCTCTAAGGTCTAGATAATTTCTAGTATTGAGTTTGAACAACAAGGAAGACGGTGTAGAGTCTTATAATGTTTTCAATATGTCTTCTATGTGAGTTTTGCTGCACCGGTTCATCCTTGTGTTTGTTTCAAATAGCCTTGCTAGCCTAAACCTTGTATCGAGAGGGAATACTTCTCATGCATCCAAAATCCTTGAGCCAACCACTATGCCATTTGTGTCCACCATACCTACCTACTACATGGTATTTCTCCGCCATTCCAAAGTAAATTGCTTGAGTGCTACCTTTAAAATTCCATCATTCGCCTTTGCAATATATAGCTCATGGGACAAATAGCTTAAAAACTATTGTAGTATTGAATATGTACTTATGCACTTTATCTCTTATTAAGTTGCTTGTTGTGCGATAACCATGTTCACTGGGACGCCATCAACTACTCTTTGTTGAATTTCATGTGAGTTGCTATGCATGTTCGTCTTGTCTGAAGTAAGAGCAATCTACCACCTTATGGTTAAGCACGCATATTGTTAGAGAAGAACATTGGGCCGCTAACTAAAGCCATGATCCATGGTGGAAGTTTCAGTTTTGGACAATATCCTCAATCTCATATGAGAAAATTATTAATTGTTGTTACATGCTTATGCATAAAAGAGGAGTCCATTATCTGTTGTCTATGTTGTCCCGGTATGGATGTCTAAGTTGAGAATAATCAATAGCGAGAAATCCTTAGACCTTTGTACAGGCGGCATAGAGGTACCCCTTTGTGACACTTGGTTAAAACATGTGCATTGCGATGATCCGGTAGTCCAAGCTAATTAGGACAAGGTGCGGGCACTATTAGTATACTATGCATGAGGCTTGCAACTTGTAAGATATAATTTACATGATACATATGCTTTATTACTACCGTTGACAAAATTGTTTCATGTTTTCAAAATCAAAACTCTAGCACAAATATAGCAATCGATGCTTTTCCTCTATGGAGGACCATTCTTTTACTTTCATTGTTGAGTCAGTTCACCTATTTCTCTCCACCTCAAGAAGCAAACACTTGTGAACTGTGCATTGATTCCTACATACTTGCATATTGCACTTATTATATTACTCTATGTTGACAATATCCATGAGATATACATGTTACAAGTTGAAAGCAACCGCTGAAACTTAATCTTCCTTTGTGTTGCTTCAATGCTTTTACTATGAATTATTGCTTTATGAGTTAACTCTTATGCAAGACTTATTGATGCTTGTCTTGAAGTACTATTCATGAAAAGTCTTTGCTTTATGATTCACTTGTTTACTCATGTCATATACATTGTTTTGATCGCTGCATTCACTACATATGCTTTACAAATAGTATGATCAAGGTTATGATGGCATGTCACTCCGTAAATTATCTTTGTTACCTGCTCGGGACGAGCAGAACTAAGCTTGGGGATGATGATACGTCTCCGACGTATCGATAATTTCTTGTGTTCCATGCCACATTATTGATGATATCTACATGTTTTATGCACACTTTATGTCATATTCATGCATTTTCCGAACTAACCTATTAACAAGATACGAAGTGCCGTTGTTGTTTTTGTTTTTGGTTTCAGAAATCCTAGTAAAGAAATATTCTCGGAATTGGACGAAATCAACGCCCGGGTCCTATTTGCCACGAAGCTTCCAAGACCGAAGAGGAGACGAAGGGGCCGAGGCGCCCAAACCCTAGGGCGGCGCGGCCGCCCTTGGCCGCGCCTACCTGTGGTGTGGGGCCCTCGTGTGGCCCCCCGACCTGCCCTTCCGCCTACTTAAAGCCTCCGTCGCGAAACCCCGTACCGAGAGCCACGATACGGAAAACCTACCGAGACGCCGCCGCCGCCAATCCCATCTCGGGGGATTTAGGAGATCGCCTCCCGGCACCCGCCGGAGAGGGGAATCATCTCCCGGAGGACTCTACGCCGCCATGGTCGCCTCCGGAGTGATGTGTGAGTAGTCTACCCCTGGACTATGGGTCCATAGCAGTAGCTAGATGGTTGTCTTCTCCCCATTGTGCTTAATTGTCGGATCTTGTGAGCTGCCTAACATGATCAAGATCATCTATCTGTAATTCTATATGTTGCGTTTGTTGGGATCCGATGAATAGAGAATACTTGTTATGTTGATTATCAAAGTTATGTCTATGTGTTGTTTATGATCTTGCATGCTCTCCGTTACTAGTAGATGCTCTGGCCAAGTAGATGCTTGTAACTCCAAGAGGGAGTATTTATGCTCGATAGTGGGTTCATGTCTCCGTGAATCTGGGGAAGTGACAGAAATCTCTAAGATTATGGATGTGCTGTTGCCACTAGGGATAAAACATTGGTGCTATATTCAAGGATGTAGTTACTGATTACATTACACGCAATACTTAATGCAATTGTCTTGTTAGCAACTTAATACTGGAGGGGGTTCGGATGATAACCTGAAGGTGGACTTTTTAGGCATAGATGCATGCTGGATAGCGGTCTATGTACTTTGTCGTAATGCCCAATTAAATCTCACTATACTCATCATAATATGTATGTGCATGGTCATGCCCTCTTTATTTGTCAATTGCCCAACTGTAATTTGTTCACCCAACATGTTGTTTATCTTATGGGAGAGACACCTCTAGTGAACTGTGGACCCCGGTCCAATTCTCTATACTGAAATACAATCTACTGCAATCCTTGTTCTACTGTTCTCTGCAAACAATCATCATCCACACTATACATCTAATCCTTTGTTACAGCAAGCCGGTGAGATTGACAACCTCATGTTTCGTTGGGGCAAAATACTTTGGTTGTGTTGTGCAGGTTCCACGTTGGCGCCCCTGGTGTTGCGCCGCACTACATCCCGCCGCCATCAACCTTCAACGTGCTTCTTGGCTCCTACTGGTTCGATAAACCTTGGTTTCATACTGAGGGAAAACTTGCCGCTGTACGCATCACACCTTCCTCTTGGGGTTCCCAACGGACGCGTGCTGTACGCGTATCACATGTCACTCCAGAAATTATCTTTGTTTATCGTTTACCTGCTCGGGACGAGCAGAACTAAGCTTGGGGATGCTGATACGTCTCCGACGTATCGATAATTTCTTATGTTCCATGCCACATTATTGATGATATCTACATGTTTTATGCACACTTTATGTCATATTCGTGCATTTTCTGGAACTAACCTATTTACAAGATGCCGAAGTGCCAGTTGCTGTTTTCTGCTGTTTTTGGTTTCAGAAATCGTAGTAAAGAAATATTCTCGGAATTGGAGGAAATCAACGCCCAGGGTCCTATTTTGCCACGAAGCTTCCAAGACCGAAGAGGAGACTTGGGGCCACGAGGTGGCCTACAGGGCGGCGCGGCCCAAGCCCCGGCCGCGCCGACCTATAGTGTGGGCCCCGTGTGGCCCCCTGCCTGCCCTTCCGCCTACAAATAGCCTCCGTCGCGAAACCCCCGACCGAGAGCCACGATACGGAAAACCTTCCAGACGCCGCCGCCGCCAATTCCATCTCGGGGATTCAGAGATCGCCTCCGGCACCCGCCGGAGAGGGGAATCATCTCTGGAGGACTCTACGCCGCCATGGTCGCCTCCGGAGTGATGTGAGTAGTCTACCCCTGGACTATGGGTCCATAGCAGTAGCTAGATGGTTGTCTTCTCCCATTGTGCTTAATTGTCGGGTCTTGTGAGCTGCCGAACATGATCAAGATCATCTATCTGTAATTCTATATGTTGCGTTTGTTGGGATCCGATGAATAGAGAATACTATGTTATGTTGATTATCAATTCATGTCTATGTGTTGTTTATGATCTTGCATGCTCTCCGTTATTAGTAGATGCTCTGGCCAAGTTGATGCTAGTAACTCCAAGAGGGAGTATTTATGCTCGATAGTGGGTTCATGTCTCCGTGAATCTGGAGGAGTGACAAGAACCTCTAAGATTATGGATGTGCTGTTGCCACTAGGGATAAAACATTGGTGCTATGTTCGAGGATGTAGTTACTGATTACATTACGTGCAATACTTAATGCAATTGTCTGTTGTTAGCAACTTAATACTGGAGGGGGTTGGATGATAACCTGAAGGTGGACTTTTTAGGCATAGATGCATGCTGGATAGCGGTCTATGTACTTTGTCGTAATGCCCAATTAAATCTCACTATACTCATCATAATATGTATGTGCATGGTCATGCCCTCTTTATTTGTCAATTGCCCAACTGTAATTTGTTCACCCAACATGTTGTTTATCTTATGGGAGAGACACCTCTAGTGAACTGTGGACCCCGGTCCAATTCTCTTTACTGAAATACAATCTACTGCAATACTGTTCTACTGTTTTCTGCAAACAATCATCATCCACACTATACATCTAATCCTTTGTTACAGCAAGCCGGTGAGATTGACAACCTCGCTGTTACGTTGGGGCAAAGTACTTGGTTTGTGTTGTGCAGGTTCCACGTTGGCGCCGAATCCCTGGTGTTGCGCCGCACTACATCTCGCCGCCATCAACCTTCAACGTGCTTCTTGGCTCCTACTGGTTCGATAAACCTTGGTTTCATACTGAGGGAAAACTTGCCGCTGTACGCATCACACCTTCCTCTTGGGGTTCCCAACGGACGTGTGCTGTACACGCCATCAATGCTATCCTCCAACAAGCCACTTCCCCTTAGACTTTTCACTAGTGCAAAAAATGGGGCTCTTTTTCATCCAGAGCATTTGGAGAGCCTCTACATTGTTTTAGGTGTAGATGCAGTTCAGTTTACCTACCCTCTCCCGATCTCTGGCCAACATACGCCCGTACATGATACGAGGATAAGCAGCGAGCCTAACAGATCTCTTGCACAACATGAAGATCCAAGCATGAATGACAACTACTAGTGCCGCCGACTGATGGATGAGTGCCATTCTATCTACCTAATCAACCGGTTTCTAGCATTAGTACCATCTAAATCGAGACGGTATGGAGAAGGAGACAATGAGGAGACTCGTTTACCTCTGTCATAGCTCAAGAGGGAGTACATGCCGGGGCGATGGAGTGAGGGTGATCCGCGTCTCAGCCACCTGCCGCCACCCAAAACCGCTGCCGAAGTAGGAGAAATCGCCAGGGCACGCATATCCGCCTCTCAGCCGCCTGCCGCTGCCCAAGTTCGTTGCAGGATTTGGACAAATCGTCGGGGCACGCAGATCCGCCTCCGAGCCGCCTACCGCCGCCACAGGTGCCGAATGAGGGAAAGGGAGATTTTTGGATGAGGGTTTCAACCAGAGAAGTGAACATGGGGGAATGTGAGGGTACACATGGTGGGAAACATGACGGGAAAGTTGCGTTTCCCACCTCCCCGGCCGCATTTTGCATAGCACCGGCATGCCTCGACAAAAAAGTCAATTCGGTGTTGTTGCCGGGCCTGGTTCAACGTTACTTTGAGCTTCGTGCTCTGCGAGATGAAGGCCTCATGCAACCAACCACTCGCTTCGATTTAGTCGCAGTCTGTTTGGAGGGTACGCAGGCTACTAAACGCGTCAAGGGACTTTGTATAAACTCATTTGATCTAGGTGGCGACCATTTTAGATATATATATTTATAAAAGACGCCAACATCGTTTTGCCTTTTACCATTTCCAATTTTCTTTCTCTTTCGTGCTAGATGCACACCGGATATATCCTTGGAGTACTTAAATGAAGCCTTTCGTTTACCGGATGTAGTAAATAAAAAAATGACGGGGGTGATAATGTGACACATGTTGTGCACGAAATTGAAGTTTGCGATGAAGAAGTTCGATAATTTTCTTTATTCATTGATCCGATCCATCAACGAAATTTTTCTCGAGCCGAGACACTGATCGGTGACAACCATGCATGAAAAAGGACGTAGCATAGCATTTAGCAGCCGGATCACGGCGCATCGGCGGCAAAGGGATCAAGGCGTCACTTGATCAGGCTGGTGATGGCGAGGGTGAGGAGCGTGATCTGCGTGTTATCCTCACTGTATTGCAGGAACGGCGACGGGCCGGCGCGGCGTGCCCGGGCGATCCCGGAGTCGCACATGTGCCCCAGCAATGGGACACTCGACAGCTCCCTCTCGACGTCGCCGTACCTTTGCTCAGTGATCGCCTCCCGCGCCGCCGCGTACTTCTCGCAGATGACGCCGTAAAGCACGTCGCACCGCTCCAGCCTGCTCCCGTATATCGGGTCCAGCACCTGCTCGTCCCCTTCGTCGCGCCGCCTGAGCGCCGCCCCGACCACGGACCGCGCGGCTTCGGCGTTGCGGAAGCCCACAGCCGTGGCGGCCTCGGCGAGGCCTGCCGTGTCGGCGTCGATCGCTCTGGGCTCCTTGCGCAGGCGGGTGGTGCAGAAGGTAGCGTTCACTCGGCTGTCGGCTTCGTGAGCCGCCTGGCACGTGCTGCTGACCGTCGTCTTCGGTGGCGGAATGAACGTCAAGGATTGCGCGGGATGGCACATGCCGGCGAACGCCGCGGCGGCGGCGATAGCGGCCACGAGGATAGCGGAGTTCCTCATTGTTCTTACTTGAGTAAAGTCTGTATTAAACCTTCAACTCATAGATGCTGTCTGGATCAGACCCTAATCTTTAAATCCCTGAAATCAGCACCCTGTGCTTATTAATCCCGGTTGATTTAAACCTTAGGTTTGTTTGGATTAGTTTGGCTCACCGGAAATAATACAATCCCGGCCGGGATCACCCTCCACTCTCGCTGACTAATGTGGCATGCGTGTCATGTTCGTGTCTTTCCTTGGTATATTTCTCTCTCACCTGCTACCTTAAATAAATTTTCCATTTACCGTTCTGTACTTCTGTGCCAGCTACTGCTCAACGGCATCAACCTGGCATCGCTGGAAAGTTTATTACGAATCTCGCAAACGGTTGGAGATATGACTGAACTCGCAAATAGATTAGGGCGCAGGTTTAAATGGATAAAACCGCGGCCCAACACGGTCACGCATCGTAAATACGGATGACCGCGGTGTCCGGGACGATCCAAACCCGGCCCCAATCTGGTGCAGGTTTGCATGGCCGCGGATGGCACGCGTCGTCCTCGCGTGTTCGCTTATTCTGCGTGTCTGGTTCATCTCTCGGTGCCCCAGTCCTACTAAATGTGGACTGGGGAGGGGACTGTCCCTATCCAGTCCCCACTCTCCACTCCGGCCGCACGAGCTTGACCTTCCGCGCTGTCATGGCCCCGAAACGAGAGTTCGAGCCGGCCGCCAACGACCACGAGGTCGTTGTTGTCGTGACTGCCGGCGGAGCTGGAGGAGACGAGGAGTGCGAGAAGCAGGAGGCAGCAGGGAGGCCTCCGAGTGGGAGCTATAGGGGAGCAGCGGCGCTGCTGGACGCCCGCCGCCGGTGCTCCGCTAGAAGAGAAAGTTCAGGGATCTCGCCGCCGACGATCTCGTCTTCGTTTTTTCGGGAGCTCGCTGTTTTCCAACCAGGAGACTCGCTACGGATGCAATTTGACGACAGAAGGAAAGAGAAAAACATACATGTGGCCATGGTAGTCAGTGACAGTAGAGGGCGATCCTGGGCCGGATTGTCTTAATTTCGATGAGCCAAACTAGTCCCGATAGGTCCAAGGTTTAGATCGATCGGGATTGATTAGCACGGGGTGCTGATTTCAGGGATTAAGAGTTCAGGGTTTAATTTCAACATGCTTTATGAGTTGAAGGTTTAATATAGACTTTACTCTTCTTACTTCCCTGTGGTCTGTGGAGCAAGATGGTCTGATGACTGATGGATCGAGAGCTGCAGACGTGTTGTTCTGCTGAAGGTGCAGATTTATATATGCCCTCAGAGCTCTAGCAACGCATGCATGTGAATTTGCTAGACAGAAACGTGCATGTAGTCATCAAGAATACATATATGTACCACCCGAGTAACGCAAGTAATTAATGTACTTTTCAGAAACCGGCACTGGTACTCGACTGGAATGCCAAGGTGGCAAGGTCAATGGTCAGTTCATCCACGCTGTCAGGTAACAGTCATAAACTCATAACCGAGCCATGTCATCACAGATTCACAGCCAAAAGATTGTAGTGTAAGAACTAGTCGAACGGAAATACACTTTTGATCTATAGTGCATATTCTCCCTTTACCTAGAAAACATATTTCGAAATGCTAAAAAAATTAGGAGAAAATTTTGGCTCCTATATCTCCACATTATATGTGCTCTTTTAAGGTTTCATAAAAAACTGACGTTCTTGTAACCTGCATAAAAAAAAATGCCGCACAAAAGCCTTATTTTAGCATGAAATTTGTCTTTTCTGCACAAACCACATAAAAATTCGTTTTATCTTCAAACGACTTCGTGAGCATGTAGGATATGGATATGCACGCTCAATATTTTTGTTTGGAATATTTGACATTTTTTATATGTTTAAATTGCATTTCAAATAAAAAGATCGAGCATATGCTCCCAAGAGCAAAAAAAAAAAAAAAAAAAAAAACTATGTCCGTAGTCGAAGGACTATGCTCTCATGATTCAGGAGCCAAACCTATCTTTGCTCTCATAATAGGTGGGAGCTCCCATCCAATTCCTCTTTATCATATTGTTTCTTGTTAACACAACATCTTGCTGTAGATGCAAAAGAAAAAAAATCTTTTCGTAGCCCTGCCTTAAAGTAATAAGACCGCATGTTATACAAGATGCTGAAAAACAGCTTACACACATCGAGAAAAGGGCAAACGAAAGATTATAAAGGACACATGTTGTCTTCAATGCCATCATCTTAACGAAGAACCAGAGCGTAGGAGAGGCAACACCGCGAAGATCGCCACTGGATAATCCTGCCAACGTAAAGTCCTGGCGCATTGCAGCCAAAATGCCATCCGCCTCCACCTCCGAAGAAGATCCCAACATTCTCGCCTTGGATCGTATAGCGTCGGACCATCGGTAGGCGGAGCAGCTCTCCCTAGAGCGCGCATGAGCACCTGGGGCGGCATGCCAAGAACCAGAACCAGACATGACCTCCGCACGCAAAAGAACACGAGCATCACTCCCCGACCATCACACCGACCACCCAAAAGACTTCAGCTTTAGGATGGTGGTCGCCGAAGAAGACACGACAAGGACACACACATAGCATAACCACCTTCCGCCGACCCAAGGTGGTTTCTCCAAGAAGTAAAACGACGCCCGAGCGCCGTCGCCACCCGATCTCATTGCCCAATCCGGAGATTTTGGGGTTTCACCCGGGTGCAAAAGGAAGGAGGTAAGGGGGATATACATAATTGTCGCCTCCAAGGAGGAAGACGGCCTCCAAGATGTCGTTGACGCCATGACTGCCACCGCCCGCCAAAGATTTCTTCCGGCCAGAGCCCCGGGCACTGGCACCCCAACAACACCCAACACCGACGAGGACGCTAGGTTCCATGGCCTTCGGGTGGGTGCCACGCGGAAGCCAGTCTCCGTCTTCATATCTGACACGGGGTCAACGGGGCAACAACTGCGACACGAGAACCCTCCACCACCTCCAAGCCACCAGTGCGACCGAGGATACGATGTTTAGCACCAGCCAACGCCCCCCGCCGCAATGGACCGTGCCACCAAGGCCGCCACCTCCGATGCTCAGGCGCCCACCGGGAAGAACGCCGATCAACCTCGCACTGACCCACGGCCGCTCTGGCAAGAGCAGAATGCTGCAGGGCGCGAACCTCACGCCGGCATAGGCACCAACAGACCCTGCGTGGAGTTCATCCCCTATCGTCGCATGAGGAGTAGGGAGCCCAAATCCCCGCCGCCCCCTTCATCGGTGTCGTGGCCTTTGACCGGAAGCATCTCCGGGGGCGACGAGGAGGGAAGATCAAGGTAGGGAACTGACTGCGGCGGGCTAGGGTTTCGTCCCCCCGGTCGCCAGGAGGGGCCGGCGCGGGTGAGCGGACCGGTTTCTCGTAAAGTGCCACTTTCTCAAAAAGATTATTTTCCAGTATCTGTTACACAATTTTATAGTGAACTTTAGATTTTATTTTTACATAAGAATATATATAAGTAAGAGGATAATATGCAAGATTCCTTGAAAGCCAAGAAAACTGAGTTATACTAACGTACTAACTAACACATGCGCTGGCCTATACACCAGTTTTTTTACCTAGCGGCTCGGGCGACATAGGCGACTAGGGTTTTGCCTCCGCCACCGACTTTGGATCGGTGAGGGAGTTGAGATCGTCAGAGCAAGTGCCCGGGTTCCCCGGGGAATCGGCAGAGGAGCACACGGTAGGCCTGCTGCCTTGGTTTCGTGGATTTCTGCAAGGGCAGCTGAGGGCTTCGGCTCTGTTGGTTGCAATTGGGAGATACGAGATGGAGGCTCCATCGGAGAACTCTGGAACCGGACCTGGTGGATCGAGTAGCCAGAAAGAGGAAGGATTGACGACATGCTTCACCGTCTGGGTATAGGAGAGGGTGACTTTGATGATCTGATTTTTGAAGAAGTGGAAGGCATATCGCATGAGGGCATGCAATGGATGGCCCTGGTTAGGGTTCATACTACAGAGTACTTCAGTACTGCCACGTTTGAACAACATATGAAAGTAGCGTGGAGTCCAACACGTGAGATAATTTTCCAGCATATTGAAGGTAATTTATTCACTGTTCAATGTTTCTGCCTTGCTGATTGGATAAAAATAGAGAAGGGAGGGCCATGGCTTATTTGACAATCCGTGGTTTGTATTGAACCTTATGATGGACTTGTTGATCCCTACCTGATCGATCTGAATTACTTCACTACTTGGGTGCAAATCCAGAAGCTGCAAGTTGGATACCGTGACCATGCCATAGTAAAAAATCTGATGTAGAAGAAAGTGGGACAGCCGGATATGTGGTTGAAATTCAGACAAATGTTCAGGGGGCTGGAAATTTTATTCGAGCAAAAGTGAAACTAGATGTCCGTAAGGTGCTGGAAATATTTTTTTCTATGATCAGAGAGGGAAATAGGGAAGTCTTCTTGCTGAAATATGAGAAGATGCCTAGGTTTTGTGGTGCTTGTGGGTTTATTGGGAATTCTTATCTGGAGTGCGGTTGTAAGAACATGTCCATTGCCCCATGTGTGGTTTTGGTAATTGATGACAATCCCTATGGACTAACGGTTGCATTGAGAATCAATCTTAGGACATGTCCATAGCCATACGATGGTCTCAAGGTTGCTAGATGGAGAAGATCGAGTACGATGAAGAAGACCGATGAAGATAGTGTCGAAGAGAGACGAAGACGGTCTTGAAGATGAAGAGAGAAGACGGCGTAGAAGATGGATGAAGACGGTGGCGTGCGTACAAGATCGAAGAAGACGGTGGCGTGTATGTTGGAGGAAGACGGTGGCATGTACAATGATGAAGAGGGTGAAGACGGAGCTTGCCGACTCGAGAGGAACGCGCAAGGTTAAGGTTTGTGCTCGATAGGATAGTAGGTCGCATCATCGGAGAGAGCTCAAACCTTGCATGCATTGCATCGTGTTTCTTGGTTCTTCTTGGTTCTTATCCATGAAACGGATTCCGGTTGCATCGCATGTTGCATGTGCGAGGGTGATGATTTTCCGGATATACCGTATTGAGAGGTTACACCTATATGACCATGAGAAAATCATCACTCTCTCTTTTCCATGATTTCACCTTGTGAGAAGGTAGCCCTTGTCGCCCTCTTTCTAGCAAAATTTGTTTCACCTCATTTGGATTTTCCTAGCTCGAGTTACGGATTTTACATTGCGTCTTATTTGAAAAAAAAGAAAAAAAGGGGCCGGGCGGTACCACCGCTGGTGGTACCGGCCCAAGTACCGGCCGGCCTCCCTAGGCTTACTGGACTCATTGCGGTATCAGGCTGGCATTAGGCCGGTACTAACGTACCATTTACGGTACCGGCCGGTACCAGCCCGCACACCGGCCGGCCTCCTTTCTCCCCCGCAGCTCCTCCTTCCGCCCCTTGGGCCACCACCATCTGTCCGGCCTAGCTACCGACCCGCGCCTGGGCCTCACTCACCCGTGCCGCACCTGCCCGCAGTGGGCCGCTCGCCCTTCACCGCCGCAGCCCACCACCGCGCCTCGCGTGGCCGCCTCGCTCGCCAGCCGCAGCCGCCTGCTCCAATCGAGCGCTGACCCGCTCGGGGGACGCGCCTCTCCCGACCGCGCCTCGATGGGAGCGCCTCTACCTGGCCTCGCTCGCATCTCCCGCCCGCACGCTGCCCGGCCCACGCGCCTAGCTGCTGCGCCGCTCATCGTCGCTACCGCATGCTGCGCCGCACGCCTACTTCCTCTCTCGCCCGTCGTATATAGTTTTGCACTGTTTTCAGCACAAGCGGTAGTACCGCTCCGAGAAGCGGTACTACCGGTTTGGGCCAACTTTTTGCCTTTTTCTGCACAGTTTTGCGCGCGAGCGGTAGTACCGCTTTGACAAGCGGTAGTACTGCTCGGGCGCGAATCTGACCGTTTTTCCAGCCCAACAGACATATTTTGGAGCCCCCTATTTATACCTCTCTTCCACCTCTGACCCAACCACTTCTTCCCCTCCATTCTCTCTCCTCCATTGTTGACCTTGAGTTGTTTCTTCCTCCTCTTGATCCCCCCACTATTTCTTGCATATTTTTGGGGGAAAGGAGAGAGGAGATCTAGATCTAGAGCTTCACCAATTGAATCCCTCTCCAAGTGAGGGGATCTTGCTAGATCTAGGTCTTGGAGTTATTTGGTGTTTCTCCTCATATTTGTTCTTCCTCCCTTATTCCCTCAATAGCTTTTCTAGCTTTGTTGGAATTTGGGAGAGAAGAACTTGGGCATCTTAGTGGTGTTCTTAGCCATTGCATTAGGTGCATCGGTTTGGGTTCTCTCCGGGGTTTCGATCTCGTAGAGGGCATGTTGACCTTAGTGGTGTTGTTGCCTTAGTGGCCTTGTTACCTTTGTGGTGTTCTAGCCTTTGTGGCCTTGTAGCCTTTGTGGCCTTGTCATCTTTGTGGCGTTGTAGCCTTTGTGGCGTTGTTGCCTTTGTGGAGTGTGGTAGCTGATACGTCTCCAACGTATCTATAATTTCTGATGTTCCATGCTTGTTTTATGACAATACCTACATGTTTTGTTCACACTTTATATCGTTTTGATGCATTTTCTGAACTAACCTATTAACAAGATGCCGAAGTGTCAGTTCCTGTTTTCTGCTGTTTTTGGTTTCAGAAATCCTACAAAGGAAATATTCTCGGAATTGGACAAAATCAACGCCCAGCATCTTATTTTTCCCGGAAGCTTCCAGAGCACCGAAGAGGGACCAGAGGGGAGCCAAGGAGGCCCCACACACCATGGTGGCGCGGCCAGAGGGGGCGCCCCCTACTGTGTGGGCCCCCCAGGACCCTTCCGACTCCGCCTCTTCGCCTATTTAAGCCCTGGTGACCTAAAACTTCGATACGAATAAGCCACGATACGAGAAAAGTTCCAGAGCCGCCGCCATCGCGAAGCCAAGATTCGGGGGACAGAAGTCTCTGTTCCGGCACGCCGCAGGGACGGGGAATTGCCCCCGGAAGGCATCTCCATCGACACCACCGCCATCTTCATCGCCGCTGCTGTCTCCCATGATGAGGAGGGAGTAGTTCTCCCTCGAGGCTAAGGGATGTACCGGTAGCTATGTGGTTCATCTCTCTCCCATGTACTTCAATACAATGATCTCATGAGCTGCCTTACATGATTGAGATCCATATGATGAGCTTTGTATCACTATTAATCTATGTGCTACTCTAGTGATGTTATTAAAGTAGTCTATTCCTCCTCCATGATGTAATGTTGACAGTGTGTGCATCATGTAGTACTTGGCATAGGTTATGATTGTAATCTCTTGTAGATTATGAAGTTAACTATTACTATGATAGTATTGATGCGATCTATTCCCCTTTCATAGCCTGATGGTGACAGTGTGCATGCTATGTTAGTACTCGGTATAATTGCAATGGTCTATTATGCACTCTAAGGTTACTTAAATATGAACACCGAATGTTGTGGAGCTTGTTAACTCCGGCTTGAGGGAGCTCTTGTAGCCCTACACAATGAATGGTGTTTGTCATCCAACAAGAGAGTGTAGAGAAAGTAGCATTTATTTATTCAGTTATGTGATCAATGTGGAGAGTGTCCACTAGTGAAAGTATGATCCCTAGGTCTTGTTTCTAAGCATTGAAACACCGTTTCCAACAAGTTATGTTACATGTTTGCTTGCTGCCATCTTTATTTCAGATTGCTATTACCACTCATATTCATCCATATTACTTGTATTTCACTATCTCTTCGCCGAACTAGTGCACCTATACATCTAACAAGTGTATTAGGTGTGTTGGGGACACGAGAGACTTCTTGTATCGTAATTGCAGGGTTGCTTGAGAGGGATATCTTTGACCTCTTCCTCCCTGAGTTCGATAAACCTTGGGTGGATTCACTTAAGGGAAACTTGCTGCTGTTCTACAAACCTCGCTCTTGGAGGCCCAACACTGTCTACGGAATAGAAGCGTGCGTAGACAACAAGCTATTTTCTGGCGCCGTTGCCGGGGACGTGAAGGAAAATTACACCACAGAGATTTCTAACTCCCACGTCAACTGCACGCCAGCAAGCTATTTTCTGGCGCCGTTGCCGGGGAGGTAAGGTAAAAGGTATTCACATCCTCCGACTACTAAGCTATTTCCTAGCATTGTTGCCGGTGTGTGAGTGTGTTGATCGCCAAAACCCACCGGCGGGCAGCGGCCTGTCAACACGGTAGAGCCGGGAAGAGCCTAGAGCTGCGGCCGGAGACCCTCCGAGCGACGGCCCGCAATGCTCTTCTCCACACGCGGCGATGCGAAGTGCAAGGGCGTGCCACCTGACCTATACCTGGTCGGAAGGTGATGGGGATGCCTCGCTTAGTTCCCTGCATGGCATACACGTAAACATTAAATAAGAGCCTCGATCGGCTCTCAGGTTATCCCGTGAATCGGCTCAAAGAGCCGATCCACCCATGATCCGTACGGGGTGCACGAATACTTGGTGATCCTGCTTGATCAAGATAAAGCTAATGAGATCTACGATGATTTAGGGTTTTCACCGCATAATCGGATCATCCTACTCCAGGTTGGGCCTCGCGGCCACGCACGGTGCTCGTAAGCCGATCCTAAACAAGGCCACACAACCAACGTGACGTTGATCATCGGAACATCCTGTTTAGGACTTGCGAACGCCACCCTACGTGCCGCTGGATCCTCCCCCCCTTCGTAAGGCCTAACTATTGCAGATATTAAACTAATCCTTGCAGAGCAAGGAGCAATCGTAACGGATCAGATCTACTAGATGATGAACAAGCAGGGTGCCGCCCCCACGCCTGAGATAGGCGTGAGGGCGGCTAGACATGCGAGGGTTGCACTACGTAAGCATGTTTATACGAAGAGCTATGCTAACCCTAACACATCTATGATAACTACGTTGCCCGCCATCAAAGACGCTTCAGTACGCGCATGAACAACGTGGAGCTTGTGCTGCCTAGATCGCAAGATGCAATCTAGGCAGCATGTCGCTTACCTGATTGAAACCCTCGAGACGAAGGAGTTGGCGATGCGCCGAGATTGATTTGTTTTGGGGTGAACGTTGTGTTGTTGTTTATTCCATAAACCCTAGATACATATTTATAGTCCGGGGACTTTCTAATTCGGACGTGCACCTAACCGTGCACGGGTAAAACTCTAACTTCTAACTTAAGACACGATCTAATAAATTACAGATAAATGGGCAACCTAGCCCAACTCCGCATAAAAGGCCGATCTTCGTATTTTCTTCATATATAACCTTCAAGCTTATCTTGATCGTGGCCCACCTCCGACTTGGTCAAATTCTGGTGATAACACATGCCCCCCTGGTTTTGGAAATGACATTTCCAAAATCATTATGCTTTGTCCGTCGGGTCATGTCGTGGCAGAGCAGAACCATTGCAGTATTTTTCGTCATGATGCCCTGTCTTCTCGACTGCTTCGCGTGATTTGACCGTTGTATTTGGGCACTGCCTCCTCGAAAACTGCTGTGGCATTGAATTTTTTCACCGTAGCCCCCTTTTATTTAACCGCTCTGAGCAATTCGCCACTTCACCATCCTGCTCTGTTCTGGCCATCGGCACCAAAAAACCCCAATCTCCCACAGCCATGTCTTCCTCTTCTTCCTCTTCGTCGTCGGCCTCCCACGACTCCTCCTCCGAGCTTTCCTACGGGTCCTCCTCCTCCCGTGAGACGCCGCCGGACATCCGCGCCCCAGAAGCATGGGACCTGGAAGACCACGCCTCCTCGGTTTGGTCCGAAGACGACCAGTCCCTGACCAGCGGGGACGAAGACCTTCAGTTCCTTGCCGTCGGGGAACTGGAGTCGGAGAGCGAGGACGATCAGTTCCCCTGGGACGGCTGCCCCACCTCTGAAGAAGAGGAAGAGGAAGACGACGATGACGACGACGACTCCCTCGAGGGCTACCCGCCAGCGAAGCGCCTCCGCATGTGGTGGGACGACGACAGCAGCGACGATGAAGACGAAGATGAAGCTCCCGTAGAGGGCTATGGGAGCAGCGACGAGGAACCCATCGGCAGCAGTGCCGATGAGAGTTCCGAGGATGACGACGAAGGAAGCGACGGCCCATAGATTAGGATCTACTAGTGTAGGCCTAGTAGGAGTAGATTGGTCAATAGACCCTTCTTTTGTTCTTCCTTCCTAAGAAATCGGCTCTTTCTCTGTAAGAAATCCTCTTATCAATGAAGAAAATCCCTTAATTAATTTTGCTCCCTTGCCGATTGTCGAATGGAGTCGTCGTACAGGGAGCCGATAGCAGAACATCGGCTCATGTCGCTGCCTGAGGCCAAGCTGTTGTATAAACTTATTTCGCTAAAGTCGATATCAGCGTATCGGCTTTGTTTTCTGAAGTCGATGCCCGCGCATCGGCTGTACTTGCATACTGTTAATCTCCATATGTCTTCTCAAGTCGATGTCTGTGCATCGGCTGTGATTTTTCTTATTATTTATGATTTTTTACTGGCCGATTCTGAAATCGGCCCCCACATCTTACTGTCCATCATCCCACATGCTTGGGAAATATTTCTTGAGGTGTTGACCATTTACAGCCACTGGGAATTTTTCGCCGCTCAACTCTTCCAGCATGTATGCATTACCCTTCAAGGCCTGGACAACTTTGTACGGACCGTGCCAATTAGGAGACCATTTGCCATATGCCTTATCCCTGGTTCCCAATGGCAACACAGCTTCCCACACAAGATCACCAACTTGGAACTCCTTTGGCCTAACCTTTTTGTTGTAAGCACGAGCCACCCTGGCTTTGTTCTCCTTAATCTTCTCCAACGACCAAAGCCTGAGTTCTGTTGCGTCTTCAATAGTGTCGCTCATCAAAGCTGCATATTCTTCAGCTGTCAGATCATTCTGAAACGTGACACGTCTTGATCCAGCCGTAATTTCCCAAGGCAATACGGCTTCCTGTCCATAGACAAGCTGGTACGGCGAAGTCTTTATGGCTCCATGGCACGACATGCGGTAGGCCCATAATGCTTCTGATAACTTCTCATGCCAATCCCGAGGGTTCTCGTCGATTTTTCTCTTGATCAACTTGATCAGACTCTGATTGGACGCCTCAGCCTGCCCGTTAGCTTGAGCATAGTACGGGGATGATCGGATCAATTTAATCCCTAAGTCATCACAGAACTTCCTGAATTCTTTAGAAGTAAAGACCGAACCTCCATCGGTCGTGATAGTTTGGGGAATCCCAAATCTATGAATGACGTGTTCTTTCACAAACTTGATCACATCTTCTGATTTCACCTTTTTCATAGGGACGGCTTCCACCCACTTAGTGAAGTAATCTGTGATAACCAAAATCCATTCATGTTTTTTACCGACGCCGGATGGATTTTGCCGATCATATCCATGCCCCACCCCCGAAACGGCCAAGGTTTGATGATTGGGTTCATCGCTGATGCTGGCACCATCTGAATCTTTCCAAACATCTGACACGCTTGGCACCCCTTGTAATAATTGAAGCAATCTTCAAGCATAGTGGGCCAATAAAACCCTGATCGCCTGATCAACCACTTCATCTTATGAGCCGACTGATGCGTTCCACAGGCGCCTTCATGCACCTCATGTAAAAGCCGATTAGATTCAGTCGGTCCTAGGCACTTGAGTAGCAACCCCTCCAATGTCCTGTAAAACATGTCGTCTCCTATAAGGACATACTTCATGGCTTTGTATCTAACCCGTTTCGGTGCCCCCCGAGCCGAATCTTTTAAATAATCGAAGATCTCGGCTCTCCAATCATTCTGTTCCAGGAATTGTATCTGAACTTCCGGTCCGTCGGCTATATCTATGTAGCCTGACGCCATTTGTGCGAGATTGTTGGCATCGGTATTCTGGGATCTTGGGATCCAATTAAAGTTGATGTACCGAAACCGTGTCATCAACTCACGGCATTCCATCCAATATGGGAAAAGCGATTCACTTTCGCAATTATATTCATCCGTGAGCTGGTTAATCACCAACTTTGAGTCTCCAAAGAGCTCTACAGCTTCCGCTCCAGCTTCCAATAACAATTCCATTCCCTTGCGTATTGCCTCATATTCTGCTACGTTGTTGGTGCAAGGGGTAGATAATCTGATGGAGAAGGAGTATTCTGCCCCCCGAGGCGACACAAGCAGAATGCCGATGCCACAACCACCGTCACAAACCGATCCATCGAAGAACATAGCCCATGCTCGTATAGATAGTGCTGCTATATTGGTACTGATTCGTTCAGCGATGAGATCGGCCAACGCTTGGCCCTTGACTGCCCTCGCCGGCTGGTACCGGAGATCAAATTCTGACAGCGCCAACATCCACTTACCGAGTCGGCCTTTCAAAACAGGAGCCGACAACATGTGCTTGACAACGTCCGATTTACAGATGACGATGATTTCTGCCGTCAGAAGGATGTGATGAAGCTTGGTGCAAGTAAAGAACAGGCAGAGGCAAAGTTTCTCGACCTCAGGATATCTTGTCTCCGCGTCCAGCATCCTTCTGCTGAGGTAGAAAACGACTCTCTCAACGCCCTCGTAGAGTTGCACCACTACCGAAGCAATGGACGTGTCAGCTACTGACAGGTAGATGTAGAATGGCCTGTCTTGCTGGGGCGGAACTAATACAGGCGGTGTTGTCAGATATCGCTTGATTTCATCAAACGCCTGTTGCTGTTCTGCCCCCCAGTGAAACTCGTCGTCAGATTTAGTCTTCACCAACGCCATGAACGGCTCGATTCGTCCTGACAAATTAGAGATGAACCGCCGGACGAAATTGATCTTGCCGATGAGGCATTGGAGCTCCTTTTTCGTGGTGGGCGGCTGCATGGTGCGCACCGCCTCCTGACTTTTCAGGCCGATCTCAATTCCCCGCTCATGAACCAGAAAACCTAGGAATTGACCAGCCGTCACGCCAAAAGCGCACTTCTTCGGATTCATTCTCAGCCCGAATTTCCGAGTTCGTTCTAGGACGCGCCGTAAATCGTCCAAATGCCCCTCCATGGAGACCGATTTGACCACCACGTCGTCGATATAGATCTCCACCAACTTGCCGATCAGATCATGAAATATATAATTCATGGCTCGTTGGTATGTTGCACCAGCATTCTTTAGTCCAAAGGTCATGACCACGTACTCAAACAAGCCTACTGCCCCTGGTACTCTGAATGCGGTCTTGTGTATATCTTCCGGAGCCATGAAAATCTGGTTATAACCGGCGTTGCCATCCATGAAGCTCAACACCTTGTGGCCAGCAGCAGCGTTTATCAATGTTTCTGCCACGGGCATTGGATATTCGTCCTTTGGGGTGGCTCTGTTAAGATCTCGGAAATCGATGGCCACGCGCCATCGGCCGTCCTTCTTCTCCACCGGAACGATACTGGAAATCCACTCAGCATACCTGCATGGCCTGATGAATCCAGCGGCCAACATTTTCTCGATCTCCTTCTTGACTTCTTCCAGGATCTCGGCCCTCATCTGACGTGCTCGCTGTTGGAACGGCCGAAATCCTTTCTTAAGGGGGAGCCGATGCTCAATGATGCTCCTGTCCAACCCAGGCATCTCCGTGTAATCCCATGCAAAGCAATCTGGGTATTCCTTCAACAGGGCTATCATCTGTCCCCTGAGCTGTGGATCTAACTTCTTGCTGATAAAAGTAGGTCGAGGTTTGTCCCCAGGACCGATGTCGACTTCTTCTAGCTCATCAGCTGATGTAAACCCGTACCCTAGCTTTCCGTCACCTGTGAGGTCGACGCCACATACCGGGAGAGCATGTGATACGGATACTACGGGCCGATCGCTAGCATCGGCTTCTACCTTGATCATTACCAAGATGTTTTGGCGGTGTCGGGGCCGATCGCATGGAGCAGCCTCCTCCTTATCTTTGCCACGAAAGCAGTTACCCTCGCCTTTTTCTCCATCCAGGGGGCGTCCCAGTTCTATCATGTTGACGCTGAACGAGTGCCCTGGTTGGCACCTCCCAGGATAAGTACCGTTGGTCCTGTCAACGGTGCGCGACGGTGAATGAGGCACTCCTGGTGCCGCCGATGTGCACGACAACGGCAGACGGGGCTGGAGTGGCATTTTTCCTCGGTAGGTCCTGAGAGCTGGCTCTAATAGAGAGTGCTGATTCTTCATGACCTCCTTGACCATCCGAACGGCGACGTGCTCCAAAGTATTCACGAGGCTCTCGGAATGGAGACGCAACGAGTGAGCCACCATGCCACCAATCTCCTGGCGCACGGCCCTGGTACGTCCCTCTGACGGGACAGATAGATCCACTTCATCGAGTGCGCCTTCCGGTGAGAACCCTTTCCGCCTGACGCCATGTGAACGAGTTTTGTGATATGAGCCGATGAGGTCGGCTTCGAGGGTGGCCTTGATCTCGTCATGTTTCTTCTTGAGCTCAGCAGGCAGCTCCTCGTAGGTGACCGGCGTGCCGTCCGCCGCCATCTCAGATGTAGATGGCGATGTGGTTGATGTAGATGATTGTCCCACCGGGCGTGCCAGAATGTGTTGATCGCCAAAACCCACCGGCGGGCAGCGGCCTGTCAACACGGTAGAGCCGGGAAGAGCCTAGAGCTGCGGCTGGTGAGACCCTCCGAGCGACGGCCCGCAATGCTCTTCTGGTCACACGCGGCGATGCGAAGTGCAAGGGCGTGCCACCTGACCTATACCTAGTCAGGAAGGTGATGGGGATGCCTCGCTTAGTTCCTGCATGGCATACACGTAAACATTAAATAAGAGCCTCGATCGGCTCTCAGGTTATCCTGTGAATCGGCTCAAAGAGCCGATCCACCCATGATCCGTACGGGGTGCACGAATACTTGGTGATCCTGCTTGATCAAGATAAAGCTAATGAGATCTACGACGATTTAGGGTTTTCACCGCATAATCGGATCATCCTACTCCAGGTTGGGCCTCGCGGCCACGCACGGTGCTCGTAAGCCGATCCTAAACAAGGCCACACAACCAACGTGACGTTGATCATCGGAACATCCTGTTTAGGACTTGCGAACGCCACCCTACGTGCCGCTGGATCCTCCCCCCTTCGTAAGGCCTAACTATTGCAGATATTAAACTAATCCTTGCAGAGCAAGGAGCAATCGTAACGGATCAGATCTACTAGATGATGAACAAGCAGGGTGCCGCCCCCACGCCTGAGATAGGTGTGAGGGCGGCTAGACATGCGAGGGTTGCACTACGTAAGCATGTTTATACGAAGAGCTATGCTAACCCTAACACATCTATGATAACTACGTTGCCCGCCATCAAAGACGCTTCAGTGGGCAACGCATGAACAACGTGGAGCTTGTGCTGCCTAGATCGCAAGATGCGATCTAGGCAGCATGTCGCTTACCTGATTGAAACCCTCGAGACGAAGGAGTTGGCGATGCGCCGAGATTTGTTTTGGGGTGAACGTTGTGTTGTTGTTTATTCCATAAACCCTAGATACATATTTATAGTCCGGCGGACTTTCTAATTCGGACGTGCACCTAACCGTGCACGGGTAAAACTCTAACTTCTAACTTAAGACACGATCTAATAAATTACAGATAAATGGGCAACCTAGCCCAACTCCGCATAAAAGGCCGATCTTCGTATTTTCTTCATATATAACCTTCAAGCTTATCTTGATCGTGGCCCACCTCCGACGTGGTCAAATTCTGGTGATAACACAGTGCTCGAAGCTATTTCCTTTAGATCCTGCAATTGCATCTTTTTGTTTCTTGTTTTTATTTTCACTAGTTAGGCATAATGGAAAACAACAATGAGCTTTTTAATCTATTTCCCGAGTTAAGACATGGATTGTTTGATGCGAAAATTAAAAAACCTATGGAACCTTATTTGCATGCTAGTAGCAATGATATTAGTATGAACGCTTTGAACACCATTGTTGCTAATGCTATGGAAAATTCTAAGCTTGGGGAAGCTGGTTTTGATGAGCATGATATTTTTAGTCCCCCAAGCATGGAGGAGAAAATTTACTTTGATGATACTTTATCTCCTATATATGATGATTGCAATGATGACTATCATATTTTCAGTCCACCTACTATTGAGGAGAAAATTAATTATGATTACAATATGCCTCCTATATATGATGATTATGGTGATGAATTTGCTCCCACTATTACTAATAAATTGATTATGCGTATGTGGAGAGTAATAATTTTATGCATGTAGCTCATGATAAGAATGTTTCATTTGATAGTTATATTGTTGAGTTTGTTCATGATGCTACTGAAAATCTTTATGAGAGAGGAAAATATGGTTGTAGAAATTTTCATGTTACTAAAACACCTCTCTTTTTGCTGAAAATCTTGAAGTTGCGCTTGTCTAGTATTCCTATGCTTGTCACTTTGCTCTTCATGAACTTTTTTATTTACAAGATTCCTTTTCATAGGAAGTGGGTTAGCTTAAATTTGTTTTGAATTTGCTTTTTGATGCTCTCTTTTGCTTCAACTCTTATTTCTTGGGAGTGCATCATTAAAATTGCTGAGCCCATCTTAATGGCTATAAAGAAAGCACTTCTTGGGAGATAACCCATGTTTTTATTTTACTATAGCAATTTTGTTTTATATTTGAGTCTTGGAAGTTGTTAGTACTGTAGTAACTTCTCCTTATCTTTATTTTATTGCATTGTTGTGCCAAGTAAAGTCTTTGATAGTAAAGATGATACTAGATTTGGATTACTGCACAGAAACAGATTTCTTGCTGTCACGAATTTGGGCAGGATTCTATGTAGGTAACTCAGAAAAATCTGCCAATTTACGTGCGTTATCCTCAGATATGTACGCAACTTTCATTCAATTTGAGCATTTTCATCTGAGCAAGTTAAGTGCCCCAGAAAATTCGTCTTTACGGACTGTTCTGTTTTGACAGATTCTGCCTTTTATTTCGCATTGCCTGTTTTGCTATGTTTGATGGATTTCTTTGTTCTATTAACTTTCAGTAGCTTTGGGAAATGTCCAGAAGTGTTAAAAATAATTGTCTCACCTCTGAACATGTGAATTTTTGATTATGCACTAACCCTCTAATGAGTTTGTTTTGAGTTTGGTGTGGAGAAAGTTTTCAAGGATCAAGAGAGGAGGATGATACAATATGATCAAGAAGAGTGAAAAGTCTAAGCTTGGGGATGCCCCCGTGGTTCATCCCTGCATATTTCAAGAAGACTCAAGCATCTAAGCTTGGGGATGCCCAAGGCATCCCCTTCTTCATCGACAACTTATCAGGTCACCTCTAGTGAAACTATATTTTTATTCCATCACATCTTATGTACTTTACTTGGAGCGTCTGTGTGCTTTTATTTTCGTTTTGTTATTTTCATTCTCTGAATAAATTCATGCTTGCGTGGGAGAGAGACACACTCCGCTGTTGCATATGAACACATGTGTTCTTAGCTTTACTCTTAATGTTCATGGCGAAGGTTGAAACTGCTTCGTTAATTGTTATATGGTTGGAAACAAAAAATGCTGCATGTGGTAATTGGTATAATGTCTTGCATAATTTGATACTTGGCAATTGTTGTGCTCAAATAGATCATGTTTAAGCTCTTGCATCATGTACTTTGGACCTATTAATGAAGAAATACTGTAGAGCTTGTTGACATTTGGTTTGCATGATTGGTCTCTCTAGAGTCTAGATATTTTCTGGTGAGGTGTTTGAACAACGAGGAAGACAGTGTAGAATCTTATAATGCTTGCAATATGTTCTTATGTAAGTTTTGCTGTACCGGTTCATACTTGTGTTTGCTTCAAACAACCTTGCTAGCCTAATCCTTGTATTGAGAGGGATTACTTCTCGTGCATCCAAAATCCTTGAGCCAAAAACTATGCCATTTGTGTCCACCATACCTACCTACTACATGGTATTTTCTGCCATTCCAAAGTAAATTGCTTGAGTGCTACCTTTAAAATTTCATTCCTTTGTCTTTGCAATATATAGCTCATGGGAAAAAATAGCTTAAAAACTATTGTGGTATTGAATATGTACTTATGTATCTTATTTCTTATAAGTTGCTTGTTGAGCGGTAACCATGTTCCTGGGGACGCCATCAACTATTACACTTTGTTGAATATCATGTGAGTTGCTATGCATGTTCGTCTTGTCCGAAGTAAGGGTGATTTATCATGATCAAATGGTTTGAGTATGCATATTGTTAGAGAAGAACATTGGGCCGCTAACTAAAGCCATGATCCATGGTGGAAGTTTCAGTTTGGACAACAATCCTCAATCTCTTATGAGAATATTATCTGTTGTTGAATGCTTATGCATTAAAGAGGAGTCCATTATCTGTTGTCTATGTTGTCCCGGCATGGATGTCTAAGTTGAGAATAATCAAAAGCGAGAAATCCAATGCGAGCTTTCTCCTTAGACCTTTGTACATGCGGCATAGAGGTACCCCTTTGTGACACTTGGTTAAAACATATGTTATGCAATGATAATCCATGTAAATCCGAGCTAGTTAAGACAAGGTGTGGGCACTATTAGTAATCTATGCATGAGGCTTGCAACTTATAGGATGTCTTATACATAACACATATGCTTTATTACTACCGTTGACAAAATTGTTTCTATGTTTTCAAAGTAAAAGCTCTAGCACAAATATAGCAATCCATGCTTCCCTTGCGAAGGGCCATTCTTCTACTTTTATGTTGAGTCAGTTTACCTACTTCTTTCTATCTTAGAAGCAAACACTTGTGTCAACTGTGTGCATTGATTCTTACATGTTTACCTATTGCACTTGTTATATTGCTTTATGATGACAATTATCCATGAGATATACATGTTGAAGTTGAAAGCAACCGCTGAAACTTATACCTTCCTTTGTGTTGCTTCAAATCTTTCTACTATGAATCTATTGCTTTATGAGTTAACTCCTATGCAAGTCTTATTGATACTTGTCTTGAAAGTATTATTCATGAAAAGTCTTTGCTATATGATTCAGTTGTTTAGTCATTGTCTTCACCATTGCTTTGAATCACTTCATTCATCTCATATGCTTTACAATAGTATGATCAAGATTATGTAAGTAGCATGTCACTTCAGAAATTATCTTTGTTATCGTTTACCTACTCGAGGGCGAGTAGGAACTAAGCTTGGGGATGCTGATACGTCTCCAACGTATCTATAATTTCTGATGTTCCATGCTTGTTTTATGACAATACCTACATATTTTGTTCACACTTTATATGGTTTTGATGCATTTTCCGGAACTAACCTATTAACAAGATGCTGGAGTGCCAGTTCCTGTTTTCTGCTGTTTTTGGTTTCAGAAATCCTACAAAGGAAATATTCTCGGAATTGGACGAAATCAACGCCCAGTATCTTATTTTTCCTGGAAGCTTCCAGAGCACCGAAGAGGGACCATAGGGGAGCCAAGGAGGCCCCACACACCATGGCGGCGCGGCCAGAGGCGCCTACGTGTGGGCCCCAGACCCTTCCGACTCCGCCTCTTCGCCTATTTAAGCCCGTGACCTAAAACTTCGATACGAATAAGCCACGATACGAGAAAAGTTCCGAGCCGCCGCCATCGCGAAGCCAAGATTCGGGGACAGAAGTCTCTGTTCCGGCACGCCGCCGGGACGGAAGGCATCTCCATCGACACCACCGCCATCTTCATCGCCGCTGTCTCCCATGATGAGGAGGGAGTAGTTCTCCCTCGAGGCTAAGGGCTGTACCGGTAGCTATGTGGTTCATCTCTCTCCCATGTACTTCAATACAATGATCTCATGAGCTTCCTTACATGATTGAGATCCATATGATGAGCTTTGTATCACTATTAATCTATGTGCTACTCTAGTGATGTTATTAAAGTAGTCTGTTCCTCCTCCATGATGTAATGTTGACAGTGTGTGCATCATGTAGTACTTGGCATAGGTTATTGATACGTCTCCGACGTATCGATAATTTCTTGTGTTCCATGCCACATTATTGATGATATCTACATGTTTTATGCACACTTTATGTCATATTCGTGCATTTTCTGGAACTAACCTATTAACAAGATGCCGAAGTGCCGTTGTTGTTTTCTCTGTTTTTGGTTTCAGAAATCCTAGTAACGAAATATTCTCGAATTGGACGAAATCAACGCCTGTGGGTCCTATTTTGCCACGAAGCTTCCAGAAGACCGAAGAGGAGACGAAGTGGGGCCACGAGGCAGCCAAACCCTAGGGCGGCGCGGCCCCTGCCCTGGCCGCGCGGCCCTATGGTGTGGGCCCCTCGTGTGGCCCCCTGACCTGCCCTTCCGCCTACTTAAAGCCTCCGTCGCGAAACCCCCAGTACCGAGAGCCACGATACGGAAAACCTTCGCGACGCCGCCGCCAATCCCATCTCGGGGATTCAGGAGATCGCCTCAGGCACCCTGCCGGAGAGGGAATCATCTCCCGGAGGACTCTACGCCGCCATGGTCGCCTCCGGAGTGATGAGTGAGTAGTCTACCCCTGGACTATGGGTCCATAGCAGTAGCTAGATGGTTGTCTTCTCCCCATTGTGCTTAATTGTTGGATCTTGTGAGCTGCCTAACATGATCAAGATCATCTATTTGTAATTCTATATGTTGCGTTTGTTGGGATCCGATGAATAGAGAATACTTGTTATGTTGATTATCAAAGTTATGTCTATGTGTTGTTTATGATCTTGCATGCTCTCCGTTACTAGTAGATGCTCTGGCCAAGTAGATGCTTGTAACTCCAAGAGGGAGTATTTATGCTCGATAGTGGGTTCATGTCTCCGTGAATCTGGGGAAGTGACAGAAATCTCTAAGATTATTGATGTGCTGTTGCCACTAGGGATAAAACATTGGTGCTATGTTCGAGGACGTAGTTACTGATTACATTACGCGCAATACTTAATGCAATTGTCTGTTGTTAGCAACTTAATACTGGAGGGGGTTCGGATGATAACCTGAAGGTGGACTTTTTAGGCATAGATGCATGCTGGATAGCGGTCTATGTACTTTGTCGTAATGCCCAATTAAATCTCACAATACTCATCATAATATGTATGTGCATGGTCATGCCCTCTTTATTTGTCAATTGCCCAACTGTAATTTGTTCACCCAACATGCTGTTTATCTTATGGGAGAGACACCTCTAGTGAACTGTGGACCCCGGTCCAATTCTCTATACTGAAATACAATCTACTGCAATACTGTTCTACTGTTTTCTACAAACAATCATCATCCACACTATACATCTAATCCTTTGTTACAACAAGCCGATGAGATTGACAACCTCGCTGTTTCGTTGGGGCAAAGTACTTTGGTTGTGTTGTGCAGGTTCCACGTTGGCGCCGGAATCCCTGGTGTTGCGCCGCACTACATCCCACCGCCATCAACCTTCAACGTGCTTCTTGGCTCCTACTGGTTCGATAAACCTTGGTTTCATACTGAGGGAAAACTTGCCGCTGTACGCATCACACCTTCCTCTTGGGGTTCCCAACGGACGCGTGCTGTACGCGTATCAAGCTCTTTTTCTGGCACCGTTGCCGGGGAGATCAAGACACGCTGCAAGGGGAGTCTCCACATCCCAATCTCTTTACTTTGTTTTTGTCTTGCTTAGTTTTATTTACTACTTTGTTTGCTGCACTAAATCAAAATACAAAAAAATTAGTTGCTAGTTTTACTTTATTTGTTATCTTGTTTGCTATATCAAAAACACAAAAAAATTAGTTACTTGCATTTACTTTATCTAGTTTGCTTTATTTACTACTGCTAAAATGGCCACCCCTGAAAATACTAAGTTGTGTGACTTCACAACCACAAATAATAATGATTTCTTATGCACACCTATTGCTCCACCTGCTACTACAGCAGAATTCTTTGAAATTAAACCTGCTTTACTGAATCTTGTTATGCGAGAGCAATTTTCTGGTGTTAGTTCTGATGATGCTGCAGCCCATCTTAATAATTTTGTTGAACTATGTGAAATGCAAAAGTATAAGGATGTAGATGGTGACATTATAAAATTAAAATTGTTCCCTTTCTCATTAAGAGGAAGAGCTAAAGATTGGTTGCTATCTTTGCCTAAGAATAGTATTGATTCATGGACTAAATGCAAGGATGCTTTTATTGGTAGATATTATCCCCCTGCTAAAATTATATCTTTGAGGAGTAGCATAATGAATTTTAAACAATTAGATACTGAGCATGTTGCACAAGCATGGGAAAGAATGAAATCTCTGGTTAAAAATTGCCCAACCCATGGACTGACTACTTGGATGATCATCCAAACCTTTTATGCAGGACTGAATTTTTCTTCGCGGAATTTATTGGATTCAGCTGCTGGAGGTACCTTTATGTCCATCACTCTTGGTGAAGCAACAAAGCTTCTTGATAATATGATGATCAATTACTCCGAATGGCACACGGAAAGAGCTCCACAAGGTAAGAAGGTAAATTCTGTCGAAGAAACCTCTTCCTTGAGTGATAAGATTGATGCTATTATGTCTATGCTTGTGAATGATAGGACTAATGTTGATCCTAATAATGTTCCGTTAGCTTCATTGGTTGCCCAAGAAGAACATGTTGATGTAAACTTCATTAAAAATAATAATTTCAACAACAATGCTTACCGGAACAATTCTAGTAATAACTATAGGCCATATCCTTATAATAATGGTAACGGTTATGCTAATTCTTATGGGAATCCTTACAATAATAATAGGAACACACCCCCTGGACTTGAAGCCATGCTTAAAGAATTTATTAGTACACAAACTGCCTTTAACAAATCTGTTGAAGAAAAACTCAATAAAATTGATATTCTCGCTTCTAAGGTTGATAGTCTTGCTGCTGATGTAGATCTTTTGAAATCGAAAGTTATGCCTAATAGGGATATTGAAAATAAAATTGTTACTACAGCAAATGCCATCCAAGTTAGAATTAATGAGAATATAAGATTAATGGCCGAATTGCGTGCTAGGTGGGATAGAGAAGAAAATGAAAAACTAGCTAAAGAGAAGAATGTAGCTAAAGTTTGGACTATTACCACGACTAGTAATGCTAATGCTACACATGTTGCTGCACCTCCTACTATTAATAATAAAAGAATTGGTGTTAGCAATGTTTCCACTTCTAATGCAAAGCGCGAGAAACTGCCTGAAATTGCTAAAACTGCTGAAACTGCTTGTGATAAAACTGCTGAATTTTTTTCCAACATTGGGGATGATGATCCCATTGCTTTAGATTATAATGGTTTGAATTTTGATGATTGCCACATCTCTGAAGTTATAAAGTTCTTGCAAAAACTTGCTAAAAGTCCTAATGCTAGTGCTATAAATTTGGCTTTCACAAAACATATTACAAATGCTCTCATAAAAGCTAGAGAAGAGAAACTAGAACGCGAAGCCTCTATTCCTAGAAAGCTAGAGGATGGTTGGGAGCCCATCATTAAGATGAAGGTTAATGATTTTGATTGTAATGCCTTATGTGATCTTGGTGCAAGTATTTCTGTTATGCCTAAGAAAATTTATAATATGCTTGACTTGCCACCGCTGAAAAATTGTTATTTGGATGTTAATCTTGCTGATCATTCTACAAAGAAACCTTTGGGGAAAGTTGATAATGTTCGCATTACCGTTAACAATAACCTTGTCCCCGTTGATTTTGTTGTCTTGGATATTGAATGCAATGCATCTTGTCCCATTATATTGGGAAGACCTTTTCTTCGAACTGTTGGTGCTATCATTGATATGAAGGAAGGTAATATTAAGTATCAATTTCCTCTCAAGAAAGGTATGGAACACTTCCCTAGAAAGAGAATGAAGTTACCTTTTAATTCTATTATTAGAACAAATTATGATGTTGACACTTCGTCTCTTGATAATACTTGATACACACTTTCTGCGCCTAGCTGAAAGGCGTTAAAGAAAAGCGCTTATGGGAGACAACCCATGATTTTTACTACAGTACTTTGTTTTTATTTTATGTCTTGGAAGTTGTTTACTACTGTAGCAACCTCTCCTTATCTTAGTTTAGTGTTTTGTTGTGCCAAGTAAAGTCGTTGATAGAAAAGTTCATACTAGATTTGGATTACTGCGCAGAAACAGATTTCTTTGCTGTCACGAATCTGGGCTTTTTTCTCTGTAGGTAACTCAGAAAATTATGCCAATTTATGTGAGTGATCCTCAGATATGTACGCAACTTTCATTCAATTTGAGCATTTTCATTTGAGCAAGTCTGGTGCCTCGATAAAATTCGTCAATACGAACTGTTCTGTTTTGACAGATTCTGCCTTTTATTTCGCATTGCCTCTTTTGCTATGTTGGATGAATTTCTTTGATCCATGAATGTCCAGTAGCTTTATGCAATGTCCAGAAGTGTTAAGAATGATTATGTCACCTCTGAACATGTTAATTTTTATTGTGCACTAACCCTCTAATGAGTTGTTCTAAGTTTGGTGTGGAGGAAGTTTTCAAGGATCAAGAGAGGAGTATGATGCAACATGATCAAGGAGAGTGAAAGCTCTAAGCTTGGGGATGCCCCGGTGGTTCACCCCTGCATATTCTAAGAAGACTCAAGCGTCTAAGCTTGGGGATGCCCAAGGCATCCCCTTCTTCATCGACAACATTATCAGGTTCCTCCCCTGAAACTATATTTTTATTCCATCACATCTTATGTGCTTTTCTTGGAGCGTCGGTTTGTTTTTGTTTTTTGTTTTGTTTGAATAAATGGATCCTAGCATTCACTGTATGGGAGAGAGACACGCTCCGCTGTAGCATATGGACAAGTATGTCCTTAGGCTCTACTCATAGTATTCATGGCGAAGTTTCTTCTTCGTTAAACTGTTATATGGTTGGAATTGGAAAATGATACATGTAGTAAATTGCTATAATGTCTTGGATAATGTGATACTTGGCAATTTTTGTGCTCATGTTTAAGCTCTTGCATCATATGCTTTGCACCCATTAATGAAGAAATACATAGAGCATGCTAAAATTTGGTTTGCATATTTGGTCTCTCTAAGGTCTAGATAATTTCTAGTATTGAGTTTGAACAACAAGGAAGATGGTGTAGAGTCTTATAATGTTTTCAATATGTCTTTTATGTGAGTTTTGCTGCACCGGTTCATCCTTGTGTTTGTTTCAAATAGCCTTGCTAGCCTAAACCTTGTATCGAGAGGGAATACTTCTCATGCATCCAAAATCCTTGAGCCAACCACTATGCCATTTGTGTCCACCATACCTACCTACTACATGGTATTTCTCCGCCATTCCAAAGTAAATTGCTTGAGTGCTACCTTTAAAATTCCATCATTCGCCTTTGCAATATATAGCTCATGGGACAAATAGCTTAAAAACTATTGTAGTATTGAATATGTACTTATGCACTTTATCTCTTATTAAGTTGCTTGTTGTGCGATAACCATGTTCACTGGGGACGCCATCAACTACTCTTTGTTGAATTTCATGTGAGTTGCTATGCATGTTCGTCTTGTCTGAAGTAAGAGCAATCTACCACCTTATGGTTAAGCACGCATATTGTTAGAGAAGAACATTGGGCCGCTAACTAAAGCCATGATCCATGGTGGAAGTTTCAGTTTTGGACAATATCCTCAATCTCATATGAGAAAATTATTAATTGTTGTTACATGCTTATGCATAAAAGAGGAGTCCATTATCTGTTGTCTATGTTGTCCCGGTATGGATGTCTAAGTTGAGAATAATCAATAGCGAGAAATCCAATGCGAGCTTTCTCCTTAGACCTTTGTACAGGCGGCATCCCCTTTGTGACACTTGGTTAAAACATGTGCATTGCGATGATCCCGGTAGTCCAAGCTAATTAGGACAAGGTGCGGGCACTATTAGTATACTATGCATGAGGCTTGCAACTTGTAAGATATAATTTACATGATACATATGCTTTATTACTACCGTTGACAAAATTGTTTCATGTTTTCAAAATCAAAGCTCTAGCACAAATATAGCAATCGATGCTTTTCCTCTATGGAGGACCATTCTTTTACTTTCATTGTTGAGTCAGTTCACCTATTTCTCTTCACCTCAAGAAGCAAACACTTGTGTGAACTGTGCATTGATTCCTACATACTTGCATATTGCACTTGTTATATTACTCTATGTTGACAATTATCCATGAGATGTACATGTTACAAGTTGAAAGCAACCGCTGAAACTTAATCTTCCTTTGTGTTGCTTCAATACCTTTACTTTGATTTATTGCTTTATGAGTTAACTCTTATGCAAGACTTATTGATGCTTGAAGTACTATTCATGAAAAGTCTTTGCTATATGATTCACTTGTTTACTCATGTCATATACATTGTTTTGATCGCTGCATTCACTACATATGCTTTACAAATAGTATGATCAAGGTTATGATGGCATGTCACTCCAGAAATTATCTTTGTTATCATTTTACCTGCTCGGGACGAGCAGAACTAAGCTTGGGGATGATACGTCTCCGACGTATCGATAATTTCTTGTGTTCCATGCCACATTATTGATGATATCTACATGTTTTATGCACACTTTATGTCATATTCGTGCATTTTACGGAACTAACCTATTAACAAGATGCCGAAGTGCCGGTTCCTGTTTTGGTTTCAGAAATCCTAGTAACGAAATATTCTCGGAATTGGACGAAATCAACACCCAGGGTCCTATTTTGCCACGAAGCTTCCAAAAGACCGAAGAGGAGACGAAGTGGGGCCACGAGGCAGCCAAACCCTAGGGCGGCGCGGCCCCTGCCCTGGCCGCGCGGCCCTATGGTGTGGGCCCCTCTTGTGGCCCCCTGACCTGCCCTTCCGCCTACTTAAAGCCTCCGTCGCGAAACCCCCAGCGAGAGCCACGATACGGAAAACCTTCCGAGACGCCGCCGCCGCCAATCCCATCTCGGGGATTCAGGAGATCGCCTCCGGCACCCTGCCGGAGAGGGGAATCATCTCCCGGAGGACTCTACGCCGCCATGGTCGCCTCCGGAGTGATGAGTGAGTAGTCTACCCCTGGAATATGGGTCCATAGCAGTAGCTAGATGGTTGTCTTCTCCCCATTGTGCTTAATTGTTGGATCTTGTGAGCTGCCTAACATGATCAAGATCATATATTTGTAATTCTATATGTTGCGTTTGTTGGGATCCGATGAATAGAGAATACTTATTATGTTGATTATCAAAGTTATGTCTATGTGTTGTTTATGATCTTGCATGCTCTCCGTTACTAGTAGATGCTCTGGCCAAGTAGATGCTTGTAACTCCAAGAGGGAGTATTTATGCTCGATAGTGGGTTCATGTCTCCGTGAATCTGGGGAAGTGACAGAAATCTCTAAGATTATGGATGTGCTGTTGCCACTAGGGATAAAACATTGGTGCTATGTTCGAGGACGTAGTTACTGATTACATTACGTGCAATACTTAATGCAATTGTCTGTTGTTAGCAACTTAATACTGGAGGGGGTTCGGATGATAACCTGAAGGTGGACTTTTTAGGCATAGATGCATGCTGGATAGCGGTCTATGTACTTTGTCGTAATGCCCAATTAAATCTCACAATACTCATCATAATATGTATGTGCATGGTCATGCCCTCTTTATTTCTCAATTGCCCAACTGTAATTTGTTCACCCAACATGCTGTTTATCTTATGGGAGAGACACCTCTAGTGAACTGTGGACCCCGGTCCAATTCTCTATACTGAAATACAATCACTGCAATACTGTTCTATTGTTTTCTGGAAACAATCATCATCCACACTATACATCTAATCCTTTGTTACAGCAAGCCGGTGAGATTGACAACCTCACTGTTTCGTTGGGGCAAAGTACTTTGGTTGTGTTGTGCAGCCACGTTGGCGCCGGAATCCCTGGTGTTGCGCCGCACTACATCCCGCCGCCATCAACCTTCAACGTGCTTCTTGGCTCCTACCGGTTCGATAAACCTTGGTTTCATACTGAGGGAAAACTTGCCGCTGTACGCATCACACCTTCCTCTTGGGGTTCCCAATGGACGCGTGCTGTACGCGTATCAGTTATGATTGTAATCTCTTGTAGATTATGAAGTTAACTATTACTATGATAGTATTGATGCGATCTATTCCCCCTTTCATAGCCTGACGGTGACAGTGTGCATGCTATGTTAGTACTCGGTATAATTGCAATGGTCTATTATGCACTCTAAGGTTACTTAAATATGAACACCGAATGTTGTGGAGCTTGTTAACTCCGGCTTGAGGGAGCTCTTGTAGCCCTACACAATGAATGGTGTTTGTCATCCAATAAGAGAGTGTAGAGAAAGTAGCATTTATTTATTCAGTTATGTGATCAATGTTGAGAGTGTCCACTAGTGAAAGTATGATCCCTAGGCCTTGTTTCTAAGCATTGAAACACAATTTCCAACAAGTTCTGCTACATGTTTGCTTGCTGCCATCTTTATTTCAGATTGCTATTACCACTCATATTCATCCATATTACTTGTATTTCACTATCTCTTCGCCGAACTAGTGCACCTATACATCTGACAAGTGTATTAGGTGTGTTGGGGACACAAGAGACTTCTTGTATCGTAATTGCAGGGTTGCTTGAGAGGGATATCTTTGACCTCTTCCTCCCTGAGTTCGATAAACCTTGGGTGATTCACTTAAGGGAAACTTGCTGCTGTTCTACAAACCTCTGCTCTTGGAGGCCCAACACTGTCTACAGGAAAAGAAGCGTGCGTAGACATCAGTAGCCTTTGTGGTTTTGGAGCCGGTTGTGGCGCGTTGGTGTCTTGGTGGCTTTGTTGCCGGTGTGGCGTGTTGTAGCCTCTTGTGGCCTTGTACTTGAGAGCCTCCGTGTTGTGGAGTTGCCTCAAGCTTGATACTTGGGAGTTTGCCCAAGCTTGTACGGGTTCGGTGACCACCCTCAAGGGTCCCTTAGTGGATCGAGGCTTTCCTCCTTGGAGGAAAGGCTCGAGGAGAATACGGTGGCCCTAGTGGCTCATTGGAGTGCCTCGTGCCTCCACACCGCTCCAACGGAGACGTAGCACCCTTGGGTGTGAACTTCGGGATACATCGTCGTCTCCTCGTGCACCGGTTACTTCTCAACCCAAGCTCCTTTACCTATGCGCTTTACATTGTGATATCTATCATGCTTGATGCTATACCTATCTTGTTATCACCTTGTTGCTCATCATGCTAGCATAGGTTGTTGGAGCACTTAGGCAAACCCCTAGTTGATAGGCTTTGAGCTAAACTAGTAAACACTTAGTTTTATTCCGCCTAGTTTAGCTCTCAAGTAGAAGTTTTTATACACCGCCTATTCACCCCCCTCTAGGCGACGTCCTAGTACATTCAGCGGTTCAGGTGAACATAGAGAGGAGGATCTCAAGTGGGGTGAATGGCTGAAAGCGGATTGGGATACTCAGCATGGCAGAGGGGGATCAGCTGGTCCTGGAGGAGGTAGAGGCCTTAGGGGTGGCCGGTTTGATGGAAACCAAGGACGTGGTAGGGAATTCAGTGAAGAGCAAGACATAAACACAGGTGGCCGAGGCAACTCTGTCAATCCTAGTTGGAGACTTAACAATCTTCCTCATATGAATAGCGGTGCCATCATTGATCCTTCTTTAAAAGACACAACTACAAGCCCCTTGAAAGTGAAGGACATGGGCGTAGATAGTGAAGGAAATCCAAATGTTGGTGCAAAAAGAAATTTTGGCAGAACAATTTGATAATTAGAATGATATACAGGGGAATAATGGGCATGAGAATGCTGGTACTGTTGCATTGTCTACTGAAGACTTGATACCCACCGAGAGAGGTGGGTGATGGAACATTTGATAATGTGAACAAGAATTTCCCAAAGAGAACAAAGATGGATGGAGCTGACTCCTCCTCACTAGGATCGGCGAGTTCCCGAGAGGATCGCAATGAAAACCTTATCCTTGAACTGTCAGGGTTTGGGTAACACCCCGACAGTTCTAGCGCTTTCGGACCTACGGAAGCGATGTGACCCCGAGGTGATTTTTTTGTCGGAAACTCATCTTGACGACTACCCGGCTGAGTGTCTGCGGAGGAAGCTTAATATGGATTATAAAATTGTGAATCTGAGTGGGGGAAGGAGCGGTGGTGTTATGTTACTTTGAAAAAAAGAGGTAACCGTGCAGCAGTTGTTTTCGGCTCCAAAGTACATTGATGTGAAGATTGTAGGAACTGATGGGGTGCAATGGAGGCTTACAAGGATGTATGGAGAACCCCGGTGGCAAGATAAGTATATGACTTGGGACAAGATCAGAGAACTCAATAGCCAACATGATATGCCTTGGGCCATTATAGGCGATCTAAATGAAATTCTATATTCACATGAGAAAGATGGGGGGAATCCACGCCCAGCAGGATACATGGAAGCTTTTCGTGATGTTCTAACAGATTGTAATCTAGATGATTTGGGGTTTACGGGTGATCCCTTCACTTGGAAACGTGGGCGGATGCGTGAGAGACTTGACCGTGTTTTGGTTAACCACTCTTGGTCGGTTTTGTTCCCAGGAGTAGATCTCCAACATTTAGACTACTGCCGATCTGATCATCGAGCTATTCTCCTGGATACAGATTTTCAGAATATAAATAGCCAGGTGGGCCATGGGCCGAAGAAATTCGAAGCTAAATGGCCGCTTGAGAAAAATTTCCGCAAAATTGTGCAACATGCATGGGAGCAAGCGAAAGGAGACGAACCTGATGGCTGTGTTCTGAACAAATTGGGCCGGGTTCATGAGGCCCTGCATGATTGGGATAAAAATATTTTGAAACAGCCCAAGAGGCGCCTTAGGAAGGCCCAGAGAGAATTTGAAAATGGGGTGTCTAGCGCCATTACTGATGGTCCGAGGCCAAAGCAAAGGAAATGTCTGAGTTGATTGAAATGTTACTTGAACAGGAAGAGATTTCTTGGCTTCAGCGGTCTAGAGAAAATTGGCTGCAACATGGGGACAGGAATACTACGTTTTTCCACAATTTTGCTACGACTAGAAGGAAGAAGAATTTTATTAAAAAATTGGAAAACGAGGAAAATACCTGGGTGGATGGTACAGACATACTGAACCGATTGTATTCAATTATTTCTCTAACCTTTTCTCCTCTGAGGTTCAGGCAACCGATCCAGCCCTCCTCGAGAAGATTGTCCCGAGAGTGTCTGAAGCAATGGACACTAAGCTAAAAGAGCAATATACTGCTGAGGAGGTCAGGAAGGCTGCCTTTAGTATTGGTGATTTTAAAGCTCCAGGCCTAGATGATATTCATGTAGTGTTCTACAAGCGTTTTTTGGGATGTGTTTGGAGAGGACATTACTTCAGAAGTCCTCCAGGCTCTTAACTCAGGTACAATTCCTAAAGGTTGGAACGACACTACTATAGTCCTTATTCCAAAAACTGATGATCCCGAGCTTATTACTCAATTTCATCCCATTAGTTTATGCAATGTTATTTACAAGATTGTCTCAAAGATGCTTACGCTCAGATTGAAAGGTATCCTCCTAGTAGAAATTATTTCTCCAATGCAAAGTGCGTTTGTCCCAGGAAGACTTATTACATATAATGTGTTGGTGGCCTATGAAAGCATCCATACTGTCAAGAACAAAAGAAATGGAGTCCATGGGAGTTGTGCTGTTAAATTAGACATGCATAAAGCTTATGACAGAGTCGAGTGGGTTTTCCTAGAAAATATGATGAGGAAACTGGGGTTTGATGAGACCTGGATTACTATGATGATGGCTTGTGTGAAATCTGTCAAATACCAAGTGCGCTTCAATTCATAAGAGACAGAGATGTTCACCCCCACTAGGGGTCTCCGTCAGGGAGATCCCCGCTCTCCTTATTTGTTTCTGTTGTGTGTAGAAGTTTTATCGAGCTTACTGTTGTATGAAGAAGAAGTTGGTGGCATTGATGGGATACGGGTGTGCAGAAATGCACCGTCAGTTTCACACCTTTTATTTGCTGATGATTCCCTGATTCTCATGAGAGCCGATATGACTAATGCAACTTCGTTGCAGCAAGTACTTGATACCTATTGTGCTAATTCAGGACATATGGTGAGTTTAGCCAAGTCTAGTGTGTTCTTCTCTCCCAATACTCATGCTATTCTAAGATTTTAGATTTGTGAAGCCCTCCATATTGATACTGAAGCCCTCTCAGACAAGTACTTGGGGCTGCCTGCTTTGGTTGGGGCTGACAGAAGTGATTATTTTAAACATTTTATTGAAAGAATCATTCAAAGAATCAATGGTTGGAAAGAGAAGTGATACGTCTCCAACGTATCTATAATTTCTGATGTTCCATGCTTGTTTTATGACAATACCTACATGTTTTGTTCACACTTTATGATTTTATGCGTTTTCCGGAACTAACCTATTGACGAGATGCCGAAGTGCCAGTTCCTGTTTTCTGCTGTTTTTGGTTTCAGAAATCCTAGTAAGGAAATATTCTCGAATTGGACGAAATCAACGCCCAACATCTTATAATTCCACGAAGCTTCCAGAACACCCGAGAGGGACCAGAGGAGGGCCACGGGGGGCCCACACGTGTGGGCGGCGCGGCCAAGGAGCCAGCGCGCCGCCCTACCGTGTGGTGGCCCGCACCTCCTCCGACCCCGCCTCTTCGCCTATACGGCCCCCGACCTAAATCTTTGAGACGAATAAGCCACGGTCCGCGAAACCTTCCAGAGCCGCCGCCACCGCGAAGCCAAGATCCGGGGACAGGAGTGTTCGGCACGCCGCCGAGACGGGGAAGTGCCCCGGAAGGCATCTCCATCGACACCACCACCATCTTCATCACCGCTGTGTCTCCCATGAGGAGGGAGTAGTTCTCCCTCGAGGCTAAGGGCTGTACCGGTAGCTATGTGGTTAATCTCTCTCCTATGTACTTCAATACAATGATCTCATGAGCTGCCTTACATGATTGAGATTCATATGAGCTTTGTATCACTATTCATCTATTTGCTACTCTAGTGATGTTATTAAAGTACTCTATTCCTCCTTCATGATGTAATGGTGACAGTGTGTGCATCATGTAGTACTTGGCGTAGTTTATGATTGTGATCTCTTGTAGATTATGAAGTTAACTATTACTATGATAGTATTGATGTGATCTATTCCTCCTTTCATAGTGTGATGGTGACAGTGTGCATGCTATGTTAGTACTTGGTATAATTGTGTTGATCTATGATGCACTCTAAGGTTATTTAAATATGAATATCGAATGTTGTGGAGCTTGTTAACTCCGGCATTGAGGTGCTCTTGTAGCCCTACACAATTAATGGTGTTCATCATACAACAAGAGAGTGTAGAGTGGTTTTATTATGTGATCAATATTGAGAGTGTCCACTAGTGAAAGTATGATCCCTAGGCCTTGTTTCCAAATACTGCAATCATCGCTTGTTTATGTTTCTCGCATCTCGTACTTTTTCGCAATATTGCCACCATCAACCGCACGCCACAAGCTATTTTCTCGCGCGCCGTTACTACTGCTCATATTCATTCATACCACTTGTATTTCACTATCTCTTCGTCGAACTAGTGCACCTATACATCCGACAAGTGTATTGGGTGTGTTGGGGACACAAGAGACTTCTTGTATCGTGATTGCGGGGTTGCTTGAGAGGGATATCTTTGACCTCTTCCTCCCTGAGTTCGATAAACCTTGGGTGATCCACTTAAGGGAAAACTTGCTGCTGTTCTACAAACCTCTGCTCTTGGAGGCCCAACACTGTCTACAGGAAAAGAAGCGTGAGTAGACATCAAGCTCTTTTCTGGCGCCGTTGTCGGGGAACGAAAAGCTACACAACATAGATTTCGTCCCTCGTCAACCACGCGCCAGTCCTGGACAGCAAGCTATTTTCTGGTGCCGTTGCCGGGGAGGAAAGGTAAAAGGTACTCACACTCCGGATCTTGACAACTAAGCTATTTCCTGGGTAAGTGCTCGAAGCTATTTCCTTTAGATCCCGCAATTGCATCTTTTTGTTTCTTGTTAAACACTAGTAAGGCATAATGGAAAACAACTGTGAGCTTTTTAATCTATTTCCTGAGTTAAGACATAAATGGTGTGTTGCAAAAATTAAAAAACCTATGGAACCTTATTTGCATGCTAATGGCAATGTTATTAGTATGAATGCTTTGAACACCATTGTTGCTAATGATATGGAAAATTCTAAGCTTGGGGAAGCTGGCTTTGATGAGCATGATATTTTTAGTCCCCCAAGCATTGAGGAGAAAATTTTCTTTGATGATACTTTGCCTCCTATTTATGATGATTATAATGATAGTAGTCTTTTGGTGCCGCCTACTATGGAGGATAAATTTGATTATGATTACAATATGCCTCCTATATTTGATGATAGCTACTTTGTTGAATTTGCTCCCACTATAATTAATAAGAATGACTATGCTTATGTTGGGAGTAGTAATAATTTTATGCATGAAGCTCATGATAAGAATGTTTCAATTGATAGTTATATTATCGATTTTGTTCATGATGCTACTGAAAATCTTTATGAGAGAGGAAAATATGGTTGTAGAAATTTTCATGTTACTAAAACACCTCTCTATATGCTTAAAATTTGGAAGTTGAGCTTGTCTAGTTTTCCTATGCTTGTTGCATTATGCCTAAAAAACTTGTTTATTTACAAGATTCCTTTTCATAGGAAGTGGGTTAGGCTTAAATTTGTTTTGAATTTGCTTTTTGATGCTCTCTTTTGCTTCAACTCTTATTTCTTGGGAGTGCATCATTAAAATTGCTGAGCCCATCTTAATGGCTATAAAGAAAGAACTTCTTGGGAGATAACCCAAGTTTTTATTTTGCTACAGTATTTTTTATTTTGTATTTGAGTTTTGGAAGTTGTTACTACTGTAGCAACCTCTCATTATCTTTATTTTATTGCATTGTTGTGCCAAGTAAAGTCTTTGATAGCAAGGTTGATACTAGATTTGGATTACTGCGCAGAAACAGATTTCTGTCTGTCACGAATTTGGGCAGTGTTCTCTGTAGGTAACTCAGAAAAATCTTCCAATTTACGTGCGTGATCCTCAGATATGTACGCAACTTTCATTCAATTTGAGCATTTTCATCTGAGCAAGTCTGGTGCCTCCAAAAAATTCGTCTTTATGGACTGTTCTGTTTTGACAGATTCTGCCTTTTATTTCGCATTGCCTCTTTTGCTGTGTTCGATGGATTTCTTTGTTCCATTGACTTCCAGTAGCTTTGTGCAATGTCCAGAAGTGTTAAGAATGATTGTGTCACCTCTGAACATGTGAATTTTTGATTATGCACTAACCCTCTAATGAGTTTGTTTTGAGTTTGGTGTGGAGGAAGTTTTCAAGGGTCAAGAGAGGAGGATGATACAATATGATCAAGGAGAGTGAAAGCTCTAAGCTTGGGGATCCCCCGTGGTTCATCCCTGCATATTTCAAGAAGACTCAAGCGTCTAAGCTTGGGGATGCCCAAGGCATCCCCTTCTTCATCAACAATTTATCAGGTTTCTTCTCTTGAAACTATATTTTTATTCGGTCACATCTTATGTACTTTGCTTGGAGCGTCTGTATGTTTTTTGTTTTTGTTTGAATTAATGCTTGTGTGGGAGAGAGACACGCTCCGCTGGTTCATATGAACACATGTGTTCTTAGCTTTTAGTGTTCATGGCGAAGGTTGAAACTGCTTCGTTCATTGTTATATGGTTGGAAATAGAAAATGCTACATGTGGTAGATTGGTATAATGTCTTGAATAATTTGATACTTGGCAATTGTTGTGCTCATGTTTAAGCTCTTGCATCATATACTTTGCACCTATTAGTGAAGAAATACATAGAGCTTGCTAAAATTTGGTTTGCATGATTGGTCTCTCTAAGGTCTAGATATTTTCTAGTAAGGATTTGAACAACAAGGAAGACAGTGTAGAGTCTTATAATGCTTGCAATATGTTCTTATGTGAGTTTTGCTGTACTAGTTCATACTTGTGTTTGCTTCAAACAACCTTGCTAGCCTAAGCCTTGTATTGAGAGGGATTACTTCTCATGCATCCAAAATCCTTGAGCCAAAAACTATGCCATTTATGTCCACCATACCTACCTACTAAATGGTATTTCTCTGCCATTCCAAAGTAAATTGCTTGAGTGCTACCTTTAAATTTCCATTCTTTGTCTTTGCAATATATAGCTCATGGGACAAATAGCCTAAAAACTATTGTGGTATTGAATATGTACTTATGTATCTTATTTCTTATTAAGTTGCTTGTTGAGTGATAACCATGTTCCTGGGGACGCCATCAACACTTTGTTGAATATCATGTGAGTTGCTATGCATGTTCGTCTTGTCTGAAGTAAGGGCGATTTACCATGAGTTGAATGGTTAGAGCATGTATATTGTTAGAGAAGAACATTGGGCCGCTAATTAAAGCCATGATCCATGGTGGAAGTTTCAGTTTTGGACAACAATCTTCAATCTCTTATGAGAATATTATTTGTTGCTGAATGCTTATGCATTAAAGAGGAGTCCATTATCTGTTGTCTATGTTGTCCCGGTATGGATGTCTAAGTTGAGAATAATCAAAAGCGAGAAATCCAATGCGAGCTTTCTCCTTAGACCTTTGTACAGGCGGCATAGAGGTACCCCTTTGTGATACTTGGTTAAAACATATGTATTGCAATGATAATCCAGGTAATCCGAGCTAATTAGGACAAGGTGCGGGCACTATTGGTAATCTATGCATGAGGCGTGCAACTTGTAGGATATAATTTACATAATACATATGCTTTATTACTACCGTTGACAAAATTGTTTCTTGTTTTTCAAAATGAAAGCTCTAGCACAAATATAGCAATCCATGCTTCCCTCTGCGAAGGGCCATTCTTTTACTTTTATGTTGAGTCAGTTTACCCATTTCCTTCTATCTTAGAAGCAAACACTTGTGTTAACTGTGCATTGATTCTTACATGCTTGCTTATTGCACTTGTTATATTGCTTTATGTTGACAAATATCCATGAGATATACCTGTTACAAGTTGAAAGCAACCGCTGAAACTTAATCTTCCTTTGTGTTGCTCCAATGCTCTACTTTGAATTTATTGCTTTATGAGTTAACTCTTATGCAAGACTTATTGATGCTTGTCTTGAAAGTATTATTCATGAAAAGTCTTTGCTATATGACTCAATTGTTTACTCATTGTCTTTATCATTGCTTTGAATCACTGCATTCATCTCATATGCTTTACAATAGTATGATCAAGATTATGTTGGTAGCATGTCGCTTCAGAAATTATTCTTTTATCGTTTACCTACTCGAGGACGAGTAGGAACTAAGCTTGGGGATGCTGATACGTCTCCAACGTATCTATAATTTCTGATGTTCCATGCTTGTTTTATGACAATACCTACATGTTTTGTTCACACTTTATGACGATTTTATGCGTTTTCCGGAAATAACCTATTGACGAGATGCCAAAGTGCCAGTTCCCGTTTTCTGCTGTTTTTGGTTTCAGAAATCCTAGTAAGGAAATATTCTCGGTATTGGACGAAATCAACGCCCAATCTTATAATTCCACGAAGCTTCCAGAACACCCGAGAGGGACCAGAGGAGGGCCACAGGGGGCCCACACGTGTGGGCGGCGCGGCCAAGGAGCCAGGCGCGCCGCCCTACTGTGTGGTGGCCCCAGACCCCCTCCGACTCCGCCTCTTCGCCTATAAGAAGCCCCCTGACCTAAATCTTCGAGACGAATAAGCCACGGTACGAGAAACCTTCCAGAGCCGCCGCCATCGCGAAGCCAAGATCTGGGGGACAGGAGTCTCTGTTCCGGCACGCCGCCGGACGGGGAAGTGCCCCGGAAGGCATCTCCATCGACACCACCACCATCTTCATCACCGCTGCTGTCTCCCATGAGGAGGGAGTAGTTCTCCCTCGAGGCTAAGGGCTGTACCGGTAGCTAGGTGGTTAATCTCTCTCCTATGTACTTCAATACAATGATCTCATGAGCTGCCTTACATGATTGAGATTCATATGAGCTTTGTATCACTATTCATCTATGTGCTACTCTAGTGATGTTATTAAAGTACTCTATTCCTCCTTCATGATGTAATGGTGACAGTGTGTGCATCATGTAGTACTTGGCGTAGTTTATGATTGTGATCTCTTGTAGATTATGAAGTTAACTATTACTATGATAGTATTGATGTGATCTATTCCTCCTTTCATAGTGTGATGGTGACAGTGTGCATGCTATGTTAGTACTTGGTATAATTGTGTTGATCTATCATGCACTCTAAGGTTATTTAAATATGAATATCGAATATTGTGGAGCTTGTTAACTCCGGCATTGAGGTGCTCTTGTAGCCCTACACAATTAATGGTGTTCATCATCCAACAAGAGAGTGTAGAGTGGTTTTATTATGTGATCAATTTTGAGAGTGTCCACTAGTGAAAGTATGATCCCTAGGCCTTGTTTCCAAATACTGCAATCATCGCTTGTTTATGTTCTCTGCATCTGTACTTCTGCAATATTACCACCATCAACCGCACGCCATGTAGCTGCGCCGTTACTACTGCTCATATTCATTCATACCACTCGTATTTCACTATCTCTTCGCCAAACTATTGCACCTATACATCTGACAAGTGTATTGGGTGTGTTGGGGACACAAGAGACTTCTTGTATCGTGATTGCAGGGTTGCTTGAGAGGGATATCTTTGACCTCTTCCTCCCTGAGTTCGATAAACCTTGGGTGATCCACTTAAGGGAAAACTTGCTGCTGTTCTACAAACCTCTGCTCTTGGAGGTCCAACACTGTCTACAGGAAAAGAAGCGTGAGTAGACATCAAGAAGCAACTATCTATCAAAGGAAAAGAGATCCTTCTTAAAGCAATTTCCCAAGCTATCTCTGTTTATGCCATGTCAGTGTTTATGATTCCAAAAAATATCTGTTAAACTATGATGGATGCTATTGCCAAATTCTGGTGGGGAGATGATGAAACAGTAATAAGATGCATTGGTATGCATGGTGGAAACTGTGCTTCCCAAAAAATGATGGGGGCATGGGATTTAGAGATTTCCAGTCCTTCAACTTGGCTATGCTGGCAAAGCAAGTGTGAACACTTATAGATGAGCCAGAATCTTTATGTGCAAGGGTTCTTCGTGCCAAGTATTATCCACAAGGTGATATTCTCAAAGCAGGGCCAAAGGCCGGGTGCTCCTTCACTTGGCAAAGTATGTAAGCAGCTTTGACGACCTTCAAAAGAGGCTATATTTGGCGTGTTAGTGATGGGGAAAATGTAAATATTTGGAATGGCCCTTGGATCCCTACAAGTCCAAATAGGAGAGTTATTACCCCTAGGGGTTTTACTTTGTTAACTAAAGTCAGCCAGCTTCTGGACCCTATTTCTGGACAATGGGATGAAGAATGAGTGAGTTCAATTTTTAATACCCTGGATACTCGAGGAATTCTACAAATCCCTCTTTATTCTAATTGTTTTTCAGATTTTATATCTTGGGGATTAACCAAGCATGGATTCTATACAGTAAGGTCTGCATATAATGCTCAATGGCATCACCAATTTGGCCCTTCTGCCGGCCATCTAGCGCTTCCAGGGAGTTCGGCTCAAAATCCAGTTTGGAGGATTCTTTGGAAACTACAAATTCCAGGGAAAGTTAAGATTTTTATGTGGCGGGCTCTTCATGGTATACTTCCTCTAAAAAGCATCCTTGTTTAATCGTCATATTGGTACAAGTGGCGAGTGCCCAATATGCCATATAGGAGCTGAAGATATTTCTCATATGTTATTCCAATGGGAAACAGCGAAGAATTTATGGCATAGCCTTGGACTACATGAAATAATAAAAGAGGCCTCGGTCATTGACAGATCCGGCTCGGTGGTTCTTGAAGCTCTACTCCGATTGCCTGATAACAACTACCGTGGCCTGGAGGTGGTTGATCTTAAAGAAACAATTTCACTTGCGGCGTGGTACATCTGGTGGATACGCTCGCCGACGCACACACAATGAAGAGTTACCGCCTTTATTCAAATGCAAGTTGTCTATTCTTACAATCACGGCGAATGCAAAAAAAGCACACATGAAATCTAGTGCTACAAATGTTAATAGATGGACTAGACCAGATCCAAGGTATTTGAAACTTAATGTGGATGCATCTTTTAATCTTGAGGAGATGTCAGGGGCAGCAGGAGCAGTGCTACGGGACTATGAAGGGAAACTGAGAGCTGCAAGTTGTACAATTATCCCTCATGTACCAAGTGCGGAGATGTCAGAATCTATTGCTGTTAGAGAGGGGCTCAAGTTGGTAGAACAATCTGATTGTACCAGAATTATAGTGGAGTCTGACTCCTTAGAGACCATCCAGGCGTTAACAGGAGAACAAAGATGGTGGAGCTCTTCAACTGCTATCTGTGCGGATTGTGTTGATTCTGTGTCCAGAATTGGTCAGGTGTCGTTCAGGTTTTGTCCGAGGGAGGGTAACCAAGTGGCTCATGAGTTGGCTAGATATAGTTTTTCTGAGAATATTTCTTGTAATTGGGTCGATGAACCCCCTAGCTTTCTCCTAGACAAACTTCTGAACGATGTAACTGTTATTTGACTTGAAGGCAGGAAGTACCAGAAGTATCCTTTTCCTTACCAGGGTACAAAGGGAACTAGAAGATTTTTAATGAGGTGGTTTGCTAGCTGAATATATAATGTTCCAAAAAAAAAAACACACAAGCGCTGGCCAGGGACGAATTAATAAGTTGGGATTTCTATTTTCGTGCCCTCAGTTCCTTAGTTGTGCTCAGTTTTCCCCAGCTCCTTAGTTTTCCTCAGTTTTCCCCAAGTCCTTGTTTGAAACGCGCAGAAGCAGCTCAGACGGCAGGATTCCCGTTTAGTTGACCGTTCCGTGCTGACATGTGGGGCCGCATCGTGTGGGCCCGCGTCGCGTGGGGCTGGTAGAAAGGGACCGCGTGGGACAGGACGAGATAGCGTTTGGTTGCACGTGAGAAGGAGCTGGGTTTTGTCTCTCTCGGCCCAAATTGGCATTTTCCCTTTTAAGAGTACCTTTTCTGCCTCCTTCTCTCTGCCTTTTTTCACCTAATTAGTATCAAATCTAGAGAAGCTTGCATTTTTGTCTTTCTTCAATTATTATTTGTGCCTTTTGGCCCTCGTTGTTTGCCCAATATGGCAGCAAATCTAGTAGGGAGCCCAATCTAGTACTCCATCTGGTCCATATGTATGTAGTTAAATCTAGAAGGAAATCTACAGGGAATGTACGATAAATTCACAAGGTCATATAGTAGAATAGGGATAGATAATATGGATCCCACCCTAGATAATAAGCTGCATTCAGTAGCCAAACATAGTAGGGTTCGAGGTTCTTCACAGCACCATCATACTAACAACATAACAACGAGGGATCCCTAGCTAACAACAAAGGGATCCCAACAACAAAATGGAGGAGGCAGCAGCAGCACACGTCCAGGACTCCGCCTACCCCATCTGCCTCTGCCTCCACTTGTTGCTCCCCTTGGGAGCCTTGGGCTTGAGCGGCGCATGCGTCCGTCGGAGATCTCCACCCGCTGGATGCTGCGGAGGTGCATGCCGAGCGCCATGTGCTTGGCGCGGAAGGAGTGGGGGTTCACCGACGCACCGACCTTGGGGTTGGTGTTGCCGATGTTCTCGGCATGCGTGAGGAGGCAGTTGAAGTTAGTTCCGCCAAGCCTCCTAGTGCAGAAGGGGCACCTGTAGACACCCTTGGCGAAGTAGGAGACGTACTGGCCGACCTGCAGCCTCCGCAGCACCTCGTGAGTCTTGATGTCATGGTGCTCGTCGTCGCTGCCGACGTCGCTGCCAGACAGCTGATCCATATCAAACGGGAACTATTAGTGAATGAGTTGCAACGATGACTAACGTGCATGATAACAAAGTTAGGAAAAACAGAGGCAGCCTCAGTTAGAGTGGACACGATTATATGTCTACAGGGACGGTGTAAGCGAACCAAAGCTCATGCACAACAGATTTGTACACAGAAATGGTTCGTTGAACCCTCCCTGTAAAAATCTGTGCCCACCGATTCATCATAGGCAAAGAAACAGATTCCAGATCTGAACTTGAACACATTCCATATTATTTGCAAAATTAAACGGTTGATATCTTTTGATTCGTGCATAAAATAACTGATTGAGATCCTATGATTACTTGCATAAATTAACTGATTGAGATCCCATTATTACTTGCATAAATTAACCGAACGGCCGAAACCCAAATCTTAAACGAAATCAAGGAGGGATCAAAACAAAATGGAATAAAATCGGCGCAAATATTAGCCCAATACTCATCCATCCACAGATCCATCTACACCAGCAAAAATAGGGTTCAAAAAGGAATGGGGAACAAAAAAGGAAGCAAACCGTAGTTACCTCGTTCCATGGGTCCTCCATGAAGGTGTCGTAGGGGTTCGGGGGCGGGACGTACGGCACCTCCTCGTAGGGGTCCCATCCCGGCGGGATCTGAGCGCCACCGGCGGCAGCAGCCTCCGATGCACCGGCGGAGGAGGCGGCGACGTCCGTTGAGGGGACGGCGTCGAAGAGGGAGGCGTCGCGCTTGGAGCCGACGGCGCCATGGACGATGGGATTGGCATTCTCCTTGTCCATCTCGCCGGCAGAGGAGAGGGAGAGGGAGAGGTTTTTTTGCTTTGGAGAAGATGATGGGACGTGAGAGAGGCGGCGTTGCGTAGGCGAGTGAGAGTGACAGAGATAGTGGGAGGAGGCGTCTATAAAGGCAAGGGGTGGTTAATGCGACCCGCGTCCTACGCGTCCACCGCTGCACGTCTGCACGTCTTGGACTTCGCAATGCGACACGCGTCCACGATTGCACGTCTTCGACTTCTGCACCGCGACCGGCGTCTACGCGTCAACAATTGCACGTCTTTCATTTCTGCACCGCAACACGCGTCCTCGAGTCTAACCCTGGAAATTTAGATATACTCAGGTATAACCTCGAGTATTATACTAGCATTTTTTGTGTGCTCAGTTTTCCCCTTGAGTGCTAATACTGGCTAGTGCAATATGCTCAGTTTTACCCTCAAGTAGCTGGTCAACAAACAGTCAACAAATGAGATTAACTAGTTAAATGAGTCATTTAATGTGCAAAAAATTCCGAAAAATAGTGGCACATACTCATGGAGTCTTTACCACAAATTGCCAGTTCTCAAAACATAGATAAGTCATAGATAAATCAAGTTTTACCACAAATTGCCACTTCTCAAAGGCCTTCTCAAATCACCTAGTAGCTATGAAGGTGCATGATTTTCCACAATAAGCCCTTCCCAAAACAGCTTTCCCCAAAACATACTTTGTCTAAATGAGGCCACAATTCTCACACTCATGTATATTTGTATTGCAAATAGTTTGAGATAGGCCAAGATGGGTTTTATTGTACAAAACACGCATTTTCCATTTTTAAATCTCATATTTGAATCCCTTAGTCTGTTTATTAAATAGGTGCCCTTGGTTTCTTGATACTACTCAGTTTTGCCCTCTCCCTCCACAAATTCTCTCACACGTGCAACATTGCCATGATTGGTGTAGCCCATGTCACGCGGATCGTGCCCGCCGACCGTTGATCGTATGATCTAACGGGCAGGATAACCCCTCTCTCTCTGTCGGCGGTTACCTTCCACTCTCTAAGTATGCTAAAGGGCGGTTTTCTGTATTCATTTTCACGCGCTAAAAATTATAAACTCTTTTAGGCATTACTTTTCACGCAAAAATGATAAACCATCACCGATTTGTTGTAGCCATTAATTTTCACGCAAAAAATGATAAACCATCACCGATTTGTTGTAGCCATTAATTTTCACGAAAAAAATGATAAACCATCACCGATTTGTTGTAGCCATTAATTTTCACGCAAAAAATGATAAACCATCACCGATTTGTTGTAGCCATAAATTTTCACAAAAAAAATGATAAACCATCACCGATTTGTTGTATCCATTACGTTTCACGCAAAAAAAGATAAACCATCACCGATTTCGTGTAGCCATTACTATTCACGGTAAAAATGATAAACGAACCAATATATCTATCTCTGTATTTGAAGTTTGGAAGGGTTCACCATCTAGTTATGTTAACTTTCGAGGTTTTGACCTGAAAACAAATGGGTATTATAAAGGGAAATAAAAGTTCAAAAAATGTAAAAACGAAACAATCTACCTATCTTTGTATAGAAGATCGTCTGTATGATTTTTGAGGTCATTTAGAGAAGGTAGAAAAAATCCCTTTTGAGAAGGTCGAAAAAACCTAACTTGTTACAAAAGTTGGTTTCAGTGAGACCTAACCAAATTTGGCATACATTATGCCATATCTATAACAACAAGGAATATCTAAAAGGGAAAGTTTCACAAAATTTGAAATTTATGGCGAAAATGATGCCATACATGATGCTGTTTTTCGAGGTTTTGACCTGAAAATCAATTGGTTATTATAAAGGGAAATAAAAAGTTCGAAAAATATAAAAACGAAACAATCTATCTATCTATGTATAGAAGATCAGCTGTATGAAATTTGAGGTCATTTAGAGAAGGTAGAATAAATCACCTTGTTAGAAAAGCTGGTTTCAGTGAGACGAAACGGCATGCGTTTAAGCAAAGTGATTTTTTTGAACATCTCCAAATGACCCCAAATTTGCCATACATGATGCCATACGTGTAACAACAAGGAACCCTATCTAAAAAGTGTCAAAAAAGTTTGCCCAACCGTATAGCTCTATCAAAAAGAACCTCACCATGGTGCTAGTATAATTTTGGGCTTAGTTACAAGCTTTCGTTACCTAACCTTCAACACGAAACTTGTTTCAAATCACTCTTGGCGTACAAGAAACAAATCCCTCCTTGATTCGAGCACCACAGCCTCCAAACTTTGCCGATGCCGATATCGGCATGGTCAGAACGACTATGCTCGCCGCCACTGCTAGGTCACCGTCGGGATGCACCCTCAATCCCATCCCCTCATTCGATCACTGACACACCAGAGATACCGCCGAGGCCAATGCCGAACGTACATGCTGATGCCAATGCCGAACATGCATCCATGCCGATGTGGGCACGGCCACGCCGCCCCGCTATGCTGGACGCCACAGACCACCGCGAGGTCTTTCCCTTCGTCACCACACTCTTCTAGCACCCATCTATACACGCCAGAAAGGAGAGACACTAGTTTTCTCTACATTGCTCGCGTTCGTGTCGGACACGGTCAGTCAAAGTTTTGAGGTAGTCGTCGATGTCGTCGACCATTTCTTCTCTTCTTTGCATGGTTAAACGCGTCTAGTTCATATCTATCTAATGCGTCTGGTCTCGCCTCATGCAACTCTTCACTAGTAGGAAAAGCCTCATCAGTGGCGCACAAAAATTGGCTTCTGTGGTGCACGGGTGGTGCGCCACAGAAATGTCGCCACAAAAATAAGGTTTCTGTGGCGCATCTGGCTGTGCGCCACATAATTAAGGTTTCTGTGGCGCACTGGGTCCTGTGCGCCACATAAATAGGTAGTTCTGTGGCGCATGAGATGTAGCTGCGCCATAGAAATACGTGCGCCACAGAATTATGTTTTGGTGCGCCACAGAACAATCTACAGGTATACTCGATTTTATGCTCCCTGGTGTATTATACAGGTTTTATACTGGTTTTATACACCGTATACAGGTTATATACTGATATAATATAGACAGATATAATATGGACATATATAATCATCACATCATCATCACATTACTTAGAGCCCGATCGAGTTATACATATAGCTCCATACAACTCATAATCCATGCAAATTAAGAAAGTTCTCATCATCTCAAGATACAAACGAAGTGACACCGGCCGCCGCCTACACTAGGATGAAATAGAGTACCGCCGCGACGATGGTGAGCAAGAGCGAGAGCACAAGGAAGGTCTTCATCTTGCTCTTGTTCGCTTGGTGCGCCCTCCACTTGGCAACCGCCTCGTGTCTAGTCGGGTACCCTTTGTAGCAGTTGCCGCTGAACTTGTGCACCTGTTTCTTGCACTCCTCCCACTCCTCGTACACTCCTGGAACCCGCCCCTCGAACACGACGTAGTACGTCATCTCTATGGACACAAGGCATATTAGTATATAACGCAATGGAAAGAGTTAGAGGGTTCACATGCATACATATTCACAAGAATTAAAGCAAGGAAATAATAATAAACCTAAAAGACATATAGCATCGGTATCACCTAAAAGACCAGCATCTAGACAGACCAATGCATTTACAATCTATTATTCATCTACGGTTCATTGGAATTGAAAGACTCCATCTAGGTGTACTATCGTCTATAGAGTACCACAAGATGAATATTTGAAAGGGGATTTTCATACTTCCATCTACAAATATTTTCTAGCACCAAGACAGATAAGAGCTTGCACACCAATTTGAATATAGAACATCTATAGCTCATATAGCATTGCTTGCAATACAGTATAAGGGGCGTGGGGTTTTTTTTTATCAAGAACAGTGCTTCCATGTCAGGAAAGAAAACAAAGGGTACCAAACAATCAACAAACATAAAGTCCCATGTTTGTGTTGTAAAACAAGATGTTTACATTACAAGATGTTTACATTACATGAAAAAAATGAAGAGGCTGCTACAATGGCACGAGATAAAACTGTCCACATAAAAAAAGGTATCAGTGGCAATACACTGAAACAACAGCTGCAAGCACTACTTGTGAGGACTGAAATGGTACATTCTGAACTATGGATTCGAAGGGCATAATAGGGCTGGACCAACTGTAAAAACTGGACGCTCAATTGGTCAAACAGACTTTAGGCATACTCTTACAGTATATGATATGCAAATATGGATTACAAACTGATTATGAGTATGCAAAAGCTGACAATATATATACTAGTACAAATTCTAAGTTCTGCGAGGACAGCGGCGGCGCTACCCTGCGGCGCTTGACCTTGATCTTCTCCGAAATTTGGGCACAAGACAGTGGGGAGGGGGACAAGGGAGTGGGGAGGGGAGAGGGACTCTCACCGAACGGCGGCGGTGGCAGGGCGCGGTGGTGATGGCGTTGTCCTCCTCCTCCTCTGCAGTGGCGGCTCGGGCTGCGCGTCCTCCTCCTCCTGGATCTGTGGCGGCGGCTCGGGCTCGGGCGTCCTACTCGACGGCGGGGTACGTGGCGGTCCTCCTCCTCCTCGGTGGCCGCAGCTAGGTGGCTGCGCTAGGCGGTGGCGGTTGCGCTCGCGGTGGCGGTTGCGCGCTAGGGCTTGTCGGGGAAGAAGTACTGCTATTGTGAGTGGGAAAGAAAGGTTCGAGTCGATATTTCACCAAGTGTCTTAATTCTGTGGCGCACCATCCTTTAGGTGCGCCACAGAATCCCTTAATTCTGTGGCGCACCTAAAGGATGGTGCGCCACAGAATTAAGACACTTAGCAAAACAAATTAGTAGCCAGGTTTGAACCCTTGCTTCCACACAATTTTTCTTCCTTTTTTCATATTATAGTTACATTTCAATAAATAACACAACATTATTTAGGAATTTGTAGAGAATTATAAATTACTTGTCTCATGCAAACATGTTCTTGTCTCTCACACACACACATGCATGTACTTGTCTAACACACTCACACACATGGGGAAGAATGGTTCGAGTCGATTATTTCACCAAGTGTCTTAATTCTGTGGCGCACCATCCTGTAGATGCGCCACAGAATTAATTCTGTGGCGCACCTAAAGGATGGTGCGCCACAGAATTAAGACACTTAGCAAAACAAAATGGTTTACTGCTGTGTACTGACAGTTACTTAGCACTAGCCCAGTGGTTAAGGTCAATGTTAGCCCATTAGTAGCATGGTTCGAATCCTGGCTGCCACACAATTTTTCTTCCTTTTTTTCATATTTTAGTTACATTTCAATAAATAACACAACATTATTTAGTAATTAGTAGAGTATTATAAATTACTTGTCTCATACAAACATGTACGTTCTTGTTTCTCTCACACACACATGCATGTACTTGTCTAACACACACACACTCACACACATGTGATAGACAAAAAAAGATCTTCTTCGTCCCGGCTCCGAGCTCTAGCCTCTCTTCGCAATCTTCTTGCCCTTTCGGTTGTTGGCGGTTGAATACTTTATGCCGGCCACCTTGAGATTTCTTCGCGTGAACGGACAACCTTTAGAGGGTAGGGAGGTCTTCCTTCTTACTTTACTAGTAGTAGGCATGTTGAAGTGCCTGTCGAATTCCTCCTCAATCTTCGGGTCACCGTTCTTGTCCAAGTCTTCCTCGTTGGCGTCTCCTTGCATTCCTATGATGCATTCCTATGCGTGCTACTCTGGTTGCCGAACGGATTGAGTCCATCGGTGCTCATACCCAGCCTGATGTTCCTTGCGTCGCCCCCGAACCTAGGGAAGGCGATGTCCAATGCTTGCCACTGTCCAGCGTCTGAAGGGTGTGTCAGCATATAGCCCATCTCCGGATCTTCTTCGGGCTTCTGCCTTTCCGCGTGCCATTGCATGAGCTTTGCTTCCTTAGGGTCCACGAAATACCGCTGCAGACGGGGAGTGATAGGAAAGTACCATACCACTTTTCGAGGTACCTTCTTGTTCCCAACCTTGTACCGTCCGTGGCCACACACCGGACATGTGGTTCTGTCCTTGTACTCGCACCTATAAATCACACAATCATTAATGCAGGCGTGGTATTTTTCGTGTGGTAGGTCAAGGGGACACACGACTTTCTTGGCCTCCTCGGTACTACTTGGCAATGTGTTCCCCTCCGGGAGACGATCGTGCCAGAATTTTAAGTTCTTGCTGAAGCTGGAATCGGTCCACTTGTTCTGCGTCTTCATCTGCAGGTAATCAAGCGTTACATGCAAGCGCGTATCCTGCGGACGACACCCAGGAAAGATCGGAATCATCCCGTCTTTCTCCATTTGCGACAGCTTGGCTCTCTCTCTAGCTGCAACTCTATCGTTGCTCGTCTCCTGGAGGAGAAGATCTTGAACATGAGAGTCCCGCAAGGCCGAAATTAGCGGGGTCGCGCCGGAATCTTCTTCTTCATCATGATGATGTTCTCCGCCGGCATCTTCTTCTTCATGATGATCTTCTCCGCCGACTTCTTCTTCATGATGATAGTCCCCGTCGGCATGATGATAGTCTTCTTCATGATGATAGTCATCTCGCTCGACATGGTCTTCATGCGCACCATTTGATGGGGCCGGCCGCGCCTGGTTGTCTTGCATGAAACCGCGCCTCAGCAGGTGCTCCTCCAGTTGTCCGGAATCAGGGTTGATCCAGCGCTCGAGTTTGCATGATCGACACGGACATCTTATCTGGCGCCTATTGTTCCGAATCATGTCCTCCTTCGCGTCTATCTTGTATCTAGAGATTCGAGCGGAACTCATTGAGAGGACCATGCTTGCCTGCAAATGGTATACATAGAACAGGAAATTAGAACCGCACCAAATGCATGGGCCGTACCTCTCCTCAAGGTATTACATGGAGCGGAAAAATTCGGCATGACCTCTCCTCAAAGTAGGACATATGGGTAGTGCAAAATTTGCCGAAACGGAAATGAATCAATATTTCGGCAAACATCCATGCACCACACCGGCACACACACAAGCGCTTCACCTGCAACAAGCATCCATACACACGACGGCCACACAAGATCTACAAGCATATGCATGTCTCCTCCAAGCATATGTATGTCTCCTCCAACTACTCACCTTCTAGATTCGATACCGAGACGAGACCGCGATCGATGAGTTCGAGAGGAGGAGAGAGTATGGAGAGCCTTCTCCTCAACTCCAATTAAGTATCAACCAAAGTAAGTGCAATAAATACCCAAGCAAGTGAAAAGTAGAGTCAAAATGGTATGAGAGAGAAGGGGGGGACGAGCTAGATGGAGGAAGAAGAATGGCTTGTGTAGTGTGGTAGGTGGGAGGTTGGCTCACTTTTGTAGATCTGGTTCGCTAATTCTGTGGCGCACCGAACAATGCGCCACAGAATACATTATTTCTGTGGCGCACCAGCCATTGCACAACTTATTTTTGTGGCGCACCGTGCCGTGCGCCACAAAATATCTTATTTTTGTGGCGCACCGTGGTACGTGCGCCATAGAAATAGTAAAACCAATGATTGGGGGTGACAGCTTGTGGGGCCCACCTAGTTTTTGTGGCGCACGGTTGCTGTGGCGCACCTACCTGTGCGCCACAAAACAAATTTCTGTGGCGCATGTTTGGAGGTGCGCCACAGAACTAAGCTCCGCCTATAAGGGTTTTCCTACTAGTGCTTTGTGGACGTCGATCTCATCTCGGCACCCCGCAGGCCACCTCCTCCGTGCCATCGCTGTAGAGCTCCGTTTAAAAATCTATTCCTACCCGTGTATTGCCCCTTGTATCAGCGCCATGACCCACTTGTCATTCGATATACCGAAGTCCCACTCGTGCGCGTTTTGGTCAGGGATACAGCGATGCTTACGGTCAAACAAAGATGGATGGTCTGACGTGTCTTTGCGGGCTCTACGTGGCCCCACTAGTCAGAAGATAACGGTCAACCGTCGGCAACCGGCCGTTACAGCATCTGTGATGGTTTCAGACAAGGTCTTGGAGAAAACTGAGGAAAAACTAAAGAGCTGAGGAAAACTGAGCACAACTAATGAACCGAAGGCACGAAAATAGAAATCCCTAATAAGTTAGATCACGCTTCAACAAATCAGTATATCGACCAAGTTCCCCTCGTGGCAAACGGTGAACCAGAGGTCGCTCTAGATCTGCACGACACCGGCCGACCCTATTTGGAGTAGGGAAGGGATTCGAGTTGGGGTCGACCACGCTTATTGAAGATCACGCACTTCCAGGATCTGGTGTTAACTCCTCGAGACTCCATACCTCGATCGATCGGCAACGGCAGTCGTAGTTGACAGGAGGATCTCACACGTACGAGGGGCTAGTTGAGACGAGAAGCCATCGCAATCTTCAGCATCATGGAGCCATCGTTTCCCTTGCCGTGCCTGGTCATCGATCACGACGGGGCGGGAGGCGAGCAATGCACAACCGTGCTCGACATCTCCAAAGCCGAATACCAGTACCGAACATGCAACGACATCGACGTGCTACGGAGGAACAATCGGAGGTGGGCGACGCCGGACGGGTGGGTGCTCTCGTGGGATCCATCCACCTTGAGCACCTTCCTGTGGAGCCCCCAGACCTCGGAGAAGATCGTGCTGCCGCCCCTAACGCAGGAGATACCCAGGTACTCGGCGTGCTCCCTGTCCGACAAGCCCAGCCGTAACGCCGGCTTCACGGTGGTTGTGGTCGAGCCGGAGGACACGGTGATATGGTACTGCCGTGCCGGCGGGACGGCGGCTGGTTCCGGATGGGTCAGATACGAGTACGACTTGGGAAGCGTCATGGTTTTGGGGCTCGGCCCCATCAAGGGGCGCATCACCCGGCTGACGGCGTGCCGGGGCAGGCTCTACTTCGTGCAGTCCATCGACGAGCTCGGGGTGCTGGAGTTCGCCCCTGAGCCGGTCCTCACTTGCTTGTCGGTCCCCGCCGTGAAGCGTCCTGCGGCGATGACGTCCATGGCGGTGTCCTGCGTCGAGCTCGACGGGGAGCTCTACCTGGTGTCCGCGTTCCTGCACAGCGCCCTCGGCGTCGACACCAGCGTGCTCGGCTGCGGCGTCTACAGGATGGACTTCACGGCGAGGAGGTGGCGCAGGGTCCGTAGCGTCGGCGATCGCGCCTTCCTCATGTGCCCGAGCCACTTCGGGGGTTGGTGCGGTGCTACCGGCTCTGGACTGAGGCCCAACTGCGTGTACTGGATGGCGCCATGTTACAACCTCAACAGTGGCGAAGGACGAAAAAAATTTGAGGTCGGGCAAAATTTTAAACGTAAAAAAAAATGACGTCGAAAAAAATAAACTGTTTTGACACATTAATAGTTCATACGATAGTAAGCATAGTCATACCTCCAGCTTCTATAACCACATGCTCCAAGTCTCCTGACCTCCTTCCACTTCTTGTTCTTGCTCTTGTTCTTCGTGTGCTACATCACTCGCACGTTCAGAGCTATTTTCGGCCACTTCTTCCACGTGCTCTTCAGCTTGATTTGGCATAATATTTGCAGTTTCCTCATGGGTGTTTGGTTTAGATTGGCTGCTACTAGCAATGGACACAAAATATCTCTTCAAATCTGCAATTGAAATTTGAAAACATAAAATACCGTTTGCCAATGTTACCGAGCTCACAATTCACAAATTTAAACTTTATCCAATTGAAAAAAACATCTACAATTCTACCTCCTCCTTTAGCTGCAACGTTCTTCCCTTTCTTGTCCATCTTGATTCTTCTCAAACCTCGACCACAAAATCACAGCGACAAACTCTTCGAACTTTGGACTGCAAAATCTCGTAGAAAACCTAGACCGGTGCCAGGTGATCTGTAGCCTGCAGTAGGGACAGTGATAGGCGGTTAGGGACGTGCGGACGGAGGCCGGGAGGCGCAATGGTTGACGACGAGGCCGGACCGCTGGAGTGCTGTATCCTGGCTGATCCGGTGATCACGTCGACGGTTGATCGTCGAAGACGAACACGCAGGCGGCTGGCTCGCTCCTTTCCCTGGGGGCACGGCGGCACACGATCGCTGGTGGTTTTCCTAGGAGCGATCGTTCCGGTACGTATATGGCAGACCTATCGATCGATTGTTCCCGTATATGCAGATCGCACGGCCGGCCCAGCTAGCCAGCAGCCCAGTTCGTTCCGTGAGCCTATTTCCTCTTTACCTTTCTGTTTTTTCTTTCAGAAACGGACATAACTTGCATAAAACTGATTGTATGTGTGTAGATGCATATATATATGTGATTTTTTGCAAAAAAATTAAGGTAGGGCAGCTGCCATACCTTGTCCAAAGGGGAGCTCCGCCCCTGCCTAGCCGTTGGAAACCATTTCCGCCAGAATCGTTGCTCTCGAGCAAGCTTTCATCCTCTTTTTCTCCTCTCTATAGCAGGCCATGTGTAAGGGATGACATTGTCCGCTCTGTAGACTTATTTCCTATTCTCGAAAAATATAGTTTTCATGTCCCACTCCGTGTAGCGCATCTCCTCCTTTCCTCGCACTACCTCTAGCGCGCACATGCGCAAGACACACGCCGCCACCACTTCTTCCTCTTCTCTCCATTCCCTCGTAGCCACCACCTGCTCTGGCAACACCGTCGTCTGATGGCCAGTGTGCCCTTCCCCGTGCAACGTGAAGAATGCGGCCGACACATTCCCATTTGTCGATCAAATGAAGTGACACGTTACGATGGAAGAAAAAAATCTTTGGATGAAAAATTGGCACGACCCATGTTTTGCGCAAACATCGACCACTCCAACGAAAGCATCAAATTTAACTATCTCTATATCAACTTGGATAACTTTCTAGAAAGTTGACATCTTTATTTTGCACTAATTTGCACTCACTAAGTTCCGTCTTTATTTTGTCCAAACCACACAAGGATGAGTTTATTTTGTCAAAAACACACCCAATCCTAAATTTTAGTCTTTTCGAATTTCAATACCACAAATCAGTTTTTTTTTACGAAATGAAATGGTATGTTATTGATATATCCTTTTTTTTTAATTTTCACATTTCCTTTTTGATAATCATGTGATCAAAACATGCTGCCATTGATAGTGCTGTCCCAGATTCTTCTTTGTTGCATGTTACAAAATTATCCATCCAATATAAGATAATTTGATCAACTTGTTCCAACCGTTCACACATTTCAAATTATTCCAAAACAGGTGTACGTAAGCAGAAAGGTAAATAGACGAATGATCAGTTCCAATGATCCTAAAAGAATCTGCTCACTTTTTCAGTTTTATGAACCGATCTGGATCTAGCAAAATAAAATGGAAGTAAATTAGGTCTGAACCAGATCACATCGAGAATTGATGGAACAAAATCGCATCAGGAGTGGGAAGCACCGGCTGGGTCATTGGCTCATCGTCTCCGCTCGCTACTTGCTCGCTTTTGTCGCGAGCCGCAGCACGCTCTCCTCGGGCCTCAGCAGTAGCCGGGCAATGCGAGGAACGTGGCAACCGAAGCGGTAGAGAGAGGAGGTGGAAAGAGAAGACGGGGACGGGAAAGACGGCAGTGACGTATCGTTCAGTTTTGGATAAGAGGGTAAAAAAGAAGAACGAAGCGGTACGAAACGTTTTTCTCACTTGCCGGTGGCAGGTGGTGTAAATTACCCGAAAATTAGAGGTAATAAAAGATGGACCAACAAGAAACTCTTTTGCTTTTATTATTAGGTATAGACTAGTAAATATGCCCGTGCGTTGCAACGGGTTGATAATAAAGTCTCCAATATTTCTCCTCCTGACACTTGATCACCTCAATTTGGTCCCCTTGTCTAACCTTTTAAACAAAAACATTTGCATGACGTGCAATTTTATTTGATTGACCCGTTTAACCATAGCCTCGATTTGCCCATTCCCCGTTATTCTTCTCCATCAGACTACAATTGGCGAAATCCGAGGATTCAGAGAATCGACTATCCAAGTGTCTTGCACTATTCCTTAACGAAGTGCGTGATTTGAGGATAATTTTGTCACCGGATCATGTGATCCTAACTCTGGAAGTAACTACCTCGGATTAAACGGTAGAATATGTTAGTTGATGATAATTACATTCCTCATAACTACGAATCTCAATAGAAAAAATGCCTAACGAACAACCAACAAATAGATTACTCCTCGATATGTCAAAGACACCTTTATATTTAACTCAAACTATGTTGTTTCAACAAATCATTAGTAGAGCAAATAAAAAATTATTACGAAACTACAAAAATATTGCATTTTGTTTTCTCTGAAAGATACAGTTGAATTTGCCTCACGTTTGTAATAATTTGAAACCTCAAAGTATTTATGAAGATATGTTAACTCTTGAATACACATTCTATGAAACGGCGCAGAACTTTCAAATAACCGATGTGTTCAAATATGCTCCTAGAAAAATTGGATCCAGGTATACTTGGTCCAATAATTTCAGATATATGAATCAATCATGAAATTGGGCCTAGAAATCTCTGCATATTAGAGAAGCACAAAAAAAACCTTGAACTGAAAAATTAACAATACACCAATTTAAATCGAAGCAAGTACTGAGTAGTCAAGTACAACTAAGCCCAGCGTAATGATCATGAACAATCTTGTAGTGGAGTTTTCTCACATGTACCTCAGTACCTGATGGTGCATGGAAATTAACAGGCGTCATATTGTTGATGAAGGCCGTGATCTCAGCGGAAGCCTGGTTTATGCGGGCACGTCACATCAGACGCGTACATGCACGAACGTGTTTGCGCAACACGCTGGAGCCAGAACTGCTGCTTGAATGCGTCCTTTACCATGCCAGAGACGAACTCAGGCGAACTCTAAAGATGGGACTTGGTTCCCGTTTATCCATTAGTTAGGTTAACCTAACCTAAAAATTAGCCCAATGGGCTGAGTGGTTAACCTGAGAATATTTTTGGTTATCTAGGTTGGCTTCTATTTTACCAATGGTTTTTTAGGTTCGCACTTACCACTTAGCCCTGATGCCGTTTTGCCTCTCGGCTGCACGCCCTTGCTCACCAGCTCGTTAGGTTCGGTAATGCAGTAGTTTGCCGGCCGTTCTTCTCCGTCATATCGTTGCGCAGCACGTCCGCTCGCTTGGCTGCGCATGTCTACTCACCGTGTGATATGCTTATCAGCAGCAGCAGCTCGGTGTGCTCCGGCGCATGTGTGCTTGCCGGCTGATGCGTTGCTGCTAGCTAGTGTGCGTGGCTCAGAAGGCGTGCTCCGGCGCATGTGCGCTCACCGACACGTGGTGCATCAGATAAACAGGAGCAGCGCCTCCGCCAACTTGGTGAGCTCTGGGTGTTTGTGGCATGTGAGTACGGCGGTGCAGCATGACGCAGCCCAGCTCTCGCCGCGCTCGCTGGCCGCGACATGGCGTTGCTCCTGCTGGCTAGTGCGTGGCATAGAAGTTTTCCTGGGAGACATTCGTGCTAGCTCAGCTGCTAGCTAGATACCCGGGCGTACATTGTTGCTGCATTGAAAAATTAGTAACACGTCTTACTATGCTACTTTTTGCAAGTACTCCGTATTTAATATTTAGCATAATACATTATTATTTGCAAACGATTTATGCTATCCTCCTGTTGCACAATATTAAAAGTGGTTCAAACCTTAACCATTGGTTAACCAATTCTACCCTTATAACCTAATGGTTAACCTATAGTATCCCTTTACACAGTGGCGAAGGACGAAAAAAATTTGAGGTCGGGCAAAATTTTAAACGTAAAAAAAAATGACGCGAAAAAAATAAACTGTTTTGACACATTAATAGTTCATACGATAGTAAGCATAGTCATACCTCCAGCTTCTATAACCACATGCTCCAAGTCTCCTGACCTCCTTCCACTTCTTGTTCTTGCTCTTGTTCTTCGTGTGCTACATCACTCGCACGTTCAGAGCTATTTTCGGCCACTTCTTCCACGTGCTCTTCAGCTTGATTTGGCATAATATTTGCAGTTTCCTCATGGGTGTTTGGTTTAGATTGGCTGCTACTAGCAATGGACACAAAATATCTCTTCAAATCTGCAATTGAAATTTGAAAACATAAAATACCGTTTGCCAATGTTACCGAGCTCACAATTCACAAATTTAAACTTTATCCAATTGAAAAAAACATCTACAATTCTACCTCCTCCTTTAGCTGCAACGTTCTTCCCTTTCTTGTCCATCTTGATTCTTCTCAAACCTCGACCACAAAATCACAGCGACAAACTCTTCGAACTTTGGACTGCAAAATCTCGTAGAAAACCTAGACCGGTGCTAGGTGATCTGTAGCCTGCAGTAGGGACAGTGATAGGCGGTTAGGGACGTGCGGACGGAGGCCGGGAGGCGCAATGGTTGACGACGAGGCCGGACCGCTGGAGTGCTGTATCCTGGCTGATCCGGTGATCACGTCGACGGTTGATCGTCGAAGACGAACACGCAGGCGGCTGGCTCGCTCCTTTCCCTGGGGGCACGGCGGCACACGATCGCTGGTGGTTTTCCTAGGAGCGATCGTTCCGGTACGTATATGGCAGACCTATCGATCGATTGTTCCCGTATATGCAGATCGCACGGCCGGCCCAGCTAGCCAGCAGCCCAGTTCGTTCCGTGAGCCTATTTCCTCTTTACCTTTCTGTTTTTTCTTTCAGAAACGGACATAACTTGCATAAAACTGATTGTATGTGTGTAGATGCATATATATATGTATTTTTTGCAAAAAAATTAAGGTAGGGCAGCTGCCATACCTTGTCCAAAGGGGAGCTCCGCCCCTGAACCTCAATCTACTGCATGTATTTGATATCAGCGGGAGCACCTATGAGGTGCACGATCCGTGCAAAGGTATCGCGGGCACAAATTGTAATGCGAGCTGGATGCTTCCTACCGACCTGTGAACTGGGATAATTAAGTTTTTAGTGTTATTTCTTACAGCAATTTCTTAGTGTTAATTGGTCCCGTTTCATCACCAAAGTAATTTGTTCTTTTTCATAGTCATGTGTTCATGATGGACTCTGTCTCTGAAGGGTATTTAGCTTTTTTTTTTCTTTTTCTTTTGGGCAAGTGCTGAGCTATTCACTCCATTTTCGTCCTCGATCTTGTTATGAAGCAAATTTCCTCGAGCGTAGTAATTTTTGTGTTGTTGTAGCATCTTTTTCGACATTTTATTCTTGCGTTGGGTCATAGCCATACAAAAAGTATTGCAATATTTTGAAACTCGTATGCTACAAAAATTTGTGTGTGCGGCATATCCTCACAAGCGGCATAAAATCACCACCCGCCACATCAATACTCCCAAGATAAAAGTTAACGCACATATGCGAGACGGGAGGAAAAGATTTGTAGCTATTCACGAAAACAATGAAACCATTGAGGCGAAACACACATAAATTCAAAGCATTTGTAAAAACAATAACGCAACATCAATAAAATTTACGATAAGTAACATTTTGTCGAAGCACGTGACGAATCCGGTTCGGTGGAGCCCGTGAGTGCCATATCTAGTCACCATTGTATCCCTTTGTTTCCCCTAAGTTCACTAGGTGGAGTCCGTAAATTTCAAGCACACCTCGAGAACACCTCAAGGGTGTCCACAGCCAACGGGAAGGCGCCAACTGGGGGGGATGTTGATGGATGGGGATGGGGCGGCAGGTGTCGGGGATGGACGGCGAAGCAGGAACATCAAATGTTGACGAAGGGAGGGCGAGATTGCCAAACTTGGCAATTGTTTTTCGGTGGAGATAGAAAATGAGAAGAAAGATAGGAAAATGTGTGGAGCCCGCCCTTGAGGCTAGTAGAAGTTAGGTTCAAACACAAGTGTGTCGGGCTGGTAGGCTCGGGTCGTGTGTAGAATGGGCAGAAAAGAATGGTTAGGTGCAAATGTGCTGGAAGGGTAGAGGCGTAGAGCGGATGCACGGTGCAAAGTGGTTCCCGATTCGTCCTGCTTTGTAGTTAAAACCTATAGCTTCATCTCAATATTTTAATAAATTAATCTAATTTAAACTAGACAATGCTTTCGCGGACTTATGCGGGACGATGCTGCTTCCAATTGTATGCAGGGGCCAGAACCATGGAGATGTCACCTGATGGTAAGCATTTCCCATTGCCTTATTGCATTGGAGGGAATAGCGCAGCACTCAAAGGCATGCGTTCCATAATTCCTTTTGTATAGGGATTTACACCGGTAGTGCAAAAAACATACCATAGAGGTTAGGAGAGATTTAACATATCATACCCCAGAAATCATACCTAAGGATGTACATGCCAGATTATACAACAATCATATCTGCAAAATCGGTCGGGATCTACCACTATTTTTTAGCATTTATTTTTGATAGTCTTAGATGTAATTCAAAGGGAATATGAGGCGTGACAAAAGGAAATTGCCCCTAGGAGATTGTATTGGTGGGAATTGCGCAGCACTCAACCCAAGGCATGTGTTCCTAATTACTTCCTCTTATATAGTAGCACTACAGGAATGACGCAATACACCGAAGTCCTTTTATACGCCGAGGGCCAAAAATCGGGGCCGTCGGCGTATGGCCCGCGTAGACAGGGCTACGCCGACGACCACCCTCGGCGTAGGCTATTCTCCAAATTTGTCTAATTTTGTAAAACTCATAACTAATTCATATGACGTTAGAAAAATGTGTATAAGGTATCAAAATATTCAGAAAAACACCCTCTATCCGTTTATGTCAGAATCATGCATATGTAAATCATGTACAGTAGCATGTTAACATAGTAACAATTCAAACACTTTATTATATGTCCTCGGGTTTCCGTTTTGGCCAGATGGCAATTTAAACGAAGTCAGAAAATCCCGCGGAGCCGCATGAAGTTATTTTATGTGTCCTATTAACCACTCTAAAAGACGGAATTGGGATACGACAATTTTTTTGGAAAACCCTTCACAAACAGATCTATCACGTTCGGAGTTCTATGACTTTTAGAGCAAATGAGTAGGAAACGGTATGTGACACCGCATAGTCGGAACGAGGCCATATTTGGCACGTGTGTGGTACCTGGGATGGGAAGCAAGGTCCCAGGAGAGGATTTCAAAATCTGACCCATGGGCGATGGTTTTTTGATTTTCGAGGTGCAAAAATGGGGTTTTTTTTTGTGAAGCAGCTACATGTGGCGCATTTTAGTATTGCGCGAGACCTCCGCGTAGTGGTAGGACACCGCCTCCGCACCACATATCACATGCCATATGTGCGCGCTAGCTATATGGGAATCCCTACGGCTTCCTGCGGTGTCCAGCCGAATCCGCTGGAAACTGAACGGATTTGAACTAGGGGTACACTTTCCGTCGCTTAATAAATTTCGTGAATTTTTTAAGGTCTATGACACATCACTTTATGTGCTAACTTTTGTCCGTTTAGCATGTTGGCGAACGGTGCACCAGCGCGCCCGGTACGGCCATTTCGCATCTCCCGAGGGGGCCGTTTTGGCCAGATGGCAAACTGGACATCATATTTGGATTTCTCTAATTTTAGGTTCAAATGATGATATGGATGTTATATTTAGATTCCTCTCATTTTTCTGATCGATTTAGACATATTATTTGTGGAGTACATATTAAATAGAAAAAGGACCAAAAATAAAATCATTTTATTATTATTTGAATTAAATATTATTATTACTTATATATTCATTGTTGTTTACTTAAGTAATTGTTTGAAATTTAAAAATAGAGGGGTGACATCAAGGTCCAAGGGTTAATAGGGTTGATATGCTATTATTATCAGCAAGGTGTCAATTCTTTAATGGAAGCTCATCCGAATGGAACCAAGAAGTTAAGCGTGCTGAGGCCGACCGACTGAAAAGTTTAACCATGATTGTAATTTGACCTAAGATTAAGTGTACCTAGAGGTTAAAGTGTATTGGGTGAAAGATAAACAAGTAAAAAAAGGAAAAAATGGTGTAAAACAAATTAAATTTGATTTTTTTTTAAAACTCTATGCCGAGGGCTGGGCTCCTGCCACCTCTACGATATACTAATATATATACGTGCCTAAGGTACGATCGGCCTAGGCATTGCCGAGAAGTAGGGTTCACAATCACGACATGGAGTTCTCATCAAGCCAAGAGTTCCCGGTGCCATTGCCGTGCCTCGTCGTCCATCACGACGACACGGGAGGTGAACCACGCACAACCCTGATCGATATTTCCAAAGGCGAATACCAGTACCAAAGCAGCAACAATATCAATGTGCTCCCGAACAGGCAGAGGTGGGGGTGACACCGGATGGGTGGGTACTCTCGTGGGATCCATCGACCTTGAGCACCTTCCTGTGGATCCCCCAGACCTCGGAGAAGATCGCGCTGCCGTCCCTGAGGCGGAAGATACACATGTACTTGGCATTTTTCCTGTCCGACAAACCCACGAGCAGCGCTGGCTTCACAGTTGTCGTGGCTGAGCCGAACAAGGCGGTGATGTGGTACTGCCATGTCGGCGGAACGGCGACTGGTTCCGGTTCTGGATGGGTGAGGCACAAGTACTACCTGGGAATCATCAAGGTCCCGGTGCTGAGTGATACGTCTACAACGTATCGATAATTTCTTATGTTCCATGCTACTTTATTGATGATACCTACATGTTTTATACATACTTTATGTCATATTTATGCATTTTCCGGCACTAACGTATTAACGAGATGCCGAAGAGTCAGTTTTTGTTTTCTGCTGTTTTTGGTTTCAGAAATCCTAGTAAGGAAATATTCTCGGAATTGGACGAAATCAACGCCCAGGATCTTATTTTTCTACGAAGCTTCCAGAAGGGAGATACGAAGTGGGGCGACGAGGCGACGCCACACTAGGGCGGCGCGGCCCAGGCCCTGGCCGCGCCGGCCTAGCGTGTGGGCCCTCGTCGCCCCTAAACCTACCTCTTCGCCTATAAGAAGCCTTCGTCGATAATAGTTCCAGACCGAGAGCCACGATACGGAAAACCTTCCGAGACGCCGCCGCCGCCAATCCCACTCGGGGGATTCAGGAGATCGCCTCCGGCACCCTGCCGAGAGGGGAATCATCTCCCGGAGGACTCTTCACCGCCATGGTCGCCTCCGGAGTGATGTGTGAGTAGTTCACCCCTGGACTATGGGTCCATAGCAGTAGCTAGATGGTCGTCTTCTCCTAATTGTGCTATCATTGTTAGATCTTGTGAGCTGCCTAACATGATCAAGATCATCTATTTGTAATGCTACACGTTGCGTTTGTTGGGATCCGATGAATAGTGAATGCTATGTTATGTTGATTATCAATCTATCATCTATGTGTTGTTTATGATCTTGCATGCTCTCCGTTGCTAGTAGAGGCTCTGGCCAAGTTTTTGCTTGTAACTCCAAGAGGGAGTATTTATGCTCGATAGTGGGTTCATGCCTCCATTAAATCTGGGACAGTGACGAAAGTTCTAAGGTTGTGGATGTGTTGTTGCCACTAGGGATAAAACATCAATGCTATGTCTAAGGATATATTTGTTGATTACATTACGCACCATACTTAATGCAATTGTCCGTTGTTTGCAACTTAATACCGGAGGGGGTTCGGATGATAACCTGAAGGTGGACTTTTTAGGCATAGATGCATGCTGGATAGCGGTCTATGTACTTTGTCGTAATGCCCAATTGAATCTCACAATACTCATCATAACATGTATGTGCATGGTCATGCCCTCTTTATTTACAATTGCCCAACTGTAATTTGTTCACCCAACATACTATTTATCTTATGGGAGAGACACCACTAGTGAACTGTGGACCCCGGTCCATTCTTTACATCGAATACAATCTACTGCAATACTCGTTCTACTGTTCTCTGCAAACATCATCATCCACACTATACATCTAATCCTTTGTTACAGCAAGCCGGTGAGATTGACAACCTCACTGTCATGTTGGGGCAAAGTAATTTGGTTGTGTTGTGCATGTTCCACGTTGGCGCCGGAATCCCTGGTGTTGCGCTGCACTACACTCCGCCGCCATCAACCTTCAACGTGCTTCTTGGCTCCTACTGGTTCGATAAACCTTGGTTTCTTCTGAGGGAAAACTTGCCGTTGTACGCATCACACCTTCCTCTTGGGGTTCCCAACGGACGCGTGCTGTACGCGTATCAAGCTCTTTTTCTGGCGCCGTTGCCGGGGAGATCAAGACACGCTGCAAGGGGAGTCTCCACTTCCAATCTCTTTACTTTGTTTTTGTCTTGCTTTATTTTATTTACTATTTTGTTTGCTGCATTATATAAAAATACAAAAAAATTAGTTGCTAGCTTTACTTTATTTACTGTCTTGTTTGCAATCTCCATATTAAAAACACAAAAAAATTAGTTACTTGCATTCACTTTATCTAGTTTGCTTTATTTACTGTTGCTAAAATGGGTACTCCTGAAAATAGTGTGTATTGCGTGACTTCACAAACACAAATAATAATGATTTCTTATGCACACCTATTGCTCCACCTGCTACTACAGCAGAATTCTTTGAAATTAAACCTGCTTTACTGAATCTTGTTATGAGAGAGCAATTTTCTGGTGTTAGTTCTGATGATGCTGCTGCCCATCTTAATAATTTTGTTGAATTATGTGAAATGCAAAAGTATAAGGATGTAGATGGTGACATTATAAAATTAAAATTGTTTCCTTTCTCATTAAGAGGAAGAGCTAAAGATTGGTTGCTATCTCGAAAGTATTGATTCATGGACTAAATGTAAGGACGCTTTTATTGGTAGATATTATCCTCCGCTAAAATTATATCTTTGAGAAGTAGCATAATGAATTTTAAACAATTGGATAATGAGCATGTTGCCCAAGCATGGGAAAGAATGAAATCTTTGGTTAAAAATTGCCCAGCCCATGGACTGACTACTTGAATGATCATCCAAACCTTCTATGCAGACTGAATTTTTCTTCGGAACTTATTGGATTCAGCTGTTGGAGGTACCTTTATGTCCATCACTCGGGCGATGCAACAAAGCTTCTTGATAATATGATGATTAATTACTCTGAATGGCACACGGAAAGAGCTCCACAAGGTAAGAAGGTAAATTCGTCGAAGAAACCTCCTCCTTGAGTGATAAGATTGATGCTATTATGTCTATGCTTGTGAATGGTAGGACAAATGTTGATCCTAATAATGTTCCTTTAGCTTCATTGGTTTCCCAAGAAGAACATGTTGATGTGAACTTCATTAAAAATAATAATTTCAACAACAATGCTTATCGAAACAATTCTAGTAACAACTATAGGCCATATCCTTATAATAATGGTAACGGTTATGGTAATTCTTATGGGAATTCTTACAACAATAATAGGAATACACCCCTGGACTTGAAGCCATACTTAAAGAATTTATTAGTACACAAACTGCTTTTAACAAATCTATTGAAGAAAAGCTTGGGAAAATTGATATACTTGCTTCTAAAGTCGATAGTCTTGCTGCTGATGTTGATCTTTTGAAATCGAAAGTTATGCCTAATGAAAATAAAGATATTAAGTCATTTGCTACAGCAAACGCCATCCAAGTTAGAAATAATGAGAATATAAGATTGATGGCCGAATTGCGTGCTAGGTGGGAGAAAGAAGAAGATGCTAAAGATAACAATGTAGCTAAAGTTTGGACTATTACCACCACTAGTAATGCTAATGCTTCACATGTTGCTGCACCTCCTACTATTAATGGTAAAAGAATTGGTGTTGGCAATGTTTCCACTTCTAATGCAAAGCGTGAAAAACTGCCTGAAACTGCTAAAACTGCTGAAACTGCATGTGATAAAACTGCTGAAATTTTTTCTAATGTTGGGGATAATGATCCCATTGCTTTAGATCATAATGGTTTAGATTTTGATGATTGTCACATCTCTGAAGTTATAAAGTTCTTACAAAAACTTGCTAAAAGTCCTAATGCTAGTGCTATAAATTTGGCCTTTACAAAACATATTACAAATGCTCTCATAAGAGCTAGAGAAGAGAAATTAAATCGTGAAGCTTCTATTCCTAGGAAGTTAGAGGATGGTTGGGAGCCCATCATTAAGATGAAGGTCAATGACTTTGATTGTAATGCTTTATGTGATCTTGGTGCAAGTATTTCCGTTATGCCTAGGAAAATCTATAATATGCTTGACTTGCCACCATTGAAAAATTGTTATTTGGATGTTAATCTTGCTGATAACTCTACAAAGAAACCTTTGGGGAGAGTTGATAATGTTCGCATTACGGTTAACAATAACCTTGTCCCGTTGATTTTGTTGTCTTGGATATTGAATGCAATGCATCTTGTCCCATTATTTTGGGAAGACCTTTTCTTCGAACTGTTGGTGCTATTATTGATATGAAGGAAGGTAATATTAAATATCAATTTCCTCTCAAGAAAGGTATGGAACACTTCCCTAGAAAGAGAATGAAGTTACCTTTTGATTCTATCATTAGAACAAATTATGATGTTGATGCTTCGTCTCTTGATAATACTTGATACACACTTTCTGCGCCTAGCTGAAAGGCGTTAAAGAAAAGCGCTTATGGGAGACAACCCATGATTTTACTACAACACTTTTATTTTATATTTGAGTCTTGGAAGTTGTTACTACTGTAGCAACCTCTCCTTATCTTAATTTTGTTGCATTGTTGTGCCAAGTAAAGTCTTTGATAGTTGGGTTCATACTAGATTTGGATTACTGCACAGAAACAGATTTCTTGCTATCACGAATCTGGGTTGAATTATCTGTAGGTAACTCAGAAAATTCTGCCAATTTACGTGAGTGATTCTCAGATATGTAAGCAACTTTCATTAAATGTGAGCATTTTCATTTGAGCAAGTCTGGTGCCTCTTAGAAATTCGTCTTTACGGACTGTTCTGTTTTGACAGATTCTGCCTTTTATTTCACATTGCCTGTTTTGCTATGCTTGATGGATTTTTCTATTCCATTAACTTTCAGTAGCTTTGTGCAATGTCCAGAAGTGTTAAGAATGATTATGTCACCTCTGAACATGTGAATTTTGATTATGCACTAACCCTCTAATGAGTTGTTTTGAGTTTGGTGTGGAGGAAGTTTTCAAGGATCAAGAGAGGAGGATGATACAATATGATGAAGGAGAGTGAAAGCTCTAAGCTTGGGGATGCCCCGGTGGTTCATCCCTGCATATTTCAAGAAGACTCAAGCGTAAAAGCTTGGGGATGCCCAAGGCATCTCCTTCTTCATCGACAACATTATCAGGTTCCTCTAATGAAACTATATTTTTATTCCATCACATCTTATGTGCTTTGCTTGGAGCGTCTGTTTGTGTTTGTTTTTGCTTTGTTTGAATAAAGTTGGATCCTAGCATTCATTGTGTGGGAGAGAAACACGCTCCGCTGTTGCATATGGACAAATATGTCCTTAGGCTTTACTCATAATATTCATGGCGAAGGTTGAAACTGCTTCGTTAATTGTTATATGGTTGGAAACGGGAAATGCTACATGTGGTAATTGGTAGAATGTCTTGAATAATTTGACACTTGGAAATTGTTATAGATCATGTTTAAGCTCTTGCACCACATACTTTGCACCTATTAGTGAAGAAATACATAGAGCTTGTTGAAATTTGGTTTGCATGATTGGTCTCTCTAAAGTCTAGATATTTTCTAGTAAGGGTTTGAGCAACAAGGATGACAGTGTAGAGTCTTATAATGCTTGCAATATGTTTTTATGTAAGTTTTTCTGTACCGGTTCATACTTGTGTTTGCTTCAAACAACCTTGCTAGCCTAAGCCTTGTATTGAGAGGGATTACTTCTCGTACATCCAAATCCTTGAGCCAATAACTATGCCATTTGTGTCCACCATACCTACCTACTACATGGTATTTCTCCGCCATTCCAAAGTAAATTGCTTGAGTGCTACCTTTAAATTTCTATCATTTATCTTTGCAATATATAGCTCATGGGACAAAATAGCCTAAAAACTATTGTGGTATTGAATATGTACTTATGTATCTTATTTTTTATTAAGTTGCTTGTTGTGCGATAACCATGTTCCTGGGGACGCCATCAACTACCCTTTGTTGAATATCATGTGAGTTGCTATGCATGTTCGTCTTGTCTGAAGTAAGGGCGATTTACCATGAGTTGAATGGTTTGAGCATGCATATTGTTAGAGAAGAACATTGGGCCGCTAACTAAAGCCATGATCCATGGTGGAAGTTTCAGTTTTGGACAACAATCCTCAATCTCTTATGAGAATATTATTTGTTGTTGAATGCTTATGCATTAAAGAGGAGTCCATTATCTGTTGTCTATGTTGTCCCGGTATGGATGTCTAAGTTGAGAATAATCAAAAGCGAGAAATCCAATGCGAGCTTTCTCCTTAGACCTTTGTACAGGCGGCATAGAGGTACCCCTTTGTGATACTTGGTTAAAACATATGTATTGCGGTGATAATCCAGGTAATCCGAGCTAATTAGGACAAGGTGCGGGCACTATTGGTATACTATGCATGAGGCTTGCAACTTGTAGGATATAATTTACATAACACATATGCTTTATTACTACCGTTGAAAAAATAATTTCTTGTTTTCAAAATAAAAGCTCTAGCACAAATATAGCAATCGATGCTTCCCTCTGCGAAGGGCCTTTCTTCTACTTTTATGTTGAGTCAGTTTACCCATTTCCTCCTATCTCAAGAAGCAAACACTTATGTTAACTGTGCATTGATTCTTACATACTTGCATATTTGCATTCATCATATTACTTTATGTTGACAACTATCCATGAGATATACATGTTACAAGTTGAAAGCAACCGCTGAAATTTAATCTTCCTTTGTGTTGCTTCAACACCTTTACTATGAATCTATTGCTTTATGAGTTAACTCTTATGCAAGACTTATTGATGCTTGTCTTGAAAGTACTATTCATGAAAAGTCTTTGCTATATGATTCAGTTGTTTACTCATTGTCTTTACCATTGCTTTGGATCACTGCATTCATTACATGTGCTTACAATAGTATTGATCAAGATTATGATGGCATGTCACTTCAGAAATTATCTTCATTATCGTTTACCTACTCGGACGAGTAGGAACTAAGCTTGGGGATGCTGATACGTCTCCAACGTATCGATAATTTCTTATGTTCCATGCCACTTTATTGATGATACCTACATGTTTTATACATACTTTATGTCATATTTATGCATTTTACGGCACTAACCTATTAACGAGATGCCGAAGAGCCGTTGTTTTCTCTTGTTTTTGGTTTCGAAATCCTAGTAAGGAAATATTCTCGGAATTGGACGAAATCAACGCCCAGGATCTTATTTTTCCACGAAGCTTCCAGAACACCGGGGAGATACGAAGTGGGGCGACGAGGCGACGCCACACTAGGGCGGCGCGGCCCAGGCCCTGGCCGCGCCGGCCTAGCGTGTGGGCCCCTCACGTTGCCCCTAAACCTACCTCTTTGCCTATAAGAAGCCTTCGTCGATAATAGTTCCAGTACCAAGAGCCACGATACGGAAAACCTTCCAGAGACGCCGCCGCCGCCAATCCCATCTCGGGGGATTCAGGAGATCGCCTCCGGCACTGCCGGAGAGGGGAATCATCTCCCGGAGGACTCTTCACCGCCATGGTCGCCTCCGGAGTGATGTGTGAGTAGTTCACCCCGGACTATGGGTCCATAGCAGTAGCTAGATGGTCATCTTCTCCTAATTGTGCTATCATTGTTAGATCTTGTGAGCTGCCTAACATGATCAAGATCATCTATTTGTAATGCTACATGTTGCGTTTGTTGGGATCCGATGAATAGTGAATGCTATGTTATGTTGATTATCAATCTATCATCTATGTGTTTTTGATGATCTTGCATGCTCTCCGTTGCTAGTAGAGGCTCTGGCCAAGTTTTTGCTTGTAACTCCAAGAGGGAGTATTTATGCTCGATAGTGGGTTCATGCCTCCATTAAATCTGGGACAGTGACAGAAAGTTCTAAGGTGTGCTGTTGCCACTAGGGATAAAACATCAATGCTATGTCTAAGGATATATTTATTGATTACATTACGCACCATACTTAATGCAATTGTCTGTTGTTTGCAACTTAATACTGGAGGGGGTTCGGATGATAACCTGAAGGTGGACTTTTTAGGCATAGATGCATGCTGGATAGCGGTCTATGTACTTTGTCGTAATGCCCAATTGAATCTCACAATACTCATCATAACATGTATGTGCATGGTCATGCCCTCTTTATTTGTCAATTGCCCAACTGCAATTTGTTCACCCAACATGCTATTTATCTTATGGGAGAGACACCACTAGTGAACTGTGGACCCCAGTCTATTCTTTACATCGAAGACAATCTACTGCAATACTCGTTCTACTGTTCTCTGCAAACAACATCATCCACACTATACATCTAATCCTTTGTTACAACAAGGTGAGATTGACAACCTCACTGTCACATTGGGGCAAAGTAATTTGGTTGTGTTGTGCATGTTCCACGTTGGCGCCGGAATCCCTGGTGTTGCGCCGCACTACACCCGCCGCCATCAACCTTCAACGTGCTTCTTGGCTCCTGGTTCGATAAACCTTGGTTTCTTATTGAGGGAAAACTTGCCGCTGTACGCATCACACCTTCCTCTTGGGGTTCCCAACGGATGCGTGCTGTACGCGTATCACTGAGCGGTAGCATGCCGGTGGACAGGGTGATGAATTGGATGGCGACGAGCGGAGGCAGGTTCTACTTCATCAAGTCGGGGGTCGAGCTCGATCGGCGTGCTGGCGTTCTATCCCAAGCCGGTCATCACCTCTGTGGCGGTCCCCTCCGTGAACCGTCCCGCCGGGACGACGTACACGGCGGCGTCCTACGTGGAGCTCGACGGGGAAATCTACCTGGTCTCCGCGTTCCTGCGCTATGCCGCTGGCGTCGACCCGAGCTCGCTCAGCTCTGGCGTGTACAGGATTGATTTCGAGGCGAGGAGGTGGCGCATGGTCCATAGCATCGGTGATCGAGCCTTTCTGATGGGCCGGAACTACTTCGGAGGATAGTGCGCTGCGAGCGGCTCTGGGTTGAGGCCTAACTGCGTGTACTGGATGGGGCTGTTTTTTTAATAGATAAGGCCCCGAAGGGCCGAGAAGCTCCATTAGTCGGTGGGTACAATTACAAAAAGGACCTTGGCTTGAGTAACAATAGCACAAGAGTCCATAGAAATTACAAAAAAGGATCCTAGAAAGATAAAGAACAAAGCAATCGGGTCCTTCTTCTCCACCGCGTCGATGACTGAATCTTGGACCATGGTCGCTGGCGGCGACACTGGGGTCTACGACACTTGGTTCGTCGTCAGGATGGATCACCACGCCAAGATCGAAGATCTTCCCCTTCAGCACTAAGGCCTGGAGGAAGTAGATATTCCCCGGAGTAGTTTCTTCCGAGGTGCAGAGAGGCCTCCTTGGCCAAAAATAGCGGCGGCGGAAGGCGCCAACACTTGAGATCTGCCACCGATAGTGAGCTTCCATCGTGGTGAGCACCGCACGCTCACCAGTGTGCCTCCGAACTCCAGATCGATGAGATCTGGGGCTCTCACCCTCCTGTATGTCTCCACGACCACACGGAGGAGGAAGAGCAACCCAAGAACTCACCAAACATAGAGCCAGAGAGAAGAACCTGGATCTTTGCTCCTCCGGAGAAAGCACACAGCTGAGCCTCTCCTCCTCGCCTCCACGGCCGGCCAGAAGCAGCTCCGTCGTGTGCCACAGAAAGCGTCGCCCCTCCCCCTCACCTCCATGGCCGGCCAGGAGGGCTCCGCTTCGCAGCGTCTCGGCATCATCAGAAGCTCCACGACCTCTACTTTATTTATGGAGACCGTGGGTCCCTCCTTGTTTCTATGCTCCGACCACCGGAGGCATAGCATCAAGAAGAGGAACCCTAATCCCCAGATCTTGCCGCCCAGATCTGAGGTACGGCTCCAAACCGCCACTAGGTGACGAAGACTAGAAGAAAACCCTAAGTATATACAGTCGGCGCCGTCTCCTCTCCATCTCCGACCGGCTACACCGGCGGAGAGGAGGAAGGAGCGGCCCGGAGATGAGGAGGAGGGGGGCAGCTACTGTAGCGAGCTGAGAGCAGGATGGGCTGTTCGAGGACAACCGCGTGCATGTATTTGACATAAGCAGGGGTACGTATGAGGTGCAGGATCCGTGCAAAGGTACCGCGGGGGCAAATCCTAAGGCGATCTGGATGCTTCCTACCGATCCATGAACTGGTAATGTTTTTTTTTTCCCATCAGGTTGGGTTTGTTCTATAGCACAATGAGTGTTATGATGCACAATCTGTGAAAAATTTGTCCCGACTATAAAATACAATGGAGTTTGGATGTCTTACCGATCCATTCGAGCACATGGATGAATTTATTCATGTTCAATATATTTCACCGAAGTAATTTACTCTCCCCGTCCTACAAAAAGATGTCTCAATTTTATCCAAATTTTGATGTGTATACTAAAGAAAGAAGTCCAAATAACCCCTAACTGTTGTGTCTACATACATCCAAATTGCACTACAGAGGGACGCAGACAAAGCCCACAATCTGCCCATAGGGTGGGTGCTTATTACCATGGGCTAAAATAGGTTACGGTGTGTGTCGACTAATCCCAATCCAACACTCAGAATTAGCCCAAACAAAGTTTTGCATTGCCCCACTAGTTTTCACAAGTGTATCACTTTGGCCCTATTTTTTCTGATATTTACAAAAAATATGCCACCGACATATAGTGATTTACCCCTAGAACAGATGGTATTGCAACAGAAAATAGTAATTCACCCCGGGTAAAAAAAGTTTTACAACAAAAACACCGCAACATTTCTAAATAGCAAAGTAATGTTACAATAAAGTGGTTAAATACCAATTATTTTACTCCAGAATGATTCGCAACAAAATTGGTAGATTCCAATAAAAATCGCAAACTATTACAACAAAAAACCATGTGTTTGTGGCAATAAAATTTGCTTAATTTTATACTGATTGAATTAGAACAAAATTCGTGCTATCTTTAAGAAAATTCACAAACGATTACAATAGAAAAATCATGTGTTTACAACATTTCAAAGCACTTATATATCGTCGAAAAATCTGAGAAAACACATACAGTAACTTCTAGCAAATGTCGAGCTCTTTTGATCTTTCAACTATTCGTTTTAGGCTGTTTCTTTTAATCGAACTGATAGGTTTGGCTCCTGAATCATGACTCGTGAGTTTTGGACTACTTCTTACACCGAGGTTTTGTACTGTTACCTGGCGACAGTACTCGATTTTGACTGTTACCTGACAGCATAGCATGATCTGACCATTGACCTTGCCACCTTGGCATGTTAGTCGAGCACCAGTGACGGTTTTTGAAAAGCACACCAAATTCATGTATTACTCATTTACTCGGATGCTATGTATCTGTATTCTTGATTACTGCATGCACGTTTCTGTCGTAGCAAATTCGCATGCATGCGTTGCTACTTGCTACAGCTCTGAGGATATAAATCTGCACCTTCAGCACAGGACCTCTGCAGCTCGCGATCCATCAGTCATCAGATCAGACCATCCCGCTCCACACGCGGAAAGAAGAACGATGAGGACCTCCGGTCTCCTCGTGGCCGCTATCGCCGCGGCGGTGGCGTTCGCCGGCATGTGGCACTCCGCAGTCCGCACAAGCCTTGACTTTGATTCCGCCACCAAAGATTACGGTCGGCGGCACGTGCCAGGCGGCCCACGAAGCCGACAGCCGCGTGAACGCGACCTTCTGCACCACCCGCCTGCGCAAGGAACCCAGAGCGATCGACGCCGACACAGCAGGGCTCGCCGCCCGAGTGTAACATCCCAAATTTTAATAAAAAGAAAGTTAGAAAAATTCCAGAGAGCAAAATTTCAAACCAACAAAAACTTTTCAAATTGCATATAGTGCCATGCATAGGACTTGTGCATTTGAGTGATATGCCATGATGATTGTTATTATGTGTATATGTACTCTAAAACCCTAATGTGATCATATGAAGATCACCAACCAAATAAATCAAAAGGAGAAGGAAATCAAATAAATGAAAAACCCTAAAACCCTCACATATGGCTCTATGCCATTTTTATAAATTTTGACCCTAGACCAATTTGGTCTTCACCATTAGTTGAATAATGTTGCTAAACACTTATTACAACTTTTGAAATCAAAGAATCACAAATCAAATGAATTTCAAATACAAAATTGGCTCACATATGATAATGGTCAAATCTGCCAATTATAGTCTGATCACTACTTTGAGCCACTGTAATTCAAAATTTTCAAACTAAACCTTGCTAACTCTTTGCACCTCATCCAAGACAACATCAAGGTGAACACTTTTTTGTAAAGATCACCATGCCAAATTCTTTCTAGATCAATAGCTATGCTCATCCAAAGTTGCAACATTTTAATAAGTGGAACAATCTCACACTTAGCCAAATTTGCAAAACTTTGAATTTAACAATTCCACCACCACACTTCATCACCTCTGGTCATTTCTAACTCAATGAAATACTCACAATTCAAAACTTGCAACCATTTGAATTGAATCAAATTTGGACAAAATTCACAAATAACAAATATGGAACTATTTGACACTATTTCAAATAGTGATCTACCCTAACCCTAACCACACCATTTGCTCCCTACTGGTTCCCTTGTCCCCTCTCTCACTTAATACCCCACAGAAACCCTAGGGAGGCAAGCCCTAGCTTGCATGGCATGGCCATGCCGGCCATGTCGAGCCTCCCCTCTCTCCCTTCTTCTTCTCACTGGCCCTGATGACAAACGACGCCACCATGCTCCCCTACCTCACCTAGCCACGGCCTTGTCGACGTAGATGCCCTAGCCACGCCGGAGACAGCGCGCCCAGCGCCCAGCCTGCCGCTCGCGTCGCGCGTGGCGCGCCACAGACGCACACTGGCCACGCGCCACGCCACCACCTCGAGCACGCCCTGGACCCCCTGTCACCTCGAGCACCTGCGTGACACCACGACGCCGCCAGACACGCGCGCCGCAGACCCGTGACCGCCGGCGCCGGAGACGACGACACGATCCCGTGAACGCCGCGGCAGACACGGAAGCAATGCGGGCGACAGCCGCCGCCCGACCGTGCCATCACCACCTACAGATTCGCCTGGACGAGGAGAACCCGACCGCACCTCGCCTAGCCCAACCGCTCGCCGGAATCGCCGCGAGCGTGTCGACCTCGCTACGGACCCGCAGCACCCTCGCGATTCTATAAATAGAGGACTCCCTGGACCAAACCAAGCACACCACCTTGCTCTCCACCCTTCACTGCCTCTCCACCACCACACCACTCACTCGATCATCACCGGAGCTGCCCCAATTTCAAGATCGGAGCCGCCAGCATTCCGGAGGTCGCCGCCGTCGATTGGAGCTGTTCCAGGAGCTGCCGCCGGGTGCACTTCGCCGTCGTCCACAACACCATCACGCACACTGCCCACCCTAGCTGGAGCCACGGTGAGCTCTCCGACCCCCTACCCTCGCCGCCAGCACGTCGGGTTCTCGTCGGAGAAGACGATGAACCTCGCCCGTTGATCTGTGTTCTAATCCAACACATCTTATTTATCCATACCGATTCGGCTGTTATGAGTCGCTGACGGGTGGGCTCCACCTCGTCAGACGGCCCACTCGCGCTGGACGCGTTGCTGGGCCGTTTCTCTGTTTTTCAAACTGATTCGGCCCACGTCGTTTCCCGCCGGCCCGTTTATTTAAATCTCGTTTAATAAATCCAATTCAAATTTAATACTGGCTCCAACTTTGAAATTCAATAGAATCAGTTTGGCTTGGCCAAATTTAACAAACTTTATATTGTTGGAAAGCTATGAAAAATATCTACAAGATGCCACTGGTCCCATGTCAAGATTAGTTGTAGAATTAATCTGATAAAAAGAAGAAGACAGAGACTTTTCCCTATTCAAATAATTATTAAAATCAACCAAAATAGATATTAAGTTAATCCCAACTCTAATAGCTCACATTTGACTTACACTAATTGTTTATACAAGAAAATGGTGTGGTCACTTTGCATGATCATGCCCTAGTTTAATTAATGGATAATATGGCTAGTTTATCTATGTGATATTGTCCAAAACTATTATGCAAATCATATGAAGTATTATACTTCATTTAAATCTTGTCTCAAATGAATTCATGTGATGTTTGGACCCCTGGCCAAACTCACTTATATGAATTACTTGGAGATGTAAATCATTTGTAGCATTATTAAATGGTATGAGGTGATCTACCTCATTTAAATCATTTTCTCAAATGATGACGATGAATGTTTGACTTAAGTCAATATAAGTTCATGTCTGATTGTTTGAGAAATTAAATCTTAAGAAGATTTCAATGAGAGGAAATTATTTCTCAAGAACCCTATGGAAACTATCATTTACATATTAAATAAAAGGAAATTAAATCTCCTCAAGCAACACAACCCATGCACCCTAATTAGATTAATTGTGTGCATAGAATAGTTTGTGTGATTATATGTGATGTATGGAATAGCCATTGAATTAGTTGAGTGATTATACTCGTATTTAAATTTAGACGCTAGCACCGGAGAATACCCGGAAGAGGAAGGTTGCTACCCAGAGGAGGAGGAGAAGAATTTTGAGAACTACCAAGGCAAGCTAATATTCTTGCAAAGTGCAAAGCCCCTTTGGGGCAAGGCACCATGAATCTTACCTTTTCTTACCATAAGCCTATCCCAAGTTTTTACATTACAAGTTTTACTTGTTGTTTTCCAAGAGTTACTTTTATAGTTAACTTTGGTCAAAGTAAAGGAGTTTACCAAAGTAGTTAAGTTAGTCTCAATCAAGCAAAGCAAGATAGCACCCCTCATGATTTAGAGCTAGTGCTAATGAAATAAAACTTGACTACTCTAGATGGGAACAATGTGACTTGAACTGAATTTGAAACCTTGGAATGATGAAGCATTTCATTGAATGATTTTTGAAGGTGAATATGACCAAGAGAAGATGGTGATTTTTGATAAAAATGATATTGGTTTGGATGCGATACCTTTCCAATTTTTAGTATCCCCACAATACCTGATTATGGGTAGGGCTTAACTGGAAGTTTATGCATCTTAGTATGGGTTCCCTCTGAACACACATCATATGGGTTATGCTGGAGGCTGCCTCCGTTGTTGAGAAAGATGTGAATTGAGATGAATTGTACGGCCAAGCCCTGTGCAGTTCCCGTGTTGACAGGGTCTTCACTGGGAGGCCAAGCTCATGGGGAGGTGCTCATACTAGGATTTGTAAGTGAAAGGTTATGGTTGATGATCCGCGTGTGTTACAATGATTCGGGGTAATCCCGACGGATGAAATCAAATGTTGTGGCACAAGTGCGCAACCGCAGAGTGTCAATCTATTCGAATAGCCGCGTCCACGGTTACGGACGGTTGGAAAGGCCATACAGTTTCCAATGTCAATTCTTTGAAAATGATGTTGAAAGGGGTGAAATGAATGGTGAAGTGGTGAATTGAATTGAAATCACCACTTGAATGGTGGGAATGACACTAATGTTCCCACTTGAGTTAGTTAGCACATGAATAAGCTTTCTCAAATACTTGTGAACTAAAATTGGCTTTATGCAAATAAACTAGAGCTTAGCAAATCTTACTAGAGTTGTCTAGCACTGACATTAGTATTAGTTTGCGAGTACTTGAAGTACTCACGGCTTTGTCCCTGGCTATTCAAATGGCCAGAGTATGAAGATGAACAAGGAGATGACCAGCAGGACGCCTACGACAACTAGGAGTCTTCCGACGTCAAGCGTTGGCCTGTGGACTCGAGAGTCCTTGTATCTTACGCTTCCGCTATGAGCTTGTGTTTGTTCGTTGATCAATAGATCAACTATTCGTGTAATATGGATCATGTGATTCCAAGTTGTAAGACTTTATGGTTTGTAATGAATGATGACTGTGATACTTAACTATTATGCCTCGCAACAACAATATTCCTGGGATTGCGATGTATGACATAATAGGCATAGGACTTAAAAATCCGGGTGTTGACAAGTTGGTATCAGAGCCATTGTTTGACCTTAGAAGACCTTAGTTAGAATGGGCGTTCTGAAAAACTTAACTTTGAAATCAAATGAAGAAAATATTTGTGAAAAGTTACTTACACTCTTGCCTTTGAGACTTTTTCAAAAATTTGATGAATCATGTTCGATCTTGAATCTACTTAAAATTTTGCCACACTTTACACTCTCTAACTTACTCATCCAATTCTCTTTCAGATGGAGCCGAATGAACCCATCAACACCAAGTTTTACCAACTTGGGAACGGAGGGAGCTTGATCTTCGAGAACGACCTCAACGCCCTTTCGGACTTCCTCGAGCGCCCGCACCCTGAGTTCCACGGGATTCAGGTGGACGACACTCCTGGAGGAGAGTTGCAGTGGATCATCACCGCTGACTTGAGGGGCAAGATGGAGCCTCCCACCTCGGAGAGGATCCTCTTCTCCTTCCGCGAGAGCAACTGGCTCGACGGACTCGCACGTGGCCTTCAGGAGGCACTTGCGCGCCTTTGGACAGAACGTGGTCCGCATCCTCGCGCGCCGCGCATCTCGCGAGGCGTGATGCCATGGGAGTGCCCATGGAGCTGCAGCCGCACCCGGAGTTGAGGCACCATGCTGAGCACCTGGACTTCATGCTCTACCAGACTCAGAAGGACCTCGACGCCACTCGCGCTTACGCGAACCAGACCCATGCTCACATCATCGAGCAGGGTGAGGCGATCAAGCTACTCAACAACGACCGCAAGAGCCTTCGCCAGCAGCATGCCAAGAAGGACGCTACGATTGTGCGCCTTCGCGCCAAGATCGCAGCACTTGAGGCCACTGTCAAGGCCCAGGAGGATCAGCTCAGAGAGATGGAGGATGACGATAGAGGTATTGACCTTCAGGGAGGAGGAGCCTTCCTGAGCGACAACGACGACTTTGAGGAGGACGAGTTCACCGAGGAGGAGGACTACGAGTTCCTGGAGGCAGGACCTGACGACTTCGTCCCGATCGATGTTGAGGATGAGGAGTAGTTGCACTAGTTTCACTTATGTAGGTGTGAGTTGTATCCCGCCCTTTGTATCGTAGCATGAGAATGGTTCTTAAAACCATGGTAGTATGTGTGTGTTAGCTTGTACTATGTGATGAATGAATGAATGTTATGTTTGTCAAGAAAAGATTACAAGTTTCAAATGTTTTCAAACTTACCCAAAATAAACCATAGAATGTTCCCTCTTATCTCATGATCTTCTATATCTTCAGATGGCCCCTCCCAATCACACCAATGACGCAATGATGCAACTGCTGCAAACCCTACTTGCCGACAGGGAGACAGAAAGAGCCGAACGCCAAGCCAACATCACCGCCTTGCAGAACATTGCAAACCAAGGCCATGGAAATCATGACCACCCCGGATCCAAGCTCAAGAACTTCCAGAACACCAACCCTCCGGTGTTTAGCAAGACGGAGGAACCCCTCGACGCCGATGACTGGCTCCAGACTATGGAGAACAACTTGGAAGTAGCTGGAGTGGAAGCCAACGAGAAGGTCTTGTTTGCAACCCACTATCTCGCTGGACCAGCCCGCGCTTGGTGGACAAGCACCCGTGCCATGAACGGAGGTCAATTCATGACTTGGGAGGATTTCAAGCTCAAGTTCAGCAAGTACCATGTACCCCCGGGTCTTATCAAAAAGATGAGGGATGAGTTCCGTGAATTGAAGCAAGGTCGCATGACGGTGGTAGAATGCCGCGACAAGTTTCTTACACTGTCAAGGTACGCCCCTGATGAGACCGACACCGTTGAGAAGAGGAAGGAGAGGTTCTGAACGGACTGCATGACGAGGCCAGTTGTCCTCATCAACATTCCCTTCGCCCAGACCTTGAAGCCCTTGTTGACTCCGCCATCCAGATGGAGGGCAAGCTGAACCAAGCCAATGAAAACCGCAAGCGCCGCATGATGAATCAAAGTGGGTCTAGCAATGCCCAGAAGTATCGCCCCAGCTCAAGTGGAGGTTTCACTCCAAGAAACAACAACAAACCCCCGATGCAGAACTCGCGCCCCGGTTATCAGAACCGGAGTGGAGGAAACTCCAAACCGGGAGGCTACAACAACAACTACAACAACAACAACAACTACAACCGCGCTCCGCCCGCCCCAACAACAACAACAACAATACCAACACCGCTCCCAGAACTGGAAGCAACGCCGTCCCCGTTGCGACCAAGGACAAGGCCACCATCACTTGCTATGAGTGTGGTGTAGTGGGGCACTACTCCAACGAGTGTCCCAAGCGACTTGCCAAGCTCGCCGGCAACACCGTAGCACCTGCTCAGCAGCAACGCCGTGTCTCCACCGGCAAGAAGTTCGCCCCAACAACCCCAATAACCGCAACGGCCGTCTCTACCACATGAGCGCCGAAGAAGCCCAGGAAGCACCAGATGTTGTACTGGGTATGTTTTCTGTCAACCACATCCCTGCTAGAGTATTGTTTGATTCCGGAGCATCTCATTCTTTTGTCACCGAAGACTTTGCATCAACAAGTAAAATTCAACCCCTCAGTTTGAAGCATGTTATGATAGTTCAAATTCCCGGATCAACCACCAAAGCCAGAAAATTTTGCAAAAATGTACCTATCAAAATCCATGATGTAGATCTATGCCAATCTAATCATTCTGGGAACCAAAGGTTTGGAAGTCGTCCTAGGAATGGACTGGATGTCCAAGCACAATGGATTGATAGACTGTGCCAAGAAAGCCATAACCATGACCAGCAGCACGGGTATCGTAGTAGAACATGTCTCTGAAAGACTACCCAGAAAATTCACCTGCAACCAAAGTGTATCCAAGCCAACTCTGGATCAAATCAGGGTCGTTTGTCGCTACCCTGATGTGTTTCCGGATGATCTACCCGGTATGCCCCCGGATCGGGATATCGAGTTCATCATCGAGTTAATCCCCGGAACTGGACCCATAGCCCAGAGAGCCTACAGCATGAACGCAGCAGAGCTTGTGGAGCTGAAGAAACAAATAGATGATATGTTAGCCAAAGGTCTGATTAGACCTAGTGCATCCCCCTGGAGATCCCCAGTTTTGTTTGTGGACAAGAAGGATGGTGCAAATCGTTTATGTACGGACTATCGTAAGCTTAACGATGTCACCATAAAAAACAAATACCCCTTACCCAAGATAGAAGACTTGTTTGATCAACTCACCGGAGCCAGAGTTTTCTCCAAGATAGACCTTAGAACCGGTTATCATCAGCTGAAGATCCGAGCCACCGACATTCCAAAAACTGCATTCACCACCAGATATGGGTTGTATGAGTACAACGTCATGTCGTTTGGACTAACCAATGCCCCCGCTTATTTCATGAATCTCATGAATAAGATCTTCATGAACTTCTTGGACAAGTTTGTCGCTGTCTTCATCGATGACATCCTTGTGTACTCCAAGTCCGAAGAGGAACATGAACAGCATTTGGAGACTGTCCTAGAAACCCTTAGGCACCACCAGTTGTATGCCAAGTTCAGCAAGTGTGAGTTTTGGTTGGAAGAAGTTGGATTCCTGGGACACATCTTGTCTGCGGGAGGAATTGCCGTAGATCCCGCCAAGATCAAAACTGTTATGGAATGGCAAGCCCCAACCACACAAACCGAAGTCCGTGCTTTTCTTGGATTAGCCGGATATTACCGCAGATTTGTAGAAGGCTTTTCGAGCATCGCTCGACCAATGACCCTTGTTGAGAAGGACAAGAAGTTTGAGTGGACCGATAAATGTGAAGAGAGCTTTCAACAGCTCAAGAGTAGACTGACCACAGCCCCAATCCTGATCATGCCAGACATCACCAAGCCCTTCGATGTATATTGCAACGCCTCCAAGACTGGTCTTGGATGTGTGCTTATGCAAGAAGGCAAAGTTGTATCCTACCTTTCAAGACAGCTAAAGCAACATGAATAGAACTACCCAACACATGACCTCGAGCTTGCAGCCGTGGTCCTAGCCTTGAAAGTTTGGCGTCATTACCTCATGGGTAATCGATGCGAGATCTACTCCGACCACAAGAGCCTGAAATATATCTTCACCCAGAAGGAGCTGAATATGAGACAACGCCGATGGATCGAATTGATCAAGGATTACGACATGGAGATTCACTACCACCCCGCAAGGCCAATGTGGTAGCGGATGCTTTGAGTCGACTGCATGTGGTTGAACTCCATGCTCGCCTTGAACAGCCCAGCTTGCATCAAGAGTTTGAGCAGTAGAACTTGTTAGTGAAGGATTCCTAGCGTGAAAGCTGCAACCCACCTTGGTTAGCGGATCAAGGAAGCCCCGAAGGACCGCTTCATGGAATCAAGAAACAAATAGCCGCAGGAAAAGCCCCCAGATTCACCGTTGATGAAGCCGGAGTTCTTTGGTACAAAGCATCTGCATACCATCGGACTCGGACTTGAAGCAAGTCATCCTGCCCAGAAGCCCATACACTTTACTCAATCCACCCAGGAGGTACCAAGATGTATCAAGACTGAAGGAGCAGTGTGGCATGGAATGAAGAGAGAAATCGGCGGCTACATCGCCAAGTGTACATCTGTCGAGAGTCAAGGCGAACATCAACGACCCGCCGGACTGCTACAACCACTGCCAGAATGGAAGTGGGACTCCGTAGGAATGGACTTTATCACCGGACTGCCCAAATCCGTAAAGGCAATGATTCAATATGGGTAGTTGTTGATAGATTGACCAAAGTCGCCCATTTCATCGCCGTCAGACCTACCAAGGCCAAAGTTAGCTGCAGTACACATCTCGGGAATAGTCGCCACGGAACCCCGGGGGTCGTAGTGTCGGATAAGGATCACAGTTCACCTCAAGATTCGGCGAAAGTGCATGAAGGACTAGGAACCCGTCTGAATTTCAGCACCGCCTATCACCCTCGGACTGACGGACGAGTGAGAGAGTCAACCGAATCTGGAGGACATGCTGAGAGCATGTGTACTCGAATATGGATCCAAATGGGAAGACTGCTTGCCTTATGCAAAATTCTCGTACAACAACAGCTATCAAGCTAGCCTACAGATGGCCCCCTTTGAAGCCTTGTACGGAAGGAAATGCCGTACCCCCCTGAACTGGTCGGAAGTCGGAGAAAGCCAAGTTTTTAGCCCAGATGTTCTTCGTGAAGCCGAAGAGAAAGTGCACAAGATTCGCGATGTCGTCGTGGCGAACGAGCAGATGCCATGGGATGGCTTAAGTTGGGGCCGAATGGGCGCTAGAGGATTCGGGGGAGGGTTTGCGACTAGATGGGATGAACTTCCGGATGCTTTCCTCAAGAACACAACCAAAGGTCGGTATGCAAGAAGAGAGAGACAAGAGGAAGAACTCTTTACTAGATCGCTTGCTTCATTGATCTCAACATGATTACAGGTTCTTGGATACAGGTTCTATCGTCTAATCTCCTCTGTGGACACGCGCCCGTATGAGGCAGTGCCCCCTCTCCTTATATAGGGGAGAGGGTGGCTTACAGAACAAGAAACCCTAATGGCATCTTTGACTGGACAAACTACTTTACAAAGCTACTTTAATCATAGATGACGCCGGAGTCTTCTTTAATCAGGGACGTCCTCCGGCTTCTTTCAGCGTCACCTCTCTCTTTGGCGCCAGGGCTTCGATTAAAGCCACTTTGCTTAGCTCATCCTTGTCTTCTTGCTCTGAAGAGAATCTTTGACCAGTCCTGCCAGGCCCTTCCCTCCGGTATCTTCTTTACCGGGTTCCGGTATACCCCTCTTGGGGATACCGGCTTAGCTTCACTTAGCCCAAACTCTTACCTTTGTGTTCCGGTTAGAATATTAAACCGGTATCTTGATGGCTCAAACCATCCGGTTTGGCATGCCTTTGGCATACAGGTCATCCCCCAACATTAGTCCCCGAAGCTGGTATAGTCTGGAAGTTCTATCCTACAGACCATGCCAGGTTTTCATGTTTTTAGGATACCGGTTTAATCTCTCCGGCTTTGAACTTGGATCCGGCATCTTTGCCCTTATTCGTCTTTTCTCTCCTTGCAAGGTATTCCCCGGCATCTCTTTTCTCCGGTATCATTCGCATTTACTCTTTCCTCGGCGTCGAGAATATCTCGGGCCCCGCGGTGACATGCGCACTGTTAACTGAGCGCGCCAGTGTCAGTTGTCACTTCGCCGACTCCCGCGCGTTCATTAAATGCACCACTGCGGATCCCACTAGCCACTTCGGATCTGTGTGTGCCTCCGTGTGGCTTCTTATTTTCTGCGTGTACTTCCTCGTACGTGGCGGCCCGTGGTGCGAACCGTCGCGGCCTGCGAACAACCGCCGTGTGGCGGTTTCGGCCCACCTTCTCTCTTCTTTATAAGGAGAACCGCCCCTTCTTCTTCCTCTTCTTGCATTCCCCAACCTTCGCGCATAGTACTCCTCGCCTTCTACGCCTTCGCCGCTCTTCGTCCGCCGTCGTTCGCTTGAGCTCTGTCGCCCGGCGAACTCACGCCGCTTTTCCGCCGGTCCTCGCCGTGCGGAAATCTTCCGCAGCACCTCCGTCGCGACCGCAGCATTCTTGCTTCTTCGCGCCCGTTCCCGCTTCGCCGTCGACGGTGTACGTCGGCGACCGTAGGCCCGCTCCTTCGCCGGTGAAAGTCCTCTCCAGCGACCGCACCGCCTCAGGTTAGTACCAATCTCACTTTGCTTGCGCTTTGCTCGTTTTCTAGATCTTGGGTCGACACTTTCTTCCCTTTTTCTTTGATTTTCTTCTTACTCGTAGATCTTCGCGCGGGGTTCAAGTGTGGGATTTCTGTTTTTTCACCCCTAGAACAATGTCCAGTGAGGAATCTTCCTCTGCCTCTTCTTCTGCTTCCTCTTCCGGTAGCCGGAGTAGGCAAGCTTCCAGTAGATCTACGGCCTCAGATCCGATGGATACCGATTCTGGCAGCCAGCAGGAATCCGGTAGCCATCAAGAATCCGGTAGCTCTAGCCAAGCTTCCGGCGCCGAGCCTTCCCCTATCACCCGTGGAGCCTGGATGGGCTCCAATGTTACCGAATTTGAGATCGACTGGCTTTACCGGTCTCGGAGGATTCCAGAAGGAGTATCTTGCCGGCTTCCCGGTGACGAGATCGTACCGGTGCTCCAGCCCGGTGAACACGTTGTTTTCTTGCTCATTTTGAGCGTGGCTTCGGCCTTCCTGCCTCACCTTTTTTCCGGGAGTTCTTAGATTTCTATGAACTCCAACCTCATCACCTTCCTGGCAATGCCATCTTTACCTTTCCTGCTATGCCAGCCTTCATGGAGGCCTACATCGGCATTCGTCCCGCTCGTGAGACGTTTGCCCGCTTCTTTTCTCTGCGGATTAATTCCGTTCAGGGCAAGGAAATTCCTAAGCCCAAGCCGCCTGTGGAGTGCGGGTCCTGCATCGTTGGCTCCTGCCAGGGGAGCCCTTTCTTTAAGTTCATCGGCCTCGAGTCCTGCCGCGCCTGGCAAGGAACTTTCTTCTACGTGAAGAACAACGGCCGCGCGAATCTCATTGATCTTCCGCCGTTCAAAGTGGGGCCTCCCAGTAGAGCCAACTGGAGCTATAACCCGAAGACGGATCACATCGAAACCAACCGGGTGGTACGCTTCATGGCCACTTTGAAGAAGGAGACCAACATCTGCTCGGATGATATCATCCGCACTTTTATTTCGCGCCGGGTGCTTCCTCTCAAGCGCCGGGTGCATAGGATGAGCGAGACATACGGTCCTGGCGATCCCACCAAGATCACAGGCCGTCCAGCCCAGCAGAAGGACGTCGTCGCAAGGCTAGGCGATCTGCCAAACTGCCATGCCGTTTGCGGGAATGGGGCCTCCTTCCCTCAGCACTACTAACCCTCCGACCCAAGAAGTAAGAGATTACGCAATTAGGGTTGGTTTTGCCGGTAACTTTTTGCTCTTGTTAACCCTCTTTTTTCGTGTTTCAGGCCAGGACCGCTTCCCTCATTCAAGCAGACGGCGTGGGATCTGCGTGAAGCGCGCCCTTGACTCCGTCGACCCGGATCCTTACATTTTTGGGAAGGATCTGAAGATGGGCAAGACCCCACCTCGCGCCTTGGAGGTCTCCGCCGAAGCCAACCGGTTCTTCGGATGATCTGACCATGCTTGAGGTATTTTTCTTTTCCGGTTTCTTCTTCTTCTTTCATTGTTGCTTTTTCGCGAATCGCTTCTTAGCCATTTTTAACTCATAGGTCCATGAGCACGCGCCGCCCTTGCGCGCCGAGGCCGGCTCCGAGTTTGTGGACAAACTCATGGCCCAGAGCCAAAAGAACAAGATCTTGGCATCGATGCCGAGTTCGATCAGGCCCTCCTCCAGCGCTTCCGGGAGCCTTGGGGGAGAAGGAAGTGGGCATCGCATCGCTACGAGGCGCAAGCGGATGCCCGCCTCGGGTAAGTTTCTTGTTTTCTTGCTTGCCTCTTTTGCCAAGTTCTTTTTCCGGTTGCTTTTCTCCAACATTTTTTTCTTTCTTTTCTCACCTGCGCTCAGCAGCTTGGCTCAAGGCCGGCGGGCTCTGGAAGGTTCGCAAGGACCACAACCCCTCCTCCTCGCTCAAGCCTGGCACCATCCGGTGGGCTCACACCTCTGCCTCCCTCTCAAGGCACAACAAGTTGGGCGTGCGGCCCCTACACCGCGAACACCGCACGGAGGAGGATCTTTCCTTCCTCCAGAAAACCAGGATCGGCAGCCGCCGGCGCCGAGGAAGCTGCCGGGCGGGCGGAGCCTTCGGCTCCTCCCGTCCTTGAAAAGAAGACAACTTCCGGCCGGAAACTTCCGTGCCGGAAAGTTCCAACTTGGGTGGTGCCCCTAGCGCACCCCCTTCTCCAAGAACTACTCCAACGCCGCCACCGGATGCGCCTCGCCCCAAACCTGCCGGGGCTGCTCCAACTGCGCCGCCGCCCAAGCTCTCCAAGCTAGTCAAGGGGAAGGCGACGGCCTCCAAGGCCCCTTCCGGTGGACAGCAGCCCTTGGTGCTGCATGTCTCCAAGGCCGCCAGCGACTTGCTCGGCCGCATCACTGAGTTCCGGCGCGGGGGCCGGGAGCTGGGGCATCTGCTGCCCTATGCCCAGCAATGGAACGCCGCGGATGTGACCCGGGCGACCCACGGCGTGGGCAAGGACAGGCAGCCGTTGCCAGACCCTGCTGGGGACCGATGCTCCGAGGAGCATTTCATGCGGCTCCGCCGAGCCGTGAAGGAGCTCGACAACGCGTGGTTTGACTCCACGAATAATCTGAGGGTAAGTTTCCAGCACTCTTTTCAACTTTTGCCGGTTCCCTTACTTTTCTTTCTATCTTTTCTTCAGTTTCATGCCGGTTTCTCTCTTGTCTATCTTCCCAGTCCCCGAGTTTTGTGGTGAGAGCGCAGCTTTTAGCACAAAACTTTAACTTAAAAACCTTAGGCATTGCCGGTCCCGAGTTTGGGTTAAGAACCTTGTTCTTAGCGAAACTTTACTTAAAACGCGCAAAACTAGCATTGCCGTCCCGAGTTCCGGGTTAAGAACCTTGTTCTTAGCGCAAAACTTAGCTTAAAAACGCGCAAAACTAGCACTCCAGTCCCGAGTTTCGGGTTAAGAACCTTGTTCTTAGCGCAAAACTTAGCTTAAGCGCGAAACTTGCATCGGTCCGAGTTTCGGGTTAAGAACCTTGTTCTTCGCGCAAAACTTAGTTAATCTTTTTTCTTGTGACTCACGGTGACGCTCGGAAGGTCCTCTTTGAGGAGCTATGGAAGCATCGGGACCTCGGTGAGCACATGATAAGTGCCAGGTAAGTTTTTGTACCACCGGCATCTTCTTACCGGAAGCCTTTTTCCTCCTAACATTTATAATTTTTGCTTAACAGTGATCCCGGAAGCTTCCATTGAGGCTCTCAAAGGAGCAGCTCGCCGCCGCCCAACGTACAATTTTCCTCTTTCCTGTTGGCTTTTCTTTTCATCTTAACCAGCACAATTTTGTTAACACCTTCTTTTCCGGGTTTCAGGGGAGAAGGACCAGCTCATCCGGCAGCATCAGGAGGCGCCCAGAAGACCAGCTACCGGGAGCTCAAGTCCCAGCTTCATCCAGTGGGGCTTGATCATGCAAGGCTCTCAAGCTGACGCATGCGGCCAAGATGCATGAGGCACTTGAAGATGCCGGCAACTCCAACATGGTGTTGGAGGCTGAGCTGGAGGAGCTGGCCAAAGCCCGGAAGGCTGCCGAGGAAAAAGCTGCGCGGCTGGAGGCGGAGCAGAAGGAGTACGACCGGCTGGTCGTGCAAACTGACGCACACGCCTACCGTAAGTCCTTTCCTTTTGCACTTTCCGATTACTGCCCACAAGCCTTTTTTCTTCCGATCGCATTTTCTTTTCGTTGTCTTTCCTTCCGGTTGCATTTTCTTTCGGATTCCTTTCCTTAGCCTTTTTCTTTCTTTGCACAGGCCTCTTCCCGGACTCTCAGAGTTTGCTGTCAAGAAGGTTGACGAGCACCGCACTGCCCAGGCCCAAGAGAATCTTGGCGTGCCATGGACCCCCTATGACCATCTGGTCGCGCTGAACGCACGGGTGTCTCACATGCGCGCCATAGATCGCAACCTGTCGACATTCCTGATGTAGCTACCCAGCTCTTCAGGACTCTGTGGCCTGGCGAGGAGGTGCCGGATACTTTCTCGCTGATCGACGACGCCTTAAGGGTGCCGGCGGGGAGGATCCGCGAGTGGCAGGCCTCGCTGCCCGCGGAGCAGGAGCAGATTCTGCACTCCGCGTCGCCTGCTCATGGTATCCGGAGCTGAACTTGGACGCCCTCACCGGAGTGCGCGAAGGCGCGGAAACCGATTTGGACCCGATTCTCACCGCTAAGCGGCAGGATCGCGCGTACCACATCGCGGAGTACGCCGACATGCGCACCTTCATCCCTCCCCCTCCTGACGAGGAGGAGGATGAAGCCGAGGAGGAGCCTCTGGGCGATGCCGGTGCTGGCGATGCCCCTCCTGAAGCCCCCGCTGCCTGATCATCTACTTGCTTGAAAATTTACCTGTGTTATGCTCTTTGGTCCTGCTTATCTCAAAACAATGTCCCGTTAAATTCTACCCCGGTATGCCGGGGTTTATGATGTAAAACTCTAAGTTCGCTTTTGGTTGCCGTACAACAGTTTATGCCGGTAAGTTATACCGGTAGTTAATTATCTTAAGTTTGCCTTAACATATTTGCTTTTGGTTTTGCTTTTATCCTGCACTGCAAAGATTTCCAAATTGTTTCTGCATCCAATTCGATGCACACTTGGTTCTTTTGCCTTGGCTTTGCCTGCCTTCTCTGGGCGTTCTTTGGCATATGAGCACAAGGTTCTTTCACCAAACAAGCATTTTCTTGAACTTAGAAATAACTTCGAAATTTTGCAAAAACCGGTTTAACCGGGGTTAGTTAATCTTTCCGGATTGTTGTTCCCTTTCTCTTCCGCGATTCGCGTGCTTAGTTGCTACCGGTTTATCTTGCTTGCCATGAAGCGGTTTTGCGGATAGCAGCGAAGACTCCGGTAGGTTTAGCACGCTACTAAACCGGAAAGAAAAATGTTCAACAACAACCGGTGAACTGAAAAAATAAACAGGTTGCATGCAACTTAGGTTGGGGTAGTCCCCGAGATTCATTTGAGGTTCCGACATCTTTTATTCATAGCATATAAGGTACAAAAAGGAACTTCTTACTCCACAACTTCAAGAGTAGAAAGGACGCAACAGAGCTACGTTCCATGGACGCTTGCTCTCCTCTCCGGACCTGTCCGCCTTTCCTTTTTTCCACTCCTATGCATCGATCAAGTAGTATGCATCATTGTGAAGCACTTTGCTCACAATGAAGGGACCTTCCCATGGTGGTGAGAGCTTATGCCGGCCTTCAGTGCGCTGCACTAGGCGTAGCACCAGATCTCCTTCCCGGAAAACTCTCGGGTTAACCTTCCGGCTATGATAGCGTCTGAGGTTTTGCTGGTAAATGGCTGTTCTTGCCAAAGCCAACTCTCTCGCTTCTTCTAGCAAGTCCACATCATTTTCTCTGGCCTCTTTGACCTCTTGCTCAGTATAGAGCTGTACCCTTGGTGAATCATGAATGATGTCAGTTGGTATGACTGCTTCTGCTCCGTATACCATGAAGAATGGAGTGTACCCGGTGGACCGGTTTGGAGTTGTTCTTATGCTCCACAACACTGATGGTAGCTCATCGAGCCAACACCCGGTGACTTTTCCACTGCTTCAATGAGCCTTGGTTTGATACCGGAAAGTACCAAAGCATTCATTCTTTCCACTTGGCCATTGCCTTGTGGGTGTGCCACTGAGCACAAATCCAACCGGATGTTGTTGTCCTCACAAAACCTTTTGAACTCACCTTGAGCAAAGTTGGTCCCATTGTCAGTGATGATGCTGTGCGGGTATCCATACCGCAAAATGACATCTTTCAAGAACTTCACCGCTGTGTGCCCATCACACTTTGCGATAGGTTTCACTTCTAGCCACTTGGTGAATTTATCAACCATAACCAAGATGTGAGTCATGCTGCTCCTTGCAGTTTTGAATGGACCAACCATATCGAGGCACCAAACGGCAAACGGCCAAGTTAGCGGTATTGTTTTTAAACCGGATGCTGGGGTATGATTTTGCTTGGCGTACCTCTGGCACCCGTTGCATTTTCTTACTAAATTCCAAAGCAGTGGGCCAATAGAACCCATGCCGGAATACTTTTGCTACCAGCGCCCTTGATGAAGCATGATGCCCACATTCTCCTTGGTGAATCTCCTCAAGCATTTCTTTCCCTTCTTCCGGTTCCACACATCTTTGAAGGACACCGGTAACGCTTCTCTTGTACACCTCACCATTGATGAATGTATATGCTTTGGACCTTCTTTGGATTCTCCTTGATTCATTTTCGTCATCGGCAAGGTGCCGTTGATCAGGAATTCCTTAATAGGTTTAACCCACGACGGTATCTCTCGAACCAGAAACACCGGTGCATCTATCTCCATGCTATCCACCAGCATCATTTCTTCCGGTATGGGTACGGCAGTCCCCGAGCTTGCCGGAGCAGTCCCCGAGTTTACCGGTGCAGTCCCCGGGTTTCCTTCATCAATGTCCATGGGTACTACATGCGATTCCGGTACGAAAATTGATTCCGATTCTGGGCTTGGTTTGATTGATGGTACTCTTAAGTGTTCCAAGGCTATTCCGGGAGGAATTTCCTGCCTAGATGAGCCTAGCTTGGACAAAGCATCCGCGGGTTTTCTGCCCTTGGCACATGGTGAAACTCACAGCCCTCAAGAAGCCGGCAATCTTTTGCACGTGAAACCTGTACAAAGCCATGTTTGCATCCTTTGCGTCCCAATCTCCGGAACATTGCTGCACCACAAGATCGAATCTCCATAGCAAATGATCCGGTGCGCACCGATTTCTTTTGCGACCTTTAATCCATGGATCAAGGCCTCATATTCAGCGACATTGTTTGATGCCCTGAAATGCACTTGCAAAACATACCGGAGATGATCTCCTTTTGGCGAGGTAAGCACCACACCAGCACCTAGACCCTCTTTGAGTTTGGATCCATCAAAGTGCATTTTCCAGTATTCTATCTTCTGATCCGGCTTGTATTGCATCTCCGCCCAATCGACGAGGAAATCAGCCAAAGCCTGTGACTTTATGGCATCTCTCCTTTCGTACACTGGTACATATGGTGATATCTGGATTGCCCACTTTGCAATTCTTCCGCTAGCGTCCTTGTTGCACATGATATCGGAGATTGGTGCTTCACTCACCACTTTCATGGGGTGTTCTTCAAAGTAATGCTTGAGCTTTGTGGCGGCCATGTACACGCCATAAGTCATCTTTTGGAAGTGAGGGTAGTTTTGTTTTGAGAGAGAGCACCTCGCTCAGGTAGTATACCGGCCTCTGGCGGTTTTTCCTTCCTCTTCTCTTTCAACCACAACCACTACGCTCACAACCTGGTTTGTTGCTGCTATGTATAATAGCATAGGCTCTTTTTCTAGAGGTGAAGCCAGTATAGGTGCTGTAGCCAACATAGTTTTCAGCTCTTTAAACGCTGCGTCTGCCTGAGGGGTCCACACGAAAGTGTCAGATTTTTTCATGAGAGCATAGAGTGGCAGAGCTTTTTCTCCCAACCTGCTTATGAACCGGCTTAGCGATGCCAAGCTACCGGTAAATTTTTGCACGTCTTTTAGATCGCGCGGTATTGTCATTCTTTCGATTGCCCGGATTTTTACCGGATTCACCTCAATGCCCCGGCTTGATACGAGAAAACCAAGCAACTTGCTGGCTGGAACACCGAAGGTACACTTTGCCGGATTGAGCTTCATCCGGAACCTTCTTAAGTTATCAAATGTTTGCCGGAGGTCATCAATTAAGGTTTCTTTACCTTAGTTTTTACCACAACATCGTCCACATACACTTGCACATTCTTTCCGATTTGATCAAACAAGCATTTTTGCATACAGTGCTGGTACGTGATGACCCACAAGTATAGGGGATCGCAGCAGTCTTCGCGGGTAGTATAACCCAATTTATTGATTTGACACAAGGGAGACAAAGAACACTTGAAGCCTTAACAGTTGTCAATTCAGCTGCACCTGGAAACAGGACTTGCTCGCAAGAGTTTATCGATAGTAACAGGTTTTAGCAAGAGGCAGTAGTGAAATAACAACGTGAGTAACAAAGACAGCAGTAGTGATTATAGTAAATAGCAGGATTAAAATACTGTAGGCACGGGGACGGATGACGGGCGTTGCATGGATGAGAGAAACTCATGTAACAATCATAGCAGGGCATTTGCAGATAATAATAATACGGTGTCCAAGTACAAAGCAATCAATAGGCATGTGTTCCAATTATAGTAGTACGTGCTCGCAATGAGAAACTTGCACAACATCTTTTGTCCTACCAGCCGGTGGCAGCCGGGCCTCAAGGGAAACTACTGGATATTAAGGTACTCCTTTTAATAGAGTACCGGAGCAAAGCATTAACACTCCGTGAACACATGTGATCCTCACATCACTACCATTCCCTCCGGTTGTCCCGATTTCTGTCACTTCGGGGCCATCGGTTCCGGACAGCGACATGTGTATACAACTTGCAGGTAAGATCAATAAACAATGAATATCATGATGAAACAATAACATGTTCAGATCTGAGATCATGGCACTCGGGCCCTAGTGACAAGCATTAAGCATAACAAGTTGCAACAATATCATCAAAGTACCAATTACGGACACTAGGCACTATGCCCTAACAATCTTATGCTATTACATGACCAATCTCATCCAATCCCTACCATCCCCTTCAGCCTACAGCGGGGGAATTACTCACATGGATGGGGGAAACATGGCTGGTTGATGTAGAGGCGTTGGCGGTGATGATGGCGATGATCTCCTCCAATTCCCGTCCCGGCGGAGTGCCAAACGGAGACTTCTGGCTCCCGAGACGGAGTTTCGCGATGTGGCGGCGTTCTGGAGGGTTCTGGCGACTTCGACTTCTCTCCGTGCGTTTTAGGTCGAGGCCGATAAGTAGTCCGAAGGAGGGCGTCGGAGGCCGGCCGAGGCCACACCATAGGGCCGCGCGGGCCCCCCCTCCAACGTATCGATAATTTCTTATGTTCCATGCCACATTATTGATGTTATCTACATGTTTTATGCACACTTTATGTCATATTCGTGCATTTTACGGAACTAACCTATTAACAAGATGCCGAAGTGCCGTTGTTTTCTTATTTTTGGTTTCGAAATCCTAGTAAAGAAATATTCTCGAATTGGACGAAATCAACGCCCGGGTTCCTATTTTGCCGGAAGCATCCAGAACACCCGAGAGCCACAGGGAGGGGGCACAGGCCCACCAAACCCTAGGCCGGCGCGGCCGGGGGGGCCGCGCCCCCTATGGTGTGGGCACCCGACCCTCCCTGCGCCGCCTCTTCGCCTATTTAAAGCCTCCGTCGTGAAAACACGTACGTTCGAGAAACCCACGAAACCTTCGAGAGCCGCCGCCATCGCGAAGCCAAGATCGGGGGACAGGAGTCTCTGTCCGCACGGCCGGCAGGGGAAGTGCCCCCGGAAGGCTTCTCCATCGACACCGCTGCCATCTCCACCGCCATCTTCATCACCTCTGCCTCCCATGAGGAGGGAGTAGTTCTCCATCGAGGCTCGGGGCTGTACCGGTAGCTATGTGGTTCATCTCTCTCCTATGTGCTTCAATACAATAATCTCATGAGCTGCCTTACATGATTGAGATTCATATGATGATGCTTGTAATCTAGATGTCATTATGCTAGTCAAGTGAGTTTTACTTATGTGATCTCCGGAGACTCCTTGTCCCACGTGTGTAAAGGTGACAATGTGTGCACCGTGTGGGTCTCTTAGGCTATATTTCACAGAATACTTATTCACTGTTGAATGGCATAGTGAGGTGCTTATTTATATCTCTTTATGATTGTAATGTGTTTGTATCACAATTTATCTATGTGCTACTCTAGCAATGTTATTAAAGTAGTTCTATTCCTCCTGCACGATGTAATGGTGACAGTGTGTGCATCTGTGTTAGTACTTGGCGTAGGCTATGATTATGATCTCTTGTAGATTATGAAGTTAACTATTGCTATGATAGTATTGATGTGATCTATTCCTCCTACATATGCATGAAGGTGACAGTGTGCATGCTATGTTAGTACTTGGTTTAGTCTTTTGATCTATCTTACACTATAAGGTTACTTAAATATGAACATTTAATTGTGGAGCTTGTTAACTCCGGCATTGAGGGTTCGTGTAATCCTACGCAATTTGTTCATCATCCAACAAGAGTGTAGAGTATGCATTTATCTATTCTGTTATGTGATCAATGTTGAGAGTGTCCACTAGTGAAAGTGTAATCCCTAGGCCTTGTTCCTAAATACTGCGTTACTACTGCTTGTTTACTGTTTACTGTGTTACTTGCTCCAAATACTACCATCAACTACACGCCACAAGCTATTTTCTGGCACTGCTATTGCTCATATATATTTATACCACCTGTATTTCACTATTCGCGAACTAGTGCACCTATTTGGTGTGTTGGGGACACAAGAGACTTCTTGCTTTGTGGTTGCAGGGTTGCATGAGAGGATATCTTTGACCTCTTCCTCCTGAGTTCGATAAACCTTGGGTGATCCACTTAAGGAAAACTTGCTGTTCTACAAACCTCTGCTCTTGGAGGCCCAACACTGTCTACAAGAAAGGAGGAAGTAGACATCAAGCTATTTTACGGCGCCGTTGCCGGGGGAGGAAAGGTAAAAGGTACTCACACTCGGATCTCGGCTACTAAGCTATTTTCCGGCGCCGTAAGTACTCAAAGCTATTTCCTTTAGATCCTGCAATTGCATCTTTTTGTTTCTTGTTTACACTAGTTTGGCATAATGGACAAGAATGAGCTTCTTATGCTATTTCCTGATTTAAAACATGGATTGTTTGATGCGAAAATTAAAAAACCTATGGAATCTTATTTGCATGCTGGTAGTAATATTAGTATGAACGCTTTGAACACCATTGTTGATAATAATATAGAAAGTTCTAAGCTTGGGGAAGCTGGTTTTCATGATCTTTTTAGTCCCCCAAGCATTGAGGAGAAAATTTTCTTTGATGATACTTTGCCTCCTATTTATGATGATTATAATGATAGTGGTCTTTTGGTGCCACCTACTATGGAGAGTAAATTTTGTTGTGATTATACTATGCCTCCTACACTTGATGAGAATAATAATGATAGCTACTTTGTTGAATTTGCTCCCACTACAACTAATAAAATTGATTATGCTTATGTGGAGAGTAATAATTTTATGCATGAGACTCATGATAAGAATGCTTTATGTGATAGTTATATTGTTGAGTTTGCTCATGATGCTACTGAAAGTTATTATGAGAGAGGAAAATATGGTGGTAGAAATTTTCATGTTACTAAAACACCTCTCTATATGCTTAAAATCTTGAAGTTGAGCTTGTCTAGTTTTTCTATGCTTGTTGCATTATGCTTCTTGAATTTGTTTATTTACAAGATTCCTTTGCATAGGAAGCATGTTAGACTTAAATGTGTTTTGAATTTGCCTCTTGATGCTCTCTTTTGCTTCAACTACTATTTCTTGCGAGTGCATCATTAAAACTGCTGAGCCCATCTTAATGGCTATAAAGAAAGAACTTCTTGGGAGATAACCCATGTGTTATTTTGCTACAATACTTTGTTTTATATTTGTGTCTTGGAAGTTGTTTACTACTGTAGCAACCTCTCCTTATCTTAGTTTTGTGTTTTGTTGTGCCAAGTGAAGCCTCTAATCGAAGGTTGATACTAGATTTGGATTTCTGCGCAGAAACAGATTTCTATCTGTCACGAATCTGGGCTGTTTTCTCTGTAGAAAAATCAGACAAATATGCCAATTTACGTGCGTGTTCCTCAGATATGTACGCAACTTTCATTAGTTTTGAGTTTTCTGATCTGAGCAACGGAAGTATTTATTAAAAATTCGTCTTTGCGGACTGTTCTGTTTTGACAGATTCTGCCTTTTATTTCGCATTGCTTCTTTCGCTGTGTTGGGTGGATTTCTTTGTTCCATTACCTTCCAGTAGCTTTGAGCAATGTCCAGAAGTGTTAAGAATGATTGTGTCACCTCTGAACATGTGAGTTTTTGATTATGTACTAACCCCTCTAATGAAGATTATGAGAAGTTTGGTGTGAAGGAAGTTTTTCAAGAGAGGAGGATGATATACTATGATCAAGAAGAGTGAAAGCTCTAAGCTTGGGGATCCCCCGGTGGTTCACCCCTGCATATATCAAGAAGACTCAAGCGTCTAAGCTTGGGGATGCCCAAGGCATCCCCTTCTTCATCAACAAATTATCAGGTTCCTTCTCTTGAAACTATATTTTTATTCGGTCACATCTTATGTGCTTTACTTGGAGCGTCTGTATGCTTTTATTTTTGTTTGTGTTTGAATAAATTGGATTACATCATGCTTTTGTGGGAGAGAGACACGCTCCGCTGGTTCATATGAACACATGTGTTCTTAGCTTTTAATTTTCATGGCGAAGTTTCTTCTTCGATAAATTGTTATATGGTTGGAATTGGAAAATGATACATGTAGTAATTGCTATTAATGTCTTGGGTAATGTGATACTTGGCAATTGTTGTGCTCATGTTTAAGCTCTTGCATCATATACTTTGCACCCATTAATGAAGAAATACATAGAGCATGCTAAAATTTGGTTTGCATATTGGTCTCTCTAAGGTCTAGATAATTTCTAGTATTGAGTTTGAACAACAAGGAAGACGGTGTAGAGTCTTATAATGTTTACAATATGTCTTTTATGTGAGTTTTGCTGCACCGGTTCATCCTTGTGTTTGTTTCAAATAACCTTGCTAGCCTAAACCTTGTATCGAGAGGGAATACTCTCATGCATCCAAAATCCTTGAGCCAACCACTATGCCATTTGTGTCCACCATACCTACCTACTACATGGTATTTCTCCATTCCAAAGTAAATTTCTTGAGTGCTACCTTTAAAATTCCATCATTCACCTTTGCAATATATAGCTCATGGGACAAATAGCTTAAAAACTATTGTGGTATTGAATATGTAATTATGCACTTTATCTCTTATTAAGTTGCTTGTTGTGCGATAACCATGTTTCTTGGGACGCCATCAACTACTCTTTGTTGAATTTCATGTGAGTTGCTATGCATGTTCGTCTTGTCTGAAGTAAGAGAGATCTACCACCTTATGGTTAAGCATGCATATTGTTAGAGAAGAACATTGGGCCGCTAACTAAAGCCATGATCCATGGTGGAAGTTTCAGTTTTGGACATATATCCTCAATCTCATATGAGAAAATTATTAATTGTTGTTACATGCTTATGCATAAAAGAGGAGTCCATTATCTGTTGTCTATGTTGTCCCGGTATGGATGTCTAAGTTGAGAATAATCAATTGCGAGAAATCCAATGCGAGCTTTCTCCTTAGACCTTTGTACAGGCGGCATGAGGTACCCCTTTGTGACACTTGGTTAAAACATGTGCATTGCGATGATCCGGTAGTCCAAGCTAATTAGGACAAGGTGCGGGCACTATTAGTATACTATGCATGAGGCTTGCAACTTGTAAGATATAATTTACATGATACATATGCTTTATTACTACCGTTGACAAAATTGTTTCATGTTTTCAAAATCAAAGCTCTAGCACAAATATAGCAATCGATGCTTTCCTCTTTGAAGGACCATTCTTTTACTTTTATGTTGAGTCAGTTCACCTATTCTCTCCACCTCAAGAAGCAAACACTTGTGTGAACTGTGCATTGATTCCTACATACTTGCATATTGCACTTATTATATTACTCTATGTTGACAATATCCATGAGATATACATGTTACAAGTTGAAAGCAACCGCTGAAACTTAATCTTCCTTTGTGTTGCTTCAATGCTTTTACTATGAATTATTGTTTATGAGTTAAACTCTTATGCAAGACTTATTGATGCTTGTCTTGAAGTGCTATTCATGAAAAGTCTTTGCTTTATGATTCACTTGTTTACTCATGTCATATACATTGTTTTGATCGCTGCATTCACTACATATGCTTTACAAATAGTATGATCAAGGTTATGATGGCATGTCACTCCAGAAATCATCTGTGTTATCATTTTACCTGTTCGGGACGAGCAGAACTAAGCTTGGGGATGCTGATACGTCTCCGACGTATCGATAATTTCTTATGTTCCATGCCACATTATTGATGTTATCTACATGTTTTATGCACACTTTATGTCATATTCGTGCATTTTCTAGAACTAACCTATTAACAAGATGCCGTGCAGTTCTGTTTTCTGCTGTTTTTGGTTTCAGAAATCCTAGTAAAGAAATATTCTCGAGTGGACGAAATCAACGCCGGGTTCCTATTTTGCCCGGAAGCATCAGAACACCCGAGAGCCACCGGGGAGGGGCACAGCCCGCAAACCCTAGGCCGGCGCGGCCGGGGAGGGCCCGCGCCACCCTATGGTGGGGCACCCTTCGACCCTCTGCGCCGCCTCTTCGCCTATTTAAAGCCTCCATCGCAAAAACCCCCGATACGTTCGACGAAACCCACGAAACCTTCCAGAGAGCCGCCGCCATCGCGAAGCCAAGATACGGGGGACAGAGTCTCTATTCCGGCACGCTGCCGGAGCGGGGAAGTGCCCCCGGAAGGCTTCTCCATCGACACCGCTGCCATCTCCACCGCCATCTTCATCACCGCTGCTGCTCCCATGAGGAGGGAGTAGTTCTCCATCGAGGCTCGGGGCTGTAGCGGTAGCTATGTGGTTCATCTCTCTCCTATGTGCTTCAATACAATAATCTCATGAGCTGCCTTACATGATTGAGATTCATATGATGATGCTTGTAATCTAGATGTCATTATGCTAGTCAAGTGAGTTTTACTTATGTGATCTCCGGAGACTCCTTGTCCCACGTGTGTAAAGGTGACAGTGTGTGCACCGTGTGGGTCTCTTAGGCTATATTTCACAGAATACTTATTCACTGTTGAATGGCATAGTGAGGTGCTTATTTATATCTCTTTATGATTGCAATGTGTTTGTATCACAATTTATCTATGTGCTACTCTAGCAATGTTATTAAAGTAGTTCTATTCCTCCTGCACGATGTAATGGTGACAGTGTGTGCATCCGTGTTAGTACTTGGCGTAGGCTATGATTATGATCTCTTGTAGATTATGAAGTTAACTATTGCTATGATAGTATTGATGTGATCTATTCCTCCTACATATGCATGAAGGTGACAGTGTGCATGCTATGTTAGTACTTGGTTTAGTCTTTTGATCTATCTTACACTATAAGGTTACTTAAATATGAACATTTAATTGTGGAGCTTGTTAACTCCGGCATTGAGGGTTCGTGTAATCCTACGCAATGTGTTCATCATCCAACAAGAGTGTAGAGTATGCATTTATCTATTATGTTATGTGATCAATGTTGAGAGTGTCCACTAGTGAAAGTGTAATCCCTAGGCCTTGTTCCTAAATACTGCGTTACTACGCTTGTTTCTTGCTTCTGTGTTACTACTGCTGCAATACTACCACCATCAACTACACGCCAGCAAGCTATTTTCTGGCACCGTTGCTATTGCTCATATATATTTATACCACCGTATTTCACTATCTCTTCGCCGAACTAGTGCACCTATTTGGTGTGTTGGGGACACAGAGACTTCTTGCTTTGTGGTTGCAGGGTTGCATGAGAGGGATATCTTTGACCTCTTCCTCCCTGAGTTCGATAAACCTTGGGTGATCCACTTAAGGAAAACTTGCTGCTGTTCTACAAACCTCTGCTCTTGGAGGCCCAACACTGTCTACAGAAAAGGAGGGGAAGTAGACATCGAGCCCCCTAGCCGCGCCGCCTTATGGTGTGGGGCCCTCGGGCCTCCACCTTACTTGACCTTCTGGCTCCGTCGGTTCGGGAAAATAGGGCCTTCTGCATAAATTCGAGGATTTTCCCGAAAGTTGGATTTCTGCACAAAAACGAGACACCAGAGCAGTTCTGCTGAAAGCAGCGTTAGTCCGTGTTAGTTGTATCCAAAATACACAAATTAGAGGCAAAACAATAGCAAAAGTGTTCGGGAAAGTAGATACGTTTTGGACGTATCAACTCCCCCCAAGCTTAGCTTATTGCTTGTCCTCAAGCAATTCAGTTAACAACTGAGCGATAAAAGAACTTTCACGAACACATTTGCTCATATGATGTATATATTCTCATGCTACGGCTAATACTTAAGTAGTTCATAGTGAGATACATGCAAATAAGATCATCTAACAGCTATGTCAATCATGAAGAGGTACCAACAATTAATAATAAGCATCATGAATCATGTATGTAAGCAGGATTGCAATGTTCATAAGAGAGTATGATAAAATGGTATCTCGCTTGCCCGTATTTGATCGGCAAAACATAAATGCCCAGGCACCTCTGGAGTTCATAGAAAGACTAGAAGTAGTGATTGTCAAAGATAAAAGCATCAAAGTTATACCACAATCAATCATATTTTGAGACAAGCATATTATACTAAGAATGACAGTTGTGCTCTCAAGATAGTGCTCAAAGAAATAATGGAGACACAACATAAAAGTAAAAGATTGACCCTTCGTAGAGGGAAGCAGGGATTAACATGCGCTAGAGCTTTTCATTTTTGAAATCAGGAGTAAAATCATTTTGAGAGGTGTTTGTTGTTGTCAACGAATGGTAATGGGTACACCAACTACCTCGCCAACCGGACTTTCAAGAGCGGCTCCCATGAATTATTTGCATATTTATGTGGCACTCCTTCCAACCTTTCTTACACAAACCATGGCTAACCGAATCCTCGGGTGCCTGCCAACAATCTCATACCATGGAGGAGTGTCTATTTAAGTTAATTAATTTGGGACTGGGAATCCCATTGCCAGCTCTTTTGCAAAATTATTGGATAAGCGGATGTGCCACTAGTCCATATGAGAGTCCGTCAAAAGTAAATGACAAGGTTGAAAGCTAAACACCACATACTTCCTCATGAGCTATGAAACATAAACACAAATTGAGAAATATTTTGAAGGTTTTAAAGGTAGCGCATGAGAATTTACTTGGAATGGTTTGAAATGCCATGCATAGGTATTTATGGTGGACACTCTGGAATAACTTCATGTGTTTGGAAGCACGAGCAGCGTTCCTGCTCAGTACAAGTGAAGGCTAGCAAAAGACTAGGAGCGACAAATCAAGAGAGCAGTCTGTAATCATGCTTGCGGCAAAATAAATTAACGGAGGCATAAAAGTGATACAAGAACTCTGAAGCAATATAGATCATGATACGTCTCCAACGTATCGATAATTTCTTGTGTTCCATGCCACATTATTGATGTTATCTACATGTTTTATGCACACTTTATGTCATATTCGTGCATTTTCTGGAACTAACCTATTAACAAGATGCCGAAGTGCCGATTCTTGTTTCTGCTTTTGGTTTCAGAAATCCTAGTAACGAAATATTCTCGGAATTGGACGAAATCAACGCCCAGGGTCCTATTTTGCCACGAAGCTTCCAGGAAGACCGAAGAGAGACGAAGTGGGGCCACGAGGCGGCCACACCATAGGGCGGCGCGGCCCGGGCGCGCCGCCTGTGGTGTGGGGCCTCGTGCTGCCTCCTGACACCTTTCCGCCTACTTAAAGCCTCTGTCGCAGGCCCCCAAAGGAGAGCCACGATACGGAAAACCTTCCGGGACCGCCGCCGCCAATCCCATCTCCGAGGATTCAGGAGATCGCCTCCCGGCCTGCCGGAGGGGGAATCATCTCCCGGAGGACTCTACGCTGCCATGGTCGCCTCCGGGAGTGATGTGTGAGTAGTCTACCCCTGGACTATGGGTCCATAGCGGTAGCTAGATGGTTGTCTTCTCCCCATTGTGCTTAATTGTCGGGTCTTGTGAGCTGCCGAACATGATCAAGATCATCTATCTGTAATTCTATATGTTGCGTTTGTTGGGATCCGATGAATAGAGAATACTTGTTATGTTGATTATCAAAGTTATGTCTATGTGTTGTTTATGATCTTGCATGCTCTCCGTTACTAGTAGATGCTCTGGCCAAGTAGATGCTTGTAACTCCAAGAGGGAGTATTTATGCTCGATAGTGGGTTCATGTCTCCGTGAATCTGGGGAAGTGACAGAAATCTCTAAGATTATGGATGTGCTGTTGCCACTAGGGATAAAACATTGGTGCTATGTTCAAGGACGTAGTTACTGATTACATTACGCGCAATACTTAATGCAATTGTCTGTTGTTAGCAACTTAATACTGGAGGGTTCGGATGATAACTTGAAGGTGGACTTTTTAGGCATAGATGCATGCTGGATAGCGGTCTATGTACTTTGTCGTAATGCCCAATTAAATCTCACTATACTCATCATAATATGTATGTGCATGGTCATGCCCTCTTTATTTGTCAATTGCCCAACTGTAATTTGTTCACCCAACATGCTGTTTATCTTATGGGAGAGACACCTCTAGTGAACTATGGACCCCGGTCCAATTCTCTATACTGAAATACAATCTACTGCAATACTGTTCTACTGTTTTCTGCAAACAATCATCATCCACACTATACATCTAATCCTTTGTTACAGCAAGCCGGTGAGATTGACAACCTCACTGTTTCGTTGGGCAAAGTACTTTGGTTGTGTTGTGCAGGTTCCACGTTGGCGCCGGAATCCCTGGTGTTGCGCCGCACTACATCCGCCGCCATCAACCTTCAACGTGCTTCTTGCTCCTCTGGTTCGATAAACCTTGGTTTCATACGAGGGAAAACTTGCCTGTACGCATCACACCTTCCTCTGGGGTTCCCAACGGACGCGTCTTGTACACGTCAAGCTCTTTTTCGGCGCCGTTGCGAGATCAAGACACGCTGCAAGGGGAGTCTCCACATCTAATCTCTTTACTTTGTTTTTGTCTTGCTTAGTTTATTTACTACTTTGTTTGCTGCACTAAATCAAAATACAAAAAAATTAGTTGCTAGTTTTACTTTATTTGCTATCTTGTTTGCTATATCAAAAACACAAAAAAATTAGTTACTTGCATTTACTTTACTTGATTCATCATGTTTCCTTTTAATTTTACCACGAAAGACATACCGGTAGGACGTGGGTCTATAATTGGGAGAAATAATATAGAAGAATTTTTCAATCATGTCAGTACCATTGAAGATTTTGAAGATAGACACTTGGTAGAACTTGCTCCTACTTATGAAATTGCCGCTGCTGCTTTAGTTCGTATGATGGAAACTAAATTTGTTAATCTCAATCCTATAATCCAACACATGTTTCTTACACTCGGTGATATGGAAGAAGGGAAAACGAAAGATTTTGTTTTAGAAACCCTTCTTAGAGAATTTGGTGGTATAGCAAGAGAGGCTAGAAAGGTCTTTGCTAAATATAATATGCTTGATTCTTATACCAATTTTGTTAGTCTCCTTGAAAAGATGGATATGGATAGAATAAATTACACTAATAATTTTAATGATGGTGGGGAGATCAAAGCACCAATACCATGTAAGCTCCTAGCGATGAATGATGCACTAGAAAATAATTATGCTTGGCTTGTTCCTGAAAATTTGTTTGATGAGAGTAGCAAGCCCAAGACTAATGAAAAGGGGGACGCTAAAACTTATGTATCTAATATACTATGCCTGGTTGAGAAAACTCCGCATCCCGCTGTAGATGCACCACCCTTTGATAATACTTGATACACACTTTCTGCGCCTAGCTGAAAGGCGTTAAAGCGCTTATGGGAGACAACCCATGTTTTTACTACAGTACTTTGTTTTTATTTTGTGTCTTGGAAGTTGTTTACTACTGTAGCAACCTCTCCTTATCTTAGTTTAGTGTTTTGTTGTGCCAAGTAAAGTCGTTGATAGTAAAGTTCATACTAGATTTGGATTACTGCGCAGAAACAGATTTCTTTGCTGTCACGAATCTGGGCTGTTTTCTCTGTAGGTAACTCAGAAAATTATGCCAATTTACGTGAGTGATCCTCAGATATGTACGCAACTTTCATTCAATTTGAGCATTTTCATTTGAGCAAGTCTGGTGCCTCGATAAAATTCGTCAATACGAACTGTTCTGTTTTGACAGATTCTGCCTTTTATTTCGCATTGCCTCTTTTGCTATGTTGAATGAATTTCTTTGATCCATTAATGTCCAGTAGCTTTGTCCAGAAGTGTTAAGAATGATTGTGTCACCTCTGAACATGTTAATTTTTATTGTCCACTAACCCTCTAATGAGTTGTTCTAAGTTTGGTGTGGAGGAAGTTTTCAAGGATCAAGAGAGGAGTATGATGCAATATGATCAAGGAGAGAGCTCTAAGCTTGGGGATGCCCCGGTGGTTCACCCCTGCATATTCTAAGAAGACTCAGCGTCTAAGCTTGGGGATGCCCAAGGCATCCCCTTCTTCATCGACAACATTATCAGGTTCCTCCCCTGAAACTATATTTTTATTCCATCACATCTTATGTGCTTTTCTTGGAGCGTCGGTTTGTTTTTGTTTTTGGTTTTGTTTGAATAAAATGGATCCTAGCATTCACTTTGTGGGAGAGAGACACGCTCCGCTGTAGCATATGGACAAGTATGTCCTTAGGCTTTACTCATAGTATTCATGGCGAAGTTTCTTCTTCGTTAAATTGTTATATGGTTGGAATTGGAAAATGATACATGTAGTAAATTGCTATAATGTCTTGGATAATGTGATACTTGGCAATTGTTGTGCTCATGTTTAAGCTCTTGCATCATATGCTTTGCACCCATTAATGAAGAAATACATAGAGCATGCTAAAATTTGGTTTGCATATTTGGTCTCTCTAAGGTCTAGATAATTTCTAGTATTGAGTTTGAACAACAAGGAAGATGGTGTAGAGTCTTATAATGTTTACAATGCGTCTTTTATGTGAGTTTTGCTGCACCGGTTCATCCTTGTGTTTGTTTCAAATAACCTTGCTAGCCTAAACCTTGTATCGAGAGGGATTACTTCTCATGCATCCAAAATCCTTGAGCCAACCACTATGCCATTTGTGTCCACCATACCTACCTACTACATGGTATTTCTCCGCCATTCCAAAGTAAATTTCTTGAGTGCTACCTTTAAAATTCCATCATTCACCTTTACAATATATAGCTCATGGGACAAATAGCTTAAAAACTATTGTGGTATTGAATATGTACTTATGCACTTTATCTCTTATTAAGTTGCTCGTTGTGCGATAACCATGTTCCTGGGGACGCCATCAACTATTCTTTGTTGAATTTCATGTGAGTTGCTATGCATGTCCGTCTTGTCTGAAGTAAGAGAGATCTACCACCTTATGGTTAAGCATGCATATTGTTAGAGAAGAACATTGGGCCGCTAACTAAAGCCATGATCCATGGTGGAAGTTTCAGTTTTGGACAATATCCTCAATCTCATATGAGAATAATAATTGTTGCCACATGCTTATGCATAAAAGAGGAGTCCATTATCTGTTGTCTATGTTGTCCCGGTATGGATGTCTAAGTTGAGAATAATCAATAGCGAGAAATCCAATGCGAGCTTTCTCCTTAGACCTTTGTACAGGCGGCATAGAGGTACCCCTTTGTGACACTTGGTTAAAACATGTGCATTGCGATGATCCGGTAGTCCAAGCTAATTAGGACAAGGTGCGGGCACTATTAGTATACTATGCATGAGGCTTGCAACTTGTAAGATATAATTTACATGATACATATGCTTTATTACTACCGTTGACAAAATTGTTTCATGTTTTCAAAATCAAAGCTCTAGCACAAATATAGCAATCGATGCTTTTCCTCTATGGAGGACCATTCTTTTACTTTCATTGTTGAGTCAGTTCACCTATTTCTCTCCACCTCAAGAAGCAAACACTTGTGTGAACTGTGCATTGATTCCTACATACTTGCATATTGCACTTATTATATTACTCTATGTTGACAATATCCATGAGATATACATGTTACAAGTTGAAAGCAACCGCTGAAACTTAATCTTCCTTTGTGTTGCTTCAATACCTTTACTTTGATTTATTGCTTTATGAGTTAACTCTTATGCAAGACTTATTGATGCTTGTCTTGAAGTACTATTCATGAAAAGTCTTTGCTATATGATTCACTTGTTTACTCATGTCATATACATTGTTTTGATCGCTGCATTCACTACATATGCTTTACAAATAGTATGATCAAGGTTATGATGGCATGTCACTCCAGAAATTATCTTTGTTATCGTTTTACCTGCTCGGGACGAGCAGAACTAAGCTTGGGGATGCTGATACGTCTCCAACATATCGATAATTTCTTGTGTTCCATGCCACATTATTGATGTTATCTACATGTTTTATGCACACTTTATGTCATATTCGTGCATTTTGGAACTAACCTATTAACAAGATGCCGAAGTGTCATTCTTTGTTTCTGCTGTTTTTGGTTTCAGAAATCCTAGTAACGAAATATTCTCGGATTGGACGAAATCAACGCCCAGGGTTCTATTTTGCCACGAAGCTTCCAGAAGACCGAAGAGGAGACGAAGTGGGGCCACGAGGCTGCCACACCATAGGGCGGCGCGGCGGCCCTTGGCGCGCGACCACGTAGTGTGGGGCCTCGTGCTGCCTCTGACCTGCCCTTCCGCCTACTTAAAGCCTCCGTCGCGAAACCCCCAGTACCGAGAGCCACGATATGGAAAACCTTCCAGAGCCGCCGCCGCCAATCCCATCTCGGGGGATTCGGAGATCGCCTCCGGCACCCTGCCGGAGGGGGAATCATCTCCCGGAGGACTCTACGCTGCCATGGTCGCCTCCGGAGTGATGTGTGAGTAGTCTACCCCTGGACTATGGGTCCATAGCGGTAGCTAGATGGTTGTCTTCTCCCCATTGTGCTTAATTGTCGGGTCTTGTGAGCTGCCGAACATGATCAAGATCATCTATCGTAATTCTATATGTTGCGTTTGTTGGGATCCGATGAATAGAGAATACTTGTTATGTTGATTATCAAAGTTATGTCTATGTGTTGTTTATGATCTTGCATGCTCTCCGTTACTAGTAGATGCTCTGGCCAAGTAGATGCTTGTAACTCCAAGAGGGAGTATTTATGCTCGATAGTGGGTTCATGTCTCCGTGAATCTGGGGAAGTGACAGAAATCTCTAAGATTATGGATGTGCTTGTTGCCACTAGGGATAAAACATTGGTGCTATGTTCAAGGATGTAGTTACTGATTACATTACGCGCAATACTTAATGCAATTATCTGTTGTTAGCAACTTAATGCGGAGGTTCGGATGATAACTGAAGGTGGACTTTTTAGGCATAGATGCATGCTGGATAGCGGTCTATGTACTTTGTCGTAATGCCCAATTAAATCTCACTATACTCATCATAATATGTATGTGCATGGTCATGCCCTCTTTATTTGTCAATTGCCCATTGTAATTTGTTCACCCAACATGCTGTTTATCTTATGGGAGAGACACCTCTAGTGAACTGTGGACCCCGGTCCAATTCTCTATACTGAAATACAATCTACTGCAATACTTGTTCTACTGTTTTCTGCAAACAATCATCATCCACACTATACATCTAATCCTTTGTTACAGCAAGCCGGTGAGATTGACAACCTCACTGTTTCGTTGGGGCAAAGTACTTTGGTTGTGTTGTGCAGTTCACGTTGGCGCCGGAATCCCTGGTGTTGCGCCGCACTACATCCCGCCGCCATCAACCTTCAACGTGCTTCTTGGCTCCTACTGGTTCGATAAACCTTGGTTTCATACTGAGGGAAAACTTGCCGCTGTACGCATCACACCTTCCTCTTGGGGTTCCCAACGGACGCGTGCTGTACGCGTATCAATCATCGAGGCTTAATTGACTTTTTGTTCAGTCATATGCATGCGTGAGCATGTGCCAAGTCAATATAAATGAATTATTCAGAGGAGGATACCACAATGCCATACCTATTTATGAATAAAACAATGCAAGCAAACATCCATGACATGCTACTCATATTAATAAATTGGAGTTAAACATGAGAGATCATGAACTACTAGACTTTCTCAAATAACATATACCTCACATGAACCAACTAAGCATGCTCACATGGATGAGTATATGTACAAAAATGAAAACAAATAGAGTTCATACCAGCCTCTCACCACAATCCAATTGTCGTAGATCGTCATTATTGCTTTTCACTTGTGCTTGGATAATATGAAATGAAAACCACGCTCCAGCCACCGAAGACCATTGAACTCAAGATGAACTTTACAAACCAAAGAAGAACAGCAAATATTTTTGGTGTTTTCGAATTAGAAACAAGAACAAAAGGAAACAAGCAAACAAAGCAAAATCTTTTTGGGTTTTCTTATAGCAAACTAGCAATAGCAAATAAAGCGAAACAAATGCAAGAAACCAAAGCAAACAAATGGTGAAGAGAAACAACAGAAATATTTTTGGTCTTTTTATGTTTTGGAAAGGAAACAAAGCAAAAACAAGAAATAGCAAACTAGAAGAAACACAGAAAAGCGAGATGGCAGAAATCTGCCAAAACCTGACAGCAGTACAGAAATCGATTTTTACAAAAATCTTACGTTGCTCAGCTCGAAAAGTGTTCAACTAATGAAAGTTAGATAACAACCTGGGGAACCTGCACAAAAATTGGCAGCTCAAAATAACGTTCTGGCTGTGCGCACGAATTTTTCTAGTAACAGTCCAGAATCTGTTTTCAGGCAGCACTTCCCCAAATATCATCTCCCTCTCATTAGAAAACCACTCAAAGAGACTAAACAAGTATGTGCAAGTATCCAGCAACCATAATGTGCAAAGAATGAGTGATGCCGGTATACCTCCCCCCAAGCTTAGGCTTTTGGCCTAAGTGGAGTTCAACCCCAACGAGGGTCGTTGTTCCTCGCCGGTGGATAATTCATGGCGTAGTCATAGTAAAGTTCCTGTGCAGAAGAAAAGCGTGGAGGCTCCACATGCCCAACATGTTGATGCGAGGAACTTGCTGCATCGGACGATGAGTCGAGGTGTTCCTCGGTCTCCGTGTCATCTCTTGCATGATGGCCTCCTCCCTCTATGTGTGCATCCAGTGCACCTTCTGTGACCGACCAATCTTCCCCTGGAATCAAGGTTAGACAGAACAGGCGCAGGCAATCTTACTAGTTTCTCAGTTTTCTTAGTTATTCTCCAGACTTTCTTATAAAATGTCATCTTGTAAAACAGGTTACCCAAGTTGGAGGAATCAGAAACAAATTCATGTTTAATCATAGAGGCTATGTCAAGTTTTTCTATGGAGAATGGAATATCAAAATGATGAGGTTCTACATTATGAAAAGCTAGTAAATGAGAGGCGATGAGACCTCCACAAATTCCACCTTTCTCACGGTTAGTAGCGAGTCTATAAGCTATCAATGCCCCCAAATTATAAGTCCTACTACTTTGCAGTGCCGCAGCTAGAAAAGCTAAATCCGGGATAGAAAGTTTACCACCAATCTTTCTAGCAAGAACGCATTTAGTAATGAAATAGGCAAAGTAGCGGATAGCCGGGAGCTGAATGCTAGTGATTTTACCACTATCCTCTGAGAAACTCCTTCCATAGCAAATCATCTTGAAGAGGCTTAAGAGTTCTTGCGGCGATCCCCTTATCTTCTCGCATGATCCCCATTGCGGTACTCTAATTGCTGCACAAAAATCACTGAATGGCAAGTTGATAGCTTTATTGTAAATTTTATACTGAACCGTGGGGTTAGATCGCGACCAATTGAACTTAAAGTCCTGCACAAAAGACATAGTTAATTTTGCATATTGTCTTGGCTCTCCTTCAACAAAATCACTCAGCCCTGCACGAGAAATTAGACTCCGAACATCTTCCAATATTCCCGCGCTTCTCATGAAATCCGCGCACGGGTAGTAAGAGGGGTATACTCCCTCTTCACGATTCACTCTCATAACTTGTTGGACCTCCAATTCTTGTTGGTTAAGTTGATATCTACTCCACTCCATTTTCTGAAATTTTCAACAAACAATATAAAATTTGATTTGGTGACATATAATCAAGGGGAACTACTATAGGAACTTGCTAGAGTACTAATCATGCATCAAAACTAGTTTATACAACTTAGAACAAGCATGCAAGCTCACTAAACATGTTACCTACAGCAGCAAAATATTCAAGATATACTCAACCAAACAAAATTCTACTTGGATAGGTGGAGGAGTCACATACCGGAGAGCAAATGTGCCAAATTTCAGACAGAAATCTGGGCTGAGCAAAGAGATCGAAAAATCCTGAGCTCTTGAGCAAAAACGCGAGTGAGAGAAAGCTGGTTCGAGTTTTTTGGGAGAGAGAGATCTGGGAGAAAGAGATGAAGTAGTGGGGCAAGGAGGGGCCCACACCACAGGGTGGCGCGCCCCTCCTTGGCCGCGCCGGCCTGTGGTGTGGCACCCTTGGTGCCCCACAGGTCATCCTCTGTGCTCCCAGTGCCTCGTCGAAAAATAGGACCAACGGTATAATTTTTGTGAATTTTTGAAAACTTTGAAAAATGCACATTTCTGGGTATTAAGTTTATTATTACTGGCCAGGAAATTTTTTGAAATCTCCAATTAAGTAAGGAACTTTGCAAATTAAAAGTGTTACAGCAACTAGAGCAAGTGGAGGAAGAAAGAGATGTTGTTTACCTCCTCTATGCATATAAAAAGTATTTGTTAACAAGGTTGATCAAGTCTTGCCACCAAATAAATTTTACATAGCATAAGAAGAAATAAACCTCAAATCAATCATGTTACCTTGAATTGTATTGATATGGATCCAATCACGAGAGTTTGATATTCTTCTTTAGGCTCATATATAGGACAATCAATAGTTCCCACTTTGATAGTTCTCACATTAGAAATAGTATTAACTCCACACGCTTTCTCAATCCTCTTGGGAAAATAAACGGTATGCTCCCTATCATCAACATTGAAAGTAACCTTTCCTTTATTGCAATCAATAACAGCCCCTGCGGTGTTAAGAAAAGGTCTCCCAAGAATAATAGACATATTATCATCTTCAGGCATTTCCAACACAACAAAATCAGTTAATATCAAGCAGTTATTAGTAACTTGAACAGGAACATCCTCACATATACCAACAGGAATAGCAGTAGATTTATCAGCCATTTGCAAAGATATATCAGTAGGTATCAACTTATCTAAGTAAAGTCTCTTATAAAGAGAAAAAGGCATAACACTAACACCGGCTCCCAAGTCACATAGAGCAGTTTTAACATAATTATTCTTAATAGAACAAGGAATAGTAGGTATACATGGATCGCCCAACTTCTTTGGAACTTTGCCATTGAAAGAGTAATTAGCAAGCATAGTGGAAATTTCCTCATTGGGGATTTTCCTTTTGTTAGTAACAATATCTTTCATATACTTTGAATAAGGAGGCAATTTAATAGCATCAGTCAAAGGGATTTGCAAGAATAAAGGTTTCATCCAATCACAAAATTTATTATAGTGTTCTTCTTCCTTTGATTTTAGTTTCTTAGCAGGAAAAGGCATTTGCTTTTGAACCCAAGGTTCTCTTTCATTACCATGTTTCTCAGCAATAAAATCTTCTTTAGTGTACTTTTTATTTTTAGCATGCTTTTCAGGTTCTTCTTCAACATCTTCTTTATCAGAAGCATCATTCTTATCATTATCTTTATCATGTTCATTACCACTTTCAGTTTCAGCATCAGAAATAGAAATGCTATTAGGATCATTAACAGGTTCAGAGGATTCTACAACATTCTTATGTTTCTTTTTCTTTTTCTTAGATGGAGCACTAGTTTTAGTTCGTTGAGAATCTTGTTCAACTCTTTTGGGATGCCCTTCAGGATATAGAGGATCCTGGGTAGAAACACCGCCTCTAGTTGTTACTTCATAAGCATGTTTTTCTTTAGAATTATTCCCCAACAAGTCATTTTGCACTTTAGTGAGTTGATCAATTTGAGTTTGAACCATATGAAAATGTTTAACAAGCATCTTAACATCATTGGAGGTTCTCTCTACAATATCATGCAATTCACTAATAGCTCGAGAATTTTCCATTAAATGATTCTCTACTCTCATATTAAAATTTTCTTGCTTAACAATATAATTATCAAACTCATCTAAGCATTGTGCAGGAGGTTTCGAATACGGAATATCTTCCCTAGTAAAGCGTTGAAGGGAGTTTACCTCAATCATGGATGAAGGGGGAATTATCTCACATATATCTTCTATGGGAGGAAGATTCTTCACATCTTGATTTAATACCTTTCTCCTTGAGAGACTTCTTGGCTTCCCTCATATCTTCATCATTCAATTTAATTAAACCCCTCTTCTTTAATATTGGCGTTGGAGTTGGTTCAGGCGTAGTCCAATCATCATGATTCCGGCCTATTTTAGCCAATAATTCTTCAGCGTCGTCTGGAGTTCTTTTCCTGAAAACACAACCAGCACAACTATCCAGGTATGCCCTAGACTCAATGGTTAGTCCACTATAAAATATATCAAGTAAATCATGCTTTTCCAAATCATGTTCAGGCCGAGCTCTAATAAGAGAGCAAAATCTCGCCCAAGCCTCAGGCAATTTCTCTCCATCTTCCTGGTCAAAATTATAGATTCTCTGCAAAGCAATATGTTGAGCACTAGCAGGAAAGTATTTACGGAAGAAAACATCAAGCAATTCTTTTGGACTTTTAATAGAATCAGGTGGCAAACTATTATACCAAGTTTTAGCGTCATCCTTTAATGAAAATGGAAAGATTTTAGCAACAAAGTAAGTACGCTTCTTAACATCATCAGAAAACAAACTACTTAGAGTAGATAACTCAATCATGTGTTCAACAGCACTTTCTTTTTCAGTACCACAAAAGGGTGTTTTCTCAACAATAGCTATATGAGATAGATCAAGAGAAAAATCATAATCTTTATCCTTAATGTTTATAGGAGATGTGGCAAATTTAGGATCGGGAGACAGTTTATATCTAACAGCATGTTCTGCAAGCAACTTTTTAATTTTTCTTGCATCGGTAGTAGCATTGCATTTTTCAATAAAATCATCATTAAGCTCCACATAATCTTCATCGGGATCATCACTAGAATAATCAAGTTCAGGTGAATTAACAGGTGTAGTAGCATTAGGAGTTTCAGTATTTTCAATTTGTCTAGACCTAGCAATTGTAGCATCTAGAAAGGATCCCAATTAACCACTATCATCAAGCACAGCAGAAGCATCATCAATATTATAAGAATTTTTAGATTCAGCAGAAGTACCCGCATGTGAAGCATGTGGCGGTGAAACAAGTTTATCAATCACAGATGGTGAATCAAGAGCAGCAGAGGTACTCAGAGTTGTACCTTTTCTTGTAGTGGATGGTAATATGGCGACCTTAGTATCGCGAGGTTTACCCATGATGGAGAATTTGCAGCGAACAATATCAATCCAAGTGAACTTCCAAATAAAGCTATGCTCCCCGGCAACGCGCCAGAAAACAGTCTTGATGACCCACAAGTATAGGGGATCGCAGCAGTCTTCGAGGGTAGTGTAACCCAATTTATTGATTCGACACAGGGAGACAAAGAACACTTGGAAGCCTTAACGATGAGTTGTCAATTTAGCTGCACTGGAAATAGACTTGCTCGCAAGAGTTTATCATAGTAACAGTTTTATAGCAGCACGATAGTGAAATAACAGACGAGTAACAAAGACACGAGTAGTGATTATAGTAAACACGGGATTAAAATACTGTAGGCACGGGGACGGATGACGGGCGTTGCATGGATGAGAGAAACTCATGTAACAATCATAGCAGGGCATTTGCAGATAATAATAATACGGTGTCCAAGTACAAAGCAATCAATAGGCATGTGTTCCAATTATAGTCGTGCGTGCTCGCAATGAGAAACTTGCACAACATCTTTTGTCCTACCAGCCGGTGGCAGCCGGGCCTCAAGGGAAACTACTGGATATTAAGGTACTCCTTTTAATAGAGTACCGGAGCAAAGCATTAACACTCCGTGAACACATGTGATCCTCACATCACTACCATTCCCTCCGGTTGTCCCGATTTCTGTCCTTCGGGGCCATCGGTTCCGGACAGCGACATTTGTATACAACTTGCGGTAAGATCAATAAACAATGAATATCATGATGAAACAATAACATGTTCAGATCTGAGATCATGGCACTCGGGCCCTAGTGACAAGCATTAAGCATAACAAGTTGCAACAATATCATCAAAGTACCAATTACGGACACTATGCCCTAACAATCTTATGCTATTACATGACCAATCTCATCCAATCCCTACCATCCCCTTCGGCCTACAGTGGGGGAATTACTCACACATGGATGGGGGAAACATGGCTGGTTGATGTAGAGGCGTTGGCGGTGATGATGGCGATGATCTCCTCCAATTCCCGTCCCGGCGGAGTGCCAGAACGGAGACTTCTGGCTCCCGAGACGGAGTTTTCGCGATGTGGCGGCGTTCTGGAGGGTTGCGACTTCGACTTCTCTCCGTGCGTTTTTAGGTCGAGGCCGATAAGTAGTCCGAAGGAGGGCGTCGGAGGCCGCCGAGGAACCACACCATAGGCGCGCGGGCCTAGGCCGCGCCGCCTTATGGTGTGGGGCCCTCGGGCCTCCACCTTACTTGACCTTCGGCTCCGTCGATTCTGGGAAAATAGGGCCTTCGCATAAATTCGAGGATTTTCGAAAGTTGGATTTCTGCACAAAAACGAGACACGAGAACAGTTCTGCTGAAAACAGCGTTAGTCCGTGTTAGTTGTATCCAAAATACACAAATTAGAGGCAAAACAATAGCAAAAGTGTTCGGGAAAGTAGATACGTTTTGGACGTATCGATACGTTGCACCGGCGTTGCGCAAACCGAAAGGCATAGTGACATAGCAATAAGCCTGCGGGTAATGAACGCAGTTTTATTTGATCTTCCTTTTTCAAGGGAATTTGGTGGAAACCGGAATAAGCATCCAAGAAAGACAACAGCTCACATCCTGCAGTGGAATCAATCACTTGATCGATCCTGGGTAAGGGGAAAGGGTCTTTCGGGTAAGCTTTGTTCAAGTTGGTGTAGTCAATGCACATGCGCCACACCTTTGGAGCTTTTGCCTCCATGTTTTCTTCCTTCTTCTTCTCGACCAGCACCGGATTAGCTAGCCACTCGGTGTGCAGTACCTCCACAATGAAGCCGGCAACCAGCAATTTTGTCACCTCTTCTCCAATGATCTTTCTCCTGTCTTCAGCAAACCGGCGCAGCGGCTGCCTTACCGGTTTTGCGTCTTTCCGGACATTTAGTGAGTGCTCAGCCAGCTCCCTCGGAACACCTACCAAGTCATCGATAGACCAGGCAAAGATATTCCGATTCTCACGGAGGAAGCTGACGAGCGCGCTTTCCTATGCTTCATTCATGCCGGCACCGATACGAACGGTACGCTCAGGGTAAGCTGGATCTAGCGAGATGTCCTTTGTCTCTTTTGTTGGCTTGAACGCCGGTGTGCCCAAGTTTGCACTCATTGCCGCTCAGCTCAGCTGCGAGGACTGAGCCAGCGCAACCGCGGTTTGCATCCTCCTCTTTTCTTCAGCAATCACCAGTGATTCTGCCAGGTTTGATCCGGCGGAAGCTGTTTCCAGTGAGACTTTGTAGTTTCCCACCACAGTCAAGGGTCCACGAGGTGCCGGCATCTTCATCTAGAGATACGCCGTGTGAGTCGAGGCCATGAAAGCAGCCAACACTGGTCTCCCCAGCAAAGCATGGTAAGGACTATCTAAGTCCACCACCTCAAACTCAAGGTTTTCAACCCGGCAATTGTCACGTCCTCCAAACGACACATCCACCCGGACTTTTCCCCGGTGCGCAGGACAGTCCCGGAACAATTCCATGGAATGTTGTGCGCGTTGGCTGAAGCATATTTTCTGTTATGCCCAGCATGTTCATGGTGTGCCTGTACATGATGTTTATGCTGCTCCCATTGTCTATCAGCACCTTGCTGAACTTGACTCGAGCGTTTGGCCCTTGCATGATTGGGTCCAAGACGAGAGCATAGCCACCCGGGTTCGGCATGACCTTAGGGTGATCCTTGAATGACCACGAGATCTCTTGATCAGACCACAGCATATACTTTGGTATTGCCGGCATCACCGCGTTCACTTCCATAGAACGGCGATACAGGCTTTGTTTATCGGTTGGCTCAGTTACGAACACAACGCAGCACATATCTGGATCCTTGTAAATGTTCCGGCCTAAAGGTGCCGGTGGAGGTGGTTGGTCATTGCCTTCCATCACCTGGTTAACCTGCTGGTACTGTTGCCGGTTTGGCTGCACCGGTAAGGCGTTTGCCCCGGTAAGCGGCGGTGGTGGTGGTAGCTGTTGTTGCCGCGGCATGTCTTGTGGTGGTTGTGCATCCTTTACCGTTCCCTTTTGCATCAAGTACTTGATCCAAGTGCAATCCTTCGTCAGACGGTTTGACGGGTGTGCCGGGTTTGGTGTGTGCCACCGGCAAGGTTGGTCCATGGCAGCTTCCATGGTGTACTTTGCGGGTTCTTGCCAGTTCTTTTTCTGAACCCAGGGCTTCTTTTCTACCCACTGCTTTTTAGGACCCGCTCATGGCTGCGATCCGGTTCTTTGCCTCTGACTGCCGCTGGCCTCAGAGTTTTCTTGCACTGCAGCAACTTGCTGCGGCCGTATCTTCGATCCGGAAAATCCTCCCTTCTTTTGTTATTCCGGTTATCCCGGTGTTGCTCTTAGCGTGCTGTTCGGCTCGGGTTGTCTGCACTGCGTTGAGTCTCCCAGCATAGCTATCCGCCACACGTATCATCTCTGCCAACGTTGTCGGCATGTTCCTGCAGCTTTGCCACAACGGTGAACCTCTCTGCACCCACTGCTAAACCAAGCAATGGCACGTGCCTCGATTACCCGTTCTGAGTTCCTTGTGGTGTTCCACGGGCAGATAATCCCGGTGTTTCATGGCGTATGCAGCGCGAGCTGCTGCGGTGTTTGGCCTCGATGAGTCTTCTGAAATTGCTCACAGCTTCCTCCAGCCAGCCATTTATGCTTCCTGCCGGCAAGTTGTTTAGCCGATTCTTGCCGGCCCAACAGAAATGATGGTATGATTCTTACGGCCCATCGCCAATTTCCTCCTCACTACGGTTCCTCAGCCGCCCCGACGACACTCTGGTCACGTAATCCATGAGCCAATCTTGGCCGTGGTGCCATCATATGTTTTTGTGTCACGGGGCAACATAAAGTTGCGAACTGGTGGTTTTTCCTTCATGATCCTTGGGCCAAAGCACTTTGGGCCTGGGGGACCTTCCTCCTCGATTATTTCTGACAAGTACACTCTATCCAGACGGTGCCTCGCATCCCGTTCCGGTAGGTACCTTTCTCCCAAGCGTTCTCCCAACGAGTTCGGTATGCTGCCGGTCTTGCGAATCAGCTTCATCATAACATTCCGGTACCGTGGCCCTTGCTGCCGGTACCTCGGGGGATCTATTTCCTCCTCATCGTGCGCTGCCCTTGCAGCCCGATAATTTTGCCCGGTTTCTTGTCTACCGGCATGATTGTTTCCGGCATAGCCCTCTTTGGCGTAGCCTCTGTTTGCCCCTTGGCCTTTTCTGCCGGCATCATATTGCCCGGCTTGTTGCTTTCGGCAAGAACCGGATCATACGATCATCTGCTGCGCATTCACTTCTTTTTCTCTTCTTGTCCGGATGGGGGATGAAGCCTGCCCATGGGACTTGCTACCGGCATTCCTTGTGAACGCGCGGATTTTGAAGCCACAGCCTTGTTTAGCCTATCAAAGCGCTCGGCATCTTTGTTGCTCGATAGTCTCAAGAAGTTCCCGGACACGCTCTTGTTGTTTTGCCGAGCGTCCCGGAGCGAGTCACACGCGCCACGCAGCGGCTTTAGCAGCTTTTATCGTTTTATCCGGGCTACTGCACTTAGGCTTCTCTACAATGCTCACAGATGCAGATGTGCTCTTACCGGTAGCAATTTCTTTGCGCAGGTCCTGATCTAGATTGCGAGCCTTAAGCCGGTTTTCCGGTATCCTAGCGGCATGCGCGCTAACAGAAGCAAAGCCATGGGCAGCGTTGTACTCACGTAGGGTTAGGTTCAGCTCGCGCGCCACTGCGATGTCCTTGCCGCTCTCGAGCATCTTCGCGCGCCTCCAGCTCTGAGCCGCTGCCGGTCGATGTTGCGATGGGGGTGGCGAACGTTCATCGTCACTTGGAGCGGTGTTTCCGGTGGCGCGGATGATGCTCCCGCTGCGCCTGCGCCTCGCTCCAGTGGTGGCTTGGCCGCACGGGTCGAAACCGCACACCCAGCGCCTTCTTCTGCAGCTTCTTTGCCGGTGTCGACCGCGCCTGCCATCATCACCTCCACGCTGCCTGGAGCACGGCCAGCATGTAGCCACCTTGGCGGATCCGCGCCACCAGCACCGGCGAGAGGCACGGCGGAGACGGTGCCGAAGTAGATGCGGTGGTGCCGAACTCGATGATGCGGACGTTCTTGGGGAAGATGCCGCTGTTGGCGAAGCAGCCCGCGTTGTCGTTGATGAAGTCCATGGCATAGATGCGTTGCACCAACGCGGAGACCGTACGCTGGCCGGCGGCGTCGAGGATGCCCGCCGAATGTGAGCTACACAAGCGCCACTTCATGCCCCACGGTGGGCGCTAACGTCGTCGTGGCGAGCAGGCGGATGCCATGGGATGGCTTAAGTTGGGGCCGAATGGGCGCTAGAGGATTCGGGGAGGGTTTGCGACTAGATGGGATGAACTTCCGGATGCTTTCCTCAAGAACACAACCAAAGGCCGGTATGCAAGAAGAGAGACAAGAGGAAGAACTCTTTACTAGATCGCTTGCTTCATTGATCTCAACATGATTACAGGTTCTTGGATACAAGTTCTATCGTCGACACGCGCCCGTATGAGGCGGTGCCCTCTCCTTATATAGGGGAGAGGGTGGCTTACAGAACAAGAAACCCTAATGGCATCTTTGGTGGACAAACTACTTTACAAAGCTACTTTAATCATCGCCGGGTCTTCTTTAATCAGGGAGTTGACGTCCTCCGGCTTCTTTCAGCGTCACCTCTCTCTTTGGCGCCAGGGCTCTGATTAAAGCCACTTTGCTTAGCTCATCCTTGTCTTCTTGCTCGAAGAGAATCTTTGACCGATCCTGTGACACCTTCTCCGGTATCTTCTTTGCAGGTTCCGGTATACCCCTCTTGGGGATACCGGCTTAGCTTCACTTAGCCCAAACTCTTACCTTTGTGTTCCGGTTAGAATATTAAACCGGTATCTTGATGGCTCAAACCATCCGTTTTGGCATGCCTTTGGCATACCGGGGGTTATCCCCCCAACACGCGAGTACCTCAAGACGGCGCAATCAAGACAGAAGAGCTACGCCGACAAGAGACGTCGGGAGATGACCTTCGAGATCGAAGACTTCGTCTATCTCAAGGTATCCCCCTTGAAAGGAATGTAGAGATTTCAGCTGAAAGGAAAGCTCGCACCCCGATACGTCGGACCTTTCAAAGTTCTGGGTCGCCGAGGTGAAGTATCTTATCAACTGGAGCTACCAGAAGAGATGTCGGCTGTGCACGACGTGTTTCATATCTCACTCCTCCGGAAGTGCCTTGAAGTCTCTGAGAAGACCGAAGTGTTCAAGAACATCGATCACCGATCGGTGGATATCAACAAGGACCTGACTTACCGCGAAGTGCCGATTCGCATCCTGGAGGAAGCTTACCGAACCACCCGCACCCGAAGCATCAAGTTTCTGGAGCAATCATACTGAAGATGAAGCCACCTGGGAACGCGAAGACTTCATGAAGAAGGAGTACCCAGATCTCTTTAGTACCTAACTTTCTTTTCAATCTCGGGACGAGATCTTTTGTAAGGGGGAAGGGTTTGTAACATCCAAGAAAGTTAGAAGAATTCCAGAGAGCAAAATTTCAAACCAACAAAAACTTTTCAAATTGCATATAGTGCCCTGCATAGGACTTGTGCATTTGAGTGATATGCCATGATGATTGTTATTATGTGTATATGATGTACTCTAAAACCCTAATGTGATCATATGAAAATCAGCAACCAAATAAATCAAAAGGAGAAGGAAATCAAATAAATGAAAAACCCTAAAACCCTCACATATGGCTCTATGCCATTTTTATAAATTTTGACCCTAGACCAATTTGGTCTTCACCATTAGTTGAATAATGTTCCTGAACACTTATTACAACTTTTGAAATCAAAGAATCACAAATCAAATGAATTTCAAATACAAAATTGGCTCACATATGATAATGGCCAAATCTGCCAATTATAGTCTGATCACTACTTTGAGCCACTGTAATTCAAATTTTTCAAACTAAACCTTCCTAACTCTTTGCACGTCATCCAAGACAACATCAAGGTGAACACTTTTTGTAAAGATCACCATGCCAAATTCTTTCTAGATCAATATCTATGCTCATCCAAAGTTGCAACATTTTAATAAGTGGAACAATCTCACACTTAGCCAAATTTGCAAAACTTTGAATTTAACAATTCCACCACCACACTTCATCACCTCTGGTCATTTCTAACTCAATGAAATACTCACAATTCAAAACTTGCAACCATTTGAATTGAATCAAATTTGGACAAAATTCACAAATAACAAATATGGAACTATTTGACACTATTTCAAATAGTGATCTACCCTAACCCTAACCACACCATTTGCTCCCTACTGGTTCCCTTGTCCCCTCTCTCACTCAATACCCCACAGAAACCCTAGGGAGGCAAGCCCTAGCTTGCATGGCATGGCCATGCCGGCCATGTCGAGCCTCCTCTCTTATCCCTTCTTCTCACTGGCCCTGATGACAAACAACGCCACCATGCTCCCCTACCTCACCTAGCCACGGCCTTGTCGACGTAGATGCCCTGGCCACGCCGGAGACAGCGCGCCCAGAACGCGCCAGCCTGCCGCTCGCGTCGCGCGTGGCGCGCCACAGACGCACACTGGCCACGCGCCACGCCACCACCTCGAGCACGCCCTGGACCCCCTGTGAGCACCTTGAGCACCTGCGTGACACCACGACGCCGCCAGACACGCGCGCCGCACAGACCCGTGACCGCCGGCGCCGGAGACGACGACACGATCCCGTGAACGCCGCGGCAGACACGGAAGCAATGCGGGCGATCTAGCCGCCGCCCGACCGTGCCATCACCACCCCTAGCTTCGCCTGGATGAGGAGAACACGACCGCACCCTCGCCTAGCCCAACCGCTCGCCGGAATCGCCGCGAGCGTGTCGACCTCGCTACGGACCCGCAGCACCCTCGCGATTCTATAAATAGAGGACTCCCTGGACCAAACCAAGCACACCACCTTGCTCTCCACCCTTCACTGCCTCTCCACCACCACACCACTCACTCGATCATCGCCGGAGCTGCCCCAATTTGAAGATCGGAGCCGCCAGTACCCGGAGGTCGCCGCCGTCGATTGGAGCTGTTCCAGGAGCTGCCGCCGGTACCAGAAGCTTCGCCGTCGTCCACAACGCCATCACGCACACTGCCCACCCTAGCTGGAGCCACGGTGAGCTCTCCGACCCCCTACCCTCGCCGCCAGCACGTCGGGTTCTCGTCGGAGAAGACGATGAACCTCGCCCGTTGATCTGCGTTCTAATCCAACGCATCTTATTCATCCATACCGATTCGGCTGTTATGAGTCGCTGACGGGTGGGCTCCACCTCGTCAGACGGCCCACTCGCGCTGGACGCGTTGCTGGGCTGTTTCTCTGTTTTTCAAACTGATTCGGCCCACGTCGTTTCCCGCCGGCCCGTTTATTTAAATCTCGTTTAATAAATCCAATTCAAATTTAATACTGGCTCCAACTTTGAAATTCAATAGAATCAGTTTGGCTTGGCCAAATTTAACAAACTTTATATTGTTGGAAAGCTATGAAAAATATCTACAAGATGCCACTGGTCCCATGTCAAGATTAGTTGTAGAATTAATCTGATAAAAAGAAGAAGACATGGACTTTTCCCTATTCAAATAATTATTAAAAATCAACCAAAATAGATATTAAGTTAATTCCAACTCTAATAGCTCACATTTGACTTACACTAATTGTTTATGCAAGAAAATGGTGTGGTCACTTTGCATGATCATGCCCTAGTTTAATTAATGGATAATATGGCTAGTTTATCTAAGTGATATTGTCCAAAACTATTATGCAAATCATATGAAGTATTATACTTCATTTAAATCTTGTCTCAAATGAATTCATGTGATGTTTGGACCCCTGGCCAAACTCACTTATATGAATTACTTGGAGATTTAAATCATTTGTAGCATTATTAAATGGTATGAGGTGATCTACCTCATTTAAATCATTTTCTCAAAGGATGATGATGAATGTTTGACTTAAGTCAATATAAGTTCATGTATGATTGTTTGAGAAATTAAATCTTAAGAAGATTTCAATGAGAGGAAATTATTTCTCAAGAACCCTATGGAAACTATCATTTACATATTAAATAAAAGGAAATTAAATCTCCTCAAGCAACACAACCCATGCACCCTAATTAGATTAATTGTGTGCATAGAATAGTTTGTGTGATTATATGTGATGTATGGAATAGCCATTGAATTAGTTGAGTGATTATACTCGTATTTAAATTTAGACGCTAGCACCGGAGAGTACCCGGAAGAGGAAGGTTGCTACCCAGAGGAGGAGGAGGAGAATTTTGAGAACTACCAAGGCAAGCTAATATTCTTGCAAAGTGCAAAGCACCTTTGGGGCAAGGCACCATGAATCTTACCTTTTCTTACCATAAGCCTACTCCAAGTTTTTACATTACAAGTCTTACTTGTTGTTTTCCAAGAGTTACTTTTATAGTTAACTTTGGTCAAAGTAAAGGAGTTTACCAAAGTAGTTAAGTTAGTCTCAATCAAGCAAAGCAAGATAGCACCCCTCATGATTTAGAGCTAGTGCTAATGAAATAAAACTTGACTACTCTAGATGGGAACAATGTGACTTGAACTAAGTTTGAAACCTTGGAATGATGAAGCATTCCATTGAATGATTTTTGAAGGTGAATATGACCAAGAGAAGATGGTGATTTTTGATAAAAATGATATTGGTTTGGATGCGATACCTTTCCAATTTTTAGTACCCCCACAATACCTGATTATGGGTAGGGCTTAACTGGAAGTTTATGCATCTTAGTATGGGTTCCCTCTGAACACACATCATAGGGGTTATGCTGGAGGCTGCCTCCGTTGTTGAGAAAAGATGTGAATTGAGGTGAATTGTACGGCCATGCCCTGTGCAGTTCCCAGGTTGACAGTTGGTCTTCACTGGGAGGCCAAGCTCATGGGGAGGTGCTCATACTAGGATTTGTAAGTGAAAGGTTATGGTTGATGATCCGCATACTGTGTTACGATGATTCGGGGTAATCCCGACGGATGAAATCAAATATTGTGGCACAAGTGTGCAACCTCTGCAGAGTGTCAATCTATTCGAATAGCCGCGTCCACGGTTACGGACGGCTGGAAAGTCCATACAGTTTCCAATGTCAATTCTTTGAAAATGATGTTGAAAGGGGTGAAATGAATGGTGAAGTGGTGAATTGAATTGAAATCACCACTTGAATGGTGGGAATGACACTAATGTTCCCACTTGAGTTAGTTAGCACATGAATAAGCTTTTCTCAAATACTTGTGAACTAAAATTGGCTTTATGCAAATAAACTAGAGCTTAGCAAACCTTACTAGAGTTGTCTAGCACTGACATTAGTATTAGTTTGCGAGTACTTGAAGTACTCACGGCTTTGTCCCTGGCTATTCAAATGGCCAGAGTATGAAGATGAACAAGGAGATGACCAGCAGGACGCCTAGAGTCTTCCGACGTCAGCGTTGGCCTGTGGACTCGAAAGTCCTTGTATCTTACGCTTCCGCTATGAACTTGTGTTTGTTCGTTGATCAATAGATCAACTATTCGTGTAATATGGATCATGTGATTCCAAGTTGTAAGACTTTATGGTTTGTAATGAATGATGACTGTGATACTTAACTATTGCCTCGCAACAACAATATTCCTGGGATTGCGATGTATGACATAATAGGCATTCGGACTTAAAAATCCGGGTGTTGACACCGATGCCGCGACCGCTGTGGGCTTCCGCAACGCCGATCGAAGGTGCGCGGTCCGTGGTAGGGGCGGCGTTGAGGCGGCGCGACGAAGGGGGCGAGCAGCTACAGGACCCGATCTACGTGAGGTACAGTGAGGTCGAGAGGGAGCCGCCGCGTACTTCTGGCAGATGACGCCGTAAAGCACGCCGCAGCTACCGTGTAACCAATCTTTGCCGTGAGCTTTTCTTTGCCGTGCGCACCCAGGAAAATGCACGGCAAAGAACAGGGCCACGACAAAGACAGACACGACAAAGAAATAATTCACGGCAACTACCGAAGACAGCGCACGACAAAGAACATTGCACGGCAATGAACCAAGACAACGCACGACAAAGATTAAAAGCACGACAAAGGCGCTGGGCGTTGCCGTGCCTTACCCTTTGTCGTGGGCGCAGATGGTTCGCACGGCAACGCTGCCTTTGCTGTGCGGTCTTCCCTTTGCCGTGCGCCATATGGCATTTTCCTTTGTTTTTCTTTCTATTTTATGTCATCTAATACTTATATTTATTATTTCAATTAGTTTTACTTTTTTGACTATTTATTAGTGTTACTTAAGACAATGTGTATATACCCATACTATTTGCAATACAACATGTACTCTCCATCTTCATCCCCCCACGTATATCAGGGTTTCGGAGCAATTCGCGCTTCGGATAATCTGCTAAGTGTTATCGCCCTAATGTGAGGACGGTCACACCGGGGAGCTTTGCACCATTACACCTTCCACTACACTTTCACACATATCATAGCTATTTCTGCACCACTACACCTTCCACCGGGTTAGGGTTAGGGCTAGGGTTAGGGTTTAGGGTTAGGGCCATTATCCCATGAGTCACCCTTCTCGGTAACTTGTTCTTCAAGACAATCTTCAAAAGTGGGCATACCAAGGTTCCCACCCACTACCGGTGATAATTAGATATCATCCATCATGTTGTCTTCAACAAGGTGGTCCACATGCGCTGACAGCACCACTTAGGAACATTATTCCAAGAAGAATTGCGTTGATCTATTGGTTAGGGTTAGGGTTTAGGGATAGGGCCATTATCACATGAGCCACTCTTCTCTGTAACTTGTTCTTCATCAAGACAATCTTCAAAAGTGGGCATACTAAGGTCCCCATCCAATTCTGGTGATAAGCAGATATCATCCATCGTGTTGTCTTCAACAAGGTAGTCCACATGCGCTGATGACACCACTTAGGCACATGATTCCACGAAGAACTGCATTGATCTACTGGTTAGGGTTAGGGTTAGGTTAAGGGTTTAGGGATATGGCCATTATCACATGAGCCAGCCTTCTCGGTAACTTGTTCTTCGTCAACACAATCTTCAAAAGTGGGCATACCAATGTTCCCATCCAATTGTGGTGAGAAGCAGATATCATCCATCGTGTTGTCTTCAACATGGTAGTCCACATGCGCTGACAACACCACTTAGGCACATTATTCCAAGAAGAATTGCCTTGATCTTTTGGTTAGGGTTTTATTGTTTAGGGATAGGCCATTATCACATGAGCCACCCTTCTCGGTAACTTGTTCTTCATCAAGGCAATCTTCAAAATAGGGCATACCAAGGTTCCCATCCAATTCCGGTGATAAGCTTATATCATCCATCGCGTTGTCTTCAGCAAGGTAGTTCACATGCGCTGATGACACAACTTAGGCACATTATTCCAAGAAGAACTGCCTTGATCTACTGGTTAGGGTTAGGGTTAGGGATATGGCCATTATCACATGAGTCACCCTTCTCGGTAACTTGTTCTTCATCAAGACAATCTTCAAAAGTGGGCATACCAAGGTTCCCATCCAATTCTGGTGATAAGCAGATATCATCCATCGCGTTGTCTTCAACAAGGTAGTCCACATGCGCTGACGGCACCAGTTATGCACATTATTCCAAGAAGAACTACCTTGATCTACTAGTTAGGGTTAGGGTTAGAGTTTAGGGTTAGGGTTTAGGGATATGGACATTATCACATGATCCACCCTTCTCGGTAATTTGTTCTTCATCACGACAATCTTCAAAAGTGGGCATACCATGGTTCCCATCAAATTCTGATGATAAGCAGATATCATCAATCACTTTGTCCTCAACAAGGTAGTCCACATGCGCTGACGGCACCACTTAGGCACATTATTCCAAGAAGAACTGCCTTGATCTACTGGTTAGGTTTAGAGTTAGAGTTAGGGGTTAGGGTTTAGGGATAGGGCCATTATCACATGAGCCATCCTTCTCGGTAACTTGTTCTTCATCAAGGCAATCATCAAAAGTGGGAATACCAAGGTTCCCATCCAGTGCTGGTGATAAGAAGGTATCACCCATCACGTTCTCTTCAACAAAGTAGTCCACATATGCTGACGACACCACTAAGGCATATTATTCCAACCAGAACTGCCTTGATCTAATTGTTAGGGTTAGGGTTAGGGTTTAGGGTTAGGACCATATCCCATGAGCCACCCTTCTCGGTAACTTGTTCTTCATCAAGACAATCTTCAAAAGTGGTCATACCAAGGCTGCCATCCAATTTTGGTGATAAGTAGAGATCATCCATCACGTTGTCTTCAACAAGGTAGTCCACATGCGCTGACGGCACCACTTAGGCACATTATTCCTAGAAGAACTGCCTTGATCTACTGGTTAGGGTTAGGGTTTAGGGGTAGGGCCATGATCACACATGCCACCCTTCTCGTTAACTTGGTCTTCATCAAGACAATCTTCAAAAGTGGAAGTACCAAGGTTCCCATCCAATTCTAGTGATAAGCAGATATCATGCATCGCGTTGTCTTCAACAAGGTAGTCCACATGCGGTGATGGCACCACGTAGGCACATTATTCCAAGAAGAACTGCCTTGATCTACTGGTTAGGGTTAGGGTTTAGGGATAGGGCCATTATCACATGAGCCACCCTTCTCGGTAACTTGTTCTTCATCAAGACAATCTTCAAAAGTGGGCATACCAAGGTTCCCATCCAATTCTGGTGATAAGCAGATATCATCCATCGCATTGTCTTCAACAAGGTAGTCCACATGCGCTGACGACACCACTTAGGCACATTATTCTAAGAAGAACTACATTGATCTACTGGTTAGGGTTAGGGTGCCATTATCACATGAGCCACCCATCTCGGTAACTTGTTCTTTGATGGCGTGTGATGCACACGTCCGTTGGGAACCCCAAGAGGAAGGTGTGATGCACACAGCAGCAAGTTTTTCCCTCAGTAAGAAACCAATGTTATCGAACCAGTAGGAGATGAAGGCCACGTGAAGGTTGTTGGTGAAGGAGTGTAGTGCGGCGCAACACCGGGGATTCCGGCGCCAACGTGGAACCTACACAACACAATCAAAATACTTTGCCCCAACTTAATAGTGAGGTTGTCAATCTCACCGGCTTTTGTAAACAAAGGATTAAATGTATGGTGTGGAGAATGATGTTTGTTTGCAAAGAACAACAGAGAACAATGATTGCAGTAGGTTGTATTTCAGATGTAAAAGAATGGACCGGGGTCCACAGTTCACTAGTGGTGTCTCTCCAATAAGATAAATAGCATGTTGGGTGAACAAATTACAGTTGGGCAATTGACAAATAGAGAGGGCATAACAATGCACATACATATCATGATGACTACTATGAGTTTTACTTAGGGCATTACGACAAAGAACATAGACCGCTATCCGCATGCATCTATGCCTAAAAAGTCCACCTTCGGGTTAGCATCCGCACCCCTTCCAGGTATTAAGTTGCAAACAACAGACAATTGCATTAAGTATTGTGCGTAATGTAAACAATACAAATATCCTTAGACAAAGCATTGATGGTTTATCCCTAGTGGCAACAGCACATACATAACCTTAGAACTTTATGTCACTGTCCCAGATTCAATGGAGGCATGAACCCACTATCGAGCATAAATACTCCCTCTTGGAGTTACAAGTATCAACTTGGCCAGAGCCTCTACTAGCAACGGAGAGCATGCAAGATCATTGTAATATCCCAGGTTTAGAGGCTATAAAATGAGAGAACACCAAAGTGTGCATAGCATTCATGCATAGAAAATCCGGGGGATTTTCGCGCTTTCAAATAAAACTTACCACAGTAACCGAAGTTTCACTTGACTTGCTGGAATTGAAGTAGATCATCAAGTCAAGCGCTATAAACTTCACTGTGATCTTTGCTAAAACCTTGTTTTAGGTAGAGATGACTTGATCTATGGGCTAGATCAAATAGAATTAGTTTTACAACAAACAACACCTTAAGTAAGGATCAACTACAAGATCTTATAAAGGATCTCAACATGTCATTCCTTACAACAACACATGAATAATTATTCAATCCCAAATCAAAGAACTCAATTAATTAAGTAACTATTCTTTACTTATCTTTTCCATGTCTTCTACTAAAGAAATGTTCCTACCATGAGTCACATGGTATATCTTTTCAACTACAATACTTGAACCAAGTCAAGAGCACTCATATTCATTCATCATTAACCTTTGAACATTCCAACCTTGTTTCCCAAACTCATACCATTAAACCTAGAGAAAGGAGAGAATCATTCATATGCTTATTCTATCCATTGAATAGAACTTAGATTACTATTTAAACCTTATCCAATTGAGGTACTTGTTGATACTAACCAATGATACAAGAAATATAAGTCAAGTATTAAACCTTACTTGACCTAGCTCACACCTGATGGTAAGTAAGAACCTATTCTTTAGTAATTATTGAGAGGCAAGTGTTGTGATCATTACAACTTGGTAATGATCATAAACCCTAGAGGAACCCTACCTATTCAGAAGAGCTCAACCTAAATAGGTATACTCAAGTATATGGACTTATACTTGATCTTGGAGAGAGAACCATGATTCACTAATGAATTATTATGTGGGGACCCGGCATACCACTGCATGGTGTAGTATGCAAGTCTGATATAACACCAATGAAACACAGTTCCACGGGTATTATATCGCTCAGAGTGGTACAACAGAAACATATGCGGGTCCAAGGCATGTCTATAGAATTACATACAGACTCTGTTACATAAGATCATCACAGCCTCCTACTTTACAATGAGGTAAAACTGCAAATAAACTCCAGAAGAACGACTTGTAGTCTAATCTTATCACGAACTCTATTTGTAGAGTATTTAACTAGCTACAGAGGCTAAGAATAGATGCTAGCTAATTAGGAGCTAGGTTTAGGAAGCTAGTTCCCTTCTATGGCTAAACTAGGTTTTCTCCATGTTGGATGTGGAATCTGACTCCTGACAGGTCCTGTCTCTTGAAGTAGTTGTTGACTCCTCGGCCTTCGAGTTGCACTGTAGATCCTCCTTCGATGCCTCCATATCTAAGCAGGGGATTTAAGAGTGGGATGAGTACGAGCGTACTCAACAAGTTCATTATAGGAAAGAGGTGTTTAATGCACTAGCTACGGCATTAGACCAGAAAGTCTAATACCAATGCAGGTTTTCATAATCATTTCTTCAAAAGGTTGCTTTTATTCGGAAGAACTATGTCCGTCAGCCTTCACCGGTTTACTAGAACTTCATGGAGCTCCTTTCCGGCCGCGTTCGCAGTTCCATATCCGGACAGGGAGTGACGAGTCACGGTTCTTTACACTCTGAGGTGTGTTGCTTTACCCATAAGAGATCTTAACCTTGGTGCCAACCAGCCGCTCGTTCACACTTCCTATGGTGTGAGGCCCGGTATAAGGTCATAGCCAATCATATTCCTCCGCTGCCTCATACACCCACCCGTTGTTGCAAACTCCGACCCTGGGTCCTCGTCGGTCCACTTACACCCCTTAGGGACGGACCCCGACCACGACAACAGTTCAGGTCTCTACCATGAACTCCTTCGCCAGCTGCAACCCATCATAGACCGCAATTACCGTGGGGACTTTATCGGGACCCCCACCCTACCACTTGTCCTCTCTTGGATCAAGGGTACCACTTGTCCTCTCTTGGATCAAGGGTCTACGGTAAAGCGCATCCGTTGATGTACAAGAGGTGGAAATACAATTGACTATTCCGTCCCACTCCAGATCTTATGGTTAACACGGGTATTACGGCACAAGAATCACTGGCGATATTTGTTGTTTAATCCTAGATGGATATAAACCCTTGCAATGGAACCTCCACCATATCAACACAATCCATGGTTCCATTGCCCACCATAGTCATATTCATAGTTATGAAAATAGTGGTTTTGGTTTTATGCAATAGTGATAATCATAGTACTTTGCAAGTAATTTGATAAAGATACTCAAATGACATGAGAAAGCGATGAACTTGCCTTTCTTGACTGCAAGATTATGCAGTCAAGGTCTTCGATACGCAATAACTCCAAATTCTGAAATAGCATCATCGTCCGGTAAGGACAATGTTTAAAAGATTGGCAAGGATGCAATAATGCATAAGTATGAGATACAATCGCTCTAAGTGTGGCCTAACCCCGATGATTTAGGATTAGTGAGTTGTAATGATTAGTTCAAGGTGTGTTGCACTTTTAGAGTGATTCCACAAACAAGATTCTTATTAGGGTTTGGTTATCTTAGTATCATAAACAAGTAGTGCAATATATCACAACAATAACATTAGTATAACACAACAATAGCATTTGGTATAATCCTAACATGTAATGAGCAGTTGTTGATTTTAATACTATATGTCATGGTTAATGATTAATTATCATATACTTCAAAAGAATAACTTTTGAAGAACATATTACTTAAGTTATAATAATTATTTCAAATAAGGCTTGTGGTGCCCAGGGTTTGCTATTGGATCCCCTAAGTAAAGAATGGTTGGTTCCTAAATAGGATGGTTCCTAAATATCTAATACTAGTAGGGTTTAGTTGACCATGTGCATATGAAGTGGACTACTACATATGGTTGCTATTCTGGTTGATTATAATGGTGTTATACTAAAGAATGGTGAGTAGGGTTGATGTTATAAGGTTGACTTGTAAGTAAATGTATTTATATTGGGTATATGATTTGGAAATGAATACTATCCAATCAAGGATGAATACTTAAGCTCTACTTAAGTCAATGCTATGGCTTAGATATATGGTATATGGAACTTATCCTACATGAGGACAATATTAGTAAGTGGTATCCACTTAGTTGAGTTGAATTAGGGATGATGGCTAATGGTTACTAGGTTTGGTATCATGCTTCTAATGGTACAATATTGGATGATACAACCAACAAGGTATGACCAATTTCTGGTATAAGCTCAGATTGGTAGTGTAGGATACATGTTTATCTAAACAATAAAAGTAACACATGGTCTAGTATCAACCTCCTACTTAAGGTCCAATCATAAAGGTCCTAACATGGTCATGCAAAGTAAGTCAAACAATTCTATTTGGCTCAAAGATGTATCATAGTATGACTTAAAGTGTGGTTAGAGTTTTTGTATATTTATATATGAGTGCAAACTCATATTATTGATTTTAGAGAATAGAGTTATAGCAACTCATATTATATTTAGGTTTTAAGTAATACATATCAAGGTTAGAATATATTATATTATTAAAAAGTACACACTGAGTTTATTACATGAAGTACATGATTAAAGTTGGAATAATATTTCCACCATTTAGAAATTCAACTAAAGATTTTTAATGATTATTAAATAATATTGTAGGAATTTAAAAGCGACTAAAATTGGAGTTAGAACCTTTAGGGCTTCAATATTGTAGTGAGCTTGATTTTAAAATGTTAATATTTATTTGTTACATGAATAATTTTCATTACATTTTTAGATTAGAGAACAATTTATATTTATTGGTTAAGCATTTTCATATAATCTGTAAAAATAGGCACACATAGATGCATAATGTAAGTATGTTACCTATTCTGATTTGATTAACTTAGATGGGGGCACATCGTATACGTACATTTAGTAAATTAGTTATTGAGCCTAGAATCAATTTGGGCTAATTAGCACACACACATACACTAAACGATTAGATGTTGGGCTGAATGTAATTGGTTCCAGAGTAGTACTAACGTACACGTGCACGTCCGAGACCAGCGCATCACGTCTCTGTTAGTCGAGTTCTCTCATCTCACCAGCACTATACTGCTCCCTCGCGATCCCCTTCCTGGTGATACGCCTGCCGTTGCCCCGGCCGCTGCCGGCCGCCTCCGCCGCCTCTGCTCGCCGGTTTAGCTAGGTCGCTTCTCCTCGCTCTCCTCCACCAGATCCACCTCACCGCGACGCCCCCTAGCGCCCACGCTCACCTCCAAGGCGAACCCTAGCAGCCTGTGTTGGGGCCGTCGCCGGCCGATTCCGGCGCCGCCTGCTGCCGTCCCGGCCGTCGTCGGACGCCTCCAACATGGCTGATTTCCGGCCACTCCTCCCTCCGCCGCAAGCTGGCGATTCTCCGCCACGAATGGTTCCAGCCCGCGCCCCCGCGCGCGACCGTGTGGAACCCTAACTTGGGCTCGCCGGCGCGGCATCAGTGCCTCCGCGCCGCTGGCTGCACCCTCAACGACGACCATGAGCTAGTCCTCGTCGTTCTTCCTCGACCACCACCCGAACTCTCGCTCGACCTGGCCGTGTTCGGCCACCCGCCAGTCTCCCCGATGGTGTGGTGCTGCTGTGACAACGCTGCCGTGCCACCTGTTGCAGCCTCGACGCCGGCGCGATGGTGCAGTGGACGCAACCTCGGCGTCGCCTACCCCGGCTACTACCCGGACTGCAATGTGTGCTACCCCTTGTCTTCTCTATTCTGTCCATGACCATGAGTTGGGAATCATGTGCTGCAAAGATTACACTTGATGATCTAGTGTTCCCGTGTTATACTGGGCTGCACAATATTTGCTTGACAATTATGTGCCCCAGATTTTATTGTGCTGCAATTATCCATCTATATGCTATATTATTCTGCTTGATGAATATGTGCCCCAGGAATGTTATAGTGAAGCTAATATTGTGGGCTGGCTTATCATGTCATGGTTGTTTATGTTACTGCTATACTGGTTTGTGAAGTATGTCTTGAACTAGGCAATTACTGGTTCACATGAAAGTGACAAGCGCTAGTTTAAAAATACCCCAATTTGGATGATTTAATCATCGGCAGCATATGTAGTTTACTGATGTGAACTAACTCTGATGAAACTGAACTTATATTTGACTGTTTCCATTGGTGCAATAATTCCTAGCTAGTGGATGTGTTGCATGGAAAGTAATATGATCCTTGGTATTGTTAAATTGTTGCAGCATAGATATTTGATAAGAACAGATGCTACTACTATTGGGTTTGACTGTTTTGATGGTGCTTTAATTCATGGTTGTTGCTAATGATTTTTAGATCACTTGCACACCTGATTCAGTCCAATTGGTTTGTTGTCTTTTTGCAGGATAGTTATATCCAATCTCTGGAAATGTTTTACTTGTACTCTACTACTTGCCTCACTGATATTCTCATTGTGGTACTCACTGTGACCTTTTCCTCCTCTCTAACCTGTATCCAAGGCCAAAGTTTGTGTGTGTGACATTAAGATATATTTACTGTGCTTAATTACTAGCTGCTGCTGTTGATCACCAGATTACGTGCATACATGATTTAGTCCTATAGTGGTGTTGGGTATGAGCTCCTGATATTATAAGGGATCACTAGCTAAAGATGGTGATTTGGCTCCCCTCTCTACTTGCATCTTTCTATCTATCAACTGATAAGAATATATTTTCTGCTTGATTTTCTTGGCTTAGCCTACGATGCATATGCTGAGGCATAGATTTGGAGTAAGAATAGATACTAGTTTTAAGTGATTGCCTAACAACCTGCTGGAGTAGCGTAGCTTGGTCTTCTGGACTCTGAATAACCTGCATCTTGTGGATGGCCTGCTCCTCCTCACTTCTTGATCTGCTTCCTATGGATCTAGTTGCTATTTGGCTATTTCTAGTATTATCCTGATGGATATATGTGTGTTTGCTGGTAGAGCAAACACATGGGTGTCAAATACTAGTATTGTTCTTGCAGTTCTTGATCTTCTGGTGGATTTTACTAGTGTGAATGATTGATAGATAGACTACAGATAATTTATTGGTGTGATCAAGATGTGGTGCGGCTGGGATAAGTTTGTGTGTGCTAGAAGAGCTGGTAGGACAGCTGCTGGGCTGATTTATATACAGCTGAACTATTGCTGTGGTTGTGACAACACACAACTGCATGTGTTGTGTGTGCTGCTTACATATGGACCCCACTTCTGGTGTATGTGACCAAATTGGTTTGCTTTGCCTTCTAGTGTAAGGCGTACGGCTGGTTTGCTCTTATCCATTGTAGATATTTATTTTGATGCAGCCAAGTGGTACTTGATTAAGTGTGGCTTTACTTTGTTTGCCCTTTGCATGAAAAGAAAGATCAATAAAAGATTGTGAAGATTTAGATTTAGGAATTCTTTTATTTCCTTGTAATATTTTTTTTTTGTAACTTGTAACTTTGTTTCTCTTTATGAGAATTGTAAATGATTGGGATAATGATATTTGTAATAAGGTTTAAATTATTTATCTATTTTGCATTCCTTTTCTTTTATCTTAGGTATTGTATTGTATATAATTATTTGGAATTCAAATTCCAATTTCAATTCATATTTGAATTCATGTCTTACATAATTGAATTTGAATTCGAATCATTTCCCTCCGAAACATAAGAAATTCAACAAAGGTCATGTCAAATTTTATCGCACTAACGTCGATGATCTAAACCAATTTCACCAACGCAAGATAATCTCGATCACTTTCTCTGAGATTCAATAAAGTCAGATGTGGATTGGTTGAAGTAGGATCGACAAGATTGGAACAAGCAAGGTTTGATGAAGAACTTTTGTGAATGTCAGTTTAATATTAGAGTTGAAACTATACCATGTGGATCATGGTAGGAACATTGATTTAGTAAAAAGGACATAGAAAAGATAAGTTAAGAATAGCTTCTCCATTTTATTGTTACTTGATTTGCAATTAAATAGATGTTAATATGTTATGGCAAGGAATACCATATTATGATCTTTTATAAGATCAAGCAATTGATCCTTGATTAAAGTGTTATTGTGTTAGTTTTAATTCCATTTGATCTAACCCCTTAGATCAAATCATCTCTAGCCAAAACAAGGTTTTAGCAAAGTCACATTGAGGTTTATAGCGCTTGACTTGATGAGCTACTTCAATTCCACCAAGATCAAGTGAAACTCCAGTTACTGTGACTGTTTTACTTTAAAGCGCGAAAATTCCCGATTTTCTATGCATGAATGCAATGCACACTTCTGTTTTCTCTATTTTTGTAACCCAAATACTGGGATATTACAGTCTCTACCCCTTAAACTAAACTTCGTCCTCGAAGTTTGATCTCTCTCACGTTTCCGGAGTGTGGATCTGACTTGTGCAGACTATATCTTTTCTCGAACTCCGTATTGATCTTGTTGGATATATTTGAATATATCCCTTGTCCAGATTCTTCCTGGAATCCATTAGTGTCTGTCTCTGAACCATGGTTCTTACTTTGATTCTTTGATTTCTTCCAACTCTATAAGCTTGTTTCCTTTCTCATTGAAGATTCAATGATTGAGACTTCTTCTGGTGCTGCTGGTCTTATTTGAAGGCTAATTTGATAATAAACTCCTAATTGCTAAATAGGTCTTTGTTTTCCCTTACTACCAAAAGTGCAATAATGGTACTTAGTAAGGTACTTACCATGGAAATGATTTTGACGGTTTCTTTTACTAAGAAGGTTAGACTCATTTAGCCTATCCAATCATGGTTTATAGTTGATACCTATAATTATTTTGGTTATTTAGGTTCCATGAAAGGAATCATTCCATTAGTCTGTGGTTCTGGTATGGTCAATTTCCTTCGGTCTTTGGCCTTCTTGAGCTGTATTTGGTCTATGGTATTTTCTTCGTCCAACTCCTTTATGCTTAACTTACTTGAGCTTTCGTACTTCTGAGTAAATACTACTCACTTTCTCAAGTGATAGTCCACTTCTTACTTCCTCGAGGTATAAACCTCGGCTTCTGGTCTGACATACTTCTGAAAGTAGTGTTCAACAATCTTATGAAAATAAGATCGAACTTCCTCTCAGTTTAGACCTTCTTCTTCTATCTTGCTCAAAATATTGAGTTATTGTACATCCAACTCAATCTTTACTCTACCCCTTAGAGTTTTCTTATGGTCTTCAACTCCTTTTCTTCCAACCATTGGATTGATGGTTGGAATATTGGTCTAAGTATAGCTTATGGTTTGTACTCTTCTAGGTCTTGTGAAGAATATCTGTGGTGCATCCACTCAATTGTGGATATCCAATGTGAACCCTTCGACTGAATGATTATAGATTATAGTTATTTGGCTGACAAAATTTTATTTGTTCTTAACTTCTTGGCACAGACAATCCTATTACGGACTACTTGATACCAATTGTGGCTATTTGTTATCTAAAAATGGATTCTATTATAGGTTCTCATCAATTGGTCGGGACATCTTCTACTTTATTTCGTAGTATTTATCCTATACCACAACTGTGGTCTTCTGATACCAACTGTGGTCTTCTTATATCTGCTATGGTTTCATATGTCATCTTCCTTCCTTCAGGGTTTATTTTGCAAGAAAACCACTATGAATATAGTGTCCAAAGTGATTTCCCATGCATTCCCTCTTCTATATTAACTATGTATCTGCTTCAACTTCTCCATAATCATCATATTTCTCACCTTCATGCTTCTTATGTACTAAAGTACTCCTCTGTCGAGGTTAAGCATGAGTTTCTGATTGTACTTCCTTCAGGGTATTGTGGTTACTTCCCACAACTTTGTTTCCTTTTTCTGATGAATCTTCCTCTTGTCTCCGGAATCTTCACAATTCGTCACTTCCTCACATGAATAACATTACCCTCTAGATCTATAGCATCAAGTAAGAACTTGGTATTGCAACATGCATTTGCATATCAAAATCAAACTTCATGTATGGATCTAGTCAAACAATGAAAATTCCAATAAAATCCAAGAAGATTCAGCTTTGTGCTTATAATACACATCGTCATAAGCCTGAATAAAATAGTTGAGTAAGACATCTCTAAACATCAGGCTCTGATGTGTAGTATGTAACACCACATAACATAGGTTTATATCGTGATACTTAGCACGATTATATGGGATTCTACTATTTGTCTCAACATTTACCTTAATTGCACATTTGCAATGAGATAAACTTGAAACAAAGTGGTCTAGAATAGTTGTGGTTGACCTAAAGTTCTTTGGAAGAATTAACTTAGCTTCCATTTTGTTGAGGACTACTTCACATGATATATCTAAGTTCTAACTTTGCTACTCTAAACACATAACTATGGAAATATAGCTCCTATACTTCCAAGTGTTTCTATCATAAGACTATGGTCATGATGTGCTTGGCACACTTCTTATTGTTTTGGAACACAATTCTTGCACTGTTGTTGAACAACTGGCTTCTTATTGTACTTCTCCTAAATATTTATGAGGCTCTAGTACATCACATAATGATTCTCAGGTGAATCATATATGATTAGCAACTCTACCCTGTAAGTAGACATATTTTATTCCTATCTCTCTTCCTTACCTCCCATGATTGACTCATCATGGTCTATACTACCTCATATGACTCATAGTTATCACTTACTATCAATTGTTTCACATTTCTAGATAATTTTACTTACTCATTACTTATATTGGTCTACATATTCTATTATGATATCTTAATTATCTTCATCACTTGATATTACTCTTGTTACAGGTCTGGATAACTCTTACTTAATCATAACATATGTTGGTACACATCTTCCAATAGGATATCTTCCTTATGGTTGTATCCACTCTTTGGACTACCATGTATTGTATACCAACTGTGATCTATTCATCTATTGTTTTAAGGACTTATTGATGTGCTACATGTTTAGGATTAGCTAACTAATTTCCCTTAGGAAATATAGGTTAAAAGGTGTGACTCAAGTGTGTCAGGATTATTCTCAACTTAATATCCATCTCAAGTCATAAGAAGTATTTGGTTTACCTAGGACAACTTCCTATAGACACTACCAATCCTATAGGTCTCATTTAAAGGGTTTTAATCCTAGGGTCAAAGCATTTGCTCTGATAAGCTGTGGACCCGCATACCACTGCATGGTGTAGTATGCAAGTCGATATAACACCAATGAAACACAGTTCCACGGTATTATATCGCTCAGAGTGGTACAACAGAAACATATGCGGGTCCAAGGCATGTCTATAGAATTACATACAGACTCTGTTATATAAGATCATCACAGCCTCCTACTTTACAATGAGGTAAAACTGCAAATAAACTCCAGAAGAACGACTTGTAGTCTAATCTTATCACGAACTCTATTTGTAGAGTATTTAACTAGCTACAGAGGCTAAGAATAGATGCTAGCTAATTAGGAGCTAGGTTTAGGAAGCTAGTTCCCTTCTATGGCTAAACTAGGTTTTCTCCATGTTGGATGTGGAATCTGACTCTCTGTGGTCCTCTCTTGAAGTAGTTGTTGACTCCTCGGCCTTCGAGTTGCACTGTAGATCCTCCTTCGATGCCTCCATATCTAAGCAGGGGATTTAAGAGTGGGATGAGTACGAGCGTACTCAACAAGTTCATTATAGGAAAGAGGTGTTTAATGCACTAGCTACAGAAAGTCTAATACCAATGCAGGTTTTCATAATCATTTCTTCAAAAGGTTGCTTTTATTCAGAAGAACTATGTCCGTCAGCCTTCACCGGTTTACTAGAACTTCATGGAGCTCCTTTCCGGCGCGTTCGCATTCCATATCCCGAACAGGGAGTGACAGGTCACGGTTCTTTACACTCTGCAGAGGTGTGTTGCTTTACCCATAAGAGATCTTAACCTTGGTGCCAACCGAGCCGCGAGCTCGTTCACACTTCCTATGGTGTGAGGCCCGGTATAAGGTCATAGCCAATCATATTCCTCCGCTGCCTCATACACCCACCCGTTGTTGCAAACTCCGACCCTGGGTCCTCGTCGGTCCACTTACACCCCTTAGGGACGGACCCCGACCACGACAACAGTTGGTCTACCATGAACTCCTTCGCCGGCAGCTGCAACCCATCATAGACCGCAATTACCGTGGGGACTTTATCGGGACCCCCACCCTACCACTTGTCCTCTCTTGGATCAAGGGTACCACTTGTCCTCTCTTGGATCAAGGGTCTACGGTAAAGCGCATCCGTTGATGTACAAGAGGTGGAAATACAATTGACTATTCCGTCCCACTCCAGATCTTATGGTTAACACGGGTATTACGGCACAAGAATCACTGGCGATGTTGTTTAATCCTAGATGGATATAAACCCTTGCAATGGAACCTCCACCATATCAACACAATCCATGGTTCCATTGCCCACCACATAGTCATATTCATAGTTATGAAAATAGTGGTTTTGGTTTTTATGCAATAGTGATAATCATAGTACTTTGCAAGTAATTTGATAAAGATACTCAAATGACATGAGCAAGCGATGAACTTGCCTTTCTTGACTGCAAGATTATGCAAGGTCTTAAATAATAACTCCAAATTCTGAAATAGCATCATCGTCCGGTAAGGACAATGTTTAAAAGATTGGCAAGGATGCAATAATGCATAAGTATGAGATACAATCGCTCTAAGTGTGGCCTAACCCCGATGATTTAGGATTAGTGAGTTGTAATGATTAGTTCAAGGTGTGTTGCACTTTTAGAGTGATTCCACAAACAAGATTCTTATTAGGGTTTGGTTATCTTAGTATCATAAACAAGTAGTGCAATATATCACAACAATAACATTAGTATAACACAACAATAGCATTTGGTATAATCCTAACATGTAATGAGCAGTTGTTGATTTTAATACTATATGTCATGGTTAATGATTAATTATCATATACTTCAAAAGAATAACTTTTGAAGAACATATTACTTAAGTTATAATAATTATTTCAAATAAGGCTTGTGGTGCCCAGGGTTTGCTATTGGATCCCCTAAGTAAAGAATGGTTGGTTCCTAAATAGGATGGTTCCTAAATATCTAATACTAGTAGGGTTTAGTTGACCATGTGCATATGAAGTGGACTACTACATATGGTTGCTATTCTGGTTGATTATAATGGTGTTATACTAAAGAATGGTGAGTAGGGTTGATGTTATAAGGTTGACTTGTAAGTAAATGTATTTATATTGGGTATATGATTTGGAAATGAATACTATCCAATCAAGGATGAATACTTAAGCTCTACTTAAGTCAATGCTATGGCTTAGATATATGGTATATGGAACTTATCCTACATGAGGACAATATTAGTAAGTGGTATCCACTTAGTTGAGTTGAATTAGGGATGATGGCTAATGGTTACTAGGTTTGGTATCATGCTTCTAATGGTACAATATTGGATGATACAACCAACAAGGTATGACCAATTTCTGGTATAAGCTCAGATTGGTAGTGTAGGATACATGTTTATCTAAACAATAAAAGTAACACATGGTCTAGTATCAACCTCCTACTTAAGGTCCAATCATAAAGGTCCTAACATGGTCATGCAAAGTAAGTCAAACAATTCTATTTGGCTCAAAGATGTATCATAGTATGACTTAAAGTGTGGTTAGAGTTTTTGTATATTTATATATGAGTGCAAACTCATATTATTGATTTTAGAGAATAGAGTTATAGCAACTCATATTATATTTAGGTTTTAAGTAATACATATCAAGGTTAGAATATATTATATTATTAAAAAGTACACACTGAGTTTATTACATGAAGTACATGATTAAAGTTGGAATAATATTTCCACCATTTAGAAATTCAACTAAAGATTTTTAATGATTATTAAATAATATTGTAGGAATTTAAAAGCGACTAAAATTGGAGTTAGAACCTTTAGGGCTTCAATATTGTAGTGAGCTTGATTTTAAAATGTTAATATTTATTTGTTACATGAATAATTTTCATTACATTTTTAGATTAGAGAACAATTTATATTTATTGGTTAAGCATTTTCATATAATCTGTAAAAATAGGCACACATAGATGCATAATGTAAGTATGTTACCTATTCTGATTTGATTAACTTAGATGGGGGCACATCGTATACGTACATTTAGTAAATTAGTTATTGAGCCTAGAATCAATTTGGGCTAATTAGCACACACACATACACTAAACGATTAGATGTTGGGCTGAATGTAATTGGTTCCAGAGTAGTACTAACGTACACGTGCACGTCCGAGACCAGCGCATCACGTCTCTGTTAGTCGAGTTCTCTCATCTCACCAGCACTATACTGCTCCCTCGCGATCCCCTTCCTGGTGATACGCCTGCCGTTGCCCCGGCCGCTGCCGGCCGCCTCCGCCGCCTCTGCTCGCCGGTTTAGCTAGGTCGCTTCTCCTCGCTCTCCTCCACCAGATCCACCTCACCGCGACGCCCCCTAGCGCCCACGCTCACCTCCAAGGCGAACCCTAGCAGCCTGTGTTGGGGCCGTCGCCGGCCGATTCCGGCGCCGCCTGCTGCCGTCCCGGCCGTCGTCGGACGCCTCCAACATGGCTGATTTCCGGCCACTCCTCCCTCCGCCGCAAGCTGGCGATTCTCCGCCACGAATGGTTCCAGCCCGCGCCCCCGCGCGCGACCGTGTGGAACCCTAACTTGGGCTCGCCGGCGCGGCATCAGTGCCTCCGCGCCGCTGGCTGCACCCTCAACGACGACCATGAGCTAGTCCTCGTCGTTCTTCCTCGACCACCACCCGAACTCTCGCTCGACCTGGCCGTGTTCGGCCACCCGCCAGTCTCCCCGATGGTGTGGTGCTGCTGTGACAACGCTGCCGTGCCACCTGTTGCAGCCTCGACGCCGGCGCGATGGTGCAGTGGACGCAACCTCGGCGTCGCCTACCCCGGCTACTACCCGGACTGCAATGTGTGCTACCCCTTGTCTTCTCTATTCTGTCCATGACCATGAGTTGGGAATCATGTGCTGCAAAGATTACACTTGATGATCTAGTGTTCCCGTGTTATACTGGGCTGCACAATATTTGCTTGACAATTATGTGCCCCAGATTTTATTGTGCTGCAATTATCCATCTATATGCTATATTATTCTGCTTGATGAATATGTGCCCCAGGAATGTTATAGTGAAGCTAATATTGTGGGCTGGCTTATCATGTCATGGTTGTTTATGTTACTGCTATACTGGTTTGTGAAGTATGTCTTGAACTAGGCAATTACTGGTTCACATGAAAGTGACAAGCGCTAGTTTAAAAATACCCCAATTTGGATGATTTAATCATCGGTAGCATATGTAGTTTACTGATGTGAACTAACTCTGATGAAACTGAACTTATATTTGACTGTTTCCATTGGTGCAATAATTCCTAGCTAGTGGATGTGTTGCATGGAAAGTAATATGATCCTTGGTATTGTTAAATTGTTGCAGCATAGATATTTGATAAGAACAGATGCTACTACTGTTGGGTTTGACTGTTTTGATGGTGCTTTAATTCATGGTTGTTGCTAATGATTTTTAGATCACTTGCACACCTGATTCAGTCCAATTGGTTTGTTGTCTTTTTGCAGGATAGTTATATCCAATCTCTGGAAATGTTTTACTTGTACTCTACTACTTGCCTCACTGATATTCTCATTGTGGTACTCACTGTGATCTTTTCCTCCTCTCTAACCTGTATCCAAGGCCAAAGTTTGTGTGTGTGACATTAAGATATATTTACTGTGCTTAATTACTAGCTGCTGCTGTTGATCACCAGATTACGTGCATACATGATTTAGTCCTATAGTGGTGTTGGGTATGAGCTCCTGATATTATAAGGGATCACTAGCTAAAGATGGTGATTTGGCTCCCCTCTCTACTTGCATCTTTCTATCTATCAACTGATAAGAATATATTTTCTGCTTGATTTTCTTGGCTTAGCCTACGATGCATATGCTGAGGCATATATTTGGAGTAAGAATAGATACTAGTTTTAAGTGATTGCCTAACAACCTGCTGGAGTAGCGTAGCTTGGTCTTCTGGACTCTGAATAACCTGCATCTTGTGGATGGCCTGCTCCTCCTCACTTCTTGATCTGCTTCCTATGGATCTAGTTGCTATTTGGCTATTTCTAGTATTATCCTGATGGATATATGTGTGTTTGCTGGTAGAGCAAACACATGGGTGTCAAATACTAGTATTGTTCTTGCAGTTCTTGATCTTCTGGTGGATTTTACTAGTGTGAATGATTGATAGATAGACTACAGATAATTTATTGGTGTGATCAAGATGTGGTGCGGCTGGGATAAGTTTGTGTGTGCTAGAAGAGCTGGTAGGACAGCTGCTGGGCTGATTTATATACAGCTGAACTATTGCTGTGGTTGTGACAACACACAACTGCATGTGTTGTGTGTGCTGCTTACATATGGACCCCACTTCTGGTGTATGTGACCAAATTGGTTTGCTTTGCCTTCTAGTGTAAGGCGTACGGCTGGTTTGCTCTTATCCATTGTAGATATTTATTTTGATGCAACCAAGTGGTACTTGATTAAGTGTGGCTTTACTTTGTTTGCCCTTTGCATGAAAAGAAAGATCAATAAAAGATTGTGAAGATTTAGATTTAGGAATTCTTTTATTTCCTTGTAATATTTTTTTTTTGTAACTTGTAACTTTGTTTCTCTTTATGAGAATTGTAAATGATTGGGATAATGATATTTGTAATAAGGTTTAAATTATTTATCTATTTTGCATTCCTTTTCTTTTATCTTAGGTATTGTATTGTATATAATTATTTGGAATTCAAATTCCAATTTCAATTCATATTTGAATTCATGTCTTACATAATTGAATTTGAATTCGAATCATTTCCCTCCGAAACATAAGAAATTCAACAAAGGTCATGTCAAATTTTATCGCACTAACGTCGATGATCTAAACCAATTTCACCAACGCAAGATAATCTCGATCACTTTCTCTGAGATTCAATAAAGTCAGATGTGGATTGGTTGAAGTAGGATCGACAAGATTGGAACAAGCAAGGTTTGATGAAGAACTTTTGTGAATGTCAGTTTAATATTAGAGTTGAAACTATACCATGTGGATCATGGTAGGAACATTGATTTAGTAAAAAGGACATAGAAAAGATAAGTTAAGAATAGCTTCTCCATTTTATTGTTACTTGATTTGCAATTAAATAGATGTTAATATGTTATGGCAAGGAATACCATATTATGATCTTTTATAAGATCAAGCAATTGATCCTTGATTAAAGTGTTATTGTGTTAGTTTTAATTCCATTTGATCTAACCCCTTAGATCAAATCATCTCTACCCAAAACAAGGTTTTAGCAAAGTCACATTGAGGTTTATAGCGCTTGACTTGATGAGCTACTTCAATTCCACCAAGATCAAGTGAAACTCCAGTTACTGTGACTGTTTTACTTTAAAGCGCGAAAATTCCCCAGATTTTCTATGCATGAATGCAATGCACACTTCTGTTTTCTCTATTTTTGTAACCCCAATACCTGGGATATTACATATTATGAGACCAATACTTTGATCATTACAAATTGGGTGATGATCATAAACCCTTAGAATCTAAGTGAGTGTGTTGAGAGAGGTATTAAAGAAGAGAGACTAGTGAGGAATAAGTGGATCATGTCTAATGCATGATTTTACTTTATAAATTGAGATGATAAGTTAAACCTATATATGTGATCCATAGATCTCATTCTTCACATGAAATGATAAATATATCAATAGTAGTTAATCCAGACCAATACTCATGCCTTGTGTAGTATTGATATGGTATTTAAACCTTGCTTATCAGAACACTTGAGACAAATCTAGCATTGCCTTGATATAATAATTCTACCTAAAAGAGGAGGATAACCCTAGCCACTAAAACATGATCAAAGCTTGTACCATATCTTAATCCTAGTTGTGTATCACATTGGTGATCATAACTAAAACCCTAAGCCATATTTGAATTCCAATCCAAGCATCACTTGGGATTATAAGTAGAACCCTGCCATGCCTCATGCCTATTGGATACTTCAAATAGTGAAGCATCATCAAAACCCTAAACCCTTTCATATAGGATCCACCCCACATAAAATATTATGTCCTAACTTGTGTATCATGGATCACAAGTAAAAACCAAGCCATATATGCTTATGGACTAAATGCCATTTGATGAGAAGAGTAAAACCAATATCCAATTCTATTTGGTATCCCAAGTACTTGTTTAGTTAACCAAATAGGAAAATGTATCATAGTTTGAACCATCACCTTAGCAAGTGAATTGACCAATGATGAGCTTGGGAATTATTCTAAGTAATCCAAGTTCCAAGTTGCTAAGCAAGATTAGTAATTATAGAGTTTATTCAATCATCTTCTTAAACCCTTAGAAGTAATTCTACACATGCAATCCTGAACCAATCCCATTCTCAACACCATTTAGTTTAAACTCTAGCCATAATATAAAATGCATGGGAACAATCAATATTGTTAAGTACTAGCTCAACCTAATCATGTGTTCATTATGCACAGGTTATAAATTTTCAAACCACTTAAATAGATTTGGATCTCAAATGAAAAAGGAATTGAGATAATAATCTAAACCTATTTCTATGTTAATTAAACCTCACAACATATCAATCCAATCAAAACTTCAATGTTTATTTAAACAACAAAATGATACAATAAGCTTTATTATCAATTTATGTTGATATTCAAATAGTTTAGAACCTGCAAAACAAAGCAGAAATCAAATTTGAATTCAAACCAGAAAATAGAAAATAAAATAACATTCAAAACAGAAATTTAAAAGAGAATGAGAGGGAAACTTACCTGACAGGCCATCGCAGCCCAACAACCATCTCCACGTAGCCTAGAACCAGCCCAGCCCACGAACGAAGTCAGCCCACCACCTGTCAACACCCGGCTTTTTAAGTCCAGATGCCTGTTATGCCATACATCGCAATCCCAGGAATATTGTTGTTGCGAGACATAACAATTGAATATCATAAGTCATCATTCATTACATACCATAGTCGTCTTACAAATTCAGATCACATGATCCATATTACACAAATAGTTGATCTATTGATCAACAGACACACAGTTCATAGCGGAAGCGTAAAGTAGAAGGGAATCTCTAGTCCACAGGCCAACGTCTGACGTCAGAAGATTACCTAGTTGTCGTAGACATCTTGGTTGCCGTCATCTTGATGGTTCTGCTCCTCTTCATAGTCTGGCCATTTGAATAGCCAGGGACACAGCCGTGAGTACTTTAAAGTACTCGCAAACTAATACTAATGTAAGTACTAACAATTCTAATAAGGGGGTGCTAAGCTCTAGTTTATTTGCATAAAGCCAATTTTAGTTCACAAGTATTTGAGAAAAGATTTATTCATGTGCTAACTAACTCAAGTGGGAACATTAGTGTCATTCCCACAATTCAAGTGGTGATTCCAAAAACAAGTCACCATTCACCACTCACCATTCACTTCACCAATATTTTTAAGAATCTGACACCGGAAACTGTATGGCCTTTCCAACCGTCCGTAACCGTGGACACGGCTATTCGAATAGATTTACACTCTGCAGAGGTTGCACAATTGTGCCACAACATTTGATTTCATCCGTCGGGATTACCCCGAATCATCGTAACACAGTACGCGGATCATCAACCATAACCTTTCACTTACAAACCCTAGTATGAGCACCTCTCCCCATGAGCTTGGCCTCCCGGTGACCACCAACCGGGAACTGCACAGGCTTGGCCGTACAATTCACCTCAATTCACACCATTTGTCAACAACGGAGGCAGCCTCGGCATAACCCCTATGATGTGTGTTCAGAGGGAACCCATACTAAGATGCATAAATTTCCAGTTAAGCCCTACCCATAATCAGGTATTGTGGGGGTACTCAATATTGGAAAGGTATCACATTCAACCCAATATCAGTTTTATCAAAAATCACCATCTTCTCCAAGTCATATTCACCTTCAAAAATCATTCATTCCAAGGTTTCAAATTTCAATTCAAGTCACATGTTCCCATCTAGAGTAGTCAAGTTTTAATATTTAGCACTAGCACTAATCATGAGGGGTGCTATCTTGCTTGGCTAGCTTTGAGACTAACTTTGCTACTCTAGTAACCTCCTTTAACTTAGACCAAAGTTAACTATAAAAGTAACTCTTTAAATAAACAAGTAAAAACTTGTAAGGTAAAAAAAATTGGGATAGGCTTGTGGTAAGAAAGGTAAGACTAATGGTGCCTTGCCCCAAAGGGCTTTGCACTTTGCAAGAATATTAGCTTGCAACCATAGAGCTTGCAAATGTGTTAGCTTGCCTTGGTTGTTGAGGTGATCAAACTTCTCTTCTTCTTCTGGGTAGAATCCTTCCTCCTCTTGATAGTCTCCGGTACTAGCGTCTATAAATGAATACGAGGATACAATCACCAAACAATACTTAATAGTCTTAATTAGCCTTAATGGCCCACTCAAAATGATCTAGCATCATCACTTAACATTGCTACCTGAAATTATACTAGGGTTTTCTTACTTAGTGTTAGAGAAATAATTTCCTCTCATTGAAAAGTGGATTAGGGTTTCTTTTTAAGTCTTTGGAGGGAATAATTTCCTCTCATTAAATCTTGGTAAGATTTAATCTCCTAAAATTAATAACCTATGAATCCAGGTTGACCAAGGTCAACCCTTCCTAATCATCATTTGAGAAAATGATTTAAATGAGGTAGAGCACCTCATGCCATTTAACACTACCATCATTATGATTTAATATCACCAATTAACCCAATATGAGATTTTGTAAACCATGGTCACTACCTCATATAAAGTTACTTGGGACAAGATTTAAATGAGGGCAAACACCTCATGGGATTTATTATATAGTTTTGGACAATATCACTTGACTAGAAATAGCCATATAGTCCTTTATTTACTTTAGGCCCTGATCACTCAAAGTAACCCTGCCATATTTTTGCATAATCAATTAGACAATATGAAATGTGATTTTTGAGAGTTGGAATCAACTCAAAATCATTTATGGTTGATTTTTAATAATTGTTTGAAATCTGAATACTTACTGCCTTGTTATTTTGAGAGCAAGTGATCTGCAATGAATTTCGGTTTGATACCGGTGGGGTTGGTTAGATAATTTCATAAGCTTTCCGACAATATAAAATTCATCAAATTTGGCTTAGTAGATTTGATTCTATTAAATTTTGAATCAAGCACCATTATTGAATTTCAGTTAAACGAAATAATTCGAATTTGAATTGTTGGGCTGCACAGGAAAACGAATTGGGCCAAGGGAGAAAAAGAAAACGGGCTGGCCCACTGCATGTCTCGCACGAGCAGGCCTCCTGACAGCGGGACCTACTGTCAGCGGTACTTAAACAGCGAAACAATATGATTTATGTGAGCTGCATGATTAGAGCAGGATCCGACGGTCCACGTGCGTCATCATCGACGATGAGCACGGGCTCACTGGCGGCAAGCCTAGGGGGTCGGCGGCTCACCGGAGGTCGGGCGGTCGTCGGCGTTGATGCAGGGCGGCGTTGTCGAGGATGGCGAGGCTCCTTGTACCGGTGGCGTCTCCTGGGGTGGCTCCTAGCTCCGGCGATCTTGCAGTAGTACTGGCGACGCTCAGGCGATCGATTGGGGCTTTGTGGATGAAATTGGGATGAGGGATTGCTTGATGAGGATCAGGGAGAGGAGAGGAGTGAAGTGGTGTGAAGAATTGGAGTGGGGGAAGCCTCCTTTTATAGGGTTGAGGAGGTTGGCAAGGTGAGAGAGAGAGGGGATAGGGTGGCATAGGGTGTGCATGTCCAAGGTGTCAAGGAGGGGACAAGATGTTGGAGGGGACCAAGGGGATGGCATGTCCATGGTGTCAAGGAGGGGGCAAGATGTTGGAGGGGACCAAGGTTGGCATGGCTAGCAAGGTAGGGATGCTAGGGCACTATGTGTGACCAATGGGGGAACCAAGTTAGGCCAAACACTATTTTAAATAGTGGTTTGTGTTTTGTTGTCTAGATCATGCACAAAAGATCATGGCCAACATGAGTGACATATGCCATGACATAGGGAGACACTTTGGCCATGGTGAGCATGGCAAGGCATGGCATGGCTAGAGGAGATGCTATGCTTGGAATAGGGAGAGAGGGGACAAGGGAACATGTAGGGGTCAATTGGTGCACTAGGGTTGGCTAGAGCACTATTCTAAATAGTGTTTGAATTTATTCCATATTTTCCAAATTCAATTTCTTGCAAATTTTGGTTGAGCTCAAATGGTTTCAAAAATTGAAAGTGGTTGGTTTGGTTGAGTTGTAAATGACCAGACAAACATGTGTGGTGGTGGAATTTTAAAAATAAAAGAATTGCAAAATTGCAATGTGTGAGATTGTTGCATTTGATAAAAGGGATTTCTATTTTCGTGCCCTCGGTTCCTTAGTTGTGCTCAGTTTTCCCCAGCTCCTTAGTTTTTCCTCAGTTTTCCCCAAGACCTTGTCTGAAACCATCACAGATGTAACGGCCGGTTGCCCGACGGTTGACCGTTATCTTCGACTAGTGGGGCCACGTAGAGCCCGCAAAGACACGTCAGACCATCCATCTTTGTTTGACCGTAAGCATCGCTGTATCCCTGACCAAAACACACACGAGTGGGGCTTCGGTATATCGAATGACAAGTGGGCCATGGCGCTGATATAAGGGGCAATACACGGGTAGGAATAGATTTTTAAACGGAGCTCTACAGCGATGGCACGGAGGAGGTGGCTGCGGGGTGCCGAGATGAGATCGACGTCCACAAAGAACTGCATGAGGCGAGACCAGACGCATTAGATAGATATGAACTAGACACGTTTAACCATGCAAAGAAGAGAAGAAATGGTCGACGACATCGACGACTACTCAAAACTTTGACTGACCGTGTCCGACACGAACGAGCAATGTAGAGAAAACTAGTGTATCTCCTTTCTGGCGTGTATAGATGGGTGCTAGAAGAGTGTGGTGGCGAAGGGAAAGACCTCGCGGTGGTCCGTGCGTCCAGCAGCGGGCGGCGTGGCCGTGCCCACATCGGCATGGATGCATGTTCGGCATTGGCATCAGCATGTACATTCGTCATTGGCCTCGGTGGTATCTCTGGTGTGTCAGTGATCGAATGAGGGGACGGGATTGAGGGTGCATCCCGACGGTGACCTAGCAGTGGCGTCGAGCATAGCCGTTTTGACCATGCCGATATCGGCATCGGCAAAGTTTGGAGGCTGTGGTGCTCGAATCAAGGAGGGATTTGTTTCTTGTACGCCAAAAGTGATTTGAAACAAGTTTCGTGTTGAAGGTTAGGTAACGAAAGTTTGTAACTAAGCCCAAAATTATACTAGCGCCATGGTGAGGTTCTTTTTGATAGAGCTATACGGTTGGGCAAACTTTTTGACACTTTTTAGATAGGGTTCCTTGTTGTTACACGTATGGCATCATGTATGGCAAATTTGGGATCATTTGGAGATGTTCGAAAAAATCACTTTGCTTAAACGCATGCCGTTTCGTCTCACTGAAACCAGCTTTTCTAACAAGGTGATTTATTCTACCTCCTCTAAATGACCTCAAATTTCATACAGCTGATCTTCTATACATAGATAGATAGATTGTTTCGTTTTTATATTTTTCGAACTTTTTATTTCCCTTTATAATATCCAATTGATTTTCAGGTCAAAACCTCGAAAAACAGCATCATGTATGGCATCATTTTCGCCATAAATTTCAAATTTTGTGAAACTTTCCCTTTTAGATATTCCTTGTTGTTATAGATATGGCATAATGTATGCCAAATTTGGTTAGGTCTCACTGAAACCAGCTTTTGTAACAAGTTAGGTTTTTCGACCTTCTCAAAAGGGATTTTTTTCTACCTTCTCTAAATGACCTCAAAAATCATACGGACGATCTTCTATACAAAGATAGGTAGATTGTTTCGTTTTTACATTTTTTGAACTTTTATTTCCCTTTATAATACCCATTTGTTTTCAGGTCAAAACCTCGAAAGTTAACATAACTAGATGGTGAACCCTTCCAAACTTCAAATACAGAGATAGATAGATTGGTTCGTTTATCATTTTTACCGTGAATAGTAATGGCTACAAGAAATCGGTGATGGTCTATCATTTTTTGCGTGAAAAGTAATGGATACAACAAATCGGTGATGGTTTATCATTTTTTGCGTGAAAATTAATGGCTACAACAAATCGGTGATGGTTTATCATTTGGGTTTTTCGTGAAAATTAATGGCTACAACAAATCGGTGATGGTTTATCATTTTTTACGTGAAAATTTATGGCTACAACAAATCGGTGATGGTTTATCATTTTTTGCGTGAAAAGTAATGCCTAAAAGAGTTTATAATTTTTAGCGCGTGAAAATAAATACAGAAAACCGCCCTTTAGCATACTTAGAGAGTGGAAGGTAACCGCCAACAGAGAGAGAGGGGTTATCCTGCCCGTTAGATCATACGATCAACGGTCCGCGGGCACGATCCGCGTGACATGGGCTAGACCAATGAGGGCAATGTTGCACGTGTGAGAGAATTTGTGGAGGGAGAGGGCAAAACTGAGTAGTATCAAGAAACCAAGGGCACCTATGTAATAAACAGACTAAGGGATTCAAATATGAGATTTAAAAAATGGAAAATGTGTGTTTTGTACAATAAAACCCATCTTGGCCTATCTCAAACTATTTGCAATACAAATATACATGAGTGTGAGAATTGTGGCCTCATTTAGACAAAATATGTTTTGGGGAAAGCTGTTTTGGGAAGGGCTTATTGTGGAAAACCATGCACCTTCATAGCTACTAGGTGATTTGAGAAGGCCTTTGAGAAGCGGCAATTTGTGGTAAAACTTGATTTATCTATGACTTATCTATGTTTTGAGAACTGGCAATTTGTGGTAAAGACTCCATGAGTATGTGCCACTATTTTTCGGAATTTTTTGCACATTAAATGACTCATTTAACTAGTTAATCCCATTTGTTGACTCTCTGTTGACCAGCTACTTGAGGGTAAAACTGAGCATATTGCACTAGCCAGTATTAGCACTCAAGGGGAAAACTGAGCACAAAAAAATGCTAGTATAATGCTCGAGGTTATACCTGAGTATATCTAAATTTCCAGGGTTAGACTCGAGGACGCGTGTTGCGGTGCGGAAATGAAAGACGTGCAATTGTTGACGCGTAGACGCCGGTCGCGGTGCAGAAGTCGATGACGTGCAATCGTGGACGCGTGGCGCATTGCAGAAGTCCAAGACGTGCGGACGTGCAGCGGTGGACGCGTAGGACGCGGGTCGCATTAACCACCCCTTGCCTTTATAGACGCCTCCTCCCACTATCTCTGTCACTCTCACTCGCCTACGCAACGCCGCCTCTCTCACGTCCCATCATCTTCTCCAAAGCAAAAACCCTCTCCCTCTCCCTCTCTGCCGGCAAGATGGACAAGGAGAATGCCAATCCCATCGTCCACGGCGCCGTCGGCTCCAAGCGCGACGCCTCCCTCTTCGACGCCGTCAACGGACGTCGCTGCCGTCCCCTCAACGGACGTCGCCGCCGCCTCCGCCGGTGCATCGGAGGCTGCTGCCGCCGGTCGCGGTCAGATCCCGCCGGGATGGGACCCCTACGAGCCGGTGCCGTACGTCCCGCCCCCGAACCGCTACGACACCTCCATAGAGGACCCATGGAACGAGGTAACTACGGTTTGCTTCCTTTTTTGTTCCCCATTCCTTTTTGAACCCTATTTGTGCTGGTGTAGATGGATCTGTGGATGGATGAGTATTGGGCTAATATTTGCACCGATTTTATTCCATTTTGCTTTGATCCCTCCTTGATTTCGTTTAAGATTTGGGGTTCGACCGTTCGGTTAATTTATGCAAGTAATAATGGGATCTCAATCAGTTAATTTATGCAAGTAATCATAAGATCTCAATCAGTTATTTTATGCACGAATCAAAAGATATCAACCGTTTAATTTTGCAAATAATCTTGAATGTGTTCAAGTTCAGATCTGAAATCTGTTTCTTTGCCTATGATGAATCGGTGGGCACAGATTTTACAGGGAGGGTTCAGCGAACCATTTCTGTGTACAAATCTGTTGTGCATGAGCTTTGGTTCGCTTACACCGTCCCTGTAGACATATAATCGTGTCCACTCTAACTGAGGCTGCCTCTGTTTTTTCTAACTTTGTTATCATGCACGTTTGCAACTCATTCACTAATAAATTCCCGTTTGATATGGATCAGCTGTCTGGCAGCGACGTCGGCAGCGACGACGAGCACCATGACGTCAAGACTCGCCAGTGCTGCGGAGGCTGCAGGTCGGCCATCGTCTCCTACCTCGACGTCGCCAAGGGTGTCTACAGGTGCCCCTTCTGCACTAGGAGGCTCGGCAGCACTGACTTCAACTGCGTCCTCACGCATGCCGAGAACATCGGCCACACCAACCCCAAGGTTGGCGCGTCGGTGAACCCCAACTCCTTCCGCGCCAAGCACTTGGCGCTCGGCATGCACCTCCGCAGCATCCAGCGGGTGGAGATCTCCGGCGGGCGCATGCCTCCGCTCAAGCCCAAGGCTCCCAAGGGGAGCAACAAGTGGAGGCAGATGGGGTAGGCGAGTCGGACGTGTCTGCTGCTGCCTCCTCCATTTTGTTGTTGGGATCCCTTTGTTGTTAGCTAGGGATCCCTCGTTGTTATGTTGTTAGTATGATGGTGCTGAAGAACCTCGAACCCTACTATGTTTGGCTACTGAATGCAGCTTATTATCTATATTATATATCCCTATTCTACTATATGACCTTGTGAATTTATCGTACATTCCCTGTAGATTTGCTTCTAGATTTAACTACATACATATGGACCAGATGGAGTACTAGATTGGGCTCCCTACTAGATTTGCTGCCATATTGGGCAAACAACGAGGGCCAAAAGGCACAAATAAGAAAGACAGAAATGCAAGCTTCTCTAGATTTGATACTAATTAGGTGAAAAAAGGCAGAGAGAAGGAGGCAGAAAAGGTACTCTTAAAAGGGAAATGCCAATGGCCGAGAGAGACAAACCCAGCTCCTGCTCACGTGCAACCAAACGCTATCTCGTCTGTCCCCACGGTCCCTTTCTACCCCCACGCGACGCGAGCCCACACCACGGCCCCACACGTCACACGGAGCGGTCAACAACGGGAATCCTGCCGTCGAGCTGCCTTCTGCGGGTTTCAAACAAGCACTTGGGGAAAACTGAGGAAAAACTAAGGAGCTGGGGAAAACTGAGCACAACTAAGGAACTGAGGGCACGAAAATAGAAATCCCTTGATAAAAAGTCCCAACTTTGCATGAGCATAGAATTTGATCCAAGATGAATTTGACATGGTGGTCTTTACCAAAGTTGTTCACCTTGATGTTCTCTTGGATGAGGTGCAAAGAATTGGGAAAGTTTGGTTTGAAAAACTTGAGATAGAGGGGCTCAAAGTAGTGACCAGAATATAAATGGCAGATTTGACCATTATCATATGTGATCACAATTTGAGTTTGAATTTGATTTGATTTGAGTTTCTTTTATTCCAAAAGTTGTAATAAGTGTTTAGTAACATAATACAACCAATGGTGAAGGCGAAAATGGTCTAGGTCAAAGATTTGGAAAAATGGCATAAACCATATGTGAGGGTTTTGTGATTTTCTCACTTTTATTCTTTTCTTTTTCTTTGCTTCAATTAAGCATGTGTGAGGTTTATTTGGTGCTAGATTGAGTTGGGTAAAGGGTTCCAACCATTTTTGGACAAGGTGGGTGCCTAGGTCAAGATTTGATATTTTGGCTAAGTGCCACATATGCCTCTATGCATATGCTTTCTTGATTTTTGTTTTCTTTTTGGTTTCACCAAGATTTGAGTGGTAAGCCTTAATTCAGGTTTGTTGAGGTATTTCCAAACCATCTACCAAGGTAGAAAATCAAAGTTTTAGCATTTGCAAAAATAGCCATAGGCTTGCATATGCCTCTTTCTTATTTAAGATCATTTCTTTTTATTTGGTTTTCCAAAGGATGATGGTAAGAGAGGTGAGGTTTAGGGTTTAGTGTGGTTCACCTTGGTTCACCACCATTTAGCAAAATAAGAAAGGTAGGGTTCAAGATTTACATATTAGGGTTATATGCCCACATATGTATGTTTCTTTTATTTTGGGTTTCTCAGAATTGACCCACTTTGTTTTTGAGAAGGTTAGGGTTTTTGGAAATGTGTTCAAAGTAATTAGTCAAACAATCATGGCAAAACACAAGTATTAGGTATGAGCACTATGCATAGCACCCAATGTAAGAATTTTTTTTGTTGGTTCCCATTTTTGGAAAAAGGAAATTCATTTTCTCTTTGTTTTAAAATTTGGGATGTTACACCACCATACCGTTTCGATGGCTTTAAAAATCGTGCGAGAGGAAAAACAAGACCGTCGTCTTCTCCACGCTCGACAGCGAGCAGACGAAGCTCCGCCACATCCTCGACGAGGATATGGACGCCGCTGGACGCCATTCACCTTGCCAGAGGCCAATACAAGGATCTCGCGTCCGTCTTATCCCTTTTGCATCCAGATTCGTGCCCAGATACACTTCACAATCGTCGTCGCATCTCAGCCATTGCCACCGGTGGAATGACGAGATGGACCTCGCCGGGCTCTATAAAGCTACCAGTAGCTCCGCCGTAGAACCCTGATACTTCGCCGCCCACCCATTCCTTCCCAGAACCTTTCTATCTTTCGCAATCATCTATTCTCTGTCGCCGGTGTCGAGCAAGAACACGGTGGTCGGAGCCACCTCAGCATCCGGCGCGTAGTCGAGGAGAAGCGCCGTGTCTCTGGGAGCATCCTCGTGGAAGGAATCGAGGAGAGGGGGTCTCAACTGCCGCCAATCGACCGTTCCCTTTGATCGGCATCCGGCAGAAATTTGAAGCTTGTCGTCGTCCTCGTCTCCGGTAGACTCCGTCGAGCATCTGGGATGCATCAAGGTGAGCAGGCGCGTCGAATGAGCTATCCCTTGCTTCCTAAAGTGCATCCTAGCATTAGTTCATAAGTTGGCCGGACTGCGCCGCCGTAGATGAGCTCACCGGCGATGCTCCGGTGACCTTTAGGTGGTGGCGTTACTGCTCGTTTGCTCAACATCGTATTCTGGTTCGAACGTACTCAGTTAGGGGGTCTCTGGGGGTCCCTGGTGGCCATTCCGTCGCTCACCGGAGCGTTACCGGCGTCCTCTCCGACGAGGTCAACGTGGCACTGCCACCTAAGCTCTGTTGACTGGTCGTTGCTCGCGTGGCAATTGACTAAGTCAACAGGCCCACCAGTCAGTGACTGTGGGTACAGCTCGAAACGGTACATATAGTAATTTCCATTTCGTTTAAAAATCCAGAAAATCACTAAAAATTTGTAAAATCATACAAAATTCATTTCAACTCAGAAAAATATAAATAATATATCAAAATGCTCACAAAAATAAACTCTATTCAAATAAAATATAAAACAAAAATGTGTGTCAAAATAAAAATTCACTTATTTTTATCTTTATTAATTATGTCTTTCTAATTGTTTAAAATGCAAATTGAATTCAATAATTAGTGAAATTTTAAATTTAAATTTTAAATATTCAGTAACTAATTAAAAGGATAAGATTAATTTTCTTTATCATATTTACATTAACTTAAATATTAGTGGTAATTCAAAAACCCTAAATTGCATATTACTATTTTCTATTTTCTGTAAATAATAATAACTCAAGAAAATATTATAAGCCAATATTATTTTGGTAATTCAAAACTTATTTACTTAAGCATCTTTAGTTAACAAGTCATTATTTTAAAACCTAATAATAATTAGGAAACCCTGATTTTTAATTAAACCCTAACTAGTAATTATTTTAATTCTTAAACCCTCTAAAAATTAATAGCATGTTAAAATTATTAATAACTTTATTTCAAGTACTTAATCACATTAATTCTAGAACCAAGTATTACTTTAAGAATTGGATCATAATTTAGAAACCCTAGTTTTATTATAAGTTAGAATCTCGATCCCATTATTTTATGTGATCATTTGAAAATGCTTTAAACCTAAAACCCTAGTTTTGTGTCACATGGGATCATGTGAGATTTACTTAACATAGAGAACCTTATTATGTGATCCATGAATGCATGCTTATGATCCACTAGCATAAACCAAGTCACATGAGATTATCATTTCATGTTCCTATTGTTAATTAAAACCTATATGATTCACTAGTATCACCTAGGTATAAACCCTAACTTGTTAATTGAATTAGTACCATTGATCATTACTTCTATATACCATACCATTATGATCAACCTCAACCATCAAACCCTAGTAGGACAATAATTATGAACCCTAGTACTAACCTTGTGTAGCAATTCACAACACATGCTCCTATCCAACTAAACCCTATTAAAGAAATAATAAACCATCTAGTTTAGAAGCTATTAGAGATTACTTAGTGAAGCAATTGTGAAACCATAGTAAACCCTAATAGCTAATTTATAGAACCATCTTGATAACCATCCTTTGATATGATGTATATGGGAAACCATGGTAATAAACCTGCCAATACTTGCTATATAGAAACCCATTCTATTTAAGAACCCAACTAGTTCCTATTAGAGAACTAAATGAATCCAATAGTAAACCCTAGAAAGCCATAGCTCCTATGTATAGTAGTTCATATTCTCATTTAACCTGTTCTTCAAGAGTTATTCTTTTTGAAGTACAAATGTCAATCAAACCTTAGAAGCCCTAATCCTTCTTTGAAATACTCATTAATTCTTAAACAACATGTTCTTCAAAAGTTATTCTTTTGAAGTATAGTATAAGTAATCATCAACCATGTTCTGTAGAACTTAAAATTGACAACTGTTCTTTACATATTGTTCCACCACTATTCTTTATGTGTATGATTGTTATGATGCCTTATATCACTTGGTTATGATGCTAATATAACCAAACCTAATAAGAACCTTGTTTGAGAACCATTCTAAAAGTGCAACAAACCCTAAAGAAATCTTTACAACTCATACATCCTAAATCATCGAGGTTAGGTTACGCTCGGGACGATTGCATCTCATACTATGCATTATAGCATCTTTGCCAGTTCTTTAAACATTGTCCTTACCGGACGATGATGGTATTTCAGCATTTGGAGTTCTCACGTATCGAAGCTTTGCCATAATCTTGCAGTCAAGAAAGGCAAGTTCATCGCTTGCTCATGTCATTTGATTATTTGTATCAAACTATATGCAAAGTACTATATTTATCACACATGCATTGAAAAGCAAAGTATTATTTTACAATTATGAATATGACTATGTGGTGGGCAATGGAACCATGGTATGTGTTGATATGGTGGAGGTTCCATTGCATGGGTACTACTCATCTAGGACTAAGTACCAATGCCGTCCAGTGATTCTAGCGTCGTACATATCGCGTTATCCATAAGATCTACAATGGCTCTGGGGAAGTCAGCTGTATCTTTTCCCTTCTGCACGCCAACGGACTGGTAGAGCTGCGGGGTGTTGGAGGCACTGCCGTAGGTTGGGATAGCCTTTTAAATCCCCATCCATATGTGATGTTGAGCTCTACGTTCTATGATGGATTGTCCAAAGTACACCGTGAGTAAAGCCGTATCGGGAGAAGTCTGGGGTGTACGGGTGGACAAAAGGGTGGGTTTGCGGGGTCACGGAGAAGGCGATGGCTTGGTTCTTATCTGGGCCTCACACCAAAGGAAGTGTGGACGAGGACATACTCTCGGCCGGCAACAAGGATAAGTTCTCTTATGCGGTAAAGTAACGCACCTCTGCAGAGGGTATCAGAATTGTGACTGTCACTCCCTATTCCAGGAAGGGCTGACGCGGCGGAAAGGAATTTCACGAATTGTTCAAGACTGACGGGCATAGTTTTAAAAATAAAATAAACCTTTTGAAAAAATGTTTATGAAAACTTGCATTCGCCTATGACTTTCTGGTCTATGGCTGTAGCTAGTGCATGATACACATATTTCCTAATATGAACTTGCTGAGTACGCTCGTACTCATTCCCTCCCATTTGAACCCCTTCTTAGATCAAGGCACCGAAGGAGAAACTACCGTGGAACTCGAAGACAAAGGAGTCAACTGCAACAAGATGAAGAATCCAATCAAAGAAGTCAATGGAGTCAACTTTTGCATCAGCTATAATGAAAACTTAGACTAGTAATAGAAGGGAACCTTTCCCTAATCATAGCACCTAAGTAGCTAGAATTCTATAACAAGCCAAGTAGCTCTTAATCTTGAGTTAGCAATAAGATAGACTACGAGTCGTTTTTCTGGAGCTTTATTGAAGTTTTACCTCACTGTAAAATAGGAGGCTGTGTTGATCTTCTGTAAACAGCTCGTGTGTACTTCTATAGACATACCTTGGACTCGCATATGTTTCTGTTGTACCACTCTGAGGGATGTAATATGAGTGGAACAGTGTTTCACTTGTGTTATGTCAACGACTTGTGTACTACACCATGCAGTGGTACGCTGGGTCACCACAATCATAAACAACACATATATGATAGATCGATAATCAACTTGACATAGTATTCCATATTCATCGGATCCCAACAAACACAACATGTAGCATTACAAATAGATGATCTTGATCATGATAGGCAGCTCACAAGATCTAAACATGATAGCACAAGAGGAGACAACCATCTAGCTACGCTATGGACCCATAGTCCAAGGATGAACTACTCACGCATCAGTCCGGAGGCGGGCATGGTGATGTAGAGCCCTCGGTGATGATTCCCCTCTCCGGCAGGGTGCCGGAGGATCTGAACCCCCTGAGATGGGGTTGACGGCGGCGGCGTCTCTGGAACTTTTCTCGTATCGTGGCTCTCGGTACTAGGGTTTTCGCGATGGAAGGATTATATAGGCGAAGGGGCAGAGTCGGGGGACGCCCGAGGGGCCCACCCCATATGGCGGCATGGCCAGGGGTGGGGCCGCGCCCCCTATGGTGTGGCCGCCTCATCGCCCCTCTTCGTCTCCTCTTCGGTGTTCTGGAAGGCTCCGTGGAAAATAAGACCGTGGGCTTTTGTTTCGTCAATTCCGAGAATATTTCTTGTGTAGGATTTCTGAAACCAAAAACAGAGAAAACAGGAACTGCGCTTCGGCATCTTGTTAATAGGTTAGTGCCGGAAAATGCATCAAAATGATATAAAGTGTATATAAAACATGTGAGTATTGTCATAAAACTAGCATGGAACATAAGAAATTATAGATACGTTTGAGACGTATCAAGCATCCCCAAGCTTAGTTCCTACTCGCCCTCGAGTAGGTAAACGATAACAAGGATAATTTCTGAAGTGACATGCTACTATCATAATCTTGATCAATACTATTGTAAAGCATATGAGATGAATGAAGTGATTCAAAGCAATGGTAAAGATAATGACTAAACAACTGAATCATATAGCAAAGACTTTTCATGAATAATACTTTCAAGACAAGCATCAACAAGTCTTGCATAAGAGTTAACTCATAAAGCAATAGATTCTTAATAGAAGGTTTTGAAGCAACACAATGGAAGATTTAAGTTTCAGCAGTTGCTTTCAACTTTCAACATGTATATCTCATGGATAATTGTCAACACAAAGTAATATGATGAGTGCAATAAGCAAGCATGTAAGAATAAATGCACACAGTTGACACAAGTGTTTGCTTCTAAGATAGAAAGAAGTAGGTAAACGGACTCAACATAAAGTAAAAGAAAGGCCTTTCGCAGAGGGAAGCAGGGATTAAATCATGTGCTAGAGCTTTTCAAGTTTTGAAATCCTATAGAGAGCATAAAAGTATAGTTTTGAGAGGTGTTTGTTGTTGTCAACGAATGGTAGTGGGCACTCTAACCCCCTTGTCAAACAGACTTTCAAAGAGCGGCCCCCATGAAGGACGTTATCTCTACCAGCAAGGTAGATCATCCCTCTTCTCTTTTGTTTACACATGTTCTTTAGTTTTATTTAGAGATGACACTCCTCCCAACCTTTTGCTTTCACAAGCCATGGCTAACCGAATCCTCGGGTGTCTTCCAACATTTCACATACCATGGAGGAGTGTCTATTTGCAAAATTAAGTTGCTTACTGATGAATCAGGGAAAAACATGTGAAGAGAATTATTAATGAAAGTTAATTAATTGGGGCTGGGAACCCCGTTGCCAGCACTTTTTGCAAAATTATTGGATAAGCGGATGTGCCACTAGTCCATTGGTGAAAGTCTGCCCAACAAGATTGAAAGATAAAACACCACATACTTCCTCATGAGCTATAAAACATTGACACAAATAAGAGATAATAACTTTTGAATTGTTTAAAGGTAGCACATGAAGTATTTACTTGGAATGGCAGAAAAATACCACATAGTAGGTAGTTATGGTGGACACAAATGGCATAGGTTTTAGCTCAAGGTTTTGGATGCACGAGAAGCATTCCCTCTCAGTACAAGGCTTTGGCTAGCAAGGTTGTTTGAAGCAAACACAAGTATGAACCGGTACAGCCAAACTTACATAAGAACATATTGCAAGCATTATAAGACTCTACACTGTCTTCCTTGTTGCTCAAACACTTTTACCAGAAAATATCTAGACTTTAGAGAGACCAATCATGCAAACCAAATTTCAACAAGCTCTACGGTAGTTCTCCACTAATAGGTTTAAACTACATGATGCAAGAGCTTAAACATGATCTACTTGAGAACTCAAAACAATTGCCAAGTATCAAATTATTCAAGACAATATACCAATTACCACATGAAGCATTTTCTGTTTCCAACCAAATAGCAATGAACGAAGCTTTCAACCTTCGCCATGAACATTAAAAGTAAAACTAAGAACACCATTGTTCATATGAAACAGCGGAGCGTGTCTTTCTCCCACACAAGGATTGCTAGGATCCGAATTTATTCAAACACAAACAAAAATAAAAATACACAGACGCTCCAAATAAAGCACAAAAGATGTGACGGAATAAAATTATAGTTTCACTAGAGGTGACCTGATAAGTTGTTGATGAAGAAGGGGATGCCTTGGGCATCCCAAGCTTAGATGCTTGAGTCTTCTTGAAATATGCAGGGATGAACCATGGGGGCATCCCCAAGCTTAGACTTTTCACTCTTCTTGATCTTATTATATCATCCTCCTCTCTTGATCCTTGAAAACTTCCTCCACACCAGACTCAAAACAATCTCATTAGAGGGTTAGTGCATAATCAAAAATTCACATGTTCAGAGAGGACACAATCATTCCCAACACTTCTGGACATTACCCAAGGCTACTGAAATTTAATGGAGCAAATAAATCCACTCAAACACAGTAAAGGAGGCAATGTGAAATAAAATGCAGAATCTGTCAAAACAGAACATTCCGTAAAGACGAATTTTTTTGAGGAACTTAACATGCTCAGATGAAGAAGCTCAAATTGAATGAAAGTTACGTACATATCTGAGGATTACTCATGAAGTTTTACAGAATTTTTAGATTCTCCTACAGAGAGAACAGCTCAAATTCGTGACAGTTAAAAATCTGTTTCTGCGCAGAAATCCAAATCTAGTATCAACTCTCTATCAAAGACTTTACTTGGCACAACAATGCAATAAAGTAAAGATACAAAGGTATTGCTACAGTAGTAACAAGCACCTTGACTCAAATATAAAACAAAAATTTCAGAAATAAAACAATGGGTTATCTCCCATAAGCGCTTTTCTTTAACGCCTTTCAGCTAGGCGCAGAAAGTGTAAATCAAGTAACATCAAGAGAAGAAGCATCAACATCATAATTTGTTCTAATAATAGAATCAAAAGGCAACTTCATTCTCTTTCTAGGGAAGTGTTCCATACCTTTCTTAAGAGGGAATTGATATTTAATGTTTCCTTCTTTCATATCAATAATAGCACAAACGGTTCGAAGAAAGGGTCTTCCCAAAATAATAGGACAGGATGCATTTCAATCAATATCCAAGACAACAAAATCAACAGGGACAAGGTTATTGTTAACCATAATGTGAACATTGTCAATCCTCCCCAAAGGTTTCTTTATAGAATTATCAGCAAGATTAACATCCAAATAACAATATTTCAATGGTGGCAAGTCAAGCATATCATAGATTTTCTTAGGCATAACAGAAATACTTGCACCAAGATCACATAAAGCATTACAATCAAAATCATTGACCTTCATTTTAATGATGGGCTCCCAACCATCTTCTAACATCCTAGGAATAGAAGCTTCAAGTTTTAATTCCTCTTCTCTAGCTTTAATGAGAGCATTTGTAATATGTTTTGTAAAGGCCAAGTTTATAGCACTAGCATTAGGACTTCTAGCAAGTTTTTGCAAGAACTTAATAACTTCAGAGATATGACAATTATCAAAATCAAAACCATTATGATCTAAAGCAATGGGATCATTGTCCCCAATATTCTGAAAAATTTCAGCACTTTTATCACAAACAGTTTCAGCAGTTTCAGGCAATTTTGCATGCTTTGTATTAGGAGTAGAAACATTGCCAACACCAATTATTTTACCATTGATAGTAGGAGGTTTAGCAACATGTGAAGCATCAACATTACTAGTGGTGGTAATAGTCCAAACTTTAGCTACATTATTCTCTTTAGCAAGTTTTTCTTCTCTTTCCCACCTAGCATGCAATTCAGCCATCATTCTAATATTGTCATTAATTTGAACTTGGATAGCGTTTGCTGTAGCAAATGACTTAATATCTTTAGTTTCATTAGGCATAACTTTCAGTTTTAAAAGATCAACATCAGCAGCAAGACTATCAACCTTAGAAGCAAGAACATCAATTTTACCAAGCTTTTCCTCAACAGATTTGTTAAAGCAGTTTGTGTACTAATGAATTCTTTAAGCATGAATTCAAGACCAGAGGGTACACTCCTACTATTGTTGTAAGAATTACCATAAGAAGTACCATAACCACTACCATTATTAGAAGGATATGGCCTATAGTTGTTACCAAAATTATTCCTATAAGCATTGTTGTTGAAATTATTATTTTTAATGAAGTTCACATCAACATGCTCTTCTTGAGCAACCAATGAAGCTAAAGGAATGTTATTAGGATCAACATTAGATCTACCATTAACAAGCATAGACATAATAACATCAATCTTATCACTCAAGGAGGAGGTTTCTTCAACAGAATTTACCTTCTTACCTTGAGGAGTCCTTTCAGTGTGCCATTCAGAGTAGTTGATCATCATATCATCAAGAAGCTTTGTTGCAACACCCAAAGTGATGGACATAAAAGTACCTCCAGCAGCTGAATCCAATAGGTTCCTCGAAGAAAAATTTAATCCTGCATAAAAGGTTTGGATGATCATCCAATTAGTTAGTCCATAGGTAGGGCAATTCTTTACCAAAGATTTCATTCTTTCCCATGCTTGGGCAACATGTTCATTATCCAATTGCTTAAAATTCATAATGCTACTTCTCAAAGATATAATTTTAGCAGGAGGATAATATCTTCCAATGAAAGCATCCTTACATTTAGTCCATGAATCAATACTATTCTTAGGCAAAGATAGCAACCAATCTTTAGCTCTTCCTCTTAAGGAGAAAGGAAACAATTTCAGTTTTATAATGTCCCCATCTACATCCTTATACTTTTGCATTTCACAAAGTTCAACAAAATTATTAAGATGGGCAGCAGCATCATCAGTACTAACACCAGAAAATTGCTCTCTCATAACAAGATTCAGTAAAGCATGTTTAATTTCATAAAATTTTGCTGTAGCAGTAGATGGAGCAATAGGAGTGCATGTGAAATCATTATTATTGGTGCTAGTGAAGTCACACAACTTAGTGTTCTCAGGAGTATTCATTTTAACAATAATAGAAATAAGTAAAGCAAACCAAATTAAGTAAAGTAAAATAAGTAACTATTTTTTTTGTGTTTTTTGATATAAAGAAAGCAAACAAGACAGAAAATAAAATAAAGCAAGACAATAAACAAAGTAAAGAGATTGGATGTGAGAGACTCCCCTTGCAGCGTGTCTTGATCTCCCGGCAACGGCGCCAGAAAAAGGTCTTGATGGCGCGTGATGCACACGTCCGTTGGGAACCCCAAGAGGAAGGTGTGATGCGCACAACAATAATTTTTTCCCTCAGTAAGAAACCAAGGTTATCGAACTAGTAGGAGATGAAGGCCACATGAAGGTTGTTGGTGAAGGAGTGTAGTGCGGCGCAACACCAGGGATTCCGGCGCCAACGTGGAACTTGCACAACACAATCAAAATACTTTGCCCCAACTTAACAGTGAGGTTGTCAATCTCACCGCTTGCTGTAAACAAAGGATTAAATGTATGGTGTGGAGAATGATGTTTGTTTGCAAAGAACAACAGAGAACAATGATTGCAGTAGGTTGTATTTCAGATGTAAAGAATGGACCGGGGTCCACAGTTCACTAGTGGTGTCTCTCCAATAAGATAAATAGCATGTTGGGTGAACAAATTACAGTTGGGCAATTGACAAATAGAGAGGCATAACAATGCACATACATATCATGATGACTACTATGAGTTTTACTTAGGGCATTACGACAAAGAACATAGACCGCTATCCAGCATGCATCTATGCCTAAAAAGTCCACCTTCGGGTTAGCATCCACACCCTTCCAGTATTAAGTTGCAAACAGGACAATTGCATTAAGTAGTGCGTAATGTAAATAATACAAATATCCTTAGACAAAGCATTGTTGTTTTATCCCTAGTGGCAACATCACATCCATAACCTTAGAACTTTCTGTCTCCCAGATTCAATGGAGGCATGAACCCACTATCGAGCATAAATACTCCCTCCTGGAGTTACAAGTATCAACTTGGCCAGAGCCTCTACTAGCAACGGAGAGCATGCAAGATCATAAACAACACATATATGATAGATCGATAATCAACTTGACATAGTATTCCATATTCATCGGATCCCAACAAACACAACATGTAGCATTACAAATAGATGATCTCTATGATAGGCAGCTCACAAGATCTAAACATGATAGCACAAGAGGAGAAGACAACCATCTAGCTACTGCTATAGACCCATAGTCCAAGGATGAACTACTCACGCATCAGTCCGGAGGCGGGCATGGTGATGTAGAGGCCTCCGGTGATGATTCCCTCTCGACGGGTGCCGGAGGCGATCTTCAGAACCCCGAGATGGGGTTGACGGCGGCGGTGTCTCGGAACTTTTCTCCTATCGTGGCTCTCGGTACTAGGGTTTTGCGACGGAAGGATTATATAGAAGGGCAGAGTCGGGGACGCCCGAGGGCCCACCCCATATGGCGGCGCGGCCAGGGGTGGGGCGCGCCCCCTATTGTGTGGCTGCCTCGTCGCCCTCTTCGTCTCATCTTCGGTGTTCTGGAAGGCTCCGTGGAAAATAAGACCGTGGGCTTTTGTTTCGTCAATTACGAGAATATTTCTGTGTAGGATTTCTGAAACCAAAAACAGCAGAAAAGAACTGGCGCTTTGGCATCTTGTTAATAGGTTAGTGCCGGAAAATGCATCAAAATGATATAAAGTGTATATAAAATATGTGAGTATTGTCATAAAACTAGCATGGAACATAAGAAATTATAGATACGTTTGAGACGTATCATTCTTCATCAAGACAATCTTCAAAAGTGGGCATACCAAGGTTCCCATGGATTACAAATTCACTGTTGAATTCTCAAAATAAACTTTGTCATGTTGATGCAAAATATGATATTGCTACATGATGTGTTGTAGATCTTATGTCTCATTTCATTGTTCGCGTGTCCCTTTGTCAGTTGGAATACAGTCTTAGAGGTTGCACAAATATTGAATCATCAGCGAAGGCACGGGAAAGCCCAACCGCCCCGACATGGACCTCTTCAACAAGTACCTCCATGCCGGCGTCATGTCTGGGACCTTGACACACGAAATGCTCGATCTCGCCGACCAGATGCGCGAGTTCAAGATCACGCCTAACAACGCCTCCGTCAACCTCGTCATCAAGAGCATGAACAAAGCTCGTGAGGTTCTCATTCCTTGGTATATGTCATGGTATGCGAGTGTGGACAGTTCTCAAATTCCTTGGTATATGTTTTGGATTTCTGGTGCCCCTATTGTATTACTCGGAAGTGGGAAGTGATGTGAAATTGCAGAGTGAACTGGTTCAATCACTAGTCCCAGAAAGTTAAAAAAAATGATGACCCGGTAATGGACTGGGCTATCTCTTTGAGGTTAAGATAGTCCCAGAATGGTAGTGTGTTCATAATAGTTCGATAAGGTTCAAGATAGTATCAGAAGGTGATTTATTTGATGCAGAGCAATAAGCTCTGCCTTTGTCTAGCCAACATATGATAATGTTACACAACCTGAATTTTCACTTCAGCAAACTGCATTAGAGACTATACAATAACAGTTCTATACTTAGGTATTGCATTGGCTTCTGGTATTGACCACTTTCCTCAATGTAACACTTGTAATATGAGCTTCTGCGGAAATTTTCTAAAGCAGTTCGACAGCTAGTGCACATAACACTATATGTTATCAATTTGTTGATGCAGCTAGAGTTTTATGAGCTTCCACGAAAATTTTCTAAAGCAAGTTTGCTCACCATATATGGAGTAAGTAATTGTTTGATCACTTGCTTAAATTGCTCAAATTATGTACATTATTCACTAAAAAGGTGATTCTATATAGTTTGTAATGCAGTTCTAATTTTCAACTGAATTTCAAATAATCACTGTAATTCTTCAACATTGGCATAATGCTTTACTTGAATTGATGATTTACTTTCTGCTGACTGTTTTGTCTAATATTCTACTCCCTCTGTTCAGGTAATTGGCAATCAAAGTAAACCTACTGTTGTATTTACTCCCTTGCTTACACATAAGAGCCATATTCTAACTGTATGCCATGTGGTACTTTGATTGTCTGCGCACAAAAGAAAGGCCATCGCCCAGCCCTTGTGCGCCACCTGAGCCTCTCAAGATTAACCTTACTATAAGCACACTTACTGTAAGCACTTCATTTGATATGCCAAAATGCTCACTTATTATTAGCCCATTTTAGCATCTATAAATTCAAATATTAACTCCCGAAATTTTAGTGTGGTGCTTGTATGTTCATAGGGAGCCATCGACATATGGTTTAGTGACAGTATTAAATATGACAGTATTGTTCATAGATGAAAGATTATCTTAATGTTTTGAGGAAGCAATATCTAAGTTATGGCATTATGGCTGGCTGGTTGCTTTTTATACCTATTTTAACCTGCTAATTATCGAATTGTTGATAAAAAATCTTTCATTTATACAGCTATCCTTATCTCTTCATGCTACAAAAACGAAAGAAATATGGCTTTGGGAATCTTGTTTTTCTCTGCATAGATTTATGCTTAGAAGCAATGTGTTATTTCTATACATAATGAATTGTTTCTTTGGACACAATCACACAAGTGACTCTCCTCTTTTTATATATCTCGTTTTTTTTTGTATTCAGATGTATTAAAAAATTACTTCCATTTCGATATTCTTTGTTAAATATTTGATAGAAAAGAGTTCTAGTAATCAACTGGATGGACATGCATATTTTTTGATTGCTGAAGAACATGCATCTATCTTTACAGAGATGTATAGATTTCATTACTTGTCAGAAGATCCCTCTGATCATGTTGTTGATTTCTGTTGTAGGTATCAGTCTCATTTTCATACCACGACGATAATCTACAAGCCTAGCTTAATATACCCCCACCGACTAATGTCACAAACATGTTCGGGAACCGGTTAAATGGGGTGGGTAAGACGGCTAAAGTTAGAATTAGAATTGGTTTTAGCGCGTTGATGTGGGCTATATGGAATAGCCGTAATGACATTATCTTTAACAGGAATACAAATATTATTTTTTTACAGGTTATCCGTATGGTATCACACTGGATCCACGACTGGTCTCTCTGGCTGGAAGCGGTGGCACAGGCTATTTACAGCCAGGCTGGTTGGTGACCTAGTAAACGACTTCAAGATGCATAAACGTGTCACTATACTGTTTCGTTGGCTAGTTTATGTGTCGTTGTATGATCTTTGAGTTGTAAAACTTTGATACTTGATATTTTGATACTTTGGGTAATAAAGAGAGCTGTGTGCATCGATTGATGCAGAGGCTGGGGATATACCCCATTTCGAAAAAAAAAATCTACAAGCCCAGCTTAGTTCAGAGTTCAGGCCGATTTCTGAATTTTTTTCATATGTGCATCTTTAGTCTATGTGAACTTGTAAACCATGTGTGGTAGCTTAGCTCAGGCTTGGACCACCTTTCCATAGGTTTTTTTTCATGTAAGATTGTTGGTTTATGTAAACAATTAGGCCGCTATCTGGTATTTCATTGGATGCAAACCTGAATGCAAGTGTGTGCGGAGTTCTGTGCGCAAACAGAGCAGAGGAGAAGTTGATTAACATGTCGATTGATAGTTTTGTCATTGGGTTGTGATTGGCTTGCCACTAACCGGCGAGGAGGCCCTTGGGCGCTCCAACCAATAGTAATTAAAACTTGCAGCTGTTTCAACTTAAAGATATATAGAAGGCACTATGCCAAAGTGCGGCTAAAAATATATAGAATATATAGAGGCGCTAAAAATATACAGAGGCAATATGTTAAAGTGCGACTAAAGATATATAGGGGCATTTAAAGAAGTACCTCCAAAAATATACAGGGGCAACTAGCAAAGTGCCTCTAAAAATACTATTTTTAGAGGCATTTTTTCCAAGTGCGGCTATAATTTTTAGCAACATGTTTTAATTAGGCATTTTTTAAGTGCCTCTAAAAATAATTAGAACCACTTTTACTATTTTTAGAGGCACTTTAAAGTATTCCTAAAAATCAGTTATCCCGTAGTGGTAAGGGCGGTTTCTATGTAGTGAGGTCAATGTATTGTGTTAATCGATTCGGGAGGTACTTTAAGTTATTTTTGTACTCTAATGGCTACTAAATGCAGGTTTCATCCCCAGGAACGTTAGCCGCAGCTTTGTGACCATGTTCACCTATAAATCCGTCCGTCTAGAAAGGAGGTCGACAACGCCTACAGCTCCATGCCATCACATCCCGCTCCACAGGAAAGAGCAATATGAAGACCTGCTTTCTACTTGTCGCCGCCGTCGCTGCCACGGCATTCGCCAGCGCGCGTAGTAGCACCGCGCAAGCCGCGGCAGCGGCACCACCACCGTCGAGGACGATCGGCGCAACCTGCCAGGCGGCCCATGATGCCGACAGTCGCGTGAGCGTCACCTTCTGCAGGACCCGACTGCGAGACGCGCCCGCCTCCAACACACGTTTCCTCGCCAATGCCGCGGCGGCCAAGGGCGTCAGCAACGCCAATGACGCGCGGCGCGAGATCGCGACGGCGATAGAGCGGCATGACAAAGGCAACGAGCATGAAGCCGACCCGATATACAGGAGCGTGCTGGTGCTGTGCGAGGACTTCTACGGCATGATCAGGGAGCGGTACGACGCGGCACGCCAGGCGATCGCCGAGCATAGGTACAGTGACGTCGAAAAGGAGCTGTCGAGCGTTCCGTCGACGGGGCGGTCGTGCGACGACAAGTTGGCCGCCACCCGCGGTGGCAGCGGCGCCTCGCCGTTCCTGCAGTACTGCGAGGATAACACGCAGATCGCGCTCCTCACCATCGCCATCACCAGCCTGATCAAGTGAGGTCTTCGCGCTTTGGCGCCGACGCGACGTGATGTGGCTGCCTTAGAGCATCTCGAGTCGCGTCCGCCAAAGCGTCCCCCAAAGAGCGCCGGATCGAGCGTTTGGGGGACGTGTTTTTTTCGTGCCGTGTTTGGGGGACATCGCTCCCCAGCCGCGTCCCCCAAACGCCACCCCCAAATGAATATTGGTGCAGGAAATTCATTCAAATTAGATTATATATTACAAAGTTTGAATGAAAACGTCTACATTTCATCTAAACCTAGCCTACTTACCGCCCGGCGGTGCGTTCGACGGCCCCGCCGTGTCGACGCCTGCCCTCCGCCGCAGCTCTTGCTGCGCGTGCCGCCTCTCCGTGCGTAGGGCGGTGGCCCGACGCCGCTGCTCCAGCAGTGCGTCGTCGTCCGCCCTACCCTGCTGCGCCGCAGGCGGAAGAGCTCGACGGCGCGATGAATCTGCACCTCTTCGCGGGCACGGGCGGCGTCCTGGAGCTTCTTCTCCGACTCGAAGGACTCGACGAGCGCGCGTTGCTGATCGGCCGTCTCGTTCGGGTGCGGCCCATCGTTGTCGGACCACTCGAACTCGTCGTCGTTGTCCTCCTCCACCTCGGCCTCCTCCTCCTCCTCCGCCTTGGCCTCCTCCTCCATATCCGTTGGTGCCTCCATCATCGCCGCCGCCAACGCGTCGGCCTCCGCTGCCAACTCGTCGGCCCGCCTCCCCCAGATCGCCGCCAGCGCTGCCTCCCGCTGCCGCCGCCGCCAGCTGCTGCTGGTGCTCGATCGAGTCCCGCCGCCGGCGCTCGATCGCCTCCCGCTGTTCACGGTACAACGTGTCCCGCTCCTCTTGCTGGCGGCGGCGCTCATCATCCCACCGCTGCTCCATCTCCTTCGTCCGGCGCCGTCACGCCTCTTCTGCTGTCGAGGCGTCGAACACCGCAATGGTGTCCGCCATCGCCTCCTCGTGCCACGCTGCTGCCGCCGCGGCCTCGTCAGCTGCGGGGCCAGGGGCGCAGAACGCCGCTAGATCCGCCGCGTGCGCCGCCTCACGCTGCTGGCGGGCCTGCTGCTCGAGTGCCTCCCGCCGCTGCTGACGATGTGCACCCGTTCTGCATCCCTCGCCGCCGCCGCTCTTCCCGGGCGGCGGGGTCGATGTCGACCTGCGAATCGGGACTGGAAGTGGAGGAGATGGCGGTGGAGGGAACTGGCCAGCGCCGGGGCGGTTCGCCATTGCCACTGGTGGTGGAGGAGACGGCGGTGGAGCGACGAGGGCTGTGTTTGTTGCCGGCGGCTGTGGTGGCTACCATTGAGCCGGGAGACCTTTTATAGACGCCGGCGTCGAGAAGAAAGCGCGTGAAGAGGCGGGAAGATCGTGCGGGAACGGGTGGTGGCGTGCGAACGCCGGCGACGTGTGGAGGCTGCGCAGCACCGATGAGACGTCTTGCCTGCCCCTCCATCGCCTTTAAGGCAAAGATGTCGTCGTGTGTCACTGCGCGCGAATAACTTCCGCCGCGAGGTAGGCGACGGTTAGGTCCAAACTTGAATGAGTCGCTGACGGGTCGGCCCCGCCACTCCCCGCCTTGCTTTTCGTTGTGTCCGGCGTGCCCGGTGTGTCCCCTGTGGGACGGGGACATGCTCGGGGCGCCGGACACCGAATCGGGCCACGCCGGACAAAATTCGGCTTTACGGAACGCGGTTGGAACCGTTTTTTGGTTTTGGCGTACCCCAAATTGCTTTGGGAGACGGTTTGAGGAAACGTGACTGGAGATGCTCTTACGCCCTGGCACATGCATGTGTGTTTTTTCTTTAAGCGATGAGTGCCCCAACAACTACATAAAGGTTTATTCTTTGGACGGTTGAACAAGTGAAAGATAAAGTAAAATAATCCATGTGTGTGTAATGTGCATGGATGTCAGAGAGAAGGTGCGGGGCGCAAGACTGGTACCAAAATTTTGGAATTTCATTGGTACAAAATCCCACATACCTTGGTCCATTTTATTTTTTCATGCGACACTTTCATCGGGATGAGTGGACTATCTCACCACACCTACACACCGACTATCTCGCGTGTCAAAGAACGTAGATGTGTGCGTCCCGACGTGCCTCGTCGGGTAGGGGTCTTCTCATTATATATATGGGTACATAATATAATTACATGAGTTCTACACGTATACGATACGTATACCGTTATCTATTCTAACACCCTTCCTCAATCTCAACTAATGAAAGGTTGAGATTGCGCTTACAATGCTCATACAAGGGTAAATGAAGTGGTTTAGTAAAGATATCAGCAACTTGATCCTTTGACGAGATAAACCGAATCTGAAGTTGCTTCCGAGACACACGCTCACGAACAAAGTGAAAGTCCACTTCAATATGCTTCGTCCTCGCATGAAAGACTGGATTGGATGACAAATAAGTTGCACCAATATTGTCACACCACAGGACTGGAGGTCGATGCTGGGGCACACCAAGCTCTCTCAATAAGGATTGAACCCAAACAAGTTCAGCTGTAGCATCAGCAAGAGCTTTATACTCAGACTCCGTGCTCGATCTCGAGACAGTAGACTGTTTCCGTGCACTCCAGGCGATCAGATTTCCTCCATAAAATATAGCATAACCCCCCGTGGATCGCCGATCATCCATGCCCAGTCAGCATCAGAGAATGCCGACAGGAGTGTGGAGGAAGAAGACCGAAAATGCAAGCCGCAATGAATAGTGTGACTCACATAGCGAAGGATCCGCTTGACAGCAGACCAATGAGGTGTACGAGGCTCATGAAGGAATTGGCAGACCTTGTTAACCACAAAAGATAAGTCTGGTCGAGTGACTGTGAGATACTGAAGACCTCCAACAATACTGCGGTACTGAGTAGCCTCCTCAGGGGAAAGAACATCACCATCCGAGCTGCACAGACGTTCAGAAGATGCCATAGGAGTAGTCACAGGAGCACACTTCAACATACCAGCGCGTGCAAGCAGCTCCAAGTAGCAGTGTTTCCAAGTTTGTAGAACATCAGCAAGTTTCCCTTAAGTGGATCACCCAAGGTTTATCGAACTCAGGGAGGAAGAGGTCAAAGATATCCCTCTCATGCAACCCTGCAACCACAAAGCAAGAAGTCTCTTGTGTCCCCAACACACCTAATACACTTGTCAGATATATAGGTGCACTAGTTCGGCGAAGAGATAGTGAAATACAGGTAATATGGATGAGTATGAGTGGTAATAGCAATCTGAATAAAATATGGTAGCGAGTAAACATGCAACAAAACAGTAAACAAACGGAGATTCGATGCTTGGAAGCAAGGCCTAGGGATCCTGCTTTCACTAGTGGACACTCTCAACAATGATCACATAATAGAACCACTCTACACCCTCTTGTTAGATGATGAACACCACTAATTGTGTAGGATTACACGAACCCTCAATGCCGGAGTTAACAAGCTCCACAATATTCAATGTTCATATTTAAATAACCTTAGAGTGCAAGATAGATCAACACAATTACACCGAGAACTAACATAGCATGCATACTGTCACCATCACACTATGAAGGAGGCATAGATCACATCAATACTATCATAGCAATAGTTAAATTCATAATCTACAACAGATTACAATCATAACCTACGCCAAGTACTACACGATGCACACACTGTCACCATTACACCGTGCAGGAGGAATAGAGTACTTTAATAACATCACTAGAGTAGCACATAGATGATATTCAACTAGATCACATAAAGAGAGAGATGAACCACATAGCTACCGCGGAGCCCTCAGCCCCGGGGGTGAATTACTCCCTCCTCATCATGGAGACAACGATGGCGGTGAAGATGCCGGTGGAGATGACGGGGGGCAATTCCCCGTCCGGCGGCGTGCCGGACAGAGACTTCGTCCCCCGAATTGAGTTTCGCAATGGCGGCGGCTCTGGATGGTTTTCTCTGGTTTCGTGACGGGGTCGAGGATTTAGGTCGTGACGACTAAATAGGCGAAGAGGAGTCGGAGGGGCCACGGGGGACCCACACACTAGGGCGCGCCCCCTTGCCGCCGTGGGGGTGGGGCCCCCGGCCTCTCGCCCTTCTTCTGCTGGAAGCTTCCGGGCAAAATAAGATATTGGGCGTTGATTTCGTCCGATTCCGAGAATATTTCCTTAGTAGGATTTCTGAAACCAAAAACAGCAGAAAACAGCAACTGGCCCTTCGGCATCTCGTCAATAGGTTAGTTCCGGAAAATGCATAAATATGACATAAAGTATGCATAAAACATGTAGATATCATCAATAATGTGGCATGGAACATAAGAAATTATCGATACGTCGGAGACGTATCAGCATCCCCAAGCTTAGTTCCTGCTCGTCCCGAGTAGGTAAACGATAACAAAGATAATTTCTGGAGTGACATGCCATCATAATCTTGATCATACTTTAACACATAGCATAGGCCCACATGCAAGATTTGGTGGGGTTCCGGTGTTCCGGCGGTCGTTCTCCCCCTCCTCCCCCAAAACAGTGGAACGTGTGCCCCGGCGGGTCTACCCCCTAGATTTCTCCGCGCGAGGGTGCACCAATGTACATTTTCATTCTTTTAGGTTTTTTAGGACATATACACATGGAGAACCAAGATTGGGACCCTTTGGCACATACACCCGCAGCTCGAGCCATTATCACACGATCGAGTGCCTGATCTACTGGTTAGGGTTCGCGTAGGGTTAGGGCTAGGGTCTAGGGTTTAGGGGAGCTACTTTTGCACCATTACACCTTGCATCACACTTTGACACATAGCATAGGCCCACATGCAAGATTTGGTGGGGTTCCGGTGTTCCGGCGGTCGTTCTCCCCTCCTCCCCCCAAAACAGCGGAACGTGTGCCCGGCGGGTCTACCCCCTAGATTTCTCCGCGCGAGGGTGCACCAATGTACCTTTTCCTTCTTTTAGGTTTGTTTAGGACATATACACATGGAGAACCAAGATTGGGACCCTTTGGCACATACACCCATAGCTCGAGCCATTATCACACGATCGAGGGTGTGCCTGATACTGGTTAGGGTTCGGCGTAGGGTTAGGGCTAGGGTCTAGGGTTTAGGGGAGCTACTTGCACAATTACACCTTGCATCACACTTTGACACATAGCATAGGCCCACATGCAAGATTTGGTGGGGTTCCGGTGTTCCGGCGGTCGTTCTCCCCCTCCTCCCCCAAACAGCGGAACGTGTGCCCCGGCGGGTCTACCCCCTAGATTTCTCCGCGCGAGGGTGCACCAATGTACCTTTTCATTCTTTTAGGTTTGTTTAGTACATATACACATGGAGAACCAAGATTGGGACCGTTTGGCACATACACCCGCAGCTCGAGCCATTATCACACGATCGAGGGTGTGCCTGAGATCTACTGGTTAGGGTTCGGCGTAGTGTTAGGGCTAGGGTCTAGGGTTTAGGGGAGCTACTTTTGCACAATTACACCTTGCATCACACTTTGACACATATCATAGGCCCACATGCAAGATTTGGTGGGTTTCCGGTGTTCCGGTGGTTGTTCTCCCCCTCCTTCCCCCAAAACAGCGAACGTGTGCCCCGGCGGTCTACCCCCCTAGATTTATCTGTGCGAGGGTGCACCAATGTACCTTTTCATTCTTTTAGGTTTGTTTAGGACATATACACATGGAGAACCAAGATTGGGACCCTTTGGCACATACACCCGCACTCGAGCCATTATCACACGATCGGGTGTGCCTGATCTGGTTAGGGTTCGGCGTAGGGTTAGGGGTAGGGTCTAGGGTTTAGGGAGCTACTTTTGCACAATACACCTTGCATCACACTTGACACATAGCATAGGCCCACATGCACGATTTGGTGGGGTCTGGTGTTCGGGGTCGTTCTCCCACTCCTCCCCCAAAACAGCGAACGTGTGCCCGGTCTACCCCTAGATTTCTCCGCGCGAAGGTGCACCAATGTACATTTTCATTCTTTTAGGTTTTATTAGGACATATACACATGGAGAACCAAGATTGGGACCCTTTGGCACATACACCCGCAGCTCGAGCCATTATCACACGATCGAGGGTGTGCCTGATCTACTGGTTAGGGTTCGGCGTAGGGTTAGGGCTAGGGTCTAGGGTTTAGGGGAGCTACTTTTGCACAATTACACCTTGCATCACACTTTGACACATATAATAGGCCCACATTCAAGATTTGGTGGGGTTCCGGTGTTCCGGTGGTCGTTCTCCCCCTCCCCCCCCCCAAAACAGCGGAACGTGTGCCCCGACGGGTCTACCTAGATTTCTCCGCGCGGGGTGAACCAATGTACCTTTTCATTCTTTTAGGTTTTTTTAGGACATATACACATGGAGAACCAAGATTGGGACCCTTTGGCACATACACCCGCAGCTAGAGCCATTATCACACGATCGAGGGTGTGCCTGATCTACTGGTTAGGGTTTGGCGTAGGGTTAGGGGTAGGGTCTAGGGTTTAGGGGAGCTACTTTTGCACCATTACACCTTGCACCACACTTTGACACATATAATAGGCCCACATGCAAGATTTGGTGGGGTTCCGTGTTCCGGCGGTCGTTCTCCCCCTCCTCACCAAAATAGCGGAACGTGTGCCACAGCGGTCTACCCGATTTCTCCGCGCGAGGGTGCACCAATGTACCTTTTAATTCTTTTAGGTTTTTTAGGACATATACACATGGATAACCAAGATTGGGACCCTTTGGCACATACACCCGCAGCTCGAGCCATTATCACACGATCGAGGGTGTGCCTGATCTACTGGTTAGGGTTCGGCGTAGGGTTAGGGGTAGGGTCTAGGGTTTAGGGGAGCTACTTTTGCACCATTAGACCTTGCATCACACTTTGACACATATCATAGGCCCACATGCAAGATTTGGTGAGGTGTTTCGGCGGTCGTTCTCCCCTCCTCCCCCCAAAACAGCGGAATGTGTGCCGGCGGGTCTACCCCTAGATTTCTCCGCGAGGGTGCACCAATGTACATTTTCATTATTTTAGGTTTGTTTAGGACATATACACATGGAGAACCAAGATTGGGACCCTTTGGCACATACACCCGCAGCTCGAGCCATTATCACACGATCGAGGGTGTGCCCGATCTCTGGTTAGGGTTCGGCGTAGTGTTAGGGCTAGGGTCTAGGGTTTAGGGGACTTTTGCACAATTACACCTTGCATCACACTTTAACACATAGCATAGGCCCACATGCATTGGTGGGGTTCCGGTGTTCCGGCGGTCGTTCTCCCCCTCCCACCCAAAGCTGAACGTGTACCCCGGCGAGGTCTACCCCTAGATTTCTCCGCGCGAGGGTGCACCAATATACATTTTCATTCTTTTAGGTTTGTTTAGGACATACACACATGGATAACCAAGATTGGGACCCTTTGGCACACACACCCGCAGCTCGAGCCATTATCACACGATCGACGGTGTGCCTGATCTACTAGTTAGGGTTCGGCGTAGGGTTAGGGTAGGGTCTAGGGTTTATGGGAGCTACTTTTGCAATTACACCTTGCATCACACTTTGACACATATCATAGGCCCACATGCACGATTTGGTGGGGTTCCGGTGTTCGTGTCGTTCTCCCTCCCCCCAAAACAGCGGAACGTGTGCCCGTGGGTCTACCCCTATATTTCTCCGCACGAGGGTCTGTACCTTTTCATTCTTTTAGGTTTTTTAGGACATATACACATGGAGAACCAAGATTGGGAACCTTTGGCACATACACCCGCAGCTCGAGCCATTATCACACGATCGAGGGTGTGCCGATCTTGGTTAGGGTTGGCGTAGGGTTAGGGCTAGGGTCTAGGATTTAGGGGAGCTACTTTTGCAATTACACCTTGCATCACACTTTGACACATAGAATAGGCCCACATGCAAGATTTGGTGGGGTTCCGGTGTTCCGGCGGTCGTTCTCCCCTCTCCCCCAAAACAGCGGAACGTGTGCCCCGGCGGGTCTACCCCCTAGATTTCTTCGCGCGAGGGTGCACCAATGTAAATTTTCATTCTTTTAGGTTTGTTTAGGACATATACACATGGAGAACCAAGATTGGGACCCTTTGGCACATACACCCGCAGCTCGAGCCATTATCACACGATCGACGGTGTGCCTGATCTACTAGTTATGGTTCGACGTAGGGTTAGGGGTAGGGTCTAGGGTTTAGGGGAGCTACTTTTGAACCATTACACCTTGCACCACACTTTGACACTGTTATCACCAGAATTTGACCGAGTCAGAGGTGGGCCGCGATCAAGATGGATTTGAAGAATATATATATGGAAGAAATACGTGAATCGGCCTGTTATGCAAAGTTTGGGCTAGTTGGCCCGTGTATACTGTAATATAGTAGGATACGTGTCGGTTAGTTAGAGTTTGTCTCGTGCACGGTGGGGATTATTCCCACGTTAGAAAGTCCCCTGGACTATAAATATGTATCTAGGGTTTATGAAATAAACAACAACCAACGTTCACCACAAATCAATCTCGGCGCATCGCAACTCCTTCGTCTCGAGGGTTTCTCCGGTAAGCATCATGCTGCCTAGATCGCATCTTGCGATCTAGGCGACAACTTCTTTGTTGTTCATGCGTTGCTCGTCGAAGCCTTTTGATGGCGAGCAACGTAGTTATCTTAGATGTGTTAGGGTTAGCATTGTTCTTCGTATCATATGCTGTCGTAGTGCAACCCTTAGCATCTAGCCGCCCTTACACCTATCTTAGGTGTAGGGCGGCACCTTGATCATTATTTAGTAGATCCGATCCGTTACGATTGCTCCTTGTTCTTCAAGGATTAGTTTAATATCTGCAATAGTTAGGCCTTACAAAGGGTTGGAGGATCCAGCGGCGCGTAGGGTGTCGTTTGCTAGCCCTAGACAGGATGTTCCGAGGATCAACCTCGTGTTGGTTTTTAGGCCCTATCTAGGATCGGCTTACGATCACCGTGCGTGGGCCGCGAGGCCCAATCGTGAGTAGGATGATCCGATTATGCGGTGAAAACCCTAAATCGTCGTAGATCGCTTTAGCTTTATCTTGATCAAGCAGGACCACCATATATTCGTGCACCCGCACGAATCATGGTGGATCGGCTCCTTGAGCCGATTCACATGATAACCTGAGAGCCGATCGAGGCTCGTATTTAATGTTTACGTGTATGCCATGCAGAAACTAAGCGAGGCATCTCCATCACCTTCCTGACCAGGTATAGGTCGGTGTACGCCCTGCACCAGCATCGGACGTGTGTACCGAGGCGGGCGGGTCGCTCGGAGGGACCGGGGCCAGCGCAGCCCTAAGTTGTTCCCGGCTCTCTTGTGTTGCCCGTCGCTGCTCGCCAAATGGGTTTCGACCGCAACACAGCACGCCGTGGGACAAGCTTCGACATCAACCACATCGCCATCTACATACGAGATGGCGGACGGCCTCCACGTACGAGGATCGGCAGACGAGCTCAAGAAGAAGTATGACGAGGTCAAAGCAATCCTCGAAGCCGACCTCATCGGCTCTTTTCAGAACCCGTTCACATGGCATCGGGTGGAAGGGGTTCTCGCCTGATGGTGCGCTCGATGGGATAGACCTCTCGCCCGTCGAGAAGAGCACTGTGGTCCCCGTCGGAGATCAACTACATGGTGGCTCACTCGGCACCGCCACTGCGAGAACCTGGTGAACACTTTGGAGCGTGTCGCTCTCCGGGTGATCCAGGAGATCATGAGCACCGGTACTCCGGCGGGACCAGCCTCGGGACACACCAGGAGAGATGCCACTCGGTCCGTCCACGCCGCCATTTGCGTTGGCAGCACCAGAAGTGCCGAATTCACCGGCATTTGTCGTCTACAAGATCGGTGGTGACCCTAGTGACTGCCAGTTCTTGCATGAGGCGCCTAAGGAGATCCCTCACGGGTACATGTGCACATACGTGCCGGACCTGCGTAGCAGGGCTCACAAACCGGGCGCGACGCGAGGGACCACGGGAAAGCGGGGAAACGTCGCGGCAGTCTTGAGAGACGTGGCTAGCTAAATATGCCACCCCGACGAACCTCCAGAGCTCAGCTCAGTTGGCTCAGAGCTGGAAAAGCAAGCATGGCTGGCTAAGTACGCCACCCAGCGAATCTTGAGTTCGACTCTGCAGCACCGTGGATCAGATCAGCACGATCTGAGGACCAGTTCGGCATGGTGCCGAAAAGGAGGACAATCGGCTATTCCAAGCTGTACCCCGATGAATACGAGTTGGTCCCTTACCACCCATGTCCCGGCTCTGACTTCTCAAGTTCAAGCGGGTCAGGATGGTTCCGAGCTCCATCGAGCATGTGAGCCGATATTTGGCACAGCTAGGAACGGCCTCAGCGTCGGATCCACTGCGTGAGGTTCTTCGCACAATCCCTCACGGGATCGGCTTTCGGGTGGTACACTTCGTTGCCACCGGACTCGATCCGGACTTGGAAGCGATTGGAAGAACAGTTCCATATGCGGTTTCCTCGAAGCTTCGAGGAGCCGGCATTGCCGATCTAGCACGAGATACGTCGAAGCGTGGAGCGCAGTGGAAATACATCCGGCGCTTGAGAAATCTAAGGAGCAGTGCTATTCGGCTCGTGTGTTGAAAAGGAAGCAGTCGAGTTGGTAGTGGTGGGTCTTGCCTCACAAATCAAGGACATGGCCTCCCAAGCAGACTACCCTTCACTGGCACACGGTTCAGAAACTGTCGGCATATGAACAGCGCCATCCGGACTTGTACCAGGACAAATTCAAGCGTGCGGTAGTCTTGGTTGAGCAGATGAAGACGAAGGCTCTGCGGGAGATCAAGAGGTAGCGGTGGCTGAATGGACTCGGGGAGCAACCCCGTGTGTCCACAAAATGGGTTAAGCCACCGGGACCTTGGAGGGTTTGATTTTGCGTGACCAAAACTGAGCAAATCTTCGACCTCCTACTCAAGGAAAAGCAGTTGAAGATACCCGAAGGCCTCAAATTCCCCACGGTACGGAGCTGAACGGAAAGCCATACTGCAAGTGGCATAACTCGGTCTCCCATGCCACCAACACTGCAGGTGTGGCGTCGGCAGATCCAAATGGCGATAGAACAGGGCCGATTTTCAACCAGTACGCCATGAAGGTCGACACCCACCCTTCCCGCCGTTAACATGGTGGAGTACACTTACTGAAGGTTGCTAGCCAGGATCCTCGTTCAGCATCAACATGGTAGGACACGGACACCACTGCAGCAAGGATGGAGACGAGGGCAGCTGCTCTCGTAGCAAGGACACAGAGGAGGCCGCTCCACGCGATCGGCTCCGTCACGATGGCAAGCGCTTCACGGAGGGAGAAGTGAAGAACATAAGATATCGGTGACCTCTCTCGATCACCTCCTCAACAAGTCGTCGATCAGTATAATAACGCCGACGATCCAGCGACGATGATGATAGAGAAATGCGCTAGGGACGCCGGGAGACATCGTCGGCATGATCGCGATGAGGAGGAGTACGAGTGCCGTGCCAAAAAAATCAAGGAGCAAGGCGATGAAGATAGGCCGAATTGCCCCTTCTTCGATTCTTATTCGGAATGAACCGATTGCCTACAATCGGCAATTGCCAGAATGTAACCGGAAGAAGAAGGAGGCAGCCAACGTGTCCGTGTTCCAACGCTTAGGGCCTCTCCCGCCTCGAAGCAACACGCTGAGTCCCCTCGGATGGAAGATCTCGAGGATTCGGAAGACGAGGAGAAGAAGAAGAAGGCAGGTACCACCGCCAGGTGGTGCCTGATGAACCGCGTTCCCAAAAGCGTAGGGTTCAGCGATTGCGCGGTTTTGGAGGAAGCCGAAAGGTTATCCTGCACACGCTAAGGAAGGCGCGGCCTGATCGGCCGCGAAAATTCAGCGAACCCTAGATGAAGAGGGTCGACCACAAAAAATGGAGTGGCACCCCAAGCAAAGGAAAGCCGATGATGAGACATCGGGCGCACAAACTGTATGTGTTCATTCTTCCTTCGGAGTTCAGTGCTCCAGGATTAGACGAGGCACCTGTGGGCACATTTGCGGCCACGGCCGGTTATCTTCGAGAAGCCACAAGAAAGAAGCTACGGACATCTGAAGGCCATGTATTTGCGAGGTTATATCGATGGGAGGCCTGTCAATAAGATCTGGTGGACACCGGACGGTCAACATTATGCCATACTCTATGCTACGTCGGTTGGGACGCTCTAGCTCAGATCTAATCAAGACCAACGTGACATTGAGCGATTTCAACGGCCAAGCGTCTGACGCACAAGGTGTTCTGAACGTGGATCTGACCGTAGGAAGGAAAACTATCCCTACGACGTTCTTCATCGTCGATAGCAAGAGCACCTATGCTGTTCTGCTAGGAAGAGATTGGATCCACGCCAACTGTTGCATTCCCTCCACGATGCACCAATGCGTAATACAGTGGGATGGAGATGAGGTAGAGGTCGTCTAGGCCGATGACTCAGCCGAAATTTCAACGGCTGGCATGAACGCTTGGGAAACAAGAGCCACTCTCAGGCATCAATTTGGATGACTGAGCGCATCGACGTGACGAAGGGCAGGTTAGGCTGAGTCTTATCACTGGCTGACCATGCAGCAAGAACAAACCGATGAGCAAAGTGGCAAGAGAGTCCTCGGGATCGGCCCCAAAGATCTATGAAGGAACATTACAAGACCTTCATCATGCGCTTCGATTAATATGGAAGCCGATTCCAGCAATCGGCCAAGATTATCTTCACCACATGTTCTGCTTGTGTTCAACATCAATCTACTTGGCAGCGGTTACGTCGGCTGATGAGTTAGGAAGAATCAACATTGGTCCTACCGAGCAGCCGTGCAAATACGTTGCCTTGGCTAAACTACGAGCCGTATGCGCAGCCCGTGATTCGGCTCAGAGGGGCCCGATGAACATGTGAACATGTGCAGGTGAACATGTGTGCAGTGAAATATTGGGGGCCGATAGGAAAATCGACTAAAAAAATTTCATGACATACGGCCGATGCAATGGCATCGACTTTAGAAAGAGAAACAAACCGATGCGCACCATGACTCTAGTGCAATTATACAGATCTACGGATTTCGACCAAGTCAGTTCATGCAGCAGAGCCCTCTGCTTCCTCAAGGGGACAAACAATGAGAGCTTCCTCAGCTGCATGAGCCGATTAAGTCGTAGTGTTTCGTCTACAATATCGGCTTTCAACGGAGGAAGAAGTAGCGATGGCTGAGGCTCGGGGGGCAGCTGGCCCGGTAGATGCTCTGTTTTAGAAGCCGATTGAGGCGTCATCGGCTGATCCTTCATTGCAACCTCCTTCAAAAATGGTGAGTTCATGCAGAAGAAGATCGTTGGGCCTGGTTGGAAGAGTTTAAAGCCTCTCCTGAAGACTTCACATTATCCACCAGATCTCAAGGTCATCAGTTGAAGAATTGAAGGATGGATTTTAAAGGACCGATGCGTTGCTATCGGCTCATTACGCATTGGCTAAGGGGACAAATCGGCAAAATCAGTATGAGAGGAAATCGGCTAAATTAAGCTCAAAGGAATCGGCAAAATCAAATTGGGAGAAGTTCTTCATTGATAAGCAAGATTTCTTACATAAAGAGCTGATTGCTCTCAAAAGGAAGTACTAGGGGGATACATTGCCCCATCTACTACTACTGATCCTATGCTAAAGGTCCTATCTACGGGCCGTCGCTGCCCTCGTCGTCGCCGTCGTCGCCGCTGTCGGCGCTACTCCCGGCGGGCTCGTCGTCGCTGCTCCAGCGGCCGCCGACCGGGCCTTCGTTGTCCTCGTCCTCCTCGTCAGCGTCGTCATCGTCGCTGTCGAAGTCGCTGAGGTTCCCCGGCCAGGGGCAGAAGCGTTTGGCCGGTGGCTCGTCGGAGGAGGTGTCGTCTTCCTCCTCCTCCTCCTCCTTCTCCTCCTCCTCCTCCTCGGAAGTGAAGTCCTCGCAGGAGAAGCGATCGTCATCGCTCTCCTCCTTCCGTTTCCCCGTCGGCGAGGAAACGGAGGTCACTTTCCCCGTCGGTCAAGGACTTGTTGTCCCTCGGACCAGACGGAGAAATCGTGGCTCGACTCCTCCCCGGCTTCAATGGCGCGGCGGGTGTTCGCCGCGTGGACCTCCTCCAGTTCGGCTCCGGCGTCGGCTCGCGGGAAGAGGAGGACCGGGTGGAAGAATCCGATGAAACAGAGGAGGAAAGACATGGTGGCGCAGGAGGGCTTTTGGAGTGCTGTGCGAAGGGGATGCGGAAGTAAACTGTTCGGAGCGGTTAAATAAAGGGGATATAGTGGAAATTCAATGCCACAGCAGTTTCGAGGAAGTGGTGCCTAAAAGAAAAAAAACTGCCAGGTCACGGAGAAGTTGAGAAGGCAAGGCATCATGATGAAGGATACTGCGATTCTGCCACGACATGACCCGACGAAGAAGAAGCAGAGTGATTTTGGAATTATCAATTCCAAAACCAGGGGGCATGTGTTATCACCAGAATTTGACCGAGTCAGAGGTGGGCCGCGATCAAGATGGATTTGAAGAATATATATATGGAAGAAATACGTGAATCGGCCTGTTATGCAAAGTTTGGGCTAGTTGGCCCGTGTATCTGTAATATAGTAGGATACGTTTTAGTTAGAGTTTGTCTCGTGCACGGTGGGGATTATTCCCACGTTAGAAAGTCCCCTGGACTATAAATATGTATCTAGGGTTTATGAAATAAACAACAACCAACGTTCACCACAAATCAATCTCGGCGCATCGCCAACTCCTTCGTCTCGAGGGTTTCTGCCGGTAAGCATCATGCTTGCCTAGATCGCATCTTGCGATCTAGCAGCACAAGCTTCTTTGTTGTTCATGCGTTGCTCGAAGCCTTTTTGATGGCGAGCAACGTAGTTATCTTAGATGTGTTAGGGTTAGCATTGTTCTTCGTATCATATGCTGTCGTAGTGCAACCCTTGCATATCTAGCCGCCCCTACACCTATCTTAGGTGTAGGGCGGCACCCCGCTTGATCATTATTTAGTAGATCCGATCCATTACGGTTGCTCCTTGTTCTTCAAGGATTAGTTTAATATCTGCAATAGTTAGGCCTTACAAGGGGTTGGAGCGACGCGTAGGGTGTCGTTTGCTAGCCCTAGACAGGATGTTCCGAGGATCAACCTCGTGTTGGTTTTTAGGCCTGTCTAGGATCGGCTTACGATCACCGTGCGTGACCGCGAGCCCAATCGTGAGTAGGATGATCCGATTATGCGGTGAAAACCCTAAATCGTCGTAGATCGCTTTAGCTTTATCTTGATCAAGCAGGACCACCATATATTCGTGCACCTCGTGGTAATCATGGGTGGATCGGCTCCTTGAGCCGATTCACGGGATAACCTGAGAGCCGATCGAGGCTCGTATTTAATGTTTACGTGTATGCCATGCAGGAAACTAAGCGAGGCATCTCCATCACCTTCCCGACCAGGTATAGGTCGGGTGGCACGCCCTGCACCGGCATCGGACGTGTGTACCGGAGGCTTTGCGGGCCGTCGCTCGGAGGACCGGGGCCAGCCGCAGCCCTAAGTTGTTCCCGGCTCTACGTGTTGCCCGTCGCTGCTCACAGGGGTTTCTGACCGCATGGACACATAGAATAGGCCCACATGCAAGATTTGGTGGGTTGGGTGTTCCTCGTTCTCCCCCTCCCACCCCAAAACAGCGGAACGTGTGCCCGGCGGGTCTACCCCCTAGATTTCTCCGCGCGAGGTGCACCAATGTACCTTTTCATTCTTTTAGGTTTGTTTAGGACATATACACATGGAGAACCAAGATTGGGACCCTTTGGCACATATACCCCCGCAGCTCGAGCCATTATCACACGATCGAGGGTGTGCCCTGATCTACTGGATAGGGTTCGGCGTAGGGTTAGGGCTGGGGTCTAGGGTTTAGGGCTACTTTGCACAATTACACCTTGCATCACACTTTTACACATATCATAGGCCCACATGCAAGATTTGGTGGGGTTCCGGTGCTTCGTCGTTCTCCCCCTCCTCCCCCCAAAGCAGCGGAACGTGTGCCCCGGCGGGTCTACCCCCCTAGATTTCTCCGCGCGAGGGTGCACCAATGTACCTTTTCATTCTTTTAGGTTTTTAGGACATATACACATGGAGAACCAAGATTGGGACCCTTTGGCACATACACCCGCAGCTCGAGCCATTATCACACGATCGAGGGTGTGCCTGATCTACTGGGTTAGGGTTCGGCGTAGGGTTAGGGGTAGGGTCTAGGGTTTAGGGGAGCTACTTTTCCACCATTACACCTTGCACCACACTTTGACACATAGAATAGGCCCACATGCAAGATTTGGTGGGGTTCCGGTGCTCCGGCGGTCGTTCTCCCCCCCCCCCAAAACAGCGGAACGTGTGCCCCGGCGGGTCTACCCCCCTAGATTTCTCCGCGCGAGGTGCACCAATGTACCTTTTCATTATTTTAGGTTTGTTTAGGACATATACACATGGAGAACCAAGATTGGGACCTTTTGGCACATACACCCGCAGCTCGAGCCATTATCACACGATCGAGGGTGTGCCTGATCTACTGGTTAGGGTTCGGCGTAGGGTTAGGGGTAGGGTCTAGGGTTTAGGGGAGCTACTTTTGCACCATTAGACCTTGCATCACACTTTGACACATATCATAGGCCCACATGCAAGATTTGGTGGGGTTCCGGTGTTCCGGCGGTCGTTCTCCCCCTCCTCCCCCCCCAAAACAGCGGAACGTGTGCCCCGGCGGGTCTACCCCCTAGATTTCTCCGCGCGAGGGTGCACAAATGTACATTTTCATTCTTTTAGGTTTGTTTAGGACATATACACATGGAGAACCAAGATTGGGACCCTTTGGCACATACACCCGCAGCTCGAGCCATTATCACACGATCAAGGGTGTGCCTGATCTACTGGTTAGGGTTAGGCGTAGGGTTAGGGCTAGGGTATAGGGTTTAGGGGAGCTACTTTTGCACAATTACACCTTGCATCACACTTTAACACATAGCATAGGCCCACATGCAAGATTTGGTGGGTTCCGGTGTTCCGGCGGTCGTTCTCCCCCTCCTCCCCCCAAAACAGCGGAACGTGTACCCCGGCGGGGTCTACTGATACGTCCAATTTGCATCACTATTTTATATCATAATTTGCTGTTATTCATTGATATATTTCATATTGGGACAGAATACTTATGTTATTTCATCTATTTTGCATGTTTCATCATTATTGGAGGATCAAGCACCGGAGCCAGGATTCTGCTGGAAAAAGCACCGTCAGAACGCAATATTTCGGAAGATCAACTGTGGAAGGAAATTATACCAAAAATCCTATTTTTCAAGATGATGAAGGAAGCCAGAAGGAGGAGCCAGGTGGACCCAGGGTGGGCCCACACCATAGGGCGGCGCGGCCCATGGCCTGGCCGCGCCACCATGTGGTGTGGGGGCCCCACAGCCCCTTTCGCCTCCTTTTCTTCGCGAAACCCTTCGTCCCGAAAACCTAAGCCACAGAGGGTACCTCGCGAAGAGGTTGACCGCCTCGCGGGGCGGAGAACACCAGGAGAAAAGAGCTCTCCGGGGGCAGGAATCCGCCGGGGAAATTCCCTACGGGAGGGGGAAATCGAAGCCATCGTCACCGTCATCGGTGGACATCATCTCCATCACCATCATCATCATCTCCACCATCATCACCGCCGTCTCCACAGCTGGACACCGTCACCGCCGTAGCAATTTGGGTTTGATCTTGATTGTTTGATAGGGGAAACTCTCCCAGTATCACGCGAGGCACCTTCCTTTGATCTTGAGCTGATTTTCTCTACTTGTTGTTGATGCTATTGAGTGAAACCATTGAACCAAGTTTATGTTCAGATTGTTATTCATCATCATATCACCTCTGATCATGTTCCATATGATGTCTCGTGAGTAGTTCGTTTAGTTCTTGGGGACATGGGTGAAGTCTAAATGTTAGTAGTGAACTATGGTTGAGTAATATTCAATGGTATGATATTTAAGTTGTGGTGTTATTCTTCTAGTGGTGTCATGTGAACGTCGACTACATGACACTTCACCATTTATGGGCCTAGGGGAATGCATCCGTATTCGTTTGCCAATTGCGGGGTTGCCGGAGAGAGAAACCTAAACCCCCGTTGGTATATCGATGCAGGAGGGATAGCAGGATCTCAGAGTTTAAGGCTGTGGTTAGATTTATTCTTAATTACTTTCTTGTAGTTGCGGATGCTTGCAAGGGGTATAATCACAAGTATGTATTAGTCCTAGGAAGGCGGTGCATTAGCATAGGTTCACCCACACAACACTTATCATAACAATGAAGATTATTTAGCGTATGTAGCGAAAGCACTAGACTAAAATCCCGTGCGTCCTCGAGAACGTTTGGTCATTATAAGTAAACAAACCGGCTTGTCCTTTGTGCTAAAAAGGATTGGGCCACTCGCTGCAATTGTTACTCTCGCAATTTACTTACTCGTACTTTATTCACTTGTTATATCCAAACCCCCTGAATACTTGTCTGTGAGCATTTATAGTGAATCCTTCATCGAAACTGCTTGTCAACACCTTCTGCTCCTCGTTGGGATCGACATTCTTACTTATCGAAAATACTACGATACACCCCCTATACTTGTGGGTCATCATCTACCCCCCCTAGATTTCTCCACGCGAGGGTGAACCAATGTACATTTTCATTCTTTTAGGTTTGTTTAGGACATATACACATGGATAACCAAGATTGGGACCCTTTGGCACACACACCCGCAGCTCGAGCCATTATCACAAGATCGAGGGTGTGCCTGGTCTACTAGTTAGGGTTCGGCGTAGGGTTAGGGGTAGGGTCTAGGGTTTAGGGGAGCTACTTTTGCACAATTACACCTTGCATCACACTTTGACACATATCATAGGCCCACATGCATGATTTGGGTGGTTCGGTCCGGCGGTCGTTCCCCTCCTCCCCCCAAAACGCGGAACGTGTGCCCGTGGGTCTACCCCTAGATTTCTCCGCACGAGGGTGCACCAATGTACCTTTTCATTCTTTTAGGTTTTTTAGGACATATACACATGGATAACCAAGATTGGGACACTTTGGCACATACACCCGCAGCTCGAGCCACTATCACACGATCGAGGTGTGCCTGATCTACTTGGTTAGGGTTCGGCGTAGGGTTAGGGCTAGGGTCTAGGATTTAGGGGAGCTACTTTTGCACAATTACACCTTGCATCACACTTTGACACATAGCATAGGCCCACATGCAAGATTTGGTGGGGTTCCGGTGTTCCGGCGGTCGTTCTCTCCCTCCTCCCCCCAAAACAGCGGAACGTGTGCCCCGGCGGGTCTACCCCCCTAGATTTCTCCGCGAGGGTGCACCAATGTACATTTTCATTCTTTTAGGTTTGTTTAGGACATATACACATGGAGAACCAAGATTGGGACCCTTTGGCACATACACCCGCAGCTCGAGCCATTATCACACGATCGACGGTGTGCCTGATCTACTAGTTATGGTTCGACGTAGGGTTAGGGGTAGGGTCTAGGGTTTAGGGGAGCTACTTTTGAACCATTACACCTTGAACCACACTTTGACACATAGAATAGGCCCACATGCAAGATTTGGTGGGGTTCCGGTGTTCCGGCGGTCGTTCTCCCGCTCCTCCCCCCAAAACAGCGGAACGTGTGCCCCGGCGGGTCTACCCCTAGATTTCTCCGCGCGAGGGTGCACCAATGTACCTTTTCATTCTTTTAGGTTTTTTTAGGACATATACAGATGGAGAAACAAGATTGGGACCCTTTGGCACATACACCCGCAGCTCGAGCCATTATCACACGATCGACGGTGTGCCTGATCTACTAGTTAGGGTTCGGCGTAGGGTTAGGGGTAGGGTCTAGGGTTTAGGGGAGCTACGTTTGAACCATTACACCTTGCACCACACTTTGACACATAGAATAGGCCCACATGAAAGATTTGGTGGGGTTCCGGTGCTCCGGCGGTCGTTCTCCCCCTCCTCCCCCCAAAACAGCGGAACCGGCGGGTCTACCCCCTAGATTTCTCCGCGCGAGGGTGCACAAATGTAATTTTTCATTATTTTAGGTTTGTTTAGGACATATACACATGGAGAACCAAGATTGGGACCCTTTGGCACATACACCCGCAGCTCGAGCCATTATCACACGATCGACGGTGTGCCCGGATCTACTGGTTAGGGTTCGGCGTAGGGTTAGGGCTAGGGTCTAGGTTTTAGGGGAGATACTTTTGCACAATTACACCTTGCACACACTTGACACATATAATAGGCCCACATGCAAGATTTGGTGGGGTTCCGGTGTTCCGGCGGTCGTTCTCCCCTCCTCTCCCCAAAACAGCGGAACGTGTGCCCCGCGGGTCTACCCCTAGATTTCTCCAGGGTGCACCAATGTACATTTTCATTCTTTTAGGTTTGTTTAGGACATATACACATGGAGAACCAAGATTGGGACCCTTTGGGACATACACCCGCAGCTCGAGCCATTATCACACGATCGAGGGTGTCCCTGATCTACTGGTCAGGGTTCGTCGTAGGGTTAGGGGTAGGGTCTAGGGTTGGGGAGCTACTTTTGCACAATTACACCTTGAATCACACTTTGACACATAGCATAGGCCCACATGCAAGATTTGGTGGGGTTCCGGTGTTCCGGCGGTCGTTCTCCCCCTCCCCCCCCAAACAGGCAGTGTGCCCCGGCGGGTCTACCCCCTAGATTTCTCCGTGCGAGGGTGCACCAATGTACATTTTCATTATATTAGGTTTGTTTAGGACATATACACATGGAGAACCAAGATTGGGACCCTTTGGCACATACACCCGCAGCTCGAGCCATTATCACACGATCGAGGGTGTGCCTGATCTACTGGTTATGGTTCGGCGTAGGGTTTGGGCTAGGGCATAGGGTTTAGGGGAGCTAATTTTGCAAAATTACACCTTGCATCACACTTTGACACATATCATAGGCCCACATGCAAGATTTGGTGGGGTTCCGGTGTTCCGGCGGTCGTTCGCCTCTCCCCCAAAACGGCGGAACGTGTGCCCCGGTGGGTCTACCCCCTAGATTTCTGCGCGAGGGTGCACCAATGTACCTTTTCATTATTTTAGGTTTGTTTAGGACATATACACATGGAGAACCAAGATTGGGACCCTTTGGCACATACACCCGCAGCTCGAGCCATTATCACATGATCGAGGGTGTGCCTGATCTACTGGTTAGGGTTCGGCGTAGGGTTAGGGGTAGGGTCTAGGGTTTAGGGGAGCTACTTTTGCACCATTACACCTTGCACCACACTTTTACACATAGAATAGGCCCATGCATGGTGGGGTTGCGGTTCCGGCGGTCGCTCTCCCCCTCCTCCCCAAAAACATAGGAACATGTGCCCCGGCGGGTCTACCCCTAGATTTCTCCGCGCGTGGGTGCACCAATGTACCTTTTCATTCTTTTAGGTTTGTTTAGGACATATACACATGGAGAACCAAGATTGGGACCCTTTGGCACATACACCCGCAGCTCGAGCCATTATCACACGATCGACGGTGTGCCTGAGATCTACTGGTTAGGGTTCGGCGTAGGGTTAGGGGTAGGGTCTAGGGTTTAGGGGAGCTACTTTTGCACAATTACACCTTGCACCACACTTTGACACATATAATAGGCCAACATGCAAGATTTGGTGGGGTTCCTTAAGGCGGTCGTCTCCTCCCCCAAAACAGCGAACGTGTGCCACGGCGGGTCTACCCCCCTATATTTCTCCGCGCGAGGGTGCACCAATGTACCTTTTCATTATTTTAGGTTTGTTTAGGACATATACACATGGAGAACCAAGATTGGGACCCTTTGGCACATACACCCGCAGCTAGAGCCATTATCACACGATCGAGGGTGTGCCTGAGATCTACTGGTTAGGGTTGAGTAGGGTTAGGGCTAGGGTCTAGGGTTTAGGGAGCTACTTTTGCACAATTACACCTTGCATAACACTTTGACACATATCATAGGCCCACATGCAAGATTTGGTGGGGTTCCGGTGTTCCGGTGGTCGTTCTCCCCCTCCTCCCCCCAAAAACGTGTGCCCCGGCGGGTCTACCACCCTAGATTTCTCCGCGCGAGGGTGCACCAATGTACCTATCATTCGTTTAGGTTTTTTTAGGACATATACACATGGAGAACCAAGATTGGGACCCTTTGGCACATACACCGCAGCTCGAGCCATTATCACACGATCGAGGGTGTGCCTGAGATCTACTGGTTAGGGTTCGGCGTAGGGTTAGGGTAGGGTCTATGGTTTAGAGCTACTTTTGCACAATTACACCTTGCATCACACTTTGACACATATCATAGGCCCACATGCAAGATTTGGTGGGGTTCCGGTGTTCCGGTGGTCGTTCTCCCCTCCTCCCCCCAAAACAGCGGAACGTGTGCCCCGGCGGGTCTACCCCTAGATTTCTCCGCGCGAGGGTGCACCAATGTACCTTTTCATTCTTTTAGGTTTGTTTAGGACATATACACATGGAGAACCAAGATTGGGACCCTTTGGCACATACACCCGCAGCTCGAGCCATTATCACACGATCGAGGGTGTGCCTGATCTACTGGTTAGGGTTCGGCGTAGGGTTAGGGGTAGGGTCTAGGGTTTAGGGGAGCTAATTTTGCACCATTACACCTTGCACCACACTTTGACACATATAATAGTCCCACATGCAAGATTTGGTGGGGTTCCGGTGTTCCGGCGGTCGTTCTCCCCCTCCTCCCCCAAAAAGCGGAACGTGTGCCCCGGCGGGTCTACCCCTAGATTTCTCCGCGCTGCACCAATGAACCTTTTCATTCTTTTAGGTTTTTTTAGGACATATACACATGGAGAACCAAGATTGGGACCCTTTGGCACATACACCCGCAGCTCGAGCCATTATCACACGATCGACGGTGTGCCTGAGATCTACTAGTTAGGGTTCGGCGTAGGGTTAGGGGTCTAGGGTTTAGGGGAGCTACTTTTGAACCATTACACCTTGCACCACACTTTGACACATAGAATAGGCCCACATGCAAGATTTGGTGGGGTTCCGGTGTTCCGGCGGTCGTTCTCCCCCTCCTCCCCCAAAAAGCGGAACGTGTGCGGCGGGTCTACCCCCCTAGATTTCTCCGCGCGAGGGTGCACCAATGTACCTTTTCATTCTTTTAGGTTTGTTTAGGACATATACACATGGAGAACCAAGATTGGGACCCTTTGGCACATACACCCGCAGCTCGAGCCATTATCACACGATCGACGGTGTGCCTGAGATCTACTGGTTAGGGTTCGGCGTAGGGTTAGGGCTAGGGTCTAGGGTTTAGGGGAGCTACTTTTGCACAATTACACCTTGCATCACACTTTGACACATATCATAGGAACATGTAGTGGAAAGTTTTTGGCACATGCAACGTCGAGATTATTCCCACAGGTGACGCCAGGCGGGAGTTCCCCCTATACCTCGCCAGAACCTTTCCGAAGTGTCGTCTGCGCATTTCCGGGAAGCACCCCATACCGGAAGGAGGTTCTGGGGTTTCAACTAATTAAAAAGTACTTTTTACAAACCAGAAGCAATAGATGCTTCATAAAACAAATAACTAGGTACTTATTAATTACAATAAGGAGGTTCTGGTTTCAAACTAAAAAGTACTTTTTACAAACCAGAAGCAATAGATGCTTCATAAAACAAACAGACGATAGAAGCAAAGTTTCTTGACAAGCAAATACAAATAATTAACTAGGCATGGATCTTGGAGAAGTCGTCAGTAATTGCCTGGCTTCGTCAGCCACGGATTATCACTCTTCGGGCTCTGCTGATCACTCATCTCCGTCGTCCACGGATCATCACTCTTCTGCTCATCACCAGTCCACGACTTCTTCACTCTCTTCGGCGCATCACTACTCTCCAGCCACTGCTCATCATTCATCTTCCTCCGCATGCCATGAGGGGGACTTGCCTGCTGGGTGTTGTCGCTGGAAGCTGGTGCCTTCAAGCTTGCTAGTTCAGCCTGCACGCTTGCAAGTTCAGCATTTAACCTTGCTATTTCAGCTGCAGCATTTTTCTGTGCATGTTCAGCTTCTTTCTCTGCTGCCTTGCATTTGTAACACAGAGGTCCCCTCAGCGTGTCTTCCTTCTTGCAACCGGGGCAAAACACAAGGTAACGCAGGAAGAACCATATCTTAACGTAGAGCTGGTAGCTCACGTAAGCATCTTTAGCTGCATACTCCAGGTTTAAATCAGACAACGGCCGCTCTTCCCAGTAATTGTGCCTCTGTAGGGAATTTGTTCTTCATCTCGCTGTACGACTCGTCGATGATGCTAGTTGCAAGACTAGCCATTCCATCCCTCATTAAATATCCTCTGTCGTTGCGACCTTTGACGTGGACCAATTCCTGGATATCGATCCAGTTCTTACTTGGAATTATAATATTCTCGAAATATAACTTTACAAAATCTTGTCTCTTGTCAACGGTGCAGAACACAATTCCTTGATCTTGAAGGAATGAGCGCAGCGCCTTACATTCCCCGTTGGTCCTGAAAGCAAAAAATTTAGTACTTGTGAGATCAACACTTGAATAAAATTTGGGACTACGAAGCTAGTCTATGCAATCTCATAGCTTGAATATAAAATTTGAAACTACATAAGTTTAGTAAGTTCATGATCAACAGTCTGAAAATTATCTAGTCATAATTCATTTGGTACTAATAGAATGCATGAACAACACTTTTATGAAATGTGTAAGTGCAATTTTTTAGTCATTGAAATTTCATTTTGCATCATATAATTTTGAAACTAACAAAAGTCTATTAAATGCAAGATCAAGACTCCGGAAATTTGCTTGTGATAATTAATTTGGTATAATGAAATCCAGTACATGCTAGATGAGCATATGGATAGATTCAATTTGATGCAAAAATTTAGTACTTGCGAGATCAACACTTGAATAAAATTTGGGAATACGAATGTTTAGTCTATGCAATCTCATAACTTGAATAAAATTGACATGAGTTTAGTAAGTGCATGATCAAGAGTCTGAAAATTATCTAGTCATAATCCATTTGGTACTAAAAGAATGCATGACCAACACTTTTATGAAATGTGTAATTGCAATTTTTTAGTCACTGAAATATCATTTAATTTGCATCATATAATTTTGAAACTAACAAAAGTCTATTAAATGCAAGATCAGGACTCCGGAAATTTGCTTTGTGATAATTAATTTGGTATAATGAAATCCAGTACATGCTAGATGAGCATATGGATAGATTCAATCTGCAAGATCAGGACACCATGCTTTGTGGCTTTTGTTACACAAAACACAGAAACAAAACTAGTTTTGCAGCTAGCACGGTTTGTAGTTTAATTTGTTGCACCTAGCCCAAATGAACCAATTTGTAACTTGCTGTTGCACGAATTCCCAGTTAGAAAACACAGAAATATGACTCGGTCTGAAACTAAATTCACAATTCAACATCATATAGCTAAATACACGGTTCATTAACACAAGAATTATGGATAATCCCCTCTCCACAATTTCTTTCAATAAAATGCACAATCCCATATTCTTGAAACTGCCTTGCGAATTATGGTGCATGTGAGTTGCAATTTTCTCTCAAACAGAGAAAACAGAGCACTCGAGATTAACTAAAACAGATCAAGATTAACTAAAACAGAGCACTCGAGGGTGACTTGGTTCATCATGCACTAGCGATTAACTAAAATCTGAGCAAGATTAACTAAATCAGAGCAAGATTAACTAAATCAGAGCAAGATTAAGGTCTACAAACCAGGAAAAGTGGCAGACGAGGACGTGGTTCTTCATGGAGAGTTGAACGACGGCGAGGTAGTTTTCTAGTTCGTGGTTGGGGTCCTCCGCAGTGTACTCGAGATCCAATCCTACAAATTTGTTCTCTTCTTCTTCCGCATACCACTGCGCGTACATCTTCAGGTACTTGCTCATCGTCTCCTCCTCGTTTGTGTAGACAACATCGATCTCCTTGCCGCCATGGACGGTGAAGGTCCTGATCTGAGTAAAGGCCTGCATGGCTGACGGCGGAGGAGGCAGAAGCGGTTGCGGAACAGAGGAAGAGGAAGAAGAAGCGTCCATGGCGCAGAGAATGAAGCGGCGAGAATGAAGAAGCGGCAAGAACTGTCAAGAATGGCGCGGAGGAACAGAGGAGGAAGAAGAGGGTTTTTCGTATAGTGGGAGTGGAACCGTCAAGAAGCGGAGAGGCGGAGGATGCAGAATTTATTACCGGAAATCCATTTTACCTGCTGGGCCCCTAATCCACATAAAATTACCGGAAATGGCCCAACCCAGTGGTATCTACTGCTAGATGGCCCCACACGTCAGTGGGTGCCATTAGTTCCACTATGTAAAGGATAAAGGATGGTAAGCTGACAAGATCTCTCCAATAGCTCCACTGGTTAACTGGCACGTTGACATATCTAGAGGTGCTGGGTTCGACTCCCAGCCCTCACTCTTTTTGATTTTTTTTTGGCGCCCAGGAGAAGCCCAAATATCCCTTCCGAATCCAACTCCCTCCGATAACCTAGCAGAAATTCGAATCCAACTCCCTCGGCGGCTCGGCGGCGGCGGTGGCGGTGGTCACGGCCCCGTCCCTCTCCGACGACGAGCCCCGTCCCTCTCCGACGACGAGCCCCGGCCCTCTCCGACGACGAGCCCCTCCGCATCTCCCGGTCTGCACCCCTCTCATCTCTCCCCTCTCGATCTGTTCTTCTTCGTCAGTTCACAATATCGAATCTCTGTGATCCGAGGTGACGGCGGTGGTGGGTGTGCCAGCGCTGCGTCCGAGCAAGGGATCTGCTGTCCATCTGCCTCGCCGACGACGAGCCCCTCGCCCTCTCCAGGACGAGCCCCTCGCCCTCTCCAGGACGAGCCCCGGCCCTCTCCCACGACGAGCCCCTCCGCATCTCCCGGTCTGCACCCCTCTCATCTCTCCCCTCTCGATCTGTTCTTCTTCATCAGTTCACAAAATCGAATTGAACTGCTGTGCATTGCTTGAAATTGGAACTGCTGTGCAGTTAGGTGTGTGCTAATTGCATCATTTTGTTCTTCCGCAGATGGACAGACGCTGGATTACAACAAGAATTAGAAGGCTTTCCCCTGAACACACAAAGGGAGTGGCAGAGTTTATGCAGTTTGTTCGCTTGAGTGCTGCCAATGATGATCAGGTGCTGTGCCCATGTCGTAGCTGTCTCAACCGGTGCACAAAACCTCTAGATGTAGTAGAGGCTCATTTGCTTCTTTTTGGGATGGCAAGCACTTATGACCGATGGGTCTTCCATGGAGAACCATTACATCCTGTACCTGAAGCTGGACATGGAGGACAAGGAGGTGCACCTGAAGCCGGACATGGACATGGAGGTGAACCTGAGGCTGGACATGGAGGTGAACCTGAGGCTGGACATGGAGGTGATGCAGGGGCACACCATGTTGGTGGAGGTGATGCAGAGGCACACTATTTTGGTTTGCAAGAGGAAGATGGTTACGAAGATGATAGAATTCCTGATCTGCTTGCTGATTTGTACAAGTCAGAACCGCAAGGTGCTGGAAAGGACACTATATTTGCTGAGTTGATAGAGGAAGCCAAGCGCGCAGCCAGCGATGGGGGTACAATGTCAAGGTTTTCACTCACAGTCAAGTTACTTCAGGCCAAGTCGTACTACCGGATTAGCAACGTTGCATTCAACGCGATACTCCTGATTTTGGCCTTGCAATACCCTACTAGCTCAATACCAAAGTCATACGAGGAGGCACTTAGCATAGTCGGCAGGTTGGGACTTGGTTATGAGAGTATCCATGTGTGCCCGAATAACTGTGTATTGTTCCGGAAGGATTATGCCAAGGAGAATAATTGCCCCAAGTGCAAAGCCTCCAGATGGAAAGATGCTGATGGTAGGAGACAGATCCCAGAGAAGGTGCTGAGGCACTTCCCATTGATTCCAAGGCTGCAAAGAATGTTTCTTTCAAAGGAGCAATCAAAGGAAGTACAGTGGCACAAACTGAAGCGGCAAGACGTGGAGAATGATCTCAGTCATCCAGCAGACGGGGATGCATGGAAGGATTTTGACAATATTCATAAAGACTTTGCCGCTGATGCCAGGAACATAAGGCTTGGACTTGCCACGGATGGTTTTAATCCCTACGGGAATATGAGCAACTCCTACAGCATGTGGCCTGTATTCGTGGTGCCATACAACCTTCCACCGTGGGCATGTATGGATCAGTCCAACTTCATGCTGACATTGCTAATCCCTGGTCCATCCTCTCCAGGAAAAGATTTTGATGTCTTCATGGAGCCTTTGATGGAAGAGCAACAAGTTTCCCTTAAGTGGATCACCCAAGGTTTATCGATCTCAGGAGGAAGAGGTCAAAGATATCCCTCTCAAGCAACCCTGCAACCACAAAGCAAGAAGTCTCTTGTGTCCCCAACACACCTAATAGGTGCACTAGTTCGGTGAAGAGATAGTGAAATACAGGTATGAATATATATGAGCAGTAGCAACGGTGCCAGAAAAGCTTGCTGGCGCGTAGTGATGGATGTGATATAGCAGGCAGTAGAAACGCAGTAAAACAGTAAACAAGCAGCGATAGCAGTATTTAGGAACAAGGCCTAGGGATCATACTTTCACTAGTGGACACTCTCAACATTGATCACATAATAAATAAATAACTCTCCTACACTTGTTGGATGATGAACACCATTGCGTAGGATTACACGAACCCTCAATGCCGGAGTTAACAAGCTCCACAATTCAATGTTCATATTTAAATAACCTTAGAGTGCAAGATAGATCAACACAACCAAACCAAGTACTAACATAGCATGCACACCGTAACCTTCACACTATGAAAGGAGGAATAGATCGCATCAATACCATCATAGTAATAGTTAACTTCATAATCTACAAGAGATCACAATCATAGCATAAACCAAGTACTTCATGATGCACACACTGCCAACATTACATCATGGAGGAGGAATAGACTACTTTAATAACATCACTAGAGTAGCACATAGATGAATTGTGATACAAAACTCATATGAATCTCAATCATGTAAAGCAGCTCATGAGATTATTGTATTGAGGTACATGGGAGAGAGATTAACCACAAAGCTACAGTGGAGCCCTCAGCCTTGGGGGTGAATTACTCCCTCCTCATCATGGAGACAACGATGGCGGTGAAGATGGCGGTGGAGACGGTGGTGGAGATGACTCCGGGCAATTCCCCGTCCGGAGGTCTTAGGAGCAGTTGTCCCCGAATGGAGTTTCGCGACGGTGGCGGCGCCCTGGAGTCTTCTGGAGTTTCGTCCAATGGTGCTGCGTTTTTAGGTCGAAAGGGGTTATATAGGCGAAGAGGCGGCGCGGGGGGGCTGACAGGGTGGCCTCACCCTAGGCCGGCGTGGCCAGTGGCCGCGCCGCCTTATGGTGTGGTGGCCCCCTGCCCCTCTCGACTCTCTTCTGTGTGGAGCCTTCCGGAAAAATAGGAGGTTTGGCGTTGATTTCGTCCAATTCCGAGAATATTGCCCGAACAGCCTTCTGGAACCAAAAACAGCAGCAACTGCCTTCGGCATCTCGTCAATAGGTTAGTTCCGGAAAACGCATAATAATGACATAAAGTGTGAACAAAACATGTCGGTATTATCATAAAACAAGCATGGAACATCGAGAATTATAGATACGTTGGAGACGTATCGGCATCAAGCTTAGTTCCTACTCATCCTCGAGTAGGTAAACGATAAAAGATAATTTCTGAGGTGACATGCTACCAACATAATCTTAATCATACTATTGTAAAGCATATGAGATGAATGCAGCGATTGAAACAACGTAAATGCAATGAGTAAACAATTGAATCATATAGCAAAGACTTTTCATGAATAGTACTTTCAAGACAAGCATCAATAAGTCTTGCATAAGAGTTAACTCATAAAGCAATAAATTCAAAGTAAAGACATTGAAACAACACAATGGAAGATTAAGTTTCAGCGGTTGCTTTCAACTTGTTACATGTATTTCTCATGGATAATTGTCAATGCAAAGCAATATAACGAATGCAATATGCAAATATGTAGGAATCAATGCACAGTTCACACAAGTGTTTGCTTCTTGAGGTGGGAGGAAATAGGTAAACTGACTCAACATAAAAGTAAAAGAAAGGTCCTTCAAAGAGGAAAGCATCGATTGCTATATTTGTGCTAGAGCTTTGATTTTGAAAACAAGAAACAATTTTGTCAACGGTAGTAATAAAGCATATGTATCATGTAAATTATATCTTACAAGTTGCAAGCCTCATGCATAGTATACTAATAGTGCCCGCACCTTGTCCTAATTAGCTTGGACTACGGGATTATCGCAATGCACATGTTTTAACCAAGTGTCACAAAGGGGTACCTCTATGCCGCCTGTACAAAGGTCTAAGGAGAAAGCTCGCATTGGATTTCTCGCTATTGATTATTCTCAACTTAGACATCCATCCGGACAACATAGACAACAGATAGTGGACTCCTCTTTTATGCATAAGCATGTAGCAACAATTATTTTTCTCATATGAGATTGAGGATATATGTCCAAAACTGAAACTTCCACCATGGATCATGGCTTTAGTTAGCGGCCCAATGTTCTTCTCTAACAATATGCACGCTCTAACCATAAGGTGGTAGATCGCCCTTACTTCAGACAAGACGAACATGCATAGCAACTCACATGAAATTCAACAAAGAGTAGTTGATGGCGTCCCCGGAACATGGTTATCGCACAACGAGCAACTTAATAAGAGATAAAGTGCATAAGTACATATTCAATACCACAATAGTTTTTAAGCTATTTGTCCCATGAGCTATATATTGTAAAGGTGAAGAATGGAAATTTAAAGGTAGCACTCAAGCAATTTACTTTGGAATGGCGGAGAAATACCATGTAGTAGGTAGGTATGGTGGACACAAATGGCATAGTGTTTGGCTCAAGTATTTTGGATGCATGAGAAGTATTCCCTCTCGATACAAGGTTTAGGCTAGCAAGGTAGTTTGAAACAAACACAAGTATGAACTAGTACAGCAAAACTCACATAAAAGACATATTACAAGCATTATAAGACTATACACCGTCTTCCTTGTTGTTCAAAACACTTTACTAGAAATTATCTAGACCTTAGAGAGACCAATTATGCAAACCAAATTTCAACAAGCTCTATGTATTTCTTCACTAATAGGTGCAAAGTATATGATGCAAGAGCTTAAACATGAGCACAACAATTGCCAAGTATCAAGTTATTCAAGACATCATACCAATTACTACATGTAGCATTTTCCGTTTCCAACCATATAACAATTAACGAAGCAGTTTCAACCTTCGCCATGAACATTAAAAGCTAAGAACACATGTGTTCATACGAACCAGCGGAGCGTATCTCTCTCCCACAAAGTTATTCAAACAAAAACAAAAACAAGAAACATACAGACGCTCCAAGTAAAGTACATAAGATGTGGCCGAATAAAAATATAGTTTCAAGAGAAGGAACCTGATAATTTGTCGATGAAGAAGGAGATGCCTTGGGCATCCCCAAGCTTAGAAGCTTGAGTCTTCTTGAAATATGCAGGGATGAACCACCGGGGCATCCCCAAGCTTAGACTTTCACTCTTCTTGATCGTAGTATATCATCCTCCTCTCTTGACCCTTGAAAACTTCCTCCACACCAAACTTAGAACAAACTCATTAGAGGGTTAGTGCATAATCAAAAACTCACATGTTCAGAGGTGACACAATCATTCTTAACACTTCTGGACATTGCTCAAAGCTACTGGAAGTCAATGGAACAAAGAAATCCATCCCACATAGCAAAAGAAGCAATGCGAAATAAAAGGCAGAATCTGTCAAAACAGAACAGTCCGTAAAGACGAATTTTATTGGGGCACCAGACTTGCTCAAATGAAAATGCTCAAATTGAATGAAAGTTGCGTACATATCTGAGGATCACCCACGTAAATTGGCATAATTTTCTGAGTTACCTACAGAGAATTTTGCCCAGATTCGTGACAGAAAAGAAATCTGTTTCTGCGCAGTAATCCAAATCTAGTATGAACCTTACTATCAACGACTTTACTTGGTACAACAAAACACAAAACTAAGATAAGGAGAGGTTGCTACAGTAGTAAACAACTTCCAAGACACAAATATAAAACAAAGTACTGTAGCAAAATAACACATGGGTTATCTCCCAAGAAGTTCTTTCTTTATAGCCATTAAGATGGGCTCAGCAGTTTTAATGATCCACTCGCGGGAAATAGTATTTGAAGCAAAAGGAGAGCTTCAAGAGGCAAATTCAAAAAAAAATTAAGTCTAACATGCTTCCTATGAAGAGGAATCTTGTACACAAATGAATTCATGAAGAACAAAGTGACAAGTATAAGAGGATAAAACACGAGTAACTTCAAGATTCTCAACATAAAGAGGGGAAACTTAATATTATTAAGATGCATATAACCATATTTCCCTCTCTCATAACAACTTTCAGTAGCATCATTGATGAAATCCACAATATATCCATCACTTAAAACATTCTTATCATGGTTCATATGCATAGAAGTATCATTAAATTTGGCATAAGAAGAGTTATTCTTAATAGTAATTGGAGCAAGATTATTATCAAGAATTTGAACATGGTAAACAAGTTGCATATTAAGGGAATTGTTTTTGGTAATCCAATCATGGCTATGACAAGTTTCATAAGGATAGTTATAACCTATATCATAGCATTCTTTATAATAATCATCAAAGATCGGAGGCACAGTGTCATCATAAGAAATAGAATAGTTATCTTTCACAGTCGGTTTATCTATGACCATACCATCATTGTTATTAGAAGGAGATGTATCAAGAACATAATGACCAGTAGCAAAAGGATTTTCAAACACCTCTTCCCCAAGCTTAGAGCTTTCTATATCATTATGGGAGGAAGCATGGATAGCACTGACACTATGGCAATTATTATCATCATCATTTTCAGAATTAGTTTCCCAGAGATTTGCAATATCAAAAGTAATGTGCCCATTCAAATCATGATCGCTAATGTATGTAAAGGGCATAGGAAGATCATCGTATTCAGATTCATTATCACAATAAGTACTTACGGTTACCTAGCGTTATCTCATTCACGCGAGGATACGCCGTTACCTCTTTCTTTTTATTCTCCTTCTTCTTCTTCTTCTTCTTCTTCTTCTTCTTCTTCTTCTTCTTCTTCGTTCCCTTCTTCTTCTTCTTCTTCTTCTCTTCCTTCTCCTCGTTCCCTTCTTTAGGAGGAAGAGGCTTGAAGGGTGGCTTGTCCGCATAACCTGATTTACTTTCAGAAACAATAGAAGAAACTTGGGAGGATCCCTCCTTTTCATTAATTAGTTGAAAACACACAGCGGTCCTATCATATTTTGGCAAGGTGTCATCTTCTAAAATATTTTGTATGTAAGTATTTGTATGGCTATTATCAATGCAATAAGAAAAACACCCATGCAGGACATCATCAATATCAAGATCACTCATATGTAACAAAGATATTTTTCTCGACAGTTCTTCACACCCCAAAAATAAAGTAAGTTCATCATGCTGATTAGGAGTAATTTCATCATCACAATACAAATTTGCAGCACTCATTGGGTTCAAATTATCATTGGAGGAGCATTGAAAATTAAAATGACCCACTTCATGGCAAACTTCACAAATAAAAGGATAGAGGGCACAAACTTTTTTACCAAGATCATCTAGAGCCCTAAACCACTTTCTAGTTTTTTCATTAGCATGATGGATACAATATTCATCTTTGATTTGATTAATTCCACAAGGTCTATGTATTCCACAAAAATTAACATGCTTATAGGAAATAGCATTCTTAGGAGTTTGAGCATGCTTATTGCAATAATTAACAACAATTTCATTCTTCATGCAAGCCTCTTTAAAAGGTTCATGATACTTATCAAAATTCTTTTTAGGCAATTCAAAATGAGAAGCAAAGGCTTTATAAAGATTTGCAGCAACTTGAGAGTCAAGACCATAAGTAGCACTCATATTTTGAAATTTATCGGTATCCATAAAAGCTTCAATGCATTCATAATCATAATTTATACCTGACTCTTTACCTTTGTCGTTCTCCCATCCTTCAGCGTTGTCCTCAATCCGATCAAGAAGATCCCACCTAGCTTCAACCTCCTTGCTTGTGAAAGATCCCTCCGAACAGGCATCCAGATAGTCCTTGTGTTGTCCTGAAAGCCTCGCATAAAAATTGTTAACAATAACATTACGGGGAAGCTCATGAATGGGACATTTGAGCATTAGTGACTTTAATCTCCCCCACGCTTGAGAAATACTCTCTCCATCACGAGGATAAAAGTTATAAATATAATTCCTATCAATATGCACTTCATGAGGAGGATAAAATTTAGAATAAAAGAGAGATGCAATTTCCTCCCAACCAAGAGAATGACTATTCTCCAACAATTTATACCAATGCGCCGCTTTACCAGACAGCGAAACAGAGAATAGCTTCTTCTTCACTTCATCCATAGAGATACCTGCACACTTGAATAACCCGCATAATTCATGCAGGTAAATGATCTTTAGGATGGACAGTTCCATCCTTCATAGCGGTTATCCATAACACGTTCAATAATTTTCATGGGTATCTTGAAAGAAGTACTTGCAGTTGGTGGATTTAAATATCAAAGCATTATTAGAGTTATCGCATATGGGAGATAAAGCATTATCAGAACAAATTTTCTCCCCTAAAGATGGGAAGCCAAAAAGATCATAAAAACTAGCTTCCCCAAGCTTAGACTTATTCATAGCATTAGCAGTGATTGCGTTCATACCAATAATATTGCTACTAGCATGCAAATGAGGTTCCATAGGTTCTTTAATTTTCGCATCACACAATTCATGTCTTAGCTTAGGAAATAAATTAAGAAGCTCATAGTTATATTCCATTATGCCTAACTAGTGTAAACAAGAAACAAAAAGTTGCAATTGCAGGATCTAAAGGAAATAGCTTCGAGCACAAACACAATGGCGCCAAAAAGCTGTTACCTGGAACCGAAGTATGAGTGCCTTTTACCTTTCCTCCCGGCAGGCGCCGGAAAAGTGCTTGATGTCTCGGGGAGCTTCTATTCTTGTAGGCAGTGTTGGGCCTCCAAGAGCAGAGGTTTGTAGAACAGCAACAAGTTTCCCTTAAGTGGATCACCCAAGGTTTATCGATCTCGGGGAGGAAGAGGTCAAAGATATCCCTCTCAAGCAACCCTGCAACCACAAAGCAAGAAGTCTCTTATGTCCCAACACACCTAATAGGTGCACTACGAAGCGAGATAGTGAAATACGGGTGGTATGAATATATATGAGCGTAGCAACGGTGCCGAAAAAAAGTGCTTGCTGGCGCGTAGTGATGGATGGTGATATAGCAGGCAGTAGAAAGGAAAACAGTAAACAAGCAGCGATAGCAGTATTTAGGAACAAGGCCTAGGGATCATACTTTCACTAGTGGACACTCTCAACATTGATCACATAACAGAATAGATAAATGCATACTCTACACTCTTGTTGGATGATGAACACCATTGCGTAGGATTACACGAACCCTCAATGCCGGAGTTAACAAGCTCCACAATTCAATGTTCATATTTAAATAACCTTAGAGTGCAAGATAGATCAACACAACCAAACCAAGTACTAACATAGCATGCACACCGTAACCTTCACACTATGAAAGGAGGAATAGATCGCATCAATACCATCATAGTAATAGTTAACTTCATAATCTACAAGAGATCACAATCATAGCATAAACCAAGTACTTCATGATGCACACACTGCCAACATTACATCATGGAGGAGGAATAGACTAATTTAATAACATCACTAGAGTAGCACATAGATGAATTGTGATACAAAACTCATATGAATCTCAATCATGTAAAGCAGCTCATGAGATTATTGTATTGAGGTACATGGGAGAGAGATTAACCACATAGCTACAGCGGAGCCCTCAGCCTCGGGGTGAATTACTCCCTCCTCATCATGGAGGCGATGGCGGTGAAGATGGCGGTGGAGACGGCGGTGGAGATGACTCGGGGGCAATTCTCGTCCGGCAGGAATGGGAACAGAGTTCTATCCCCGAATTGGAGTTTCGTGACGGTGGCGGGTACCCCCGGTCTTTCCGGAGTTTCGTCCAGTGCTGCGTTTTTAGGTCGAAAGGGGTTATATAGGCGAAGAGGCGGCGGGGGGGGCACGGGGGGCCTCACCCTAGGCCGCGCGGCGATCCAGCCCGCCGCCTTATGGTGTGGTGGCCCCCTGGCCCCTCCGACTCTTCTTCTGTTCTGGAGTCTTCCGGGAAAAATAGGAGGTTTGGCGTTGATTTAGTCAATTCGAGAATATTGCCCGAAGCCCTTTCTGGAACCAAAAACAGCGAAAGCACATTTCGCCTTTTCGGCATCTCGTCAATAGGTTAGTTCGGAAAACGCATAATAATGACATAAAGTGTGAACAAAACATGTCGGTATTGTCATAAAACAAGCATGGAACATCAGAAATTATAGATACGTTGGAGACGTATCACCTCTCCAGGAAAAGATTTTGATGTCTTCATGGAGCCTTTGATGGAAGAGCTGCAGGAGCTCTGGAAAGGTGTAAAATCATATGATGCCAATAGTCCAGACAAGTTTGATCTCCGTGCTGCAATCTTATGGTGTATTCATGATTATCCGGCACTGCACACATTGTCAGGGAGGGCCACAGCTGGTTACCAGGCATGTGTGCGTTGTGACAAAGAGAATTGCTCCAAGAAATTAAGGAACAAAATCTGCTTTATTGGGCACCGCCGTTGGCTACCTCGGCACCATCCTTGGAGAAATAGCAAAGAATTCGATGGTGCTTCTGAAAGCCGTGAGAAGCCAGCGGAATTCACTCCAGAAGAGCTGAAGCAACAGCTTGATAGGGTTAGAGATGTGATACCAGGCAAGCTTCAGAAGAAAAGGAAACGTGAGGACGGTCAGTGTTGGAGCCGTAGATCATGTTTGTGGGACTTGCCATACTGGGAAGATCTAAAGCTGAGGCATAATCTCGATGTAATGCACATCGAGAAAAACATCTGTGACAATTTGATTGGTACTTTCATGAACATACAAGGCAAGACCAAAGACACTGTGAATTCAAGGCTTGATTTGGAAGACATGGGCATAAGAGGTGACTTGCATTTGCAGCCTGTTTCAGCTGACTCTTTTGAGATGCCACAGGCGTGGTATACAATGAGTAAACAAGAAAAAATTGCTTTTTGTGAATTCATAAAAGCTGTGAGGTTTCCAGATGGGTACGCGTCTAACATATCCAAGTGTGTTGCTGCTGATAAGTGCAAGCTTCAAGGGCTGAAGACCCATGACTGTCATATATTGCTTCAAAGGATCTTACCGGCTGGCCTGCGAGGAACAATCCATGAAGACATATATGAAGCGGTTGCTGAGCTTGGAAATTTCTTCAGAGAGCTGTGCTGCAAAACACTGAAGAGAGACGTTCTGGACAGACTTGAAAAGGAAATCGTAGTTATTCTTTGCAAACTTGAGAAGATCTTCCCCCCATCTTTCTTCGACGTGATGGTGCATTTGGCCATCCATTTACCAAAAGAGGCAAGGCTTAGAGGCCCAGTGCATTACGGTTGGATGTACCCAGTCGAAAGAAGGTTGCTAACATTGAAGCGTTATGTCCGGAACAATGCCAGGCCGGAGGGATCGATTGCCGAAGCATATATTGTTGATGAGTGCCTGACATTTTGCTCGAGATACTTCGACGATGTTGAAACAAGATTCAACCGTCCAAGCAGAAATCCGGAGCGGGATGATTCACATATTGGTGATGTGTCTGTTTTCAAACACGGTGTGAAATTTATTGGAGCCTCTCAATATGTGTATGCAGGTGAGGACTATGACAACATGGTGTGGTATGTGCTCCGAAGTTGCCCTGAGGTTGATCCATACATCGAGTACGTTTCTCTTCATCCCCATATATAGATAGGTTATTGCAGCCTCTCCAAATAATAATTAGGATCTATTTTCTGTTGCCATTCCAGCCTGTGCAAACAAGAGTTGAACCAACGAGGTGGTCAGATCAATGTTGATAGATGGCTTGCCAAGAACTTTGCTAGATGGTTTCAGACTCATGTGAGATCTTTAGCTGGTTTATTTCTGAAGATTGGAAAAGTTCATGATATAAATTTTCTGTGTGTGTTACTCACCCCCTGGTTGATTTTTTGCAGATTGGAAAAATGCGAAATGATGTCTGTCCTGATCTCTATGCTTTGGCGTGCAAACCAGATTTTAGAGTGAGACTATATTCGGCATGTGTTGTTGACAGTGTTCGGTACCATACTGTTGACCGCGAGAAGAACAGAAAGACACAAAATAGTGGAATCGTTTCTGAGGGAGATCATGATGGCAACAACATTGACTTCTTTGGTCAGCTCAAATCCATCATCAGATTGCAATACAACTCCAGCGGTGGCGTCCATCGGTCAGTTGTCCTCTTCCGGTGTGACTGGTTTGACCTTGGTGGTAGGAAACCCGGGCTCGACGATGATGGACACTTCAAGAGTGTTAACACAGAAAAGTTTTGGTACAAGACTGATCCTTTCATTCTGACATCACAAGCAACCAAGGTCTTTTATGTGCCAGACACCAAGTTGAAAGGAAAATGGCAAGTTGTGCAGAAATTTCACCATAGACATCTATGGAGTGTAAAAGAAAATGAACAGGGACCCGGTGTTGCTGTACTATCATATCAAGATGAAGATTCCAGTCAAGTTCCTGTGCAAGAAAAAGAAGGCACTGCACGGAGTAGGACGAGAAGTGACCAGGAACGTGTGCTACTTGAAAAAGTCATTGTGGACAAACTGAAGAAACGGAGCAAGGAGGTTGTGCCTGAAGAAATCGAGGAGGTTGATCAGACAATGTACCAATATTGCAGTGATGATGGTGATGATGGAGGAAATAGGACTAGGAATCGTCCAGTTTCCGAAGAAGATGAATAGCAGTTTGAATCTGTAGTTTGTGTAATGGATGAATAGCAGTTTGAATCTGTAGTTTGTGTAATGTCAGTTTATTTCAGATTATGTGTCAGGTTGTTTGGCCCAGAATTTATGTTGAACATGCCAGCTTGTTTTTCCCAGAATTTATGTTGAATATGTCAGCTTTTTGTTCCCAGAATTTGTGCCCAATTTTTTTGGGGAATCCATGCCCAATTTTTAGGGGAATCCATGCCCAATTTTTTCAATACATGGCTGACGCCGGCGACCATATATGGGCGGCGCCGCCGTGCATGGCTGACGCCGGCGACCATATATGGGCGGCGCCGCCGTGCAAAAGTAGCTGCTACACATTTTCAACAGAACTCATTTTCAACAGAACACATTTTCAACTGAACAGAATTGCACACATACATAGACATGGTTCAAATTCAGGAACTAAACATTGTGGCACGAACAGACAAATGGTTGGAATTACAACACAATAACTCTAGCATATACTCTAGCTTCTTCTCCTCCTGACCAACAGATCACTGAATTCACCCTAATTTCAGTTCCTACACATCACCCAGGTACAACAGATGACAAAAGCTACAGATAACACCCAAACCATGAAGCCTCTCATTTTCTTTGGTTCAGGGTTGCTCTGTTTCCTTGCAGCAAGCAGAAACTTTTCTTCCTGGAGCCTCTCAATTTCTACCTGGAGCCTCTCAATTTCTTCATCTCGATCCCAAACAGCATCACGCAGATCACGAACTAACTCTTTGTGACGTGCATCCAGCGGATCATCAATCCACTTAAACACTTTACACCCTATTCCACCAGCAATCTGACAGATGAAGAACAAAAGAGGATAAGTAAGCCATAGTAGAAAAGAAACTTCAGAAGACGGCGGGCTCCAGGAAATTCAGAATGGGGGCGGGGGGGCGTGCTCGAAGACTAACCGAGCGAATTTTGCAGTTCCGGTATCTTCTCCCAGGATTCGGATCACTCCAAGAAATCCATTGCGGCATCTTCTCGCCACAGTCACATACGTCGGCGGGCTCATAATCGAATGGCCGCTGCCGATACGGGATGGGCGTGCCCGGCCGCCGCCGGCGACGCGACGACGCTCCTGACCTAGAAGAACTGCCCGAGCAGGCTGGGAACTGCGCCGCCATGCAACTGGTCGGAGGGATTTTGTCGGAGGAGGAACCCTAGATGCACCTGGTCGGAGGGATTTTGGTCGAGGTGGAGGGATTTTGAAGAAAACTGATTAGTCTATCATGTCTATATAGATGGACCCATGATACGCGTACAGCACGCGTCCGTTGGGAACCCCAAGAGGAAGGTGTGATGCGTACAGCGGCAAGAAACCAAGGTTTATCGAACCAGTAGGAGCCAAGAAGCACGTTGAAGGTTGATGGTGGCGAGATGTAGTGCGGCGCAACACCGGGATTCCGGCGCCAACGTGGAACCTGCACAACAACACAACCAAGTACTTTGCCCCAAGCAGTGGAGGTTGTCAATCTCACGGCTTGCTGTAACAAAGGATTAGATGTATAGTGTGGCTGATGATTGTTTGCAGAACAGTAGAACAAGTATTGTAGTAGATTGTATTCGATTAAAAGAATGGACCGGGTCCACAGTTCACTAGAGGCGTCTCTCCCATAAGATAAATAGCATGTTGGGTGAACAAATTACAGTTGGGCAATTGACAAATAGAGAGGGCATGACAATGCACATACATGATATGATGAGTATTGTGAGATTTAATTGGGCATTAAGACAAAGTACATAGACCGCTATCCAACATGCATCTATGCCTAAAAAGTCCACCTTCAGGTTATCATCCGAACCCCTTCCAGTATTAAGTTGCAAACAACAGACAATTGCATTAAGTATGGTGCGTAATGTAATCAATAACTACATCCTCGGACATAGCATCGATGTTTTATCCCTAGTGGCAACAACACATCCACAACCTTAGAACTTTCTCATGTCCCAGATTTAATGGAGGCATGAACCCACTATCGAGCATAAATACTCCCTCTTGGAGTTAAGAGTAAAAACTTGGCGAGCCTCTACTAATAACGGAGAGCATGCAAGATCATAAACAACACATAGATAATAGATTGATAATCAACATAACATAGTATTCTCTATCCATCGGATCCCAACAAACACAACATATAGCATTACAGATAGATGATCTTGATCATGTTAGGCAGCTCACAAGACCCGACAATGAAGCACAATTAGGAGAAGACGACAATGTAGCTACTGCTATGGACCCATAGTCCAGGGGGTGAACTACTCACTCATCACTCCGGGCGACCATGGCGGTGAAGAGTCCTCCGGGAGATGATTCCCCTCTCGGCAGGGTGGGGCGATCTCCTGAATCCCCGAGATGGGATTGGCGGTGGCGGCGTCTCGGAAGGTTTTCCTTATCGTGGCTCTCGTACTGGGGGTTTGCGACGAAGGCTATAAGTAGGCGGAGGAGATAGGTCGAGGGCGACCGGTGGGCCCACACTGGCTGGCGCGACCAGGGCCAGGCCGCGCCGCCAGCGTCCCAGCCACCTCGTGGCCCCACTTTGTATCATCTTCGGTCTTGGAAGCTTCGTGTGAAAATAGGCCCCAGGGCGTTGATTTCGTCAAATTCCGAGAATATTTCCTTACTAGGATTTACGAAACCAAAAACAGAGACAAGCGGCTCTTCGACATCTCGTTAATAGGTTAGTGCGGGAAAATGCATAAATATGACATAAAGTATGCATAAAACATGTAGATATCATCAACAATGTGGCATGGAACATAAGAAATTATCGATACGTCGGAGACATCAGCATCCCAAGCTTAGTTCCCTCGTCAGAAGCGGTAAACGATAACAAAGATAATTTGGAGTGACATGCCATCATAACCTTGATCATACTATTGTAAGCACATGTAATGAATGCAGCGATCAAAACAATGGTAAATGACATGAGTAAACAAATGAATCATATAGCAAAGACTTTTCATGAATAGTACTTTCAAGACAAGCATCAATAAGTCTTGCATAAGAGTTAACTCATAAAGCAATAAATCAAAGTAAAGGTATTGAAGCAACACAAAGGAAGATTAAGTTTCAGCGGTTGCTTTCTACTTGTAACATGTATATCTCATGGATAGTTGTCAATATAAAGTAATATAACAAGTGCAATATGCAAGTATGTAGGAATCAATGCACAGTTCACACAAGTGTTTGCTTCTTGAGGTGGAGAGAAATAGGTGAACTGACTCAACAATAAAAGTAAAAGAAAGGCCCTTCGCAGGAGGAAGCATTGATTGCTATATTTGTGCTAGAGCTTTGGTTTTGAAAACAAGAAACAATTTTGTCAACGGTAGTAATAAAGCATATGTGTTATGTAAATTATATCTTACAAGTTGCAAGCCTCATGCATAGTATACTAATAGTGCCCGCACCTTGTCCTAATTAGCTCGGATTACCTGGATTATCATCGCAATACATATGTTTTAACCAAGTGTCACAAAGGGGTACCTCTATGCCGCTGTACAAAGGTCTAAGGAGAAAGCTCGCATTGGATTTCTCGCTATTGATTATTCTCAACTTAGACATCCATACCGGGACAACATAGACAACAGATAATGGACTCCTCTTTTATGCATAAGCATTCAACAATTATTAATTTTCTCATATGATATTGAGGATATTGTCCAAAACTGAAACTTCCACCATGGATCATGGCTTTAGTTAGCGGCTGTTCTTCTCTAACAATATGCATGCTCTAACCATTCTAGTGGTAAATCTCCCTTACTTCAGACAAGACGGACATGCATAGCAACTCACATGATATTCAACAAAGAGTAGTTGATGGCGTCCCCGGGAACATGGTTATCGCACAACAAGCAACTTAATAAGAGATAAAGTACATAAGTACATATTCAATACCACAATAGTTTTTAAGCTATTTGTCCCATGAGCTATATATTGTAAAGGTAAAGGATAGAAATTTTAAAGGTAGCACTCAAGCAATTTACTTTGGAATGGCGGAGAAATACCATGTGGTAGGTAGGTATGGTGGACACAAATGGCATAGTGGTTGGCTCAAGGATTTGGATGCATGAGAAGTATTCCCTCTCGATACAAGGTTTAGGCTAGCAAGGTTATTTGAAACAAACACAAGGATGAACCGGTGCAGAAAAACTCACATAAAAGACATATTGTAAACATTATAAGACTCTACACCGTCTTCCTTGTTGTTCAAACACTTTACTAGAAATTATCTAGACCTTAGAGAGACCAATTATGCAAACCAAATTTTAGCAAGCTCTATGTATTTCTTCATTAATAGGTGCAAAGTATATGATGCAAGAGCTTAAACATGAGCACAACAATTTCCAAGTATCACATTATCCAAGACATTTTACCAATTACTACATGTATCATTTCCGTTTCCAACCATATAACAATTTAACGAAGAAGATTCAACCTTCGCCATGAACATGAGGAAAGCCTAAGGACATATTTGTCCATATGCAACATCGGAGCGTGTCTCTCTCCCACACAATGAATGCTAGGATCCATTTATTCAAACAAAACAAAAACAAAAAAAGAAACAGACGCTCCAAGCAAAGTACATAAGATGTGATGGAATAAAAATATAGTTTCACTAGAGGAACCCGATAATGTTGTCGATGAAGAAGGGGATGCCTTGGGCATCCCCAAGCATTAGACTTGAGTCTACTTGAAATATGCAGGGTGAACCACCGGGGCATCCCCAAGCTTAGAGCTTTCACTCTCCTTGATCATATTGTATCATCTCCCTCTCTTGATCCTTGAAAACTTCCTCCACACCAAACTCAAAACAACTCATTAGAGGGTTAGTGCACAATTAAAATTTACATGTTCAGAGGTGACATAATCATTCTTAACACTTCTGGACATTGCACAAAGCTACTGAAAGTTAATGGAATCGAAAAATCCATCAAGCATAGCAAAACAGGCAATGCGAAATAAAAGGCAGAATCTGTCAAAACAGAACAGTTTGTAAAGACGAATTTCTAAGAGGCACCAGACTTGCTCAAATGAAAATGCTCAAATTTAATGAAAGTTGCGTACATATCTGAGGATCACTCACGTAAATTGGCATAATTTTCTGAGTTACCTACAGAGAATTAGGCCCAGATTCGTGACAGCAAAGAAATCTGTTTCTGCGCAGTAATCCAAATCTAGTATGAACCTTACTATCAACGACTTTACTTGGCACAACAATGCAATAAAATAAGATAAGGAGATGTTGCTACAGTAGTAACAACTTCCAAGATTCAAATATAAAATAAAGGTGCGGTAGTAAAATCATGGGTTGTCTCCCACAAGCGCTTTTCTTTAACGCCTTTCAGCTAGGCGCAGAAAGTGTATATCAAGTATTATCAAGAGACGAAGCATCAACATCATAACTTGTTCTAATAATAGAATCAAAAGGTAACTTCATTCTCTTTTTAGGGAAGTGTTCCATACCTTTCTTGAGAGGAAATTGATATTTAATATTACCTTTCTTCATATCAATGATAGCACCAACAGTTCGAAGAAAAGGTCTTCCCAATATAATGGGACAAGATGCATTGCATTCAATATCCAAGACAACAAAATCAACGGGGACAAGGTTATTGTTAACGGTAATGCGAACATTATCAACTCTCCCCAAAGGTTTCTTTGTAGAGTTATCAGCAAGATTAACATCCAAATAACAATTTTTCAATGGTGGCAAGTCAAGCATATTATAGATTTTCTTAGGCATAACGGAAATACTTGCACCAAGATCACATAAAGCATTACAATCAAAGTCATTGACCTTCATCTTAATGATGGGCTCCCAACCATCCTCTAGCTTCCTAGGAATAGAAGCTTCACGTTCTAATTTCTCTTCTCTAGCTTTTATGAGAGCATTCGTAATATGTTTTGTGAAAGCCAAATTTATAGCACTAGCATTAGGACTCTTAGCAAGTTTTTGTAAGAACTTTATAACTTCAGAGATGTGACAATCATCAAAATCCAAACCATTATAATCTAAAGCAATGGGATCATTATCCCCAATGTTGGAAAAAATTTCAGCAGTTTTATCACAGGCAGTTTCAGCAGTTTTAGCAGTTTCAGGCAGTTTTTCACGCTTTGCATTAGAAGTGGAAACATTGCCAACACCAATTATTTTACCATTAATAGTAGGAGGTGCAGCAACATGTGAAGCATTAGCATTACTAGTGGTGGTAATAGTCCAAACTTTAGCTATATTATCTTCTTTTTCATTTTCTTCTTTCTCCCACCTAGCACGCAATTCGGCCATCAATCTTATATTCTCATTAATTATAACTTGGATGACATTTGCTGTAGTAACAATTTTATTATTATGATTTTCATTAGGCATAACTTTCGATTTCAAAAGATCAACATCATGAGCAAGACTATCGACTTTAGAAGCAAGTATATCAATTTTCCCAAGCTTTTCTTCAACAGATTTGTTAAAAGCAGTTTGTGTACTAATAAATTCTTTAAGCATAGCTTCAAGTCCAGGGGTGTGTTCCTATTATTTTTGTAAGAATTTCCATAAGAATTACCATAGCCGTTACCATTATTATAAGGATATGGCCTATAGTTGTTACTAGAATTGTTTAAGCATTGTTGTTGAAATTATTATTTTTAATGTAGTTTACATCAACATGTTCTTCTTGAGCAACCAATGAAGCTAACGGAACATTATTAGGATCAACATTAGTCCTATCATTCACAAGCATAGACATAATAGCATCAATCTTATCACTCAAGGAGGAGGTTTCTTCGATAGAATTTACCTTCTTACCTTGTGGAGCTCTTTCCGTGTGCCATTCAGTAATTAATCATCATATTATCAAGAAGCTTTGTTGCTTCGCCAAGAGTGATGGACATAAGGTACCTCCAGCAGCTGAATCCAATAGGTTCCGTGAAGAAAAATTCAGTCCTGCATAAAGGTTTGGATGATCATCCAAGAGTCAGTCCATGGGTTGGGCAATTTTTAACCAAAGATTTCATTCTTTCCCATGCTTGTGCAACATGCTCATTATCCAATTGTTTAAAATTAATTATGCTACTCCTCAAAGATATAATTTTAGCGGGGGATAATATCTACCAATAAAAGCATCCTTGCATTTAGTCCATGAATCAATATATTCTTAGGCAGAGATAGCAACCAATCTTGCTCTTCCTCTTAATGAGAAAGGAAACAATTTTAATTTTATAATGTCACCATCTCTTCCTACTTTTGCATTTCACAATTCAACAAAATTGAGATGGGCAGCAGCATCATCAGAACTAACACCAGAAAATTGCTCTCTCATAACAAGATCAGGTTTAATTTCAATTTTGTAGTAGCAGGTGGAGCAATAGGTGTGCATAAGAAATCATTATTATTTGTGGTTGTGAAGTCACACAACTTAGTATTTTCAGGAGTACCCATTTTAGCAACAGTAAATAAAGCAAACTAGATAAAGTAAATGCAAGTAACCAATTTTTTTTGTGTTTTTAATATGGCAAACAAGATAGAAAATAAAGTAAAGCTAGCAACTAATTTTTTTTTGTATTTTGATATAATGCAGCAAACAAAGTACTAAATAAAATAAAGCAAGACAAAAACAAAGTAAAGAGATTGGATGTGGAGACTCCTGGCGTGTCTTGATCTCCCAAACAGCGCCAGAAAATCGCTTAAATACAACACGCGTGTCCGTTGGAACCCCAAGAGGAAGGTGTGATGCGTACAGCAAGTTTTCCTCAGTAAGAAACCAAGGTTTATCGAACCGGTAGGAGCCAAGAAGCACGTTGAAGGTTGATGGCGGCGAGATGTAGTGCGGCACCAGGGATTCCGGCGCCAACGTGGAACCTGCACAACACAACCAAAGTACTTTGCCCCAACGAAACAGTGAGGTTGTCAATCTCACCGGCTTGCTGTAACAAATGATTAGATGTATAGTGTGGATGATGATTGTTTGCAGAAAACAGTAGAACAAGTATTGCAGTAGATTGTATTCGATTAAAAAGAATGGACCGGGGTCCACAGTCACTAGAGGCGTCTCTCCCATAAGATAAATAGCATGTTGGGTGAACAAATTACAGTCGGGCAATTGACAAATAGAGGGCATGACAATGCACATACATGATATGATGAGTATTGTGAGATTTAATTGAGGCATGACAAAGTACATAGACCGCTATCCCAATGCATCTATGCCTAAAAAGTCCACCTTCGGTTATCATCCGAACCCTTCCAGTATTAAGTTGCAAAAACAGACAATTGCATTAAGTATGGTGCGTAATGTAATCAATAACTACATCCTCGGACATAGCATCGATGTTTTATCCCTAGCTGGCAACCGCATCCACAACCTTAGAACATCCCACATGTCCCGATTTAATGGAGGCATGAACCCACTATCGAGCATAAATACTCCCTCTTGGAGTTAAGAAAACTTGGCGAGCCTCTACTAATAACGGAGAGCATGCAAGATCATAAACAACACATAGATAATAGATTGATAATCAACATAACATAGTATTCTCTATCCATCGGATCCCAACAAACACAACATATAGCATTACAGATAGATGATCTTGATCATGTTAGGCAGCTCACAAGACCGACAATGAAGCACAATTAGGAGAAGACGCATGTAGCTACTGCTATGGACCCATAGTCCGGTGAACTACTGTCATCACTCAGACCGACCATAGCGGTGAAGAGGTCCTCACAGGAGATGATTCCCTCTCGGGCGGTGCAGGCGTCTGTAATCCCGAGATGGGATTATGAGCGGCGGCGGCATACGTCACGTCTCAGCCTGTGATATTTCTTATGTTCCATGCCACATTATTGATGTTATCTACATGTTTTATGCACACTTTATGTCATATTCGTGCATTTTACGGAACTAACCTATTAACAAGATGCAGAAGTGCCAGTTCCTGTTTTCTGCTGTTTTTGTTTTTAGAAATCCTAGTAAGGAAATATTCTCGGGTGGACGAAATCAAAACCGGGGGCCTATTTTTCCAGAAGCTTCCGAAGTCCAGAAGACGAACGAAGAGGAGACCACGGGGTGGCCAAACCCTAGGCGGCGCGGCCCCACCCCTGGCCGCGCCGGCACGTGGTTGGGCCCCCCGTGCCGCCTGTAACCCTTCCGCCTGCCAAAGCCTCCGTGACGAAACCCCCAGTGCCGAGAGTCACGATACGGAAAACCTTCCCGGAGAGACACCGCCAACGCCGATCCCATCTCGGGGATCCAGGAGATCGCCTCCTGCGGAGAGGGGAATCATCCCCCGGAGGACTCTACGCCGCCATGGTCGCCTCACGGTGTGATGTGTGAGTAGTCTACCCTGGACTGTGGGTCCATAGCGGTAGCTAGATGGTTGTCTTCTCCCCATTGTACTTAATTATTTTCGGATCTTGTGAGCTGCCTAACATGATCAAGATCATTTATACGTAATTCTATATGTTGCGTTGTTGGGATCCGATGAATAGAAATGTATATTATGATTATCAAGGATTATATCACGTGGCAATTTGTGATCTTTGCTCCGTTACTAGTAGATGCTGCAGCCCGGCTCGTGCTAGCTCAGGAGGGGAGTGCATGCTCGATGAGTGAGTTCATCACATTGACACACAGGACGGTGACGAAAGTTCTAAAATTGTATGTTGTCTTGTTGCCACTAGGAATTAAGACATTGATATATGTCCTAGGATATGGTTGTTGATTACATTACGCACCATACCTGGCTCTGGCTCTGACCTTTGCAACAACGGAGGGGGGGCCGGATGATGGCTGAGGTGAGACTTTTTGGGCATAGATACGGTTGGATGGCGGTCTATATATGTTATTGTAATGCCCAATTAAATCTCATATATCATGATATATATGTGCATGGGTCTGCCACTCTTCTTGTCAAATTTTTAGCTATATTGTATATATTATTATGGAGACATCTGCGTGGCTGTCGGTTTCCAGTCCCATTATCTTCAGGCTAGTCTCTTGCAATCTTGTTCTCTTTGTTTTACGCAGACATTCTTCCACCCTGTCTGATTAACTCTTTGTTACAGCAGGGCGGTGGGGTGTTGAGCCTCCAGCTGACTCGTTGGGGCAAAGTACTTTGAGTGTGTTGTGCAGGTTTGCGATTGGCCGAGATCACAGTGTTGCGCCGCACTACATCTCGCCCCCATCAACCTTCAACGTGCTTCCTTGGCCTCTAGCGGGTCGATTAAACCTTGGTTTCTTGAGAAACTACATCATGCGTGTCACACCTTCTCTTGGGAGTTGTGACTCCTGCAGCACATCAAACAGCAAATTTAAAGCGCCCGTTACTGAGGAAGATCAAGGCTGCGCTGCAAGGAGTCTCCACTCTCAAATCTGTGTGTTTTGTGCTTACTTAGTTTTATTTGCTATCTTGTTTGCTATATCAAAAATACAAAAAATTAGTTACTTGCATTTACTTTATCTAGTTTCTTTTATTTACCGTTGCTAAAATGGCCAAAAATACTAAGTTGTGTGACCTCACAACCACAAATAATAATGTTTCTTATGCACCTGTGCTCCACATGCTACTACAGCAGAATTCTTTGAAATTAAACTGCTCTTGAGATCTTGTTATAAGAGCGATTTTCTGAGTGTATTAGTTCTGATGAGTGCTGCTGCCCATCTTAACTAATTTTTGTTGAACTATGTGAGTAAAAATATAAAGATGGTGATGGAAATTATTAAACTAAAATTGTTCCCTTTCCTCATTAAGAGGAAAACTAAGATTGGTTGCTTTCTTTGCCCAAAAATAGTATTGATTCATGGACTAAATGCAGGGATGTTATTGGTGGATATTATCCCCCTGCTAAAATTATATCATTGAGGAGTAACATAATGAATTTTAAACAATTAGATACTGAACATGTTGCTCAGAGGAAAGAATGAAATTATTGATTAAAAAATTTATATTTATGAGTTTGAGCTAGCTGGATTGATCATCCAAACCTTTATGCAGGACTAAATTTTTCTTCACGGGATTTGTGGATTCAGCTCTTTGGAGGTACCTTTCCATCACTCCACAAGTGAAGCAACAGAAACTCTTGATAATATGATGATCAACTACTGGGCCGGCACATGAAAGAAACTCCAAAGTAAGAAGGTAAATTCTGTCGAAAAAACCTCTTCCTTGAGTGATAGGATTGATGTTATTTATGCTTGTGAATTATAGGACTAATATTGATCCTATTAATAATGTTTCCATTAAGCCCCTCATTAGTTGCAAACGTATTGATGTAAACCTCATTAAAAATAATAATTTCAACAACAATACCAGAACAATTCTAGTAACAACTATATGCATATCCTTATAATAATAATAACGGTTATGGTGTAACTCTTATGGGAATTCTTACAATAATAATAGGAACGCACCCCCTGGACTTGAGTATAATAAATTTATTAATTTTTAAATCTTTTAACAAATCTGTTGAAGAAAAGCTTAGGAAAATTGATATACTTGCTTCTAAAAGGTTGATAATCTTGCTCTTGATGTTGATCTTTGAAAATTTGGAAGTTATGCCTAATGAAGATCATCATAATAAGATTATTTTCTAGCAAATGCCATCAAGTTAGAAGGTAATGAAGATATAAGATTAATAGGCGGGGAAACTGCGTGCTAGATGAGATAAGAAGAAGATGAAAGAACTAGCTAAAGGAAGGGGAGTGCTGGCTAGGTTTGGACTGTTACCACACCACTAGTAATGCTAATGCTACACATGTTGCTGCCTCTACTAATACTAATAAAAAGGGTGAATTGTTAGCAATATTTCCTTCTAATGCAAGGCGTAACTTTATACGAAGCTACTAAAATCTTTGAAATACAATGATAAAGCTGCTGAAATTTTCCAACATTGGGATGATGATCCCATTTGCTGGATTATAATGGATTTAGATTTTGATGATTCCCACATCTCTGAAGTTATAAAGTTGTTGCAAAAACTTGCTAAAAGTCTAATGCTAGTGCTATAATTTTAGCCTTTACAAAACATATTACAATATAAAGCTAGGGAAGGAAACTAATGTGAGCCTCTATTCCTAAAAAGCAAGAGGATGGTTGGGAGCCCTCATTAAGATGGAGGTTAAAAAGATTTTGATTGTAATGCTTATGTGATCTTGGTGCAAGTATTACTGTTATGCCTAAGAAAATTTATGATATGTTTGACACCGCTGAAAAATTGTTATTTAGATGTTAATCTTGGCGTCATTCTACAAAGAGGCAATACGAGGGGTGTGTATTACGCATTTTTAGATTAACAATAACCTTGTCCCCGTTATTTTGTTTGTGCTAATTATTAGTGCAATGCATCTTGCCCCGTTATATTGGGAAGACCCTCTTCGAGCTGATTGGTGCCCCATCGATGATATGAAGAGGAAGGGTAATATAAATAATCAATTTCCTCTTAGGAAAAATTAAGACACTTCCCTGAAGAAGAATGAGATTACCTTTGATTCTATTATTAAAACGTATCGATATTGACCTCAAATCTCTTGATAATACTTGATACACACTTTGCGCCTAGCTGAAAGGCGTTAAGAAAAGCGCTTATAACCCATGTTTTTACCTGCAGTACTTTGTTTTTATTTTGTGTCTTGAAAGTTGTTACTATATCAACCTCTCCTTATCTTAGTTTTTGTGTTTTGTTGTGCCAATTTGATAGAAAAGAAAGTACTAGATTTGGATTACTGCAGTTCAGATTTCTTTTCTGTCACGAATCTGGGTCCCTCCCTATGTTTAGCTCCAGAAGGGTCGTGGTTACGTGCATGATCCTCAGGATATGTGCGCAACTTCATTCAATTTGAGCATTTTCATTTGAGGAAGTCTGGTGCCATTTTAAAATTCGTCAGTACGAACTGTTCTGTTTTGATAGATTCTGCCTTTAAGCATTGCCTCTTTCCTATGTTGGATAATTTCTTGATCACACAATATCAATGGCATTATGCAGTGTCAGGGTGTTAAGAATGATTGTGTCACCTCTGAATATGTTAATTTTTATTATTGCTAACCTCTAATGAGATTGTTCCGGTTGTGTGGAGGATTTTCAAGGATCAAGGAATTATGATACAGCATGATCAGAGGTAAACTCTAAGCTTAGGGGGATGCTTGATTATTCACCCCTGCATATATCAAGAGACTCAAGCGTCTAAGCTTGGGGATGCCCAGGGGCGCATCCCCTTCTTCATCGACAATATTATCGGGTTCCTCCCCTGAAACTATATTTTATTCCATCCACATCTTATATCTTTGTGACATTAGGTTTCTTTGTTTGCTGAATAAAATGGATCCTATCCTTATGGGAGAGGACACAGCGCTCCCGCAACATATGGACAAGTATGTCACTTGGTTTCTACTCATAGTATTCATAGCGAAGTTTCTCCTTCGTTAAATTGTTTTATGGTTGGAATTGAAAAATGATACATGTAGGAATTGCTATAAATGTCTTGGGTAATGTGATACTTGGCAATTGTTGTGCTCATGTTTAAGCTCTTGCATCATATGCTTGCACCCATTAAGAAGAAATCCATAGAGCATGCTAAAATTTGGTTTGCATATATGGTTCTCTAAGGTCTAGATGATTTCTAGTATTGAGTTTGAACAGCAAGGAAGACGGTGTAAGTAGAGTCTTATAATGTTTCAATATGTCTTTTATGTGAGTTTTGCTGCACGGACCCTTGTGTTTGTTTCAAATAACCTTGTAAACCTTGTATGAGAGGAGCTAGAAGTTCTCATGCATCCAAATGCCCCAGGCCAGCCACTGCTGCCATTTGTGTCCACCCATACCAACCTACTACATGAAATATTTCTCCGCCATTCAATTAAATTACTAAATTCATCAATTCACGCACACGTATATGAGGGACAAATATAGCCAAAAACTATTATGGTATTGAATATGTAATTATACACTTTATCTCTTATTAAGTTACAACATTTGTCTTGATAATATATTCCCTTTAGAATAATAATATATATTGATATGTGAGGTTGCTATGTCAATCTTATACAGTAGAGAGATCTACCTTATGGTGGCATTGCATGAAAATTTGTTAGAGAAGAACATTAGGCAGCCAACTAAAGCCTGAACCATGGGTGAAGTTTCAGTTTTGGACATACATCCTCAGTCAAATGAGAAAATTATTAATTGTTGTTGCATGCTTATGCATAGAAGGAGTCTATCTGATGTCTATATAGAATCGGCTGTAGATGGTGAAAAGGAATAATCAATAGCGAAGAGAATCCAATGCGAAACTCTCCTGAACCTTTGTACAGAGCGTATAGAAGACCCCTTTGTGACACTTGGTGCTTGATGCATTGTAATTGATCGTAGTCAAACTATTAAGGACAGATGCGAGTATATTAATTTTACTATGCATGAGATACAGCTCTCAAGACTATGTTTATATAAATATCTCAACCTTGCACCACAATTAGCAAAATTGTTCATATTTTCAAATCAAAAATAACAAATATGCAATGTGATACTTTTCCTCTATGGAGGATGTTCTTTGCTCAATGTTAGTCGGTTCTCTCTCCACCTCAAGCAAACATGTGTAATATGCGTGTCTCTACATGTACTTATTTACCTTATTCTCTACTCCTATGTTGACAATATCCATGAGATAGACATGTTACAAGTAAACCGCTGAAACTCAATCTTCTTTTGTGTTGCTTCAATGCTTTACTTTGAATTATTGCTTTATGAGTTAACTCTTATGCAAGACTTATTAATGCTTGTCTTGAAGTGCTATTCATGAAAAGTCTTTGTTTATATTCACTTGTTTACTCATGTCATATACATTGTTTGATCGCTGCATTCACTACATATGCTTTACAAATAGTATGATCAAGGTTATGATGGCATGTCACTCGGAATATCGTGTTAATTCGTTTTACCTGCTCGGGGCCCGAACTAAGCAATGCTGATACGTCTCCGACGTATCGATAATTTCTTATGTTCCATGCACATTATTGATGTTATCTACATGTTTTATGCACACTTTATGTCATATTCGTGCATTTTACGGAACTAACCTATTAACAAGATGCCGAAGTGCCGATTCTTGTTTTCTGTTTTTGGTTTCAGAAATCCTAGTAAGAAATATTCTCGAATTGGCGAAATCAAAGCCCAGGGGCCTATTTTTCCACGAAGCTTCCCAGAAGGAAGACGAAACGAAGAGGGGCCACGGGGTGGCCAAACCCCTAGGCGGCGGCCCGCCCCTGGCCGCGCCGGCCTGTGGGCCCCCCGTGCCGCCTCTTGACTTGCCCTTCCGCCTCGCCAAAGCCTCCGTGGCGAAACCCCCGTACCGAGAGCCACGATACGGAAAACCTTCCGAGACGCCGCCAACGCCGATCCCATCTCGGGGATCCAGGAGGTCGCCTCCGGCACCTGCCGGAGAGGGGAATCATCTCCCGGAGGACTCTACGCCGCCATGGTCGTCCCGGTGTGATGTGTGAGTAGTCTACCCCTGGACTATGGGTCCATAGCAGTAGCTAGATGGTTGTCTTCTCCCCATTGTGCTATCATTGCGGATCTTGTGACTGCTAACATGATCAGATCATCATGTAATTCTATATGTTGCGTTTGTTGGGATCCGATGAATAGAGAATACTTGTTATGTTGATTATCAAAGTTATATCTCGTGTTTTTATGATCTTGCATGCTTTCCGTTACTAGTAGATGCTCCGGCCAAGTAGATGCTTGTAACTCCAAGAGGAGTACTTATGCTCGATAGTGGGTTCATGCATTGAATCTGGGACAGTGACGAAAGTTCTAAGGTTGTGTTGTCCTGTGCCACTAGGGATAAAACATTGATGCTATGTCTAAGTATGTAGTTGTTGATTACATTACGCACCATACTTAATGGAATTGTCTGTTGCTTTGCAACTTAATACGGAGGGGTTCGGATGATAACCTAAAGGTGGACTTTTTAGGCATAGATGCAGTTGGATGGCGGTCTATGTACTTTGTCGTAATGCCCAATTAAATCTCACTATACTCATCATGATATGTATGTGCATGGTCATGCCCTCTTTATTTGTCAATTGCCAACCTGTAATTTGTTCACCCAACATGCTTGTTCGTCTTATGGGAGAGACACCTCTAGTGAACCGTGGACCCCGGTCCAATTCTCTTCATGAAAATACAATCTACTGCAATACTTGTTCTCTACTGTTTCTGCAAAACAATCATCTTCCACACAATACGGTTAACTCTTTGTTACAGCAAGCCGGTGAGATTGACAACCTCCTTGTTTCGTTGGGGCAAAGTACTTTGGTTGTGTTGTGCGGGTTCACGTTGGCCGGAATCCCTGTGTTGCGCCGCACTACATCTCGCGCCATCAACCTTCAACGTGCTTCTTGACTCCTACTGGTCGATTAAACCTTGGTTTCTTGAGGGAAACTTGCCGCTGCGCATCACACCTTCCTCTTGGGGTTCCCAACGGACGTGCCAACCACACGCATCAGCGTCTCTGGAAGGTTTTCCGTATCGTGGCTCTCGGTACTGGGGGTTTCGCGACGAAGGCTATAAGTAGGCGGAGGAGATAGGTCAGGGGGCCTGACGCGGGGGGCCCACACACTAGGCCGGCGCGGCCAAGGGCCAGGCCGCGCCGCCCTCGTGGCCACCTCGTGGCCCCACTTCGTATCATCTTCGGTCTTGGAAGCTTCGTGTGAAAATAGGCCCTGGGCGTTGATTTCGTCAATTCCGAGAATATTTCCTTACTAGGATTTCTGAAACCAAAAACAGCAGAAACAGCAACTGGCTCTTCGCATCCTGTTAATAGGTTAGTGCCGGAAAATGCATAAATATGACATAAAGTATGCATAAAATATGTAGATATCATCAATAATGTGGCATGGAACATAAGAAATTATCGATACGTCGGAGACGTATCACCCTACTTGTGTCAACAACACTATTGTAGCAAAGCGGTAGGGAGTGGTAGTGAGGCAGCGCCAGGTCGAGGGTTCGAGTCCCCGCAAGCGCAATTTTTTGCCAGTTATTTCCATCGGGAGCGCAATTTTTGGCAGTTATTTAGGGACCAAAAAACACTATTGTCAATTATACGAAATTTACAGATACGGAGAATCAGAGACAAAAAACTTAAAATATCGCTGAATACTGAGAAGAAAGAAACAGAGAGACCCTCCTCCTTTATCCGGGCTTGGGACCGGCTACCGAGAATATGGTAGGCGGAGTTACCCCCAAAACCCAAATCAAAAAAATATCAGAAATATAGTCTGCATAATAGATATTGCGACATATATAGTCAAACAAGCGGCCAGGGTAGCGAAGATGACATAAACACACAATGGACACACACACAAATTGTAGACTAAAACAATTATATCATATGATAAAGATTATATCATATGATATCAACTGAAACTTCAAAACCACCACGGCCGCCCTGGTTGAAAAGAAGGAGAACAACATTCCCAGATTCAAGGTTATACTCCTTAGCAAACTCTGACCAGCAGGAATCGAACTTCAGCCTTCCATCAGTAGTAGTGTAGTATGCACCCTTAGGGTGGTAGCCATAGTCATCAACAAAAAAACATGCCTCGCCGCTTTTAGAGATATTCAAGGACCTAACAACTTCCATCGGTATACGCTGAATAATAAAAATTAAATTATATATGGAAAGGATATATATAAAGGATAACTAAGATCACATAAAGAAAAGCAGAATTATACCAGTCCATTGCCCTTCAAATCAGTATTCGTCAAGGTGTGCACAAAAACAACACCAAGACCAAGACCACGCTCACGGAGAAGTTGTTCCTTCTTCAATGTTTGAGCAGTAGTAAGCATAACACCTTTAGTGTGGACAACTGCAGTTGGAATTTCTGCATACAAATTTAAAATTAATAAAAGAATCAAAAAAGAGGAGATATAACATCAGTTGTATTACAAAAATGGGCAACACATGGTAAAGGAGAAAACAGAATTACCATCGACACGATGCTTTTCAGTGCCATCAGGACCTTCTTCAAAAATCCCAAACAGTTCAGGAGCATTATCAAACCCAAACATGATACAGTCGCCAACTTTTAGGTCGTAGTCACGAAGAAATTTTTGGTATCCACTTCCAAAAACACGTGTCTTCGAACTGCCTTTCTTAACATGAAATTTGTACTTCACTTCATCCGATGTAGCGACAAAAAAGACATTACCAACAAGGTTGTTGAACTGCCTCCTCACAAAACAAGGCACAGTCTGAACAAAAATGCCGAAAATAAGGATATAGTCTATAATTTGTCAACAAAAAAGATACAGACTAAAAAAGGATATATACCATGAACTCATCAAATCGGCTTCCAAGATAACAACGAAATGAACTGAGAGTCTCCCGCCTCTCCTGACAATGGTTGCCCATCGAACCACAAACAACACAGTTCATCCTGCGTATATTTAGCAATTACCAAAGCTAGAAAAAAATACAGGTAGGTAGGGCATATTCATAGAAATCTATCCATAGATCTGAAACCATACACATATATCCATAGATCTGAACAAACAAGATTATTCAGAAGACAAAAAGGATTTTGAACAAACAGAGAAAAGGAGATGAAGTAGTGACATGTAAAAACATATTTTCCTACCTCTTAAAACAAACAAGAATCTTCAGAGAGAAAAGAGTTTTTCAGCACAAAAGAGAGAGAAAGAAGATGAAGGAGAACTTTCACCGGAGGGCGGAAGGCAAAACCAACCAGGGGCATTATAAATACAATAAGTACTAGTAACTGCCTATAACCTATTTAATGAGGCTGTTGGTAGGTGGTGGTTGCTATCCTGTAAGTTCAAAATTCAAACACAAAGTATCTCATGCAAAAATGGAGCCCACTGCTATTATGTAATCTCTGTCAAGAAGTTCACACTGAATGGGCTAGAAAAATGAATTTTCCATCCACTTTACATGGCTGACGCCGGCGACCATATATGGGCGGCGCCGCCGTGCATGGCTGAGGCTGGCGAGCCATGCAAAAGGAGTTGCTACACATTGTTCTATCATGTCTATATTGTCAACAACACTATTGTAGCAAAGCGGTAAGGAGTGGTAGTGCGGCAGCGCCAGGTCGAGGGTTCGAGTCCCCGCAAGCGCAATTTTTGCCAGTTATTTCCAACCCCGGATGGGCCGTCGGGCCAGCAATTCAACCACCAGATGGGCCGTCGTGCCCGCAATTCAACCACCATATACATTAGGGTAGGCCAGCAGCCTAGTAGAGGACATCCCAAAAGAGGATGATATCACCAGCAGCCCATTAAAATGGTGGACGCAACAGAGAAAAAAAATTACAAGACGCCTTGGTCCCACAAGTATCAGTTGGTCCTACATGTCAGTTAGTTCAAGCCAGTTGCTTCTAGTGACACGTGTGAGGCGCGTGGGACCCGAAAAGGGACACATAGGCAAAATGGATGACATGGCAGCCAAACACATACCATTGTATTGAGCCAAATGCCAATGACGTTATTGATTTGTCGCAATCGGCAGTGGAAAAACGTCGTAGGCTACTTACTTTTGCTAATGACGTTTTGACCTAAATTGCCAATGACGTTTTTGCCCAATAACGTCACGATTTTCTAGGGTTTCGCCCCCCCGGAGTGGCCAAGGACGGTCAAAGCTAGGAACGTCATAAAGTTATGACATTTTGATTTCCAGTCATAAAAAAAACGTCATATTATGGCAGATTTCTTGTAGTGTTAGTGCCTTAGACGGAAACTTTCAATGTGTTAAATTGGTGGAAAGTAGATGGACTAAGGTATCCAACATTAAGGAAGATCGCAATAGATGTTTTTGCTATTCCTGTGACAACAGTTGCTTCGGAGTCAGCCTTTAGCACAAGTGGTAGAATACTTAGTGAGCATAGAAGCCGCCTAACACCTGATATGTTGGAGGCTTTGATGTGCTCCCAAGATTGGCTTAGAAACAAATTTCAAGGTACATAAATATATTAGTTTGTTCATATTTTCTCTTTTACGTAACCACTACTAATAATGTCTTTCATGTGTGTGTGAATTCTTTGTTCTAGATTCTATTAAAGGAGACGCTAGCTTTTGGACTTGCCTTCAAGACATCCAAGAGGGGGTGGAGGTTAGTAATTACCAACTTGACTATTTGAGTGCATCTATACAATGCAAATTTTAACACGTGAATGTATTCCTTTTCCCACTAGGACTTGGCCCTTTGAGATGTGTGGAGGCATGGTCTCGTGAAGTCCTGGTCAAGATTAAATAAACATTGTGCCAACGTCTTTGTTAGGCCACTACTGGATACCTCTAGTTTATTTTAGTTGAACTTTATATTGTTGAGACTTTATTGTAATGCTTATTTTCTGGCCTTGTGTACGGTCAAATTACCTCTATACTTTATGAGTTTGTGAACTTAAAGTGATGAATATTTGCTACTATATTTGATTGTGTGTTACAATTTTCATTTATGATGTGTTGCCCTGTGTGGGAAGTGATGTACTGATGCTGTTTAGGAGAATTTGTTTTTGTTTGTAATATGCTGATGTTCACAAGTATGTATTGTTGTTTATAAATTATTATGGTTATATGTTGTCGCTTACGAGTACTTTTCACTCAACGTTATGTGTTGTAAACGCGGGTATTTTTTACCCGCGGGTACCCATTTACCCTGCCGGGTGACGGGTATGGGAAAAATTTGTACCCGTTGACGGGTATGGGTACGGGTGATGGGCAAGATTGAAGGTACGATGGGCACGGGTATGGGGTGGCTCCACCCGTGCCCATACCCTGCGGGTGGCATCTTTAGACTCCACGCACAAACCTTTCATTCATCCATTCATTCTGATGTGCTAGTAAATATTCATCGATCATCCAAGTGGCTTCAATCTTGTAGCCATCTCGACGTGTTGCCCATATATTTATGAAGTACTTGCACGGTATAGATCGCAGGGATGAAGTCCTTATTTAGATGGGGGAAATGGCCTTATTGTCACTATGGCTACGCAGAAAATGACGTGGTTTTTAATCATAATATTTTTTCTTTAATGCAGTTTTTTTCCAGTGTGCTCACTATCTGTGGTTGTGGGATATTATTTAGAATCCTGAACACCGTGACCTATTTCTGGAGGTATGCTCGTGGTTGGAGCATGTGGCGAAGGATATTTGCACCATACATGGTCTGTGGATTGGACCTCTATCACCTCTGTTTAAAATAGCCGGCTATAGCTGGGCTATAGCCCGGCCCGGCTATAGCCTTTCGCGAGGCCTGCAGCTATAGCTAGGGGCTAAAATAAAAATAGCCGCTAATAGCCCGGCTAAGGCTATTTAGCCTTAATTTAGCCGCATAGCCGCAAACTTCCCGCTCAATGGGCCCAAAATTTTGGACCAAAAATTTCAGTCGACCGGCCCATTTGCTTGGCAAAATAGCCACCAAGCCGAGCGGCAAGCATAACTATGTCCTAAACTACATAATGATATTGTAATATTTGGACAAAACTATGTATTTAACTATGTGTGAACTATTATGTGTATCTCGTATGTGAAGATGTTATTATGTTATTAATTTGTGAATTATTGATATATATATGACTACTAGCAAAGAGCCCGTGCGTTGCTACGGCACCACATTGAATAATTGGACAACGTTACCAAAAAATAATCAAATGAACAAATTTTATATGTTTAAATTTGTAATCAATCTAATCCAACTGTCATGGCTAGTGGATGTCAAAGTAATTAAATTGTATATGTGTAATACTGAAATTGATATGACCTTTTAAGTCATATGATAGTGAAAATCAAATGACGTCAAGTTACATATAAAACATACTGACCGATTTGTTTTCTTTCTAAAAAATGGGCACATGAAAAAATAGCCTGAAACTTTGCATAACATATATTGCTGGACTAACAATTGATGCTGACCAAAACTGAGGCAGTAAACAGGGATGAGGACTTACCGCGTTGAACTTGAATTCTTCAGGTTGTCCACTGAATTCCAGATTCACACGAATAGCAATTGGACCACGAAGCTTGCTGAGCTCCTAGCGGCATAGTGTCACGAGGTATGCTCTAGCTTGCAGAGAGAAACCCTCATCGCTAGCGACCCGGCTGGCCGCTTATGAGCCGCATGCGGCGCCGAGGTGGTGACTCTGGATTGCCCGAGACTTTCGCAGGCTGCCACTCCAGCGCGAGTTGCGACTGCCGTGTGTTGCTACGGATTAATTTCAGATACTTGCATGCACTGGGCTTATCGTCGACGTATATATAGTATGCTTATAATAGACACTCATTACATATACGACATATATGTACAGGTTTATGGATGTACATTTGCACGGTATCAAATGTGCAACCAATACTGAAATCTGTAAAAGAAACACCAACAGTCTATTATGTGCTTATTACGAAAATTCGTACGTTATGTTCCCTGCCTATTATTTGGTATTTCTACTTGTTCGTTGTGCTCATTGAAAAACATGGACATAATTTTTAATCTAGATATTGCTCATTGCAATAATGCTGGCACGTGATTACCTCCAAAATGAATTCCTCAAGTGTCGGGAATCTCGTTGAACCAAGCCAATCCATAGTACATCTCAACAACACATATATAAGCACGATACCAGAAGCAGGAGAAAGTCCCGTTAGAGATATCGGTTTTTAGCGAAACTGTATGAATGCACATCGATTATCGAGATGTACTACATATGTATTTTATTGTTAGTTAGAAATATAATTTTTAGGTAGAGGGTGCATATGCTGGGAGCTGAATTAAATTTCTGTATTAGCTTGGATTGTTACAAACCTGTACTACCTAGTTAGCATGTTGTTAGTTACGTTTCCAAAAGCACCACACGCAGCTTAATGGTTCTATTCGAGAAATACATCGGGACGTCGTAGTTTGAAGGCCAGGCCAGGGAAAACAGTGGTGTCCAGCCAGAGGAACATGTCGAGGCCATGCTTTCCATTGAGTATTTCAGCTCAACAAAACAAATGTCTGAATATTCAAACCGGGTCATCTTCAGAGAAACTCCGACATCCTCAAGGCACACCCCATAGCCGTACCTAGGTAACCTAGCACGGAGCTCACGTGTCAACTGATTGAGGGAAGCTTCAGAACTGGCGACTTTGCTGCTTGTGTCATTATAAGCAGCTCGAAGTAATCAGAGATGGATTAGCAGCGCTGATGTTTCATGGGGCAAACGCAGGTCTCCGTCGTTATACATAGGCTCTGCCTAGGCTCCATCGCCCCATGAGTGCTCTGGCTTCGCCACTGACATCAACAGATGACGATTATTCCTCATAAACTGACTGATCGGGCAAAACTCCAATGGAATTCACTTAACCCCCAAGATTAAACAGTATCAGAGGCCGTGTTAATTCATCAATTCATTGCCCGCACGTGTTCCGCAGCCGATTGAGAAAGAGAGGGACGGGCTGTCTTCAAGCGCTGATTCATTGACATTGTTGGAGGCGGCCAGGATCGCGAGACTGTGCTGCTAGAGGGCGTCGATGCGTGCGTCCGGTTGTTCCTAGAAATTGGCACGACGTCGGGTGACGGTAGCGAGCGGATGAAGCGACTTGGTTCCTCGACATGTTGCGAAAAGTTTGGCAAGCAGAACAGCCGCGATTTGAGCTCCGTAATGGCCGCGTTTTTAGACGGTGCCGCTCCGGCGGCTGGGGCAGGATTCGGCAGCCGATGCGTTGCAAGTTAAGTTCGAAAATTTTGGGGATCAGAACACCCGCATCTTGAGGTCCGTCGCCGCGTTCTTCAACGGCGCCGCCCTGGCAGCCGAGGATTTGGAGACTGATCGGCACTGCTGCCTCCTGCGCCGACTCGTCAGCTGTTGATTGCAACAGGATTGGGTCCTTTTACCATACGACACGGAGGGAGTATTTGAGCAGGACACAACCTCATGGACAGAACCTGGGCAAGAGCAAATATTCGATCGGGAGATCAGCAGGCCTATGGTATATATTATATTGGGCTTAGAAATAACACGTTTTGGCCCGTTTGTGACACCAGGCAGCCACCTATTGCAATTTAATAGTAAAGATATGCTGCCCAATTTTTTTCATTATTTAGCAAATCGGTAATATGGCTATAGCCCGCTATAGCCTTTCATAGCTTCAATTTTTTTTGCGGCTATCAGCTATAGCCGGCTATTTTAACCAGAGTCTATCACTATAACCTTTTTCATATATAGTCGCTTTTGGTACCTACCATGTCCTTTTTATAAAATCTTCCTCCTCTTTTTATTGGTTGTGTGTGCCTTGATGATATGCAGAGGCTGGATGCGGGCTCAATAATTGTATCAGCTTGATGTAAATATTTGAGTTAGTTTTTTATGCGAATTACGGAAAATATTTGAGTTACTAAAGTGCGACCTTTTGTCGCGAAAATAGCGATAAGGTCACACTGACGACCGATAGGTACTAGTCAGATTTAGAATGACATGCTAGTAGAACTCAGTTGTCTTGCACAATGTCGATATCGGTAGCTAGGAGTAAGGGCGATTTCTATAAAGTGCGGTTAATGTGTTGCGTTAATCGATCGGGAAGTAAGTTATTTGTACTCTTAAATGGCTACTAAATGCAGGCCGGTTTCATCCCCATAAACGTTAGCCCCAGCTCTGTGATCATGTTCACGTATAAATCCGCCCACACCTGCAGCTCCATGCTATCCCATTCCATCCCGCTCCACAGGAAAGAACAATATGAAGACCTGCTTCCTACTCGTCGCGGCCGTCGCTGCCGCGGCATTCGCCATCGGGCGCTGCAGCCCTGCTCAAGCCGCGGCCGCGGCGCCGCCACCGGCAACGACGATCGGCGCCACCTGCCAGGCGGCCCACGATGCCGACAGTCGCGTGAGCGCCAGCTTCTGCAACACCCGACTGGGAAACGCGTTCGCCCCCGACACGCGTTACCTGGCCGTTGCCGCCGCGGGCGAGGGCGTCAGCAACGCCAATGACGCGCGGCGCGAGATCTCGACGGCGATACAGCGGCACGACGAAGGAGACGATCAGGAAGCCGACCCGATATACAGGAGAGTGCTGGAGCTGTGCGAGGAGTTCTACGGCATCGTCAGGGAGAGGTACGAGGCGGCGCGGCAGGCGATCGACGAGCAAAGGTACGGTGACGTCGAAGAGGAGCTGTTGAGTGTTCCGTCGACGGGGCGGTCGTGCGACGACAAGTTCGCCCTCTCCCGCGGTGGCAGCGGCGCCCCGCCGTTCCTGCAGTACTGCGAGGACAACACGCAGATCGCGCTCCTCACCATCGCCATCACAAGCCTGATCAAGTGAGGCCTTCCCTTTGCGCCGACACGACGTAATCTGGCTGCCATACGCCCTTACCTGGCACATGCATGTGTGTTATGCTTATGCCTTTTTTCCATGTAGTATATGGTTGTCAGCGATCGGCTCGACAAAGGTTTCTACGCTTGAACGGATCAATGAAAAAGCAAAATAACGGAACTTCTGTATCGCGTCAGTTTCTTAGGTATGTACATTGCTAAACATATAAGAACATCTCCAGTCGTATCCCCAAACGACGTCTGGCAAAAGCCTCGGATTGCTCATTTGGGGACGTCCGGATTGAATTCGCGTTTGGAAGAGCTCCTGTTACTAACCGCGTACCTCAAATATGACCTCCAAATAAAAAGCAAGTGTAAAAATCGTGTTCGATGTCCCTGATAGAGCCTCTATACACAGGAGATGGGCTAGGGACACCGAACCATATTTTGGACATGTCCGGACCGAAGCGGCCTTTAAAACGCGCGACTAAAAGAGGTTATGTGTCCGGCGTCCCCCAAATCCCTTTGGGGGACGCGGCAGGAGATGCTCTAGTGCAATCCAGCAGAGAAATGGTTTGAAAAGAAACTGAGATGCTGCTAAGACAAGTTTCTCTCATACGAACAAAGACATGACTTAGGTTCTCGTAGGGTGGAAATTTTGTCAGCCTACGAGTGAAACCTCATGCTAGTCCAGAGGTCTTCCTTGTCAGATGCACTGTTTTGGAGCTCATATCGATGAAGACATAAGATTTTGGACGCTTGTCGACGGCGCGGATAGCCGACCCTAGAGATAGTAGATGCATGTCCCCTTATCCTAAAGCCATCTTTTTAACTCATATGCACAATCTTGACTGCTATAGTTTTCTATTACACCTAAGAAAGCATAACAAATAGCTTTACTCTTTAAGACAGAACCTTATTTGGTAATTTGAAACAATATATCACAATGGAACACATAGGAATGGTATTTCCTTGTTCATATAATGTGCATAAAACCATTTACTTAATCTAGTACCCACAACTATGAAAAAAAAACAGTTTCACACATTTCTCTGCATATTAATTTATGATAGTGAGATGAGTAATAGCATACATGCATGTTACGTTCCATCTTATATTCTTAAGTATCTTCGAAGAGAAGAGAGGTCTAAAGTGTCATTGCGATATATTGTCATTGCCTATAATAGTATAGGCTACTAAACATAATCATGGTGCATCTAGAGTTATTTAATTTTGGCAACGTATTTGATGTCCACCTATTTAGGTCCTCGATGTTTCATGTGTTTTAACCTGTCTAGACGTCGAGATGGATTGTGCAAGACTTTATTTTCTTCCATATGCCATGTTATTGTGACCATGAGGCACAATAATCTCCCACGTGCGTCTCCATATGGCTCAAATGTTGTGTTTTCTAATTAAAAGATGTATAATGGGAGTTTATATCGGCTCGAGCTACCACATGAAGGTGATACATGTAAGAAGAGTCCACACAAGACACATAACTAAAATATACACAACCATAAAAGATAACCAAAAAAACTAATACATAGAACCTTGAGCCAGGGCTGTTCCGGAAATAAAAACGGCATGCATTTTGATATGACATAAAACCTCTAAAGTTGTTCGCTCTACATGCATACAACTCGTGGCTGGAGATTAGACGAAGAACAAAAACAAATGAATTATATAAAATGATGTGTTATGTTCAGACAATCACTAGCTAGTTAGCATAATGCAATCACTGGACACTGGCCTAGCTAAGGTCAACGCATATTGAGAACCTTGAGGCAAAGAATTCCGCACTCCTCGGGGAAAAATAGGCGTCGCCGTGCAGCCTTTCTTTGCCGTGTGTTCCCGCACGGCAAAGATTTCTTTGTTGTGCGCACAGATAAAAACGCACGGCAAAGATCTTGTCCATGGGAAAGATAGACACAAGCGCACGGCAAAGATACGATTCACGGGAATGACGAAAGAGGCCGCACGGCAAAGAAAGGTGCACGGCAATGGCCCAACACACCGCACGGCAAAGATTCGGTGCACGGCAAAGACGTTAGGCATTGCGGTGCCTCACTATTTACCGTGCGCGCAGCTGGGTTGCACGGCAAACACTAGTAGAAATATGGCCTTTTGCACCGGTTGGTATTGGCCATATGCACCGGATGGCCAACCGGTGCAAACCATCCGGTGCAAAAGGCCCCAGCACGCCGGTTCGCGAACCGGTGCTAAAGGGGTCACCACGTGGCCGGCTGTTGGGCACTCGGCGGGGGAGCTTTTGCACCGGTTCGTAATACGAACCGGGGGCGCGGCAGTATTTTAGTGCCCTTCCCTGCCGCGGCAGGGAATTGCACTAAAACGCTGCCGCGGCAGAGACTCTGCCCCATTCGAAACACGGTATAATATTAATGCAGACAATTCAAATATATATATATAGGAAACCATTATATTACATATATCGATCAAAGTGACACACATTCATGCATATATATATGTATATATATATATATATATATATATATATATATATATATATATATATATATATATATATATATATATATATATATTAAATACTTCACGGTGTAACTACACCCACGTCTCATATACTACCATACGGAAGTATATAACATACTTTATTGGTTTGAGTATGTTCGTACACTATATCTAAGATACTCCATACCAACTTTGGTGAAAACAAATTAAATACACGCATATTTATACGTAAAGAAATAGTGTACGTAAAAAAGTGTACATACTACCTACAAAGTTGTATATATACTACCAAAATATTCTTATATACTTCATACTACATGTATATACTCTTCGGTATGATAGATACTACCTAGATTGTGTGAAACACACGTGGGAGTAACTACACCCGGTGTAGCATGAATATGTCAATATATATATATATATATATATATATACCAGCACTATTCTGCAACCGGTTGCAGAATAATATTCTGAGCACCGACTTGTACTTTCTGGACACAAGGTTATACTTCCCGGATAACAGGGTTCAACTTTCTGTCGAACTTACCTGAATTCCCGTTTTCTTCAGAGGTACTGATTATACCTCGAGTTTCTCAACCATTTGTCGGAACTATGCAAATGATATACCGTTGGATAGATAATAAAAAACCGCAACTTTTTCATGTTCACACTTTTCACAGATTTTGCACGGTTTAAATTTAATTTTGGAAATCGGCAGCTTCTAGAAAACGAACTTTTAGTTCAATTTTCGAATCGCTTATCTAAACTGTGCAAATGATATACCATTGGAAAGATAATAAAATTGCGCAACTTTTTCATGTTTTAAGTTTTTTCAAAATCCTAATAGTTTTTGAACAATTTTGAAAATACCGAAATTCGGACGTACTCAAAAACGAGCGGACAGTAATTTGGATGAATTTTTTCAACCGTTTGTCGGAATGATGCAAATGATATGGCGTTGGAAAGCTATGGACTAGGCGCAACTTTCTTATTCCAATTGTTTTCTCTAATTCCTTACAGTTTAAGAGAATAACTCGATTAATGTCCGCCCGTTTTATGTGATGGGCACCGAATGATTTTCCCGCGATTTCCATGCGGCATATTTAACCAATGCAAATGATATACAGTTGGAAAGGTCTCAAAATGGCGCATCTTTTTCGTATTTTTTCCAACTCCAAACGATTTGAAAGTAATTTTAGATGTTTTGAAATCATGTTTCCAGTATATTTTGTGGGATAACAATTTGAATTTAATAGATTGGATCCATCTATTTGTTGTAAAATGTTGTAGGTAATGAAATTAGACATATACTCTACCATATAAAGCTTTTGGTGACAATGATTGAAGTGGTTGGTGATCAAATCGATGAGATTTGAACAATAGATTTCCGCCCCGTAAAAACAGAGCATTGAACTTCCCTCGACACGAACTTGCACTTCTAGGGAAATGCGGTTGTACTTCTCGGTGCTGTTTCACGAAAGTGTTCAGTAAAATGACTATAAGTTTCTCATACGGTGTCCGTTTGAGATCCACGACCACACAAAATGCTCAGCACAACCATGGTCTTCTGAACTTCCCATGACATGTCCTTGTACTTCTTGGCCTTCGTGGTTGTACTTCCTGGGAATATTTTGATACTAGTGTGTTTTACAAAAAAAACTAGCATGTGTGCTTCGAAATGATAATTTTAGATTGTCCCTATATTCTATTTAAGAGATTCTGTACTTCCTGGATCCTAATATTTGAACTTCACAATGTTGCTATGTGAACTTATGTGGGGTTATTTTCATGATATAATTACCGCTTGTACTTTCTGTTGTCTCCGTCTGTACTTCTCGGAAGCACTGCTCGTACTTCTTTGCAGACGACGAAATTATTTTGTTTTTTCCTACACTTGGACTTTGTCGGGTTTCTTGTACTTCCTATATTAAGTGGGTGTATTTCTCGTGTCGAATGGCTGTACTTCTCATTGTCAAGTATATGAACTTCCTTACGGGTGATGGGATTATTATTGTTTTTTTCTATGTGAACTTATGTGAGGGTATTTTCTTTGAACACTTTTAATTTATGTAATTACCGCTTGTACTTCATGTTGTCTCCGCCTGCACTTCTCGGAATCACTGCTCGTACTTCCTCGCAGATGACGGGATTATTTAGTTTTTTCTACATTTGAATTTTGTCGTTTTCTTGTACTTCCTATAATAAGTGCATGCACTGCTCGTGTCGAATGGTTGTACTTCTCAGCGTCAAGTATTTGAAGTTCCTCACGGATGACGGGATTATTTTTTTCTACATTTGGATTTTGTCAATTTTCTCGTACTTCCTGTATTAATTGGGTGTACTGGTCGTGTCAAATGATTGTACTTCTCATCGTCAACTATTTTAACTTCCTCATTGGTGACACGATTCTTTTCTTTTTTTCTACATTTTGATTTTCTCGGTTTTCTTGGACTTCCTATAATAAGTTCTTGTACTGCTCGTGTCGAATGGTTGTACTTCTCATCATCAAGTATTTGAAGTTTCTCGTGGATGAAGGGATTATTTTGTTTTTTTTTTACATTTGGATTTTTTCGGTCTTCTAGTACTTCGTATACTAAGAGGTTGTACTGATCGTGTCAAACGATTTTAGTTCTCATCGTCAATATTTTTACTTCCTTGCAAATGACGGGATTATTTTCTTTTTTCTATATTTGGATTTTTCGGTTTTCTTTTAGTTCCTATAATAAGTGGAGTACCGTGATTTTATATTTTTGTTTCATGTCTACTGCCCGGTGCTGAATAAGCGAATTCCAGTATGTAAAATTTTGCAGTTCCTGGTTTCAGACAATCTATTTATCCATTAGCAGAATAGTTGTACGTGTATAAACAGGTTGTACTGGTTTCTTATATACATTTGCACTGCCCTCTACCCTGAAACCATCCGTACCTAGAGAAACAAAGGTATTAAAGAAGCATGATAAACACATAGTGGGTCCAATTAAATTAAAGACTGACATGGCCAGGAGCCATCAGCTCAACGAGTGTATTTTCCAAACCTTACGCGCTTCTTGAACAAATGATGTCCCTTGATTTTGGAAAAAGAAAATGCGGACATGTCTGTGACTATTTCACACCCAGAAGCATGAAAATCCAATACATGAAAGGAATTCCCAAATTGTACTCTGTCCTTAGAAAGATGGAATTCCTATAATAGGTACATGTGCAAAGTGTATTGCCCAGACGGTAGTTCTGCACTCGTACTTCCCGGTCTAATATTGTGTACTTATTGGAACTAATAACTTGTACTTCCCGATCCAAGCCAGCATAAGAAAGATGCAGGAAAATAATTGCACATACAATACAATTACATTTTATCGCATCAGAAAATATGAATTCAAGTCTAGGTCTCAAAACCGTGAAGAGAAATCATGATTTCTTTTACAAAACCCAATCAAAAAAATAAAATAAAAAAGGAAATTGCATCGCTACTACTCTAAAAGTCAACTTTTTTGGACAAATGTAACTAGCTCTATGCAAGTACAAGGACGAACATGTTCAGCATAAACTCACACACACAAGCAAATATAATCACATGACGCAACAAGTACATGGTCGCAAAAATATAAAATCAACTAAACTCACTGCCTCCTTTTCGGAGGCTGTATAATTACACTATGTAACGCACTTGTACTGCACCAATAATTTGCTCGCACTGCCCATGGGACTGCCCATGGGAAAACTGAAGAAAATGAAGTACATGAACAAGACGAACTGCACATAACTTGTACTCATGCTATAAAGAAATGCACTTCTGTTCAAATATACGGCACTTCTCGCTGTCTGTCAGGTTGCAAGTGGGGCGGGTTGCAGTTGGCCGCTAGGGAGCAACGCGGGGCAGCACATGCTCAGCGGATGCTCGCGGGGCGTCGCATCATTCCGCTAAAGCTAGTGCGGGAGACAAACTGCACCATCCCGCATGACACAGGCGCGCGGGACATAGCATCTCAATCGAAAGGTGCTTAGAGCAGCTAGCTAGCTACTAGGCTACGTACATGTTAATCGTTCGGAAGCTAGCTACGTACATGTTGATCGATCGTCAACCACCATTGCCCTGCAGAAATGACAATAAGATTGAAAGGAATAGTGAGACACTGCTACTGGCCTAAAGAGAAGGTAAGCTCACATGTAAATAAAAAATCATACGAATTCAATGAAATTCATCCTGTCAAAATGAAACTCAGCCTCGTACAGATCATTTGGCCCCTAAATTTCCACAGAAAAATCACACGAAATCAATGAAATTCATGCTGTCAAAATGAACCATGACCACAAGGTACTGAGCTGATTATAAACCAAAAGGTACTGCAACAACAGAATCAAGTATCATGTAATCTTAACAGAATCAAGTATCAGGCTAATTATTCACATGTATATGCTGCTGTAATTAACAAAACAGTAATAGATTATAGTAGTCTGTAGGTTCTACAGTACTCATGCTTGCACAGCTAGTTGAATCCTTGGTTTCTTTCTCATCTCTTGTTTTTGTATCAGACTGAATAATTCCGCTAAACAAGATACTAAATGAAAAGAGAAAATACCAATGCTTACCGAATGTTGCAATCAATGCACAAAAATATCATCACTTGATCCATAAATATCAGCACGTTTTGCATAAACAACATCCCTCATTATTGTGTTGACATGAGTAGTTCCTGGCAGAAATCTCATTTTGTGCATGTACTTAGTATGCAAATATATGTGTACTGCCGAGTTTCATCTGCACAATAATATGTCCATCTGCCCTTTCTTTTTCTCAAGTTGCTACAATAATATGTCTTATGCAAATTACTTAAACATTGAAACAACCTAAGTATACATAACAATTCTGCAACTCTGCAACCAATATATGATGCGAACAAAAATAATTGATGTAATAAATAAGAGAAAGAAAGGGAAACCAGAACTGTGACAGATAGGGGCGGCCCAAGCCCTGTGCCACTTGCTGGAGTTGAAGGAGGAGCGGGGGAGGGCGTCGTCCCGGGCTACTGCCGTTGCTGGAATGAGAGGCGGCGGTGCCGTCACTGAAGGAGGTGGGGGTAGCGCGGGAAGGCGCGGAGGGTGGTGTGGCGGGCCGGTATGGGGCAATGACGCGCGACCTGGGCGACATACCTGGATACCGAGCCGCCGTGCCATGAGGGAATCTGGCGGTGCCACATGAAGGACGGGCGTCGCGATTCGGATTGGAACTGGCCCTGGTCCGGCGGCGGTCGGGGCAGCCGTCGCGGGGACGAAGTGCAGGCGTTGTGGTGAAGAAGTACAAGATCGGGGGCGCCGCAGGTCAGTGGCGGTAGAGATTGGGAGAGAGCCAACCTGTGTGGGGGAGGTACATGCCTTCCCATGCCGGCCTGGTGCCCAGCGGCGGCACAGATGCTCGGGGGATGGGTGTTTGAGTCGTCAATTTGACGGCAGCTAGCGACTTTCTGGTGGCAGGGCGCTGGGGAACTCAACCGGCGGCGGGGGTGTAGGCCGGCAGCGTGTAGCAGGGCAAGCGGCGGGGTCTGGCGCGGCGGGGGCCGGCCAGCGGCGCAAAGGGGAGGCCCGTGGTGCGTGGCACCGGTCTGTGATGGGGCGGGGGTGGCGACGCCTGGGGTTGACGGCCGGCGCGAGGTCAACAGGGCTTCGGGGGCGGCTCGGGGTAGAGATGCTGCGGCGGCGCGCAAGGATTCTAGCCGGCGGCGGCGGCCGTACTGGGGGAGGTGGTGGGAGAACGATGTGGGAGGTGGGTTGGTGTCGTGGGTTCGCACGCGTCTTTTTCTCCTCGTGTCGCCTCCATATAGGGTCTGGTGCTCGAAATAATATTAGAAACCGGTTGCGGAATAGTGCAACCCTATATATATATATATATATATATATATATATATATATATATATATATATATATATATATATATGTCTACATCAACTTTGATATTGGATGTCGGCCACATAGTGTTCTCCGTCTGGAGCTATGACTTGCTCAAGTAAGAATCCCGCCAGTTCTTCTTGAATTGCTCGTACACGCTCGGTTGCTAGAAAACCGTCCCGCAACCGTTGGATCTAATAATTTGAAGAAGGTATGGTGGTCAATATATATATGTGTGTGTATGTGAATGAAACACAAGGTGATAAAATAAAGCCATGAATGTTGTTTACTTACATCAAGTTGTTCCAAAATGTCCCTCATATGGTGGGTATTCTGGCGGATGAACTCGCAAACATAGAACCCGCATAAATTATTCCCGTCCTCTTGCCTCAAGCACTTTACGAGAACAAAGTTCAATCAAAATAATATATATATAATCAAGGATGATAATAATGGTATTGAAACTAGAATCAAAGAGATGCGCGGCCTAGCCAGTAGTACTTACCGGTACATGTTTTATTCGAAGTTCTTTATTCTTTAAACCCGGAGACTTGTTGGTGAACCGCTTCCAAGCCTTGTGGAGGATATCAGCCATGTCCCCCACGCCTCAAGGGGTTTACTCTTCGAGTCCATGACTTCTACTATCCCGGTGTCGGGTTCAATGACTAGCAGGATATAGTGAAACCTGCGGACACACATATATATGCATAACTCATCAATTACACTTAACACATGGAGTAAGCAAAAAAGATTTAATGTGTGAAGACAGTAACACTCACGAGAAGTTGTAAGGAAATAGTATTGCCCTTTTGTATGAGTTTTTCCTTAAGACATATACCAAGTTATTCTCCGTGTCCTTGGGAGAGTTGTCGACAGTATACCCATTCACGGTATATGGGTCAACGAACCCAAGATCATAGATTTGCCCCTTGCGGCATTCGCGGATCTTCATTCTGCATAATACAGTGAGAGTATGGTTATATGCATGCAATGGACGAGCCGCGGTAGAGACTTAATTACATAAATAATACTTACAGACAGTAGGCACTCAGCAGAGATTTGTCGAGGGCGTCTTGGTTGAATAACTGAAATAATTCACAAAATTCGATGTTCATCACGTCATTTCGCCCGTAGTGCTCATCTGTGATTGCCACCATGATCCAGTTCTTACCATCCTTACATGCATCCATGTACCAATTATGCAGTCTTCGCAGTTGTGTTGATAGATTAGGCAACTCCTCAGCTCTGACAAGAGGTTGCCCGTACTTGTACTGGTATGCTATTTGGACATCATCACCCTTGAACATGAATTCGATGCGGCTTAAGTACTCAGGAATACTCATACCGGCCGCATCTGCCTCATCTTTGTATAGTTTTACCATCGTCGGATCAAGGCACGCTAGGACATCGGGATACACTTGGAGCGGGGGCACGAGTTTTTCTGGTTTCCAAGCTGGGGAACTGGTATCCCTTCTACCTTACTATTTTCCCACCGCTCTCTTGCTAACACATTTGACTTGCGAATAGACCGGTCATAGTTCGATGAAAGACTTGGCTCAGGTTGATGAAGGTTCTTCAGCAGTTTCAACTTCTTTTCCAGAGATATAGCTGGCTCCGGCTCAAGCTGGGGCTTTTTCAGTTTCAACATTTGTTGCTTGTGCTGTTCAGCTACGATCTTGGCATTTTCCTCAACTGTATAGTCATAAGGTCTCTTGGGAGGAACCTTAGGCACTCTTGGGAGGGGCTCTTGTTTGCGTCTCGGTGATTTGTTACGACTCAGTGTCGTAGCGGTCCGCCTTTTGCTCTTAGACTTGGGCTGCGGCGGCGGAGAAGGCTCACGCGGCGGCGGAGAAGGCTCACGCGGCGGCGGAGAAGGCTCACGCGCCGGCGGAGAAGGCTCACGCGCCGGCGGGGAAGGCTCACGCGCTGGCGGGGAAGGCTCACGCACTGGAGACGGCTGCATCGGTGGAGAATGCTGCCTCGGTGGAGACCTTGTTGGCGCCTTCCAACCCAGAATCACAATGAATTCCTTTCGCCATAGAACTGTAGTGTTCTTGGCTTCTCCCAGCTCTAGCAAATCCCCTTCACCGGCAGGGTGGTCAAGCCTCAGCGGCCCATACCCATCCATAACTTGATCCACCCCGGCAACAGCGTAGCCAGGTGGAACCGGATTGAAGTGGTATCTTTGATCGGGTACTAGCGGTAAGACATAGCCGACCGCCGCCTTGAGCGTTAAGTAGCCCATCGTTTGGAAATGTAGCTCACAAGGTGTAGACTCTGTGATAAAGTCCACAGGGTAGAGATCAAGATCCATCTGCGGATCCACAGGGGAGGGAGGAGCCCTCTGCGGATCCACATGTGCATCATCACCAGGCAGCTCCGTGGAAGCCACGCTGCTTTTCCGCTGAGATCCCTGGCCGGTAGCATCGAATGCAACTTCTTCTATCTGCGGATTAGGTTGAGGTTGGGTGACTGTGACTGAGCCTGACATTATCATCCTCACTTGCTCCTCTAGCTTAGCAACGCGTTCGTGAACCACATCCTTTTGCCTCTGACGGCTTCTATCGGGATATTTCTTCGTTTCTGCAGGAAACCCAATACACCACGGCTTGCCACCTGATGTGGTTCGTGTTCGTCCTGAGTGTTCAGGATTCCCAAGGGCGCGTGTGAGCTGGTCCTTCTCTCTTTCGGGACGGAACTTCCCCTCTTCAACTTCCTTTGCAACATTTCTAAAGGCTTCGATGGGAAGTGGGTTTTCCCGATGTCTTTGTGTATATATGCATAACCCTTGTGCGTCCAACGTGCCCCCATGCGTGTAAAACCAATCCCTTGACCGCTGGTTCCATTTCAGTACCTCTGGCTGGATCCCCTTTTTAATTAGGTCGTTCTCCCATTTCTCCCACTTAGGCCTGCCATCCTTGTAGCCTCCTCGCCCCATGGTATGGAAGTACATCTTATTAGAAGCATTTTTCGTATTGGTGTCTGACCTTTTCTTTCCCTGTCCGATTTCTTGTACTTCACAAATTGCTCCCAGTGGTCCTTTATCTTCTCATAGGGGCCATTGAAATCAGGAGTCTTCCCTTTCTTGACAAAGAAGTTGTCCAATTTCTTCTTGTAGTCGTTGAACTGTAGTGCCATCTTCTTAAGAGCCCACTTCTTAACTCTTCGTTGTACGCTATTCAGCTCGGGATCCTCAGGGTCTGGCCTGTCATTCTCACTATCAGAGTCAGTTGGCTCCGGAAAGATGAAATTTTTAATCTTGTGTCGACATAAGTAACTCCTTCGCCCCCCTTTCCAGGTTTCTTCCATTCTTGAGTGGTGATCGGGACGGTGTCCCTAACAATAACTCCGCATTGACTTACAAACTTTTTTGCGTGAGCCTTGGGAGAAATCGGTTCGCCATCTATCGCGATTTCCGTGATGGTGCACCTTTCATGGTCTTCCATCTTTCTGGCCGCGCCTCGTTTAGTTCTGCCAGTAGAGTTTGTTGATCGGGAGGTCTAAAAGAAGAAACAACGTTAATACATGTATATGCACAAATCTGGAGGCTTGGTTAATTAATATATATACACCTCGGCGTCGTGAGCTTCTCGCTCGCAGTCGTCACCTTCTCCCTCACCGGAGCCTCCACGGTGGTCTTGCTCATCTTCCTCACCGGAGGCGTCTCCACGGGTTCGCTCGTCTCCCTCGCCGGATTGGTTTAGGTAAATAGAGGTGATATCCTCATCATCACGGATAATCTCCTCGACGAGGTATTCTTTTTCTAGGTCTCGTTCCATAGTTTCTGCAAAGACTTACAAGTTATTCTAATGCTATAAACACAACGAAGCAGTAATTAACCAAGATAATGATATAAATACATGATCAAATATTAGAGTTACACATATATATATAAGTGCAAATTAAGGATAATGCTCAATACATAATCAAAGATCTGAGTTACACATATCGCTCGATTGGTCCCTAATACATCACACTAGAACCTCTCAATGGCGCCGACCGGGTCCTGAGCCGCGCCGGGTGAACACCCAAATCCACGGAACAGTAACGGGAGCATAGCTAACATGAGATCCCTGCATAACTGACCATCCGGTCCTATACATGGTGTCTAACGCATACATGTAACGGCGAACGTGCTCGTCCTCCGCTGCAATGTGTTGAGCTACCTCCTCCGGCGGGGCCAGCTCCCTCTGAAACGAACGTGGCCCATAAGACCTCCACCAGAGAATATCCGGGTCGACGACGGGACCCGGATTCCGCACCAAGGTGCGCGCCCCGGAAGATAACACCTCCCAGTGCCACCCCGGCGGAGCCCAGTCCCGAACTTCCCCCATCTGCTGCATCTCCTCTAAAATTGTCCTAGCTCCAGGACGCGGAGGGCGCGGCATCGTATGCAAACTAATATTGAATTTGAATAAAGTACTTATGAATATATATATATTAGTAACAAATATTACTACTTTTGTCTAACACATACATTTTTATCTATCAAATATTTCTAACATATAAATTTCACTAATATTTTCTAACAAATATTTCTAACATATAAATTTCTAACAAATATTTTCTAACTACATTTTTATCTAACAAATATATTTCTAACATATAAATTTTTCTAACTCTAAATTAATATTTCTAACATATAAATTTCTAACAAATATTTTCTAACAAATTTTTCTAACAAATATATCTAACAAATTTTTCTAACCCTAAATTTTTCTAACTCTAAATTAACTAATATTTTCTAACCCTAAATTTTTCTAACTAAATTTTTCTAACTCTAAATTAACTAATATTTTCTAACCCTAAATTTTTCTAACTAATATTTTCTAACTACAATTTATCTAACTAATTTAAATACTAAATTTCCTAAGTAATTAAAACAAAAAATGAAAAAACAAAGGGGCCCGAGGCTCACCTTAACCGGCTACCGGCCGAGAAGGGGCGGCGCGGGGCAGTGCGTGGCGGTGGCAGTCGGCGGCGGCGCGGAGGAGGCGGCGCGGCGCGGTGGACGAGGGCAGTGGCGGCGCGGCCAGGCGGGACGCGGGCGGCCCGCGGCGGCGTGGCGGCGGCGGCGTGCGTCGTGGCGGCGCGGCGCGGTCGACGGCGGCGGCGGGGTTCGGCCGAAAATTTTGGCAGAGTTTCGGTAGGAAACTGTCCTCGCGCGAATTGGAGAAGAAGGGTGGCGCAGGGGGAATTTGTACTCGGACCCTTTTGCACCGGTTCATGGCTGGAAAAGACCGGCGCTGTCCACCAACCGGTGCAAAAGACCCCTTTTTCGCAGCCCTTTGTATTTTCCCGCCATTTTTTGCGTGTTTCGCGCGGGATAGGTTCCCGCCACGACGCGAGGGATATTTTCCCGCCACGCGGCGACGCCGCGCGTGATTTTCCCGCCACGACGCAAGCGGCGCGCGGTATATTTTCCCGCCACGACGCAAACGGCGCGCGGATATTTTCCCGCCACGGCGCCGCGCGGGATATTTTCCCTCTATAAATAGTACGTCCCCGTCTCTCCCACTTCGCTCATCAAAACCCTAGCCCATTGCACAATGCCCCCAAAGCCGCACCCGCCGGTGGAGGTGGACCCGCAGCTCGCGGAGATAGAGGAGTGGGAGCGGCAGCGAGGCGGCGGCAAGGAGGGCAGCAGAGGATGAGGTGGACCCGCAGCTTGCAGAGATAGAGGAGTGGGAGGAGGCGGCGCTAGCGGCTACCATAGAAGCATTTGAGAGGCAGAGTCTCCAGGAGCTGCATAAGCGGCCGCGTGTGGCGGATCTGGATAGTGAGGAGATGTATAAGCGTCGTCGTGAGGAGGAGCTGCGGCAGGAGGCGGCAGCCAGGAGGGCAGCAACGGATGCGCGGAAGAACTAGTAGAAGTTGTTATTATTTTAGTTTAAATTTAGTTAATGTTAAATTTCAATAAAGTCGTTGTCGTTGTTTTAGTTTAAGTTTAGTTAACGTATCTTGTTAAATTTCAATAAAGTCGTTGTCTTTAGTTTATATACCCCTTTTATCCCGGTTCCTGGCTTGAACCGGTGCTAAAGATGGTGGATTTGATTATATACCCCTTTTATCCCGGTTCCTGGCTTGAACCGGTGCTAAAGATGGTGGATTAGTTTATATACCCCTTTTATCCCGGTTCCTGGCTTTAAAGATGGGGGCTAAATCTGGGAGAGGCTTATCTGGTGTTTGCCTTATCTGGGGTGGCCTCATCTGGGGGGGGGATTATCTGGAGGCACATTGCTATATATAGCCCCCTCCGGGGAGAGTAGAGAGAGCAGCCTGAGAGGCAACGACCAAGATGGAAAGAGCCTCTCCGGCGAAGTTTCTCGAAGATGTCTTAGATGGCTGGCCGTCTTAGACATCTTCGGAAGCTTCGCCCGAGTAACTCTTCCCGCAAGTCCCGCTCGGAAGCTGCTAGTATACACCCAACAACCAGTAGCTCAGGGTAAGGAGGGCTTCCGGGAGCTTTTCGAAGGAAAGAGCCTCTCCGGCGAAGCTTCTCGAAGATGTCTTAGATGGCTGGCCGTCTTAGACATCTTCGGAAGCTTTGCCCGAGTAACTCTTCCCGCAAGTCCCGCTCGGATAATTGCATTTAGTTCAAACGACCAATGTTACTGATACATATCACAACAAACGCTTCACAATATGAGCTCATCAAGGTACAGGGATAATAATTAATACATTATGATCGCTTCGACCGTAACCATGGAGTATCTTCAGCATTTAACGCGATGGTTGGATCAATGTTCACTGTGAAGGGCGGAATTTCAGCAAACTTATTATAATCTTCTGACATGTCTGTCTTGTCCTCGACTCCCACGATGGTTCTTTTCCCTGAAAGAACTATGTGACGCTTTGGATCATCGGATGAGCTCGTTTCCTTATGTTTTCTTTTCTTCGGTCTGGAGGACATGTCCTTCACATAGAAAACCTGAGCCACATCATTGGCTAGGACGAATGGTTCGTCTCTGTAACCAAGATTGTTGAGATCCACTGTTGTTATTCCGTACAGCTAGTCTACCTTTACCCCTTTTCCATCAAGCTTGAACCATTTGCACCGAAACAAAGGGATCTTAAAAGAAGGTCCATAGTCAAGTTCCCATATCTCCTCTATGTAACCATAATATGTGTCCTTTTCCCCACTGTTAGTGTTTGTTGCATCAATGCGGACACCACTGTTTTGGTTGGTGCTCTTTTTATCTTGGGCGAACGTGTAGAAGGTATTTCCATTTATCTCGTACCCTTGGAAAGTCAGTATAGTCGAAGATGGTGACCCGGCCAACAAGTACAACTGATCTCCAATATCGTTGTTATTAATGAGATGTGTTCGGAGCCAACCGCCGAATGTCTGCATATGTTTATGTGTAATCCAGTCTTCAGACTGCCCCGGATATTCGGAGCGTACAATATTCTTGTGATCAGTGATATACGGGGCCACCAAGGTGGAACTTTGTAGAACTGTGTAGTGTGCTTGAGTGAAAGAAATGCCGTCCCTACATATCATTGATTTTCTTCCTAGCGTGCCTTTTCCACTTAGTCGCCCCTCATGTCGGGATTCAGGAACACCAATCGACTTAAGGTCAGGAATAAAGTCAACACAGAACTCGATGACCTCCTCTGTTCCATAGCGCTTGGAGATGCTTCCTTCTAGCCTATCACGGTTATGAACATATTTCTTTAAGACCCTCATGAACCTCTCGAAGGGGAACATATTGTGTAGAAAGACAGGACCGAGGATGGCAATCTCTTCGACAAGGTGAACCAGGAGATGTGTCATAATATTGAAGAAAGATGGTGGAAACACCAACTCAAAGCTAACAAGACATTGCACCACATCCTTTTGTAACCTTGGAAGACTAGCTGGATCGATTACCTTCTGAGATATTGCATTAAGGAATGCACATAGCTTCACAATGGGTATTCGAACATTTTCCGGCAGAAGCCCCCTCAGTGCAACCGGAAGCAGCTGCGTCATAATAATGTGGCAGTCATGCGACTTCAGGTTTTGGAATTTTTTCTCCACCATATTTATAATTCCCTTTATATTTGATGAGAATCCAGATGGCACCTTGATACTGTAAAGGACTTTAAAAAAGATTTCCTTCTCTGCTTTGGTAAGAGCGTAGCTGCCAGGACTTAAGCGACTCCCTGCATCCTTGTAATTCTGTTCTTGCTTGTTCTTTGGGACTTTCATACGATACTGGTCCTCCCTTGCTTCTGGTGTATCTTTTGTCTGCCCATACACGCCTAAGAAGCCTAGCAGGTTCACGCAAAGATTCTTCGTCACATGCATCACGTCGATTGAAGAGCGGACCTCTAGGACTTTCCAATAGGGTAGATCCCAAAATATAGATTTTTCTTCCACATGGGTGCGTGTCCGGTAACGACGTCTTTCGGAACAGATTGGCCGCCAAGACCCTTTCCAAATATTACTTTTATGTCCTTGACCATATCAAGTAAAGCATCACCGGTACGGAGTTCAGGCTTCTCCCGGTGATCTGCCTCACCTCCGAAATGATTGCCTTTCTTTCTGACGGGGTGCCTCTTTGGAAGAAATCGACGATGCCCCAGGTACACAACCTTCTTACATTTATTCAAATAAGCACCTTCGGTCTCATCTAAGCAGTGCATGCATGCATTGTATCCCTTGTTTGTTTGTCCTGAAAGGTTACTAAGAGCAGGCCAATCATTGATGGTCACGAAAAGCAACGCTCGTAGGTTAAATGACTCCTGTTTGTACTCATCCCATGCATGTACACCTGGTTTGCTCCACAACTGTAAGAGTTCTTCAAATAATGGCCGTAGGTAAACATCAATGTCATTGCCGGGTTGCTTTGGGCCTTGGATGAGCACTGGCATCATAATGAACTTCCGCTTCATGCACAACCAAGGCGGAAGGTTATAGATACATAGAGTTACAGCCAGGTGCTATGTGCAGCTCTGCTCCCCAAAGGATTCATTCCATCGGTACGTAGACCAAACCTTAAGTTCCTCGCATCCGCAAGTTCGGGAACTCTCTATCGATTTTCCTCCACTGCGACCCATCAGCGGGGTGTCTCAGCATCTCGTCTTTCTTACGGTCTTCTTTGTGCCATCGCAACAACCTGGCATGCTCTTTATTTCTGAACAGACGTTTCAACCGTGGTATTATAGGAGCATACCACATAACCTTGGCAGGAACCCTCTTCCTAGAGGGCTCGCCCTCAACATCACCAGGGTCATCTTCTTGATCTTATACCGTAGTGCAGTGCATACCGGGCATTTTTCCAAATTTTCGTACTCAGCGCGGTAGAGGATGCAGTCATTAATGCATGCATGTATCTTCAGCACCTCCAATCCTAGAGGGCAGAGAACCTTCTTTGCTTCGTACGTACTGTCAGGCAATTCGTTATCCTTTGGAAACCTCCTCTTCATTATTTTCAGTAACTTCTCAAATGGCTTGTCACATATACCAGCCTCTGCCTTCCATTGCAGCAACTCCAGTGTGGCACCGAGCTTTGTGTTGCCATCTTCGCAATTTGGGTATAACTTCTTTTTGTGATCATCTAACATGCCCTTTAACTTTCGCTTCTCGTTTTCAGTTTCTGCATCTCTGTGTGCATCAGCGATGGCCCGACGAAGATCATCATCAACGGGCTCATCTGATGCCTCTTCATCTTGATCACCTCCTCCTGCCTCCTCATCTTCATCATGCCCTGTTGCAGTATCACCATAGTTAGGGTACATATCATCATCCTCTTCTTCTTCGTCGTCGTCTTCCATCATAACCCCTCTTTCTCCATGCTTGGTCCAACAATTATAGCTGGGCATGAAACCTTTCCAAAGCAGGTGGGAGTGAATGACTTGCCATTCAGGGTATTGCTTTAAGTTCCGGCAATCAACACATGGACAACACATATAACCATCCGCCTGTGGGTTTTCCTCAGCCACACGGAAAAATTCTTTCAGGCCCGAAGTGAACTCGGGCAGACGTCGGTCAACCCCGGTTCATCTACATCAAATAATTAAGTTTATCAAAAAACCATTACAAAACATCATAATATATATATATAGTGGATATTAGCACCGTACAAATGAAAGGGTAAAGTTGTTTAACCTTGATCGAGGAGGGAAAGAAAGAGGAGAAATCTTAAGTGTCGCTCCGGCACCTCATTCTTTCAGACATTTCATCGAGCACCTTCTGTGCATGCCAAAGAAATGCAAGGTAGCACTCAACACACACACCTTTCTCCTAGAAAAAATGAAGTGAGTTGGCTGGTTGGGGGTGAGCTGAGCTGATATAGGGCTGGGGACCTTTTGCACCGGTTCGTGTTACGAACCGGTGCAAATGAGCTATCTTTTGCACCGGTTCGTAACACGAACCGGTGCTAAAGGTCCATCACCAGGCACCTGTCAGCCGAGGAACCTTTAGCACCGGTTCGTGTTACGCCGGTGCAAATAGCTCATTTGCACCGGTTCGTAACACGAACCGGTGCTAAAGGTCCCTCGAGCCTGCGCCCACGAACCGGTGCTAATGACCCCCTTTAGCACCGGTTCGTGCCAAATCCGGTGCAAAAGCTATCTGGGGCAAAAAAACGAAAGCCCTTGTTTCTACTAGTGAAAGCAGCCTTTGCCTAGTGTTTTTAACAAACCCATGGCAAAGAAGGCTTTGCCTAGTGTAAGCGCACGGCAAAGATGTAAAAACTGGGTTTCTGCTCCTCTCAAAATGTGTGGCATGGTATAGTTATCAACAAACGTACACTTAGCCTAGTGGCAAGGTTGCACGCTTTTCCTACTTTGCGTCCTGCCTTTGCCGTGCATACAGGGCCCTTTGCCGTGCAAATAGTTGCACGGCAAAGACTTATTTTCCCGTTGGCTATTCAATTACTCACTTGGGAATGGGTATGGCACACGAGAAGAAAATATGTGGGCTCAATAGCCATCTCCTAACTTTATTGGAAGCAGGTGGATTCACATATTTAAGCATGTGTAATGGCAGCAAAGGAACATTTCTCTCGCTAATCTTTTGGAAGTAAAAGATGGCTCCTGTGTGGGGGCTAATATCTTCCCTTCGAATAGGTGGCAGGCTCTGGCCTGGTTATATGATTATATGCCTCGAGATAGAATTTTTTTTACCCTGTTAATGGCTGCTATCTTCTGGTCCATTTGGATTACCAGAAACAACATAACCTTTGAGGGTTGTAATGGAGAAGTATCCTACAATTATATACATTGTGTGTTCTGCTTAAATTGTTTGGCAAGTCTATATGATGAGGTTGATGTTGGGAAGATCAAGGAGGGGGCGAAGCTGCTGATGGACAAGGTGATCCCATCATCAACACAAATGATGCTACCACAACATCTTAGGATGGTTCCAATGTTCTGATGATTCAAGCTCCTTGATGATGGTGCTCTTTATTTACGTAGATGTTGTGTGGTTCTGGTGTTTGAACTTGTAATAACTAAACTATGTGGGTGTGTTGCCATGAACTTCGGTTAGATGTTGTTGTAGTGCTATCATGTTTTTGCCCCATAGTGGATGCTCGATTTTGAGCACCTGTCAGTGGGTTTCCTGATGTTGCGAGGGCGGCCTCTTTCCCGTTTCCTTTTAGGTGTGTGTGTGTGTTTAGTTGAACTCGTGTATTTCCGTTATGTCGCATTAATGGAAAGGGGTGGCCCGTTTGGAAAAAAAGATGGCTCCAAAATTTGATTTTAGGAGGATACATGGATCAGAAACGCCCCTCTCACTACACCACAGCACCAGAAACCCAACATACAAGTTGGTTGGGAAAGCTACTTTCACTGACACAAAGTTGGTCGCGAATCAATTTCGCCGACCGATCTTGTCGGTCAGCGTAAGTCCGGTTGGCAAAGGTCTTTCCCGACCGACTTTTCTATGCCGACCGACAGATTTTCCCCGACCAACATATTTTTTCCAACCTACAATTATTTCCCAACCAACATGCATTTGCCGACCCACAATCTGTTGGTATTTTACTTGCCGACCAACAATCCATTGGCCATGCGTCCAACCTTTACTAGCAATCTGAGGGTAATAGTTTCACCTACCAACATTTTCATCACAGCCAAATAATTTCATTTCACATTTACGTATTTTCACATCCTTGAAATTTGCCATTACAGACCAAGCATCAACATATTTCACAGCAAGCATACATTCAAATTGTCAAAACACATATTCTCCTAAGGATTATTAAAACACAGCCGGTAATGGTGATAACTCTCACACATACACATGTTCAATATTCTCAACATGATTACGAGGTCTACAAAAGAATAGCTGCAAGGTGCATGTTCAATGAAATAGAATGTACACAAACCATCCAGTTGAAGAGAACCACCGCCTACTTGGTGGAATATATGTTGCGAACCCAAATTCCACGTGATAATTCATTCTTTGAAGAGGATGCCTGTACACAAACAGAACATGCCAACAGATGAGATTGAAAGGACAACAATTTTTTATCCCGACCGATCGTTCGATGGCCATTATAGCAATGCCGACCGACAGTTTGACACCAAAGATTTAGGTATGCCCGATCCACAATCTATCAGCATAACCAGCTATACCGACCAACATTTTGAAACTTCGGTAGGCATTGTTGTGCTGTGGTGTAGTGTCTTCAAAAACAATGTCCAATTTGCACAATATTGCTTGTAAAAAGGGTGATACAATAGCAAAGGTGTTGGAAACATCCTCACGAGACATGCACAAGGTCGCAAACATGTTCAAAATGCGTCGGGCCGCTGGAGATCCCTTACCACCCTAGTCCGTAGGTCCTCCTACCATCCGTTCCAAATTATTGACTTAGCTTTATCTAGATACCATTCTTTCTTGAGTCACCGTATACTCACTGTATAGTCGCTGAGTCGGCGCTGCGTGGCTAGTCCACGCAAGCGACTTGACTCACTGGGCGAGTCGCGTGACTAGTTGGCTCGTCGACGACTATACAAATACTATATAGCGGCCGATGATAGTCGTTGATCACTTATGCCTGAGGATTTCAGAGAGAAAGATATGTAAAGGGAGAGAAAGGGCAGAGCTCTGGAAGAGAGGTTCGAGTTGCCGCCGCTCCTCACCGGCGGCACAAAGGAAGAAGCGGGGAGAGGCTCAACCACTCGAGCGAGGCTAGGTGCGGGAGTGCGTTGGGTTGATGGCGCTAGGAGGATTAAGGTGATGAGGTTAGGTTTAGCGACGGGTGAGGCTTAGAGAGGTTAGCTGAGCCGTGTTGGGCCTGGCCGGCGTGGCTGACAGGCCAACTTTGGCCATGGCATCAATTGGCTATGCAAATGAGAGAAACATGTGGGGGTAGTGCGAGTGAAATTCTCCCTATTTTCTAAGAAACCATCCCAGGCCGCTCCCCTCCTGGGCGACGGTGGATGCCCCCTTCCGCGCGACCCCAGCGGCCCCTCATCCCCCGCCCCTCAGGCCGCTGCTGCTGTCGTCTCCTGTGGTGGTGGCGGCGCCCCTCTCGTCGAAGGACGAAGGGTGGAGAGGGCTCCACGGCTGCGCTTCATGGGAGGCGGTGATGCAAATGCTGAGGACGCCAGGTGGCAAGGCTGCGGTGGCCGTGGCCTGATGCACTTCGCGGTCGTCATGGAGGAGTGGGTGGAGCGTGGTAGCCTTTGCCCCCGGCGGCGGTTCGGTGGAGGCGGCGATCTGGGCCTTATTTGGGCCTTCTTGGCCCCAATCGACGCAGGATCCATGGTGTAACATCCCAAGTTTTCAAATCAATAAAGAAAAGGAATTCAATTGTTCAAAATTTGGAACCAACAAAAACTTTTATTGAATAATGTGCTATGCATAATGCTCATGCTTGATCTTTGTGTTTTTGCCATGATGTGTTTTTGAAATCATTGGCAATGTGCTAAAACCCTAAACCCTATCTAATGGAATCACAAAGGAACCAAGAATAAAAAGGGAAAATGAAAATGGCACCACATATGCACTTATGGCCATTTTTGCCAAATCAAGACTTAGGCCAATTTGACTTGTGCCAATGGTTGGGAAAGGTTACTAAACACTTAAGAACCACATTTGAATCAAAGAAACCCAAATCAAATCAAAATAAAATGCAAAACTATGCAACATGTGATAATGGTCAAAATTGACAATTATATCAGGATACCCACTTTGAGCCCCTGTACTAAGAGCTTCTTAAACCAAACTCTCCCAACTCTTTGCACCTCATCCAAGACCTCATCAAGATGAAAAACTTTGGTAAAGACCACCCCTGCAAATTCTTCCTAAATTTCTTAATATCATCAAGCAAAGTAGCAACATCAAAGCAGATTCTAGATTATGCCATATTTGGTTTTTCACAAATCAATTCCATTTTGCACACCACCACCACCATTGTGTGCCAAATAATATTTGAAGGAACTCCACCAAAAATCTTTGCAAAGTTCAAAAATTCATCTCTTGCGGCCATTGTGTCGAACACATGGCAGGCACTGATCTGCCAACTCAATACATGCAAATATCATTTGGGTTTTAGCCTAAACCATCCAACCTAGGTCAGCATTATTTCCCTGGTTATCTCCTTGGACAATGCCAGGCCTTGGTACCCCCTGTACCTTGGTGATTTTGACAAATCTTTTCCATGCCGAGGTGATCATGGCACACCTCATGCCATCACTCCATCTACTCCCTTCCAGCTGACCAAACCATGTCAGTGATCTTCCCCTCTCTCTGTTGAGCAAGATAGACACGGCCCTTGGCCAAGGAGAGCAAGCCACTGGCCGGAACGGTACACGCCCACGAAGCACAGACGCGCCAGAGCGTGCACGCTCGCGTCACCGGAGCGCGCCAGAGCACGGCCTGCCCTCGTCACTCTCGTCCTCCCCTTGACTTCTCCTCTCGCCCGTAGCACCACCACGTCACCCTCTACACGCTAGACATGCTCACCTACGCCGGAGAGGACGCTCGCCGTCGTCATCGTCGGAGACTTCCGCCACGGTACCGAGCGCTCACGTCAACCTCCCGCTCGCGTCACTGCATCGTTTTCAACGCCGTCAAGCGCGCCATGCTCGCCATGACGTCACCAACACTGCAGCACCGTCACCCAGCTCTCTCCGCCACTGTAATGCCGTCGCCATGGATGACCTCACCATACCGTGCCGCCCTCCTCCACTCGCTATAAATAGAGGCCACCCCCGCCTCAATTCTTCACGTCATTCTCACTCTACCATCTCAGAACCACTCCTTGAGCTCTCTCTCTTCCCAATTTGATACGTAGCCAGCCAATTTCTCCCCGGAGTGCTGCGGAGCCGCCGCGGAAGGAGGAGAAGCTAGGAGCCACCTCAGGCGACGCCACCTGTACCAGGAGCTTCGCCACCCTCGACAACGTCGCCGCGCACCCTCGCCGACAATCGCTGGAGCTCAGGTGAGCCTCCGACCCCCTGGTGCTCGCCGCCAGTGAGCCCGTGCTCGTCGTCGACGATGACGCACGTGGACCGTCGGATCACGATCTAATCCTGCGGCTCTGTTTGATCCATACCGATTCGGGGTTTAAGTGTGGCTGACGCGTGGACCCCGCTGTCAGGCGGCCTGCTCGTGCGAGACGCACAGTGGGCCGGCCCATTTCTTTTTCTCCCCTTAGCCCAACTAGTTTTCCCGCGCAAGCCCACCATTTCAAACACGAATTAAATCTTTTTAGTTAAATTCAATACTGGTGTCCAGTTCAAATTTAAAAATAGGAAGATCTACTAATCCAAATTTTATGAACTTGATATTGTTGGAAAGCTTATAAAAAGCTCTAACCAACTACATTGGTCTCAACCCTAGATTCATTATAGAACTCATGTAGTAAAAATAACAAGGCGGAGCCTTTTTCAAATACAAACAATTATTAAAAATCAACCATAATTCATTTTGTGTTGATTCCAACTCTCATATTCACATTTCAAATACTCTACATGAATATGTAAAAGTATGACAGTGGTGTTTACCATGATCATGGGCTAGAACAAAATAATGGCTATATGGCTATTTCTAGTCCATTTAAATTACCCAAATCTATTTATTAAATAGTATGAGAGGTACCCTCTCATTTAAATCTTTGTCTCAAGTAATTCAACATGAGGTATTGACCTTGGTCTATATAATCTCATATTGTATTATTTGGTTATATTAAATTATTACTAAGGTAGTGTTAAATTGCATGAGGTGTAATACCTTATTTAAATCATTTTCCCAAATAATAAATATGAAGTGTTGGCCTTGTCCAACATGTGTTCATACCTTATTATTTGAGGAGGTTAAATCTTAACAAGATTCAAGGAGAGGAAATTATTTTTCTAAAGAACTAAATAGAAACCCTAACAAATATTTTTAATGAGAGGAAATTATTTTTCTTAAAAAGAAAACAAAGCCACCCACCATGTTAATAAGGACGTGATGTTCGAATAGCTTGTGTGAACCATTTGTGTGCTTAGTCTAGCCCTTAAGATTTGTTTGGTGATTGTATACCTCGTATCCGTTTATAGACGCTAGTACCGAGGAATACCAGGAGGAGGAGGTCTACTTCGAGGAAGAAGAAGAGAACTTTGATCACTGTACCCCTCAAGGCAAGCTATACTCTTGCAAGTTACCCTAAGTTCCAAGCTCTACAAGAGCAAGGCACCATTACATATTACTTTGTGTTTAATGATCCCAACCCAAATTTTTACCTTACAAGTTTGTGACTTTGGTTTATCAAAGTTTATTTTTGATTCATGATCCACTTGGTCTAGATATGGAGTAGTATAAGAGCATCAAATTTAGCCTAGAGAAATACAAGCTAGTTAGCACCCCTCATGATTAGTTGCTAGTGCTAAAACTAAAATTGACTACTCTAGATGGGAACATGTGAAACAAATGACTTTGGAAACCTTGGAATGATGAGTCATTCTATTGAAAGATTTTGAAGGTGAATATGACTTGAATGACATGATAAATTTGACAAAAACTGATGATTGGTTTCGGATGTGATACCATTCCAATTTTACAAGTACCCCCACAATACCTGATTATGGGTAGGGCTTAATTGGAAGTTTATGTATTTTAGTATGGGTTCCCTCTAAACAAGCGTCATAGGGGTTACGCCGAGGCTGCCTCTGTTGAAAGTAAAATGACGTGAAATGAGGTGAATGTCCTACCCAAGCCCTGTGCAGTTCCCAGGTTGATGGTTTGTCTTCACTGGGAGGCCAAGCTCATGGGGAGAGGTGCCTATACTAGGATATGTAAGTGAAAGGTTATGGTTGATGATCCGCATACTGAGTATGATTATTCAGGGTTATCCCTGACGGATGTAATCAAAAGTTGTGGCACAAGTGTACAACCTCTGCAGAGTGTAAACCTATTCGAATAGCCGTGTCCACGGTTATGGACGGTTGGATGGCCATACGGTTCCGTTGTCAGATATTTTCTAATAATGAATGGTGAATTGAAAGGTGAATTTTGACTTGATCACAACAAAGTTGTGGGAATGACACTAATGTTCCCACTTGAGTTAAGTTAGGCAAATGAGGAGTCTTTCATTAATAAGTGCTTATGAAATAAAATTGGCTTTATGCAAATAAACCTAGAGCTTAGAACCCCATTGCTATAATTAAAAGTGCTTACACTAGTATTAGTTTGCGAGTACTTTAAAGTACTCATGGCTGTGTCCCTGGCTATTCAAATGGCCAGACTATGAAGAAGAGCAGCAGTATCAGGATGACGGACAGCAGGATGTCTACGATAACTAGGATCGTCTTCTAACGTCAAGTGTTGCCTGTGCAATAGATGGACTACTACTACTTCGCTTCCGCTATGTGTTGTGTTGATCATTTAGATCAACTATTATTGTAATCTTGGATCATGTGATCTATTGTTGTAAGATGACTATGGTTTGTAATGAATGATGGTTCTGTAATATCAACTGTTATGTCTCACAAAAACAATCTTCCTGGCATAGTAGGCATCTGGACTTAAAAATCCGGGTGTTGACAAGTTGGTATCAGAGCCATTGTTTGACCTGAGGAGACCCTAGTTAGAATGGACGTCTGAAAAACTTAGTTTCCAAAAACAAATGAAGTGAATATCTATGAAAACTTATTCACCCTCTTATCTTTGATCTTTTCAAAATAAGAAAGCCATGCTCTACTTTTTCTTGAAATTCTACATAAAATTTTGACACACTTGTACACTTCTCTAACTTACTAATCTAATTCACTTACAGATGGAGCAACTCAATCAGACCAAGTTTTACCAGTTGGGCAATGACGGGAGCCTGATTTTCGAGAGGGACTTGGATGCTTTGTCTGAGCATCTCGGGCGCCCGCACCCGGAGTTCTTTCGAACTCAAGTCAACGACCAGACCGGGGGAGAACTACAGTGGATTGTAGTTGCAAATCTGAGAGGCAAGATGGAGCTTCCTATGTCAGAGAGGATCCATTTTTCCATCAGGGAGAACAACTGGCTAGATGGACTAGCTAGAGCCCTGCAGGAAGCACTTGCCCGTCTGTGTGGGCAGAACGTGACTCAGATCGAGGGGACTCGCTTTACTCACCTTGCAAGGCATGACTCCATTGGAGGACCCATGGACCTGCCGTCACACCCCGAGCTGAAGCATCACGTGGAGCACCTGGACTATATGCTGCACGAGACCCAGAAGGAGCTGGAAAACTCTCGTGTCTACGCCAACCAGACCCACCTCCACCTGTCCCAGCAGACTGATGCCATCAAGATGCTTGCGAAGGACCGCAAGTCACTCGGCCTGCAGCGTGCCAAGAAGGACTCCACCATTGCGCGCCTCCGCGCAAAGATAGCATCCTTGGAGGAGACTGTCCAGTCACAAGAGACTCAGTTGAGGGCGCTGGAAGAAGAAAGTGAAGACATTCAGGGAGGAGCAGCCTACCTGAGTGATGATGATGAATTTGAGGAAGATGAGAACACTGATGTGGAAGACTATGAGTTCCTGGAGGCCGGAGAAGATGACTTCATCGAGATAGATGATTGATGATGAGTAGTTTCACTTGAGCACTTGCATAGGTGTGAGTTTGTATCAGGGTCCCTTGTATCGTAGAATGGAGAAATGGTTCTTAAAACCATGGATGTGTTAGCTTGTAATGTGTGTTGTTTGAAATGAATGAAAGTGTTGTTTGATTTCAACATGTCAAGTACTCTCAAGTTTTAAATTTCTCAACTTACCCAAAACAAGCCTTAGAAAATTCCCTATTATATCATGATCTATCTCAATGTTCAGATGGCCCCTCCAACCCGTAGCGCCAACCAAGATGCCATGATGTAGATGTTACAAATGATGATGGCAGATAGAGAGACTGAAAGAGCTGGAAGACAAGCCAATATTGCGGCACTGCAGCAAATAGCTCAGAACAACCAAGGCCATGGAAACCATGATCATCCTGGATCCAAACAGAAGAACTTTCAGAACACTAACCCTCCCATGTTCAGCAAGACCGAAGAGCCCCTAGATTCTGATGATTGGCTCCAGACAATGGAGAACAACTTGGAAGTAGCCGGAGTGGAAGCCGCAGAGAAAGTCTTGTTTGCCACCTACTTGCCAGGACCTGCCAGAGCCTGGTGGACAAGTACCCGTGCAATGAATGCATGGCAGATAATGACTTGGGCAGATTTCAAGCTCAAGTTTAGCAAGTACCATGTGCCCCCGGGTTTGATAAAGAAGATGAGGGATGAGTTCAGGGAACTCAAACAAGGAAGGATGTCCGTGGTGGAATACCGCGACAGGTTTCTCACACTGTCAAGGTACTCCCCGGATGAGACCGACACCACTGAGAAGAGGAAGGAAAGATTCCTGAACGAACTGCATGATGAGATGCAGACGGTGCTTGTAAACATCCCCTTTGCTGATCTAGAAGCCCTGGTGGACTCAGCCATTCAGATGGAGGGAAAACTCCATCAAGCTAATGAGAACCGCAAACGCCGCATGATGCACCAGAGTGGGCCCAGAAATACCCCAAGGTATCGCCCCAGCTCAAGCGGAGGATTTGCTCCGAGAAACAACAAGCCCCCAATGCAGATGTCACGTCCGAGTTTCCAGAATCGGAGTGGAGGACACCCAAGACCAGAAGGCCACAACAACAACAACAACAACAACCATGCCAACAACAACAACTTCAACCGTGCCCCAATGAGAGCCCCCGGCAACCACAGCAACACCAACACTGCTCCAAGGACTGGGAGCAACGCTGTCCCCGTCACCCCCAAGGACAAGTCAACAGCGACTTTTTATGAATGCGGAGTTGTGGGACACTACTCCAATGAGTGCCCCAAGAAGCTTGCCAAAACTGCCCCCAACACCGCTGCACCTGCTCAGCAGCAACGCCGTGTCTCAACCGGCAGGAAGTTTGCCCCGAACAACCCGAACAACCGCAGCGGCCGCCTCTTTCACATGAGTGCCGAAGAAGCCCAGGAAGCGCCAGATGTCATGCTGGGTATGTTTTCTGTTAATTCAGTACAGAGAGTGTTGTTTGATTCGGAGCATCGCATTTGTTTGTTACTGAAGATTTTGCATGCACTAGTAAGATTCAACCCATCAGTTTGAAGCATGTCATGATAGTTCAAATACCTGGTTCAACTACAAAAGCTAGAAAAATTTGCAAAGATGTGCCTATCAGAATACATGAAATAGATTTTTATGCAAATTTGATTATTCTGGGAATAAAAGGTTTGGAAGTAGTACTGGGTATGGACTGGATGTTGAAACATCATGGATTGATTGATTGTGCCAAGAAGGCCATCACCATGACTAGTAGCACCGGAGTGTTAGTAGAACACGTGTCTGAAAGGCTGCCCAGAAAGTTCACCTGCAACCAGAGTTTAGCCAAGCCAACCTTGGATCAGATCAGGGTAGTCTGATTCGACCAAGTGCGTCGCCTTGGAGATCCCCAGTTTTGTTTGGGGATAAAAAGGACGGTGCCACTCGTTTATGTATGGATTACCGTTAGCTTAACGATGTCACCATCAAGAACAAATACCCCTTGCCAAAGATAGAAGACCTGTTTGACCAGCTGACCGGTGCCAAAGTGTTCTCTAAAATTGATCTTAGGACTGGTTACCATCAACTGAAGATTCGTGCAACGGATATCCCCAAAACTGCCTTCACCACCAGATATGGATTGTATGAGTACAATGTCATGTCATTTGGATTGACCAATGCCCCCTCTTATTTCATGAATCTCATGAATAAGATCTTTATGAACTTCTAGGATAAGTTTGTCGTTGTTTTCATCGACGACATCCTAATCTACTCCAAGTCAGAAGAAGAACATGAGAAACATTTGGAAATCATCCTGGATACCCTTAGAGAGCATAAGTTGTATGCCAAGTTCAACAAATGTGAGTTTTGGTTGAAGGAAGTAGGATTCCTGGGACATATCTTGTCTGCAGGGGGAATTGCCGTAGATCCCGCAAAGATCAAGACCGTTGAAGAATGGAAAGCCCCAACCACCCAGACTGAAGTCCCAGCATTTCATGGATTAGCGGGATATTACCGCCGGTTTGTTGAAGGATTTTCAAGCATAGCAAGACCAATGACTCAACTGTTGAAGAAGGATAAGAAATTTGAATGGACTGATAAATGTGAAGAGAGTTTCTTCCAGAAACTCAAGAGCAGATTGACCACAGCCCCAATACTGATCATGCCGGACATCACCAAGCCATTTGACGTCTATTGTGACGCCTCCAAGATTGGTCTTGGATGTGTGTTGATGCAAGAAGGCAAGGTGATATCATATTTGTCTAGGCAATTGAAGCAACATGAACAGAATTATCCAACCCATGACTTAGAGTTAGCAGCAGTGGTTTTAGCCCTGAAAGTATGGCGTCATTACCTCATAGGTAATCGATGCGAGATCTATTCAGATCACAAGAGCCTGAAGTACATTTTCACCCAGAAGGAGCTGAATATGAGGCAGAGAAGATGGATAGAGTTAATCAAGGATTATGACATGGAAATTCACTACCACCCCGGCAAGGCCAATGTGGTAGCGGATGCCCTGAGTAGACAGCCGTGTCAACTAAACTCCATGATCGCAGAAGAGCAACCTAGTTTGTATCAAGAATTTGAGCAGTTTAGACTAGAGCTAGTTAGTGAAGGATTCCTAGCAAGCATTGAGCTCCAACCTACCTTAATTAGTCAGATAAAGGAAGCACAGAAATGAAATGCTAGCATTGATGGAATCAAGAGCCAAATAGTTGCAGGAAAGACACCGGGATTTGCCAAAGATGAAGAAGGAGTTCTTTGGTACAACGGACGCCTATGTGTGTCATCAAATTCAGAGTTGAAACAAGTCATTTTGAAGGAAGCCCATGACACCCTTTACTCCATTCATCCCGGAGGAACCAAGTTGTACCAAGATTTGAAGGAACAATTTTGGTGGCATGGAATGAAGAGAGAAATTGGAAGCTACATAGCCAATTGTGATATCTGTCAGAGAGTCAAAGTAGAACATCAGCGACCCGCAGGATTACTGCAGCCATTACAGATTCCCGAATGGAAGTGGGATTCTGTAGGAATGGATCTCATAACTGGTTTGCCCAAATCAAGTAAAGGAAATGATTCTATTTGGGTAGTGGTCGATAGATTAACCAAGGTAGCCCATTTCATCCCCGTAAGGACCACATACCAAGGACCCAAGCTAGCAGAGTTGTATATCTCAAGAATCGTCAGCCTGCACGGAACCCCCAAGTCAATTGTGTCAGATAGAGGATCCCAATTCACCTCAAGATTCTGGCAGAAAGTACATGAAGGACTAGGAACCCGGCTGAATTTCAGCGCAGCGTATCACCCGCAGACTGATGGACAGACGGAAAGAGTTAACCAAATACTGGAAGATATGTTGAGAGCCTGCGTGCTGGAATATGGATCTAAGTGGGAAGACTACCTGCCTTACGCAGAATTCTCATACAACAATAGTTATCAAGCCAGTTTGCAAATGGCCCCCTTTGAAGCATTGTACGGAAGAAAGTGTCGTACCCCTCTGAACTGGTCAGAAGTCGGAGATAGCCAAGTCTTTGGACCAGATATTCTCCGAGAAGCTGAAGAGAAGGTTCACAAGATCCGTGAGTACCTCAAGACGGCCCAATCAAGACAGATGAGTTATGCTGACAAGAGACGGCGAGAGATGACCTTCGATATCGGAGACTTTGTGCATCTCAAAGTATCACCACTTAAGGGAATGCAGAGATTCCAACTCAGAGGAAAGCTTGCACCTAGATATGTTGGACCCTTCAAAGTTCTGAGTCGCCGAGGAGAAGTATCCTATCAACTGGAACTACCGGAGGAAATGTCAGCGGTGCATGACGTGTTTCACATCTCGTTACTTCGGAAATGTTTGGAAGTGCCGGATGATGGCATGTAACTCACACGTTCGTTGGGAACCCAAGAGGAAGGTATGATGCGCACAGCAGCAAGTTTTCCCTCAGAAAGAAACCAAGGTTTATCGAACCAGGAGGAGCCAAGAAGCACGTTGAAGGTTGATGGCGGCGGGATGTAGTGCGGCGCAACACCAGAGATTCCGGCGCCAACGTGGAACCTGCACAACACAACCAAAGTACTTTGCCCCAACGAAACAGTGGGTTGTCAATCTCACCGGCTTGCTGTAACAAAGGATTAACCATATTGTGTGGAAAATGATTGTTTGCAGAAAACAGTAGAACAGTATTGCAGTAGATTGTATGCGATGTAAAGAATAGGACCGGGGTCCACAGTTCACTAGAGGTGTCTCTCCCATAAGATAAAAGCATGTTGGGTGAACAAATTACAGTCGAGCAATTGACAAATAGAGAGGGCATAACAATGCACATACATATTATGATGAGTACTGTGAGATTTAATTGGGCATTACGACAAAGTACATAGACCGCTATCTAGCATGCATCTATGCCTAAAAAGTCCACCTTCAGGTTATCATCCGAACCCCTCCAGTATTAAGTTGCTAACAACAGACAATTGCATTAAGTATTGCGCGTAATGTAATCGTGACTACATCCTTGAACATAGCACCAATGTTTTATCCCTAGGGCAACAGCACATCCATAACCTTAGAGGTTCGTGCCACCCCGCCAGATTCACGGAGACATGAACCCACTATCGAGCATAAATACTCCCTCTTGGAGTTACTAGCATCAACTTGGCCAGAGCATCTACTAATAACGGAGAGCATGCAAGATCATAAACAACACATAGACATAACTTTGATAATTAACATAACAAGTATTCTCTATCCATCGGATCCCGACAAACACAACATATAGTATTACAGATAGATGATCTTGATCATGTTAGGCAGCTCACAAGATCCAACAATGAAGCACAATGAGGAGAAGACAACCATCTAGCTACTGCTATGGACCCATAGTCCAGGGGTGAACTACTCACTCATCACTCGGGAGGCGACCATGGCGGTGAAGAGTCCTCCGGGAGATGAATCCCCTCTCCGGCAGGGTGCCGGAGGAGATCTCCAGAATCCCCCGAGATGGGATTGGCGGCGGCGTCTCAGTAAGGTTTTCCGTATCGTGGCTCTCGGTACTGGGGGTTTCGCGACGAAGGCTATTTGTAGGCGGAAGGGCAGGTCAAGGGCGTCACGAGGGGCCCACACTATAGGTCGGCGCGGCCAGGGCTTGGGCCGCGCCGCCCTGTGGTTTGGCCACCTCGTGGCCCCACTCGTCTCCTCTTCGGTCTTCGGAAGCTTCGTGGCAAAATAGGACCCTGGGCGTTGATTTCGTCCAATTCCGAGAATATTTCTTTACTAGGATTTCTGAAACCAAAAACAGCAGAAAACAGCAACTGGCTCTTCGGCATCTTGTTAATATGTTAGTTCCAGAAAATGCACGAATATGACATAAAGTGTGCATAAAACATGTAGATATCATCAATAATGTGGCATGGAACACAAGAAATTATCGATACGTCGGAGACGTATCAGCATCCCCTGCTTAGTTCTGCTCGTCCGCAGTAAAACGATAACAAAGATAATTTAGGTGACATGCCATCATAATCTTGATCATACTATTTGTAAGCATATGTAGTGAATGCAGCGATCAAAACAATGGAAATGACATGAGTAAACAAGTGAATCATAAAGCAAAGACTTTTCATGAATAGCACTTCAAGACAAGCATCAATAAGTCTTGCATAAGAGTTAACTCATAAAGCAATAAATCAAAGTAAAAGCATTGAAGCAACACAAAGGAAGATTAAGTTTCAGCGGTTGCTTTCAACTTATAACATGTATATCTCATGGATATTATCAACATAGAGTAATATAACAAGTGCAATATGCAAGTATGTAGGAATCAATGCACAGTTCACACAAGTGTTTGCTTCTTGAGGTGGAGAGAAATAGGTGAACTGACTCAACATAAAAGTAAAAAGAATGGCCCTTCAAAAAGGAAAGCATCGATTGCTATATTTGTGCTAGAGCTTTTATTTTGAAAACATGAAACAATTTTTCAACGGTAGTAATAAAGCATATGAGTTATGTAAATTATATCTTACAAGTTGCAAGCCTCATGCATAGTATACTAATAGTGCCCGCACCTTGTCCTAATTAGCTTGGACTACCGGATCATCGCAATACACATGTTTTAACCAAGTGTCACAATGGGGTACCTCCATGCCGCCTGTACAAAGGTCTAAGGAGAAAGCTCGCATTTTGGATTTCTCGCTTTTGATTATTCTCAACTTAGACATCCATACCGGGACAACATGGACAACAGATAATGGACTCCTCTTTAATGCATAAGCATGTGGCAACAATTATTATTCTCATATGAGATTGAGGATATATGTCCAAAACTGAAACTTTCACCATGAATCATGGCTTTAGTTAGCGGCCCAATGTTCTTCTCTAACAATATGCATGCTTAACCATAAGGTGGTAGATCTCCCTTACTTCAGACAAGACGAACATGCATAGCAACTCACATGATATTCAACAAAGAATAGTTGATGGCGTCCCCAGAAACATGGTTATCGCACAACAAGCAACTTAATAAGAGATAAAGTGCATAAGTACATATTCAATACCACAATAGTTTTTAAGCTATTTGTCCCATGAGCTATATATTGCAAAGGTGAATGATGGAATTTTAAAGGTAGCACTCAAGCAATTTACTTTGGAATGGCGGAGAAATACCATGTAGTAGGTAGGTATGGTGGACACAAATGGCATAGTGGTTGGCTCAAGGATTTTGGATGCATGAGAAGTATTCCCTCTCGATACAAGGTTTAGGCTAGCAAGGTTATTTGAAACAAACACAAGGATGAACCGGTGCAGCAAAACTCACATAAAAGACATATTGTAAACATTATAAGACTCTACACCGTCTTCCTTGTTGTTCAAAACTCAATACTAGATATTATCTAGACTTTAGAGAGACCAAATATGCAAACCAAATTAGCAAGATCTAGGTGTTTCTTCATTAATGGGTGCAAAGTATATGATGCAAGAGCTTAAACATGAGCACAACAATTGCCAAGTATCACATTACCCAAGACATTATAGCAATTACTACATGTATCATTTTCCAATTCCAACCATATAACAATTTAACGAAGAAGAAACTTCGCCATGAATACTATGAGTAAAGCCTAAGGACATACTTGTCCATATGCAACAGCGGAGCGTGTCTCTCTCCCATATAGTGAATGCTAGGATCCATTTTATTCAAACAAAAACAAAAACAAAAACAAACCGACGCTCCAAGCAAAGCACATAAGATGTGACGGAATAAAAATATAGTTTCAGGGGAGGAACCTGATAATGTTGTCGATGAAGAAGGGGATGCCTTGGGCATCCCCAAGCTTAACGCTTGAGTCTTCTTAGAATATCCAGGGGTGAACCACCGGGGCATCCCCAAGCTTAGAGCTTTCACTCTCCTTGATCATATTGCATCATACTCCTCTCTTGATCCTTGAAAACTTCCTCCACACCAAACTCAAACAACTCATTAGAGGGTTAGTGCACAATAAAAATTAACATGTTCAGAGGTGACACAATCATTTTTAACACTTCTGGACATTGCATAAAGCTACTGGACATTAATAGATCAAAGAAATTCATCCAACATAGCAAAAGAGGCAATGCGAAATAAAAGGCAGAATCTGTCAAAACAGAACAGTTCGTAAAGACGAATTTTAAAATGGCACCAGACTTGCTCAAATGAAAATGCCCAAATTGAATGAAAGTTGCGTACATATCTGAGGATCACGCACGTAAATTGGCTTAATTTTCTGAGCTACCTACAGGGAGGCAGGTCGAAATTCGTGACAGCAAAGAAATCTGTTTCTGCGCAGTAATCCAAATCTAGTATGAACGTTTCTATCAACGACTTTACTTGGCACAATAAAACACTAAACTAAGATAAGGAGAGGTTGCTACAGTAGTAAAAAACTTCCAAGACACAAAATAAAAACCAAGTACTGTAGTAAAATAACACTTGGGTTGTCTCCCAAGAAGTTATTTCTTTATAGCCATTAAGATGGGCTCAGCAGTTTTAATGATGCACTC